>CM056054.1:228802963-229525463 GCA_029574335.1 Rana kukunoris
CTTTAAAGGCCACTAGGGGGCCCCCCCGCTCACCCACGAGTGCCGCGCACGTGCCGGGCACGCGCGATCGCTCGGTACAGAGCGAGGTGCGGGAGCTATGTATGTAAACACATAGCTCCCGGTCCTGTCAGCGGGGAAACGCTGATCTTCTGTTCATACAATGTATGAACAGAAGATCAGTGATTTCCCCTAGTGAGGTCACCCCCCCATACAGTTAGAACACACCCAGGAACGCACTTAACCCCTTCCCTGCCCCCCTAGTGTTAACCCCTTCACTGCCAATGGCATTTTTATAGTAATCCAATGCATTTTTATAGCATTGATCGCTATAAAAATGCCAATGGTCCCAAAAATGTGTCAAAAGTGTCCAAAGTGTACGACATAATATCGCAGTACCGAAAAAAACCGCTGATCGCCGCCATTACTAGTAGAAAAAAAATATTAATAAAAATGACATAAAACTACCCCCTATTTTGTAAACGCTATAACTTTTGTGCAAACCAATCAATAAACACTAATTGTGATTTTTTTTTAACGAAAAATAGGTAGAAGAATACGTATCGGCCTAAACTGAGGAAAAAAAATGTTTCTATTTTTGTTTATAGCGCAAAAAATAAAAAACGCAGAGATGATCAAATACCACCAAAGGAAAGCTCTATTTGTGGGGGAAAAAATGACGCCAATTTTGTTTGGGAGCCACGTCGCACGACCGCGCAATTGTCAGTTAAAGCGACGCAGTGGCGAATCACAAAAAGTGCTCTGGTCATTGGGCAGCAATATGGTCCGGGGGTTAAGTGGTTAAAGTGGATTTCCACCCAAAAATGGACTTCTACTTTTTGGAATCCCCTTCCGGTGTCACATTTGGCACCTTTCAGGGGGGAACACATACCTGTGTAATACAGGTATTTGCTCCCACTTCCTGGCACAAATGACAGAGGTGATCATGGTGACCTACGCCACTTCCTGTGCTCACGCTGTCCTCCCCCACACTGTCTTCTGGGAAACACACAGGTGATTCACGCACATGCAATAGAGAACCAGGAAGTGAAGCCGCAATGCTTCACTTCTTAATTCCTTCACTGAGGATGGCCGCGGGGGCAGCCGAGAGCCGAGCGACTGATCGGCTTCGGCTGCCGACATCGCGGGCATCCTGGACAAGTAGGTGTCCATATATTGAAATTCAGCAGCTGCAGTATTTGTAGCTGCTGGCTTGGAACCAAGGGGCCAAGCCAACTCCTGAAAACAACCCCACACCATAATCCCCCCTCCACCAAATGATTGGGACCAGTGCACAAAGCAAGGCTGAGCGAGTTCGGGGTGGAGGAACTTGACTGGCCTAACCTCAAACCAATAGAACACCTTTGGGATGAATTAGAGCAGAGATTATAAACCAGGCCTTCTCGCCCAACATCCTGTCCTGACCTCACAAATGTGCTTCTGGAAGAATAGTTAAACATTCCCATAGACACCCCTAAACCTTGTGGACGGCCTTCCCAGAAGAGATGAAGCTGTTATAGCTGCAAAGGGCGGGGCCAACTCAATATTGAACCCTACGGACTGAGACTGGGATATCATTAAAGTTCATGTGTGTGTAAAGGCAGGCGTCCCAATACTTTTGTTAACCTATTAAGGTCCGCCTCCTGCACATATACGTCGGCAGAATGGCACGGATAGGCATATCAACATACCTGTACGTCCCCTTTAAATGCCTGTCCGTGTGGTCTTGTGCGCGCCGCCAGTGGCACGCTTGCGACCCTGCCGCCATCCCCGTGAGTCGGACCGCGGGTCCTGCGGACTCGATCGTCGCGGGGATCCCCGTGATCATCTCACAGAGGTATAGAGAGGGGAGATGCATCTCCCCGCTCTGACTAGTGACAATGACACTGATCTCAGCTCTGTGTACTCGGAGCGGAGATCAGTGTCATGTGACACAGAGTCCACCCCGCCTACAGTAAGAAACACTATGCAGGGAACACTTTACCCCTATGACGCCACCTAGTGGTTAACCCCTTCCATGCCAGTATAATTTTCACAGTAAACGGTGCATTTTTGTAGGACTGATCGCTGTAAAAATTACAACGGTCCCAAAAAAGTGTCAAAAGTGTCCGATGTGTCCGCCATAATGTCGCAGTCACGAAAAAAATCGGTGATCGCCGCAATTACTAGAAAAAAAATTCATAAAAATGCCATAAAACTATCCCCTATATTGTAAGCGCTATAACTTTTGCGCAAACCAATCTATAAACGATTATTGCGATTTTGTTTTCCGAAAATATGTAGAAGAATACGTATCGGCCTAAACTTAGGGAAAAAAAAAATCTATTTTTGTTCATAGCGCAAAAAATAAAAACCGCAGAGGCGATCAAATACCACCAAAAGAAAGCTCCGCGCAATTGTCAGTTAAAGCGACGCATCCCCATTTTGCAAAAATTGGCCTGGTCCTTTAGCTGCAAAATGGTCCGGGTCTTAAGTGTTTAATATAGTGTATATGGTTTGGTGTTAATACATTTTGAAGGGATGGTGCTCCTAATGGCGAAATATGATTCATTTCCCTCCACTTAGGTGTTTTTTGGATTTTTGTACAATGAAGTAATATTCTCTTATGAGGATTCAGAGGTTTTCCAAGATTCCTCTGTGAGGCCCAATGATTTTTTCCCCCCCCTAAATAGCTTCCAATACCTTAGTGCAGTCCTCCTTCACTTACCTCATCCTTCCATTTTGCTTTTAAATGTCCTTATTTCTTCTGAGAAATCCTCACTTCCTGTTCTTCTGTCTGTAACTCCACACGGTAATGCAAGGCTTTCTCCCTGGTGTGGAGAAAGCCTCTTGAGGGGGGAGGGGGCGAGCAGGCAAGTCAGGACATGCTCTACTTTGCAGATAGAGAAAGGAGCTGTGTGTTAGTGGGCGTCCTGATCCTCCTGCTCGCCCCCTCCCCTCTCAGGAGGCTTTCTCCACACCAGGGAGAAAGCCTTGCATTACTGTGTGGAGTTACAGACAGAAGAACAGGAAGTGAGGATTTCTCAGAAGAAATAAGGACATTTAAAAGCAAAATGAAAGGATGAGGTAAGTGAAGGAGGACTGCACTAAGGTAAAGGAAGCTATTTAGGGAATTCATTTTTTACCTTTTCAACCCCTTTAATGCATCCTATGGATTGAGGTGAAAAAACATCCGACAATACCGCCCCCGTTTTACTTAAAAAATAAATAAAAAATCCTTTACAACCCCTTTTAACGACAGCAAGCAGGAAGCGTGCCGGAACCGAGAAGAAAGATATTTTTCAGTGATTTTTTTTCCATAATGTAGCATTTTATGAACAGGGGGTAGGGGCAGCTACATCCACGGACCTTGCATTTTAGCACAAGGTCTGCTTTAAAAGTAAATGAATAACAAGCAAATAATTGCTGAGTTTTCAAACTTTGTATTGAGGAAGATATTTCCCCAAAATGAAATGAGAAGCACCCATCAGAGGGTGACAAAGCGGCAGACGGGCGTGACCTGGACAGTGCAGTAATGGCTCAGCGTTCCCTGGCAGCAGCTGCTGGATGTCGCCTCGCTGGGACTGTAATAACATTCAGGCTCCCTTCTCATTCAATCAGCGGGTCATTTAGGAACATGTTTTACTTCCATTCTTTAAAGAGAAATTATTGCAGTAAATCTTCGGCTGAGCAGGGATCTCCTTTCCAATTGTGGCTGAATGTGACAAATTGCTATCATGTATATAAGCTAATTGTGTGTCAGAGCATTCCAAACCCCCCCCCACCACCCACCCCCACCCACCCCTTGTGCTGAGCAGCAGAATATTGCAGTCTTAATAAGGGATCACATTAATAGCAATGCAGAGAGAGACCGGCAGCCTCACATACTAATGTTATAGTAGGGAGAAGCCAATAAGCTGGCCACAATGGCCTTAATTAGGGATGAGCCGAACACCCCTGGGTTCGGTTCGCACAAGAACCTGCGAACAGACCAAAAGTTTGTGTGATCTTTACAACCCTGTTAAAGTCTATGGGACTCGAACGTTTGAAATCTAAAGTGCTAATTTTAAAGGCTAATATGCAAGTTATTGTCCTAAAAAGTGTTTGGGGACCCGGGTCCTGCCCCAGGGGACATGTATCAATGCAAAAAAAGTTTTAAAAAAACTGCAGTTTTTTTCAGGAGCAGTGATTTTAATAATGCTTAAAGTGAAACAATACAATTGAAATATTCCTTTAAATGTTGTACCTGGGGGTGTACAGTATGCCTGTAAAGTAGCACTTGTTTCCTGTGCTTAGAACTGTCCCTGCACAAAATGTAATTTCTGAAGGAAAAAAGTCATTTAAAATCACTTACATTCAGGTCTGGTATGGATATTAAGGTGAATCCTGCTTCAAATTAAAAAAAAAATTATGTGGTGTTCCCCCCAAATATCCATTCCAGACCCTTCAGGTCTGGTATGGATTTTAACCACTTAAGGACCGCCGCATGTACATTTACGTTGGCAGAATGGCACGGACAGGCACATCAACGTACCTGTACGTGGCTGCCTTGACCTGGGTCGGGGGTCCGATCGGGACCCCCCCCCCGGTACATCCGACAATCCCGGTGGCTGTAGGAGCGATCCGTGCTGAGGGGGCGGCGGTTCGTTTTTGTCCGCCCCCTCCGGATCGCTCCCAGCCAATGCGCGTGCTCCCCTGCAGTGTAATTTCCTCCTCCTGTGTAAACACAGGAAGAGGGAAGTGATGTGATCTCTGCTGTCAGCGTTTTTTTCAACCGCCGCTGAGGAGAGATCACATCACACAGTAAGTCTGCACAACACTACACTGACACCAGTACACGCAGGAACATTAACCCCTTGCGTTTTGGCACAATCGGATTTTTGACTGATGGTGTGTAGGCAAGACTGATGAAAGTCAGCTTCATCAGATATCCAACGAAAAAATCCATCAGATTAGATTCTATCAGATATCCGATCGTGTGTACAGGGCATTAGTTCACCTTTACAGAAAAATCTTTTAAGGTGAACTTACACAGGTCCCCCTCCTCGTCCACCCCTCTGGTCCCGCTGACCTAGACCACGGCAATCTCCATTTCTAGGCCCAAGTATATATGTGCCAGGAGCCCAGGGCTTAGAAATCCTCTCTGCAGCCACGTGTTTTCTCCATAGCTGACAGGGCGGGCTATGCAGCTGCTGATTGGCCGGCGCCACCCATGTGACGGTGCTGACCAATTAGAATGCTCCAAAATGGCTCTCCTGATGAGCGACATTTTGGACATTTAGCTCAGGCGATTTCTAAGCCCTGGACTCCTGACGCAGATATAACGGGGCATAGAACTGGAGATTGCCACAGTCCAGGTCATTGGGACTGGAAGAGGGGGACCTGTGTCAGTGATTTAAAATAGCAGCCCTGTCTCTTTGTATAGGCAATAAGCAAATATCTCTGTGTTACAGTTGGAAAGGGACAGTCTTTAATCCTAGCTCTTCAGCTGGCCAGCGTTGGGGTCCGATTGTACTGTTGGTGCACTTGAGAAAAGTCCCAGTCAATCTTCCAGGCAGCAATAGGGCTACTAGATGGCTGTATGGTCAGTTCCTAAAGATCTCGGTCTCTCTCTCTAGCAGCAGATGGTAAATTCTCACATGGCAGCAGCGACAGAGAGCAGCTGCAGCCAGTGTTTTTCTCACTCTCCATCTTAGCCAGTCAACTGGCACATATAGTATTTATTGACCCAGATTCACACGAAGAAAACTATGTCATATTCCTTTTAAAAGATTAAACAAAATAATAAAAAAGCATAAAAATAATTAAAAGGGCCCACAGGCTCGGGGCTGCTTAGTCCAAAATGCCCAGGCCTATATTTTTTTCCTATTCTGGGCCTGTTAATGACCCATGTTCACATGAAGAGAAATATGTCACATTTCTTTAAAAAAAAAATGAAACAAAATAATAAAGAAAAAAACATAAAAATGATTTAAAACCTAAAAAATTATTTGTGCATACTTTTAGGAATAACATATCACTTTAATACTTTCTTGAGGCGGGTGAGGGCTGTCAGGCAGGTTATATGGGGGCCCGTGATTTCAAACAACAGCCCTGTCTCTTTGTATAGGCAATAAGCAAAGGTCTCTGTCTAGCAGCTGTAAAGGGACAGTTTTTAAACCTAGCTCTATAGCCGGCCAGCGTTGGGGCCCAATTGTACTGTTGGTGCACATGAGACTAGTCCCAATCAATCCTGCAGGCAGCAATAAAGATACTAGATGGCTGTATGGTGAGTTCCTAAAGAGCTGATTACATAGCTCTCAACTGTCCCTGATTTCGAGGGACTGTCCCTGATTTGGAGCAATGTCCCTCTGTCCCTCATTCCTCCTCATTTGTCCCTCATTTTGGTCTGATCTATATAGATCTATATAGTATATAAAATGCACTTTTTATTTATCAAAAAATGTATCAAAAAATGTTTTCCAGTGCTAAACCTTTCATCTGATTTCTAAATTGCTGCATTTGTAAATTCCAAAAGCTAATATATATAGTAGTGGTAAATAAATCACTTGTGGGTTTAACCAATCGTGTTTTTTGTATGATGCTCCTTTAAAGGGAGCGTGGTAAGGGGTGTGTCCTATGCCTGCATACTTTTGCTTATAGGTGTTCCCTCATTCCAATCTCAAAATGTTGCGAGGTGTGTGATTAGTCAACTCTCTGCTCTGCACCCAGGTGACTCTTGCTGTTGGCCCACTCAGGATCCCGCTCAGGCCATTGATATGCAGCAGTGATGTTGTACACTGGACAGCAATGTGCATTATCTGGGCTTCCTCATTACAAGAGAAAGCTGTGTCCTGAAAATGCAGCTCTTTCCGCTCCTCTTGGCAATCTCTCTCAAATGCAGTTCAAAAGCTTGTGATTACAGTAGAGTCTCTCTCCACTGGACTACAGTTCCCACAGTACAGTGCTTCCTGATTAGGCTATTGAACTCTTCCTGCTCAGCAGCTCCTACCTCTTGCTGACAGGGCCGATTCTAGGGTCACAGACGCCTGGGTGCAGAAATATTTCCTGGTGCCCCCACATGGGCATGGTCATCTTACTAACTCCTCCCCTTTACAAATGTTCCTATGGCTACTACTCAAACACAGAGATGCTCCCTTAAGAAGTCTTCATTAGTGTCCCCCATCAGAGTCCCCCCAGCAGGTGTCCCCCATCAGAGCCCCCCCAGCAGGTGTCACCCATCAGAGCCCCCACAGCAGGTGTCCCCCATCAGAGCCCCCCCCCCCACATCAGGTGTCCCCATAGATCAGTACTTGTCCAATAGATCCATGTAGCTTGGGCGCGCTGGGAGCAGAAGCACATTACAGGGGCGGGGCATACGTTGCATCTTTGGTTACTTAGAGGGTGGCACTCGGAGAGCATTTCTGGGAGTGCACATGATGATTGGCAGCAGCTCCGGCTAACCCAGAAGTCTCTCATCACACCGCCTATGGGAAAAGAGCCAACACACACAGAGGGGGCGGGGCAGACAGGAGACTGCTTCATGCACACCGGACAGAATTAATTAGTGGAGCCTAGTCCCAGATTGTCTTCCAGTACTAGGCTCCACTGTGGTACCCAGCCCGGATTCTGGGGACAGCGGGAGGTATGCACTCTTGTCATTTGCCAGCAGAGAGAGCAAGCGGGGTGGGGAACATGCTACATGCGCTCCGCCTCTGGACACAGACAAGGGAGCACTTTGGAGCTTCGGTGCCCCCACCTCTGCGGCGCCTGGGTGCGGAGCATTCCGCGCACCCTGCCTAGGATCGGCCCTGCTTGCTGTTAACAAGTTCAGTTCCTCAGGGCAGCAGCCACGGAGAGCAGCAACAGACAGTTTTTAGGTCACTCTCCTTTCTTAGCCAAGCACCGGGCTACCTATAGTATTTTATAGCCCTTAACTATAATGTAGTAGTTACTGATTCCTGGTAATACGTCTTTTTTCTTATGAGCGGGACATGAGACACAAGCTAGGAAACACAGGTCACAAACACACACTGCAGGCTGACAACCAGACAATTCATGTTGCAACAGAATTCTTCCAAAGTGCTCGCATTGCCGGTACCCTGCAAACCCCCACAGGGCCAATTTATAAAGATCGCCAGAATAACTGCTTTCTATTTGGCAGCACTTCATCCTATTACGCCTTTAAATTTTGATCAAGTTTACAAACCTTTGGAATGGAAAGCTACAATGTCAACGTGAAAAAAAAAAAAGACTGACAGAGAAAAAAATAAAATAGAAAATAATTGATCTTCCACGAGGAAAAACTGGAAAGCAATGGATTCATTTTTGATTTATATCGGAAACCCATTGATTAAATGTCATATAAGCTTTAACTCTTTCACTGTTATGCCGTGTACACACGATAATTTTTCGGCATGAAAAAAACAACATTTTTAAAAAATGTCATTTAAAATGATGGTGTCTGGGCTTCACTTAATTTTTCGGGTTCTGAAAAACGACAATATTTTTTTTCGAACATGCTGCATTTTTTAACGACATTTTAACCACTTGCCTACTGTGCACCTACACCCCCTTCCTGCCCAGACGAAATTTAAGCTTCCGGCACTGCGTCGCTTTAACTGACAATTGCGCGGTCGTGCGACGTGGCTCCCAAACAAAATTGGCGTCCTTTTTTTCCCACAAATAGAGCTTTCTTTTGGTGGTATTTGATCACTTCTGCGGTTTTTATTTTTTGCGCTATAAACAAAAATAGAGCGTCAATTTTGAAAAAAATGCAATATTTTTTACTTTTTGCTATAATAAATAACCCCAAAAATATATTAAAACAATATTTTTTCCCTCAGTTTAGGCCGATACGTATTCTTCTACATATTTTTGGTAAAAAAAAAATACAATAAGCGTTTATCGATTGGTTTGCGCAAAATTTATAGTGTTTACAAAATAGGGGATAGTTTATGGCATTTTTTTTTTTTTTTACTATTAATGGCGGCGATCTGCGATTTTTTTATTGGGACTGCGACGTTATGGCGGACACTTCGGACACTTTTGTGACATTTTTGGGACCATTTACATTTATACAGTGAACAATGCTATAAATATGCATTGAGTACTGTATAAATGTGACTGGAAGTGAAGGGGTTAACCACTAGGGGGCGGGGAAGGGGTTAAATGTGTGTCCTATGAGTGTTCTAACTGTGGGGGGAGGGGGGGTGACTGGGGGAGGTGACCGATTGTGTCCCTATGTACAAGGAACACAACCGCTCTCCTGTCTCTCTGACAGGGACGTGCAGCTCTGTGTTTACACACAGTCTTTCACTGTTTACACACAGAGCTCCACGTCCCCGCTCAGTTACTGGGCAATCGCGTGTGCCCGGCGGCGATCGTTGCCGCCGGGCACTCGCACGGGATCCCCGCAGAGTGGCGGGTGCGCGAGCGCCCGCCCGCGGCTTTAAAAAGACATCACGTCATATGAACAATGGAGTCCTCCGCCCGCCGTCATTTGACGGTGGGCGGTGGACAGGTGGTTAAACAATGTAGTTTTTCGGGTTGTAAAAAATGATCGTGTGTGGGCTGAGAAGCGAATTATGAGACGGGAGCGCTCGTTCTGGTAAAACTACCGTTTGTAATGGAGTAAGCACATTTATCACGCTGTAACAGACAGAAAAGCGCGAATTGTCTTTTACTAACAGGAAATCAGCTAAAGCAGCCCCAAGGGTGGCGCCATCCGCATAAAACTTCACCTTTATAGTGCCCGTCGTAAGTGTTGTACGTCACCGCGCTTTGCTAGAGCATTTTTTTTAAACGATCGTGCGTGGGCAACGTCGTTTTAATGATAAAGTGGGAAAAAACGTTGTTTTTTCTACATGCCAAAAAAGGATCGTGTTTATGCGGCATAAGAGCATGTTTAAACAATCATTTTAGGCCCGAAGATTGCATAAAACCTCCAAAACATTATCTATTTTCTGAACGCAAACACCCTAAAGAATAAAATATTGGTAGTTCCAATTTTTTATGTTCGATTATATTTCCGAAAAGGTCTAGGAAACGCAAAATTGCAGTAAAAAATACACTTTAGAGCGCACAAAAACAATAAACTACCCAATTTTTTGGTCAATAATTATAGATAAGGTATCACTAAGTAAATAGATACCCAACATGTCAAACCTTAACCACTTGCTTACTGGGCTCCTGCCCAGGCCAATTTTCAGCTTTCAGAGCTCTCACATTTTGAATGACAATTGCGCGGTCATGCTACCGTACCAAATTTTTTTTTCAAACAAATAGCGCTCTCTTTCGGTGGTATTTACCCTTGATACCGGGCGGGATACGCTATGTTTCTGACAGCACGTCATATGACATCCTGTCATTTAAAGCGCGCACCCGTCGCGTCTATGTGAACACCGTGCGTGTGCCCGGCGGCCGCGGGGGCCGCCGGACACACGCGATTGCCGACAATTGAGCTGGAACATGCAGCTCTGTGTGTAAACACAGAGCTGCACGTCCCTGTCAGGGAGAGAGGAGACCGATTGTGTCCCTTGTACATAGGGACACAATCGGTCACCCCCCCCTCCCCCTGCAGTTACAACACACCTAGGATACACATTTAACCCCTTCCCCGCCCCCTAGTGGTTAACCCCTTCCCTGCCAGTCACATTTATACAGTAATAAATGCATATTAATAGCACTGTTCACTGTATAAATGTAAATGGTCCCAAAAATGTGTCAAAAGTTTCCGATGTGTCCGCTATAATGTCACAGTCCCGAAAAAAATCGCAGATCGCCGCCATTCCTAGTAAAAAATAAATTTTTAAAAAATCATAATTATGTCCCCTATTTTGTAGGCAATATAACTTTTGCGCAAACCAGTCACTATACGGTTATTGCGATTTTTTTTTTTTTTTTTTACCAAAAATATGTAGAAGAATACGTATCGGCCTAAACTGAGATAACATTTTTTTTTTTTTTTTAAATGGGATATTTATTATAGCAAAAAGCAAAAAATATTGTGTCTTTTTTCAAAATTGTTGCTCTTTTTTTTGTTTATAGCGCAAAAAATAAAAACCGCACGGGCGATCAAATACCACCAAAAAGAAAGCTCTATTTGTGGGGAAAAAAGGACGTAAATTTTGTTTGGGAGCCACCTCGCACGACCGCACAATTGTCAGTTAAAGCGACGCAGTGCCGGAAGCTAAAATGTTGTCTGGGCAGGAAGGGGGTGTAGGTGCACAGTAGGCAAGTGGTTAATCACCACTGGATTTTTAATTTTTTTTTGTTAAACAAAAAAGACCGAAAATTTAAAATATTTTGGTGAAAAACTTTGCAAACAGGTAATTTTTCTCCTTCACTGATGGGCACTGATGAGGTGGCACTAATGGGCACTGATAAGTAGCACTGATGAGGCAGCGCTGATGGGTACTGATAGGTGGCACTGATGAGGCAGCACTGGTGGGCACTCATGAAGAGGTACTGATGAGGCTGCATTGATGGTTGGCACTGATAGGTGGCACTGATGGACACTGATAGGTGGCACAGAGAGGTGGCACTTATGGGCACTGATACGTTGCACTGGTGGGCACTGATTTGGAGGCACTGATGGGCACTGATTGGCAGCACTGATAGGTGGCACTGGTGGGAACTGATTTGCAGTACTGGTGATCTGATCACTAAGGGGACCGATGTCCATTTAACAGAAGACGGTTAACAGCTTACTTCTTGACAGCATGAAGAAAGAAAAAAGAAAGAAACTGACTTCTGTTGATTTCTATTACATACTTTCTGTGGTAAAGGGCCCGCTGTGATTGGCCCTTTACCCTGCTCTTTGAGCAACCGAGTCCCAAGGAGAACGTACATGGACGCAATATGTCACATGTGTATCGCAATCAACGTTTTCATGTGCAGGTGCCACCGACGTGTTTGTTTACGTTTGTATGTGCATTGGGTGGGAGTGGTGGCCTCAAAAATGGGGGGGGGGGGGGTTGAGAATTTAAAAAAAGTTAAAAAGTTCCCTAAGTGATGATTTTTTGGTTACAGGTTCTCTTTATTGTGGTCTAAAAGACCCTGTATGTCTCCCCATGCACTCCACTGTATGTAATGCAATGCAGATCGATAGAATAGAAACATGCATAAATGCGGAAAAAAGCTACTTGAGCTGCTTTGCCTTGCCGTGCATAGGGCAGCCTATTAAAATGAATAGGCTCCCTATGAGTGTTGTGCGATAAACGCCTGATAGAGGGATGACCTCATCACTGTGCTGCTTCTCCTTTCATTGTCCATTCACAGGCAGGATGACCCGGGCTCAGGAGAATTGGGCTGAATGAAGCTGGTTGTCAGACTGAGGACATCTAGTGGGAAAAAAAAGTACTGAAAGTGAAATCTTTGCATCAGTGGTGGCTGTTGTTTTTTTTGGGGGGACGGGCAGCAAACAACCACCCCCCATGGGCAGCCAGCGGCGGCATTTCGCACCCTGCCAACCGGACCAGAACTTACCCCATATAGGTAGCGGGTGGCGGGCTACGGGCAGCGGCTCCGGTGTCCTCATCTCCAGCAGGGCGCCATTTGCAGTGCGTCTCATCTCTCCTTCTCTTATGCGCTAGGTGTCCAATAGGATCGCCTGACATTTTGGCTAACCGGGAAACTCTTCCTGATTGGTGGGGAGGAGCTTTAGTATTGAAATAAGGATTATTAATTCACTATTGTGACACAACTTTCCTACCCTTTTCTGAAGCCGAATTAGAGCCTCTGGCGCTAATCACGTGCTTCAAACCCGCCTTCCAGGGCCGTCTTAATAGCATTATGGGCCCCTGGGCAAAGTAATGCTCTGGGGCCCCTACAATGATGACAGTGCAGATAAACAAACATCAAGTAGGTAGGAGGCAGACTGCTTCCCCTGTGTATTTATCACTCCCAGTACCATCATGGGGCCCCCAATTTTGGGGCAGTGTGGGATCAAGGACCAGCTGCTTTGGGAAAGAGCAGGGGCTCCCCATGCAGCTGGGGCCCCTGGGCAGTGCCTAGGTGTGCCCTCTCATTAAGACAGCCCTGCCGCCTTCCCCCGCCATTGGAATCCATAGTCCGGTGCCCTGTATGTAGATCAGGGGGCCGGATGCATGGATAGGGGCAGGGGAGGGCTGGCAACCTTAGGCCTGGGGGGAAGTCCATTCAAATGGCCCTTTGAACCACTGAATAAGAGCCCAGTGCCCATCAGTGGAGCCTCACCAGTGCCCATCAGTGGAGCCTCACCAGTGCCCATCAGCACAGCCTCACCAGTGCCCATCAGCACAGCGTCACCAGTGCCCATCAGCACAGCCTCACCAGTGCCCATCAGCACAGCCTCACCAGTGTCCATTAGCACAGCCTCAGCATAGGCGGGCGGCACCCAAGCTCCCCTGATAGATGGGCCACCACTGCTCTGGGTTGAAGGGGAATACAGGTGGTTCTCAAAAAATTAGCATATTGTGATAAAGTTCATTATTTTCTGTAATGTACTGATAAACATTAGACTTTCATATATTTTAGATTCATTACACACAACTGAAGTAGTTCAAGCCTTTTCTTGTTTTAATATTGATGATTTTGGCATACAGCTCATGAAAACCCAAAATTCCTATCTCAAAAAATTAGCATATCATGAAAAGGTTCTCTAAACAAGCTCTTAACCTAATCATCTGAATCAACTAATGAACTCTAAACACCTGCAAAAGATTCCTGAGACTTTTAAAAACTCCCAGCCTGGTTCATTACTCCAAACCGCAATCATGGGTAAGACTGCCGACCTGACTGCTGTCCAGAAGGCCATCATTGACACCCTCAAGCAAGAGGGTAAGACACAGAAAGAAATTTCTGAACGAATAGGCTGTTCCCAGAGTGCTGTATCAAGGCACCTCAGTGGGAATTCTGTGGGAAGGAAAAAGTGTGGCAGAAAACGCTGCACAACGAGAAGAGGTGACCAGACCCTGAGGAAGATTGTGGAGAAGGACCGATTCCAGACCTTGGGGGACCTGCGGAGGCAGTGGACTGAGTCTGGAGTAGAAACATCCAGAGCCACCGTGTACAGGCGGGTGCAGGAAATGGGCTACAGGTGCCGCATTCCCCAGGCCAAGCCACTTTTGAACCAGAAACAGCGGCAGAAGCGCTTGACCTGGGCTACAGAGAAGCAACACTGGACTGTTGCTCAGTGGTCCAAAGTACTTTTTTCGGATGAAAGCAAATTTTGCATGTCATTCGGTAATCAAGATGCCAGAGTCTGGAGGAAGACTGGGGAGAGGGAAATGCCAAAATGCCTGAAGTCCAGTGTCAAGTACCCACAGTCAGTGATGGTCTGGGGTGCCATGTCAGCTGCTGGTGTTGGTCCACTGTGTTTTATCAAGGGCAGGGTGAATGCAGCTAGCTATCAGGAGATTTTGGAGCACTTCATGCTTCCATCTGCTGAAAAGCTTTATGGAGATGAAGATTTCATTTTTCAGCACGACCTGGCACCTGCTCACAGTGCCAAAATCACTGGTAAATGGTTTACTGACCATGGTATTACTGTGCTCAATTGGCCTGCCAACTCTCCTGACCTGAACCCCATTTGTGGGATATTGGGAAGAGAAAGTTGAGAGACACAAGACCCAACACTCTGGATGAGCTTAAGGCCGCTACCGAAGCATCCTGGGCCTCCATAACACCTCAGCAGTGCCACAGGCTGATTGCCTCCATGCCACGCCGCAATGAAGCAGTCATTTCTGCAAAAGGATTCCCGACCAAGTATTGAGTGCATAACTGAACAGAATTATTTGAAGGTTGACTTTTTCTTTATTCAAAACACTTTTCTTTTATTGGTTGGATAAAATATGCTAATTTTTTGAGATAGGAATTTAGGGTTTTCATGAGCTGTATGCCAAAATCATCAATATTAAAACAAAAAAAAAAGGCTTGAACTACTTCAGTTGTGTGTAATGAATCTAAAATATATGAAAGTCTAATGTTTATCATTACATTACAGAAAATAATGAACTTTGTCACAATATGCTAATTTTTTGAGAACCACCTGTATTGCAGCAGAAGCTGTTTTGGCTATTTTGTTTTTATATTTTTTTAATGAGCTATTCCTTTTTATCTGATTTTTGGCTAAAGCTCTGCTTGATGAAGACAGATGCATTAATGTTGTCTTTTATATTTGAAATTTAGCTTCAGTTTGTAATTTTTTTTACTGCAGTGCACCTTTAAGGACTAATGTCCTCTTATATAAATCAGATTGTCTTCCATTTACAGCCGTATAAAGATCTTAAAATGACACTGAATTGAGTAAATGCCGCCATGCCCCCCTCCCTGGCATTGCCCCCTCCCTCCGCGTTCCATTATGTCTCAGCACCCTTAAACGGGCTTGACAAGAGGGCAGAGTAACTGCGGCCCCGGGGGGCAGAGTTAAGCTGTAGACAGAAGTCCCATGACATTTCCTTTCTTACTATCCCAGGCAATACCGCGCAAATTGCATAAATATTCATGGCGGCTGTAAGGAGATGGGCCTGCCCTCTGTAATCACAGTACCCCGAGCTGGAGAATTACATTTGTCTCCAAACTGTCAGTCTGCGTGTTGGGAGAGAGGTGGGAAAGGGGAGAACAGTCAGAAGAGAGTGCAAATCACACTGAGATATTAGATCTGGGGACAGGTCTGTTATGCCGTTCATGGAAATGAAAAGCCGCCGCCGGATATGGCGCTTCCGTTATTAATCGCGATTAACTAGGGTGGGCGTATATGGTCCTTTGCTGAGGATGATGGGTGGAAGGAAATGACCGGGACCCATCACCTCTCCCTGGTCCAGCTGAAGAACAGAGGTGGACCTTGTATGGGCAAAGATAACGCTGAAAGTGTATCTATAGGCAAAACATATAGTTTTGGATAGCTAAGGGAGAGGTATAACCCCTACTGTATGTACTGTAATTGAATACATACCTTATGTATGTGGTTTTATATACAGCAGAACCTCAGATTACAAGCATAATCCGTTCCAGGAGAATACTCGTAATCCAAAGTTCTCGCATATCAAAGCGAGTTTCCCCATTGAAGTCAATGGAGACGAAAATAATATGTTCCGCATTGACTTCAATGGGATGCAATACTGCATGTGGCCAGAGGCGGAGGGGGGTGCCGGAGAGCCTCAGAAACGGCTAAAAAGGCCCGAGGACTTGACTGACCTTGGCAAACCTCGGAGAAAACCTACCCGAGATTTGATAATAATGTGTTTGAAGCAAACAAAATACATATATATAACACACCATATCAAAGTGCTTTAGTGCTAAGTGAAAGTCCAATGTGCTGTAAATAGTCCAAGAATTACAAAAGACGTGTGCTAGATGAATTAAATAAACAATAATTTATTCACAAGGAGTGAGACACTTATCTATTTATATTGTGTTTTTATGTTATATCTTTATTAGCTTGTCAATTAGCAAGCGTCACCACCCCCCCCCCCCGCCCCCCCATTTTTTATTTGTTATCTGTGTTTGAACACATTATCTTGCTGCGTTACTATTATTATTTAGATTATTAGGCCTATTGGTATTGAGCATTAGTTCCCCCCATTTTCCTACCCGAGGTCAGCTGTCCTCGGGCCTTTCCGTGCATTTACGAATGGCGCCGATCGCCTGCGGTCCGCGACGTTCGGCTCTGCTCGGCTCCGGTGCCCCAGTACTGCACACCACTTAGGCCTAAATCATGCTCATTTGCGAGACAACACTGACAAACCAAGTCACGATTTTGCGAAGCGCTCGTTAACCGCGTTACTCGCAATCTGAGGTTCCATTGTGTATATATAATATATATACACACACACAGTGGGTATCGAAAAGAATCACCCCCTTTAAAAGAATCAAATTTTTACAAATACAATGTCATCATCCTATCACTGTCACGTGATTGGTTTTGTGCAGAAACAATATCATGGTCAGATCATGGTCACATGACCCTGTATTGTACAGAAACAATTTAATCGTCCTATCGCAGTCACTCCATATCCGAGTGAATCTGGATCGTTCAATCAGAACAGAGGAATCCACACCCTTGCTAAAAAAAAATTGGAGATTTGACCTGAATCGTGCTCGTTTTATGAGACAACACTCGCAAACCAAGTCACAATTTTGCTTGTTAACCGCGTTACTCGCAATCCGAGGTTCCATTGTATATATATATATATATACACACACACACAGTGGGCATCGAAAGGAATCACCCCCTTTAAAACAATCACATTTTTAGAAATACAATGTCATCATCATATCACAGTCATATGACTCCAGATCGCCCAGATATGACGTCATACCTCAGCCAAATGACTCCGGATCTCACAGATACAATTTCATCATCACATCGCGGTCACAGGACTCCGGATCGTCCAGATATGATGTCATCATCACATCGCAGTCACAGGACTCCGGATCGTTCAGATATGATGTCATCATCACATCGTAGTTACATGACTCTGGATCTCACAGATACAATGTCATCATTACACCGCGGACACATGACTCCGGATCTCACAGATACAATGTCATCATCACATCGTAGTCACATGACTCCGGATCGTCCAGATATGATGTCATCATCACATCGCAGTCACAGGACTCCGGATCGTCCAGATATGATGTCATCATCACATCGCAGTCACAGGACTCCGGATCGCACAGATACAATGTCATCATCACACCGCGGACACATGACTCCGGATCGCACAGATACAATTTCATCATCACACCGCGGACACATGACTCCGGATCGCACAGATACAATTTCATCATCACACCGCGGACACATGACTCCGGATCGCACAGATACAATTTCATCATCACACCGCGGACACATGACTCCGGATCTCACAGATACAATGTCATCATCACACCGCGGACACATGACTCCGGATCGCACAGATACAATTTCATCATCACACCGCGGACACATGACTCCGGATCGCACAGATACAATTTCATCATCACACCGCGGACACATGACTCCGGATCTCACAGATACAATGTCATCATCACACCGCGGACACATGACTCCGGATCGCACAGATACAATTTCATCATCACACCGCGGACACATGACTCCGGATCGCACAGATACAATTTCATCATCACACCGCGGACACATGACTCCGGATCGCACAGATACAATTTCATCATCACACCGCGGACACATGACTCCAGATCTCACAGATACAATGTCATCATCACATCGCGGTCACAGGACTCCAGATCGCACTGATACAATGTTATCATCACATCGCGGTCACAGGACTCCGATCGTCCAGATATGATGTCATCATCGCATCGTAGTTACATGACTCCGGATCTCACAGATACAATGTCATCATCACACCGCGGTCACATGACTCCGGATCTCACAGATACAATGTCATCATCACATCGCGGGCACATGACTCCGGATCGTCCAGATATGATGTCATCATCACATCACAGTCACAGGACTCCGGATCGCACAGATACAATGTCATCATCACATCGCAGTCACAGGACTCCGGATCGCACTGATACAATGTCATCATCATATCGCGGTCACAGGACTCCGGATCGCACAGATACAATGTCATCGTCATATCACTGTCACGTGATCAGTTTTGTGCAGAAACAATATCATGGTCAGATCATGGTCACATGACCCTGTATTGTACAGAAACAATTTAATCGTCCTATCGCAGTCACTCCATATCGGAGTGACTCTGGATTGCTCAGTCTCAACACAGGAATCCACATTCTCACAAAAAGAAAAATTGGAGATCAGGAGGAGACTGAGAGCTTTGGAAGGGGCTTTTCTGAGTTAAAGCGAAGTTCCACCCGAAAAATGAAACTTCCTCTTTTCGGAATCCTCCCCCTTTTGTCACATTTGTCGTCTTTTAGGGGGGAGGGAGCAAATACCTGTGTAATCCAGGTATTTGCTCCCACTTCCGGGCATAGGTTGTCTCAGCGACCTACTCCACGGCCGGCGCCTACTTCGTCCCCCCCACTCTCTTCTGGGGGACACACAGGTCCCAGAAGACAACAGGGAACAGTTGTCCCGCGATCGGTCACAGGAGCTGAAGAACAGGGAGAGGTGAGTGTAAACAAACCTTCCCTGTTCTTCACTGTGGCAGTGACACTGATCGTCTGTTCCCTGATATAGAGAACGAAGATCAGTGACGCCACGCCTACAGCCATACCCCCCTACAGTAAGAATCACTCCCTTAGGGCACACTTAACCCCTTAGCGCCACCCCTTCACTGCCATTGTCATTTTCACAGTAATCAGTGCATTTTTATAGCACTTTTCGCTGTGAAAAAGAGAAATGGTCCCAAAAATGTGTCAAAAGTGTCCTATGTGTCCGCCATAATGTCGCAGTCATGAAAAAAATCGCCGATCGCCGCCATTAGTAGTAAAAAAAAGATTATTAATTAAAAATGCCATAAAAACTATCACCTATTTTGTAAACGCTATAAATTTTACTCAAACTAATCGATAAACGCTTTTTGGGATCTTTTTTACCAAAAATATGTAGAAGAATACGTATCGGCCTAAACCGAGGGAAAAAAAATATTTTTTTATATCTTTTTTGGGGATATTTATTATAGCAAAAAGTAAACAATATAGGGCCAGATCCACATACAATTGCCCTGGCGCAGTGTATCAGAGATACACTACGCCGTCATATTTTACCTGGCTCTAAGTCAAATCCAGGAAGATTTCGGCCCGTAAGGTACGGCGGCGTAGTGTATTTCTCGCGGCGGAATCGAAATACGCGATTAGGGGGCGTGAATCATTTAAATTAGGCGCGTCCCCGCGGTGATCGAACTGCGCATGCTCCGTTTAGAAATTTCCCGCCGTGCATTGCGCGAAATTACGTCGAAACTTCATTTTTTTTTTTTTAGTAGCGTAATTTACGTACATTCCTATTCACGGACGACTTACGCAATAAAAAAAAAATTGAAAATTCGACGCGGGAACGACGACCATACTTAACATGGCAAGTCTAATTATAGACCGGATAATAGCAGCTTTAACTATACGCCGTAAAAAGCCGACTAGCGACGACGTTAGAGAATGCGACGGCCGATCGTAACTTCGTGGATCGCCGTAAAAAGCTCATTTGCATACCCGACACGGAAAACGACGCGAACTCCACCCAGCGGGCGCAAAAAGATTGCAGCATAGATCCGAAGAGCCTGTTGGATCGAAGCCCGAAACCGTCGTATCATGGTTTGAGGATTCAAACCAATGATACGACGCGGGTAATTTGAAAGTACGCCGGCGTATCAGGAGATAGACCGGCGTACTAGCTCTGTGGATCTGACCCATTGATTTTTTTTCAAAATTGTCGCTCTATTTTTCTTTATAGCGCAAAAATTTAAAACCGCAGAGGTGATCAAATACCACCAAAAGAAAGCTCTATTTGTGGGGAAAAAAGGACGCCAATTTTGTTTGGGAGCCACGTCGCACGACCGCGCAATTGTCAGTTAAATCGACGCAGTGCAGGATCGCAAAAAAGGGCCTGGTCCTTTACCTGCATAATAGTCCGGGTCTTAAGTGGTTAAAGGATACAAAGTGGAATATAATTTTTTTTTAAGCAGCGTTTAGTGTCACTTTAACTCTTGAATCAGAGAAAAGGGAACCATCGGCATTTGGCTGTTCCATTTTCTAGCATTTTATTAAACATTTCATTTTGTTTTACCGCTGACAAATATCTGGCTGTGCGCGGCCACAATGAGGACAAGAACGGGATTGGGCCTTGTATGAAGAGATACAACAGATCACATAGCTCAGCAAGTTCAATCAAGTGACGCTCATTAACAGCAACAACACGGCTAATTTGTTAGTAAATTAAACACTGAAGATGCTTTGAAGTCCTGGCCTTTTGTTTGCTCATTAGCGCTGGTGGAGAAACGTTCTTCTCAAAGTAAACTCGATCTTTGACTGGTCAGGGCGGACGCCTTTAGCAGGTGACCTTCCATTTGTAAAAGAACATCAAAAAAAATTCTAAATGTAACCCATAGATCATCCTCCGAAAAGCTACGCACACTGCTCTGCCCTCTCTGATTTCCTTCTTATATCGGATTTGAAGGCTTCTCACCTGGTGATCCCCTCCTCCGGAGCTCACTAACCCTTCAAACTCTTGAAAACGTCAGTCGGCGTACACACGTACGAGAACCTCGACGGGCGGAACACATCGTTCCGCCCGTCGAGGCTCTTGTCCGGCCGTCGAAATCGGCGACCCGCCCGTCGGGAATGGCAACCAGCCATTAATCCAGGCGGGCCGTCGAGCAAATAGAGAGCCTGCTCTCTATTCGCTTGACGGGATTCCCGACGGGCGGGGCGAGCCAGGAGCGTACACACGGCCGAGGTTCTCGCTGGAATGCAGCTCCCAGCAAGGTTCTCGCTGGTTTCTAGCGAGAACCTCGGTCGTGTGTACGCCGCCTCAGACTAATGCCGCGTACACACGGTCGTTTTTTGTGATGAAAAAAAACGACGTTTTCTGTGAAGTAAAAAACGACGTTTTTGAAACGTCACTTTTCAAAGACGATGTTGCATACACACCATCATTTTTTTCACAAAAAGCGAGGTTACGTTCACCACTCTTTTCCATTGAAGCTCGCTTCATAACTAGCTTCTGGGCATGCGCGGGTTGAAAAACATCGTTTTAAACGGCGTTTTTGCTACACACGGTGACTTTTTGTGAAACAAAAAACGACGTTTTGAAAAACGACACAAAAAATTCAAGCATGTTGGAAACGACGTTTTGCCCACACACGATCAATTTAAATGACGTTTTAAAAAACGTCGTTTTTTTCATCGCAAAAAACGACCGTGTGTACACGGCATTACTTCTGGAAGCAAACATATAATCTAGTCCATCACTTTCTCTTCATTCAGACATCTACTACCAAGTGTCTGACAAACTACATCGATATAGAGCTTTCTTATGGCAGGGAGAGCTGGAAAATCAAAATCCTTCAAAAATAAGATTATGGTATATTTGCAGCGGCGTAGGGTTTCCTATTTACACTACACCGCCGCAACTTACAGGAGCAAGTGCCGTATTCTCCAAGCACTTGCTCCGTAATTTGCGGCGACGTAGTGTAAATAGTCCGGCGTATCCCCGCGTAATTCAAAGGGGGCGTCTTGTATTTAAATTAAGCGCGCCCCCGCGTCGAACGAACTGCGCATGCGCCGGCCGTAAACGTAGCCCAGTGCGCATGCTCCATAGTACGCCGCAAATACATTGGTTTCGACGTCAACGTAATTAACGCACAGCCCTATTCGCAATGAATTACCTAAATGATGGAAAAACACAACGCTGTCCCGACGTCCATACTTAACATGGCATGCGCCGGACCTACGCAAAATTAAACCACCGTATAGCAGGGGTAACCTTACGCTTACGCAAACAACGTAAACTACGACGACGGGGCGCAAATACGTTCGGGAATCGGCGTATCAGGCTCATTTGCATATTCGAAGCAGAAATCGACAGAAGCGCCATCTAGCGGCCAGCGTAATATTGCAACTTAGATCCGACGGTGTAAGTGACTTACGCAAGTCCGATCTAAGCAAAATCTATGCGTAACTGAATCAGTCGCATAGAATCTGGCCCAAGGTATAGAGATGTAACGGAACCTCGCATATTTTCACATGAACGTCACGCACAGCCGGGCTACCCCAGTACAAACAGGGTTGCGGGATGTCACAAGGTCTTCAGCCCAAACCTCATTCTATTACGTCCACCGATGTCGGGCCTAGACCTCTTCTCCCCCATCCTTGTAGTCACTTTGTAGGCAGGTGCAGTCTATTTTCTCCACTGCAGGTGCATTACCAACCAGCATTCGGTTGGAGGAGAGCCACTTGGCCTTCAGGAGAAAGATCAAAACCCATCTCTTTTGAGTTCAAAGGAGAAATGGTCAAACGAGCGCCCAGGGACGATTCAGTTCGCATGTGCTGCGCTATATAAGTTTTTCACTCACTCACTCCCTCAGGTCACGCTGATCTGCAGCAGGAATGCCCATGATGGAAGAATTTGAGGGGAACTTAGTTGCTCTATGCAGAGGCGGCTCTCTAATTTTGCAAATTAGGCAGCCGCCTAGGGCCTCGCATTCCCAGGGGCCTCGTGGCCGCCTAATTTGCCTAATGTGTGTGTGGGACTTGGAGGAAATGTCCCCCGGTTGGTGTCCCCGTCTTGCGCCTGGGGCCACAACTAGTTTTCCCTGCCCTGGGGGGGAGTGTCACTGACCACTTGAGCACTGCACGAGGTGCCAGGGTCAGTGGGTGGCACCATGTACTCCGCGGCTCCTCCCATCCTGCCATGCACCGCAGATCTCTGGCCATGTGCAGAGTTTGCAGTGGCTGAGCAAGCTCCCTGATCTCCTCTGCAGGATGGACGATCTGCAATAGAGGACCCGCCACGTCTAATGTTGCGTACACACGGTCGTTTTTTGCGATGAAAAAAAACGTTGTTTTTTAAAACGTCATTTAAATTGATCGTGTGTGGGCAAAACGTCGTTTTTTGTCTTAAAAAAAAAGACCCAAAAAAATTCCAACATGCTTGAATTTTTTGTGTCGTTTTTCAAAACGTTGTTTTTGTTTCAAAAAAAGTCACCGTGTGTAGCAAAAACGCCGTTTAAAACAACGTTTTTCAACCCGCGCATGCCCAGAAGCTAGTTATGAAGCGGGCTTCAATGGAAAAGAGTGGTGAACGTAACCTCGCTTTTTGTGAAAAAAACGATGGTGTGTATGCAACATCGTCTTTGAAAAGTGACGTTTCAAAAACGTAGTTTTTTACTTCACAGAAAACGTCGTTTTTTTTCATCACAAAAAATGATCGTGTGTACGCGGCATAAGATTTGCCTAAGGCCTCGCAAAGCCTAGAGCCGCCTCTGGCTCTATGGTTCCCTTAGTCACTGGGAGGCAGCTATTCAATTGGATGCTGGCACCCCATGTGGTTTTGGCAGCCATCTTGGGTCAGATAGCGCATACTTCACAACTTTTTGAGATAGGAATGAAGGACACCTATCAGCAAAAGTATGCAGGCATGGGACACACCCCATTGCCACGCCCCCTTAAAGGAGAATTGAACAAAAAATTCATTTTTTTACCACTATTATTCCTTTATATCGGCTTTTGGAATTTACAAATGCAGCAATTTAGAAATCAGATAAAAGGTTTAGCGCTGGGAAACACTTTTTGATAGATAAAATGTGCATTTTTATAAACATCTATATAGATAAGACCAAAATGAGGGACAGATGAGGAGCAATGAGGGACAGAGGGACATTGCTCCAAATCAGGTACAGTGCCTTGAAATCAGGGACAGTTGGGAGCTATGGAAAGAGTCTATTTAAGACCCTGGCTCTCAGGTTTGGCATGCATTTTTACGCAGGGCGGCCCACACTACTATAACACAAGTTTGAGTCAAAATTGTAGGAATTTCCGATCTTGTGTACGTGGCATTATTCCTGCCTAAACCAACAAAATGAATTGAACAAGAAGATACATTTGGCCAGAATGGTTGTATTTAACCACTTCCCCGCCGAGCCATTGTAAAATGACGTCGATGGGGACCTTTTGTCGTTCAGAGAGGACGTCATATGATGTCCTTGCATTTTCCGGCCACATTTCGCCGCATGTACATTTCGCCCAGTACAGAGGAACACACATCGGTCTCCTCCCCTTGTAAGTTCCATCCCCCTACAGTTAGAACACACTTTAGGGAACATATTTAGCCCCTTCAGCGCCCCCCTAGTGTTAACCCCTTCCCTGCCAGTCACATTTACACAGTAATCAGCACAAATCGCTGTGTAAATGTGAATGGCCCCAAAAATGTGTCAAAAGTGTCCGATGTGTGCGCTGGAATGTCGCGGTCACAATAAAAAAAAAAAATCGCAGATCGCCGCCATTACTAGTAAAAAAGATTCAGAAAGCATTTACGTCAGCGTATCAAGAGAAACGCTGCATAAATACTAGGAATAGCCGGCGTATCTTTTTTTGCTATTCAGAAAAGAAGATACGCCGGTTTTCTTCTAAGATACGAGCGGCGTAATTTGCTTACACCGTCGTATCTTAAGTTGCATATTCACGCTGGCCACTAGGTGGTGCTTCCGTCGTTTTTCACGTAAATTATGCAAATTAGATATTTACGCAGATTCACAAGCGTACTTGCGACGGCGCGTCGTATTTTACGTCGTTTGCGTAAGCGTGAGACCGGCATAAAGTTACCCCTGCTATAGCAGGCGCAGCCAATGTTAAGTATGGACGTCGGGACCGCATCGAATTGTACGTCGGTTACGTCGTTTGCGTAAATCGTTCGGGAATGGGGCTCGACGTTGGTTACGTTCACGTCGGTTACATTGAGAAAAAGCGACGTGATCTCGCGTATGTGCACTGGGAACGTCCACGGACGCCGCATGCGCCGTCCAAAAAAAACGTCAATTACGTGGGGTCATGATTCATTTACATGAATCACGCCCCCACTTCAGCAATTTGAATTGCGCGGCCTTACGCTGTGCACTTTACGATACGCCGCCGCATATTATGGAGCAAGTTCTTTCTGAATAAGGCACTTGCCCATAATATTTGCGGCGGCGTAGCATAAAGAGGAAACGCAACGCCGCCGGAAAGATACATTTTTGTATCTGAATCTGGCCAATTGTGTTTTTTTTTCAAAATTGACGCTTTCTTTTGTTTATAGCGCAAAAAAATAAAAACCACAGAGGTGATCAAATACCACCAAAAGAAAGCTCTATTTGTGAGGAAAAAAAGGGTTTACATTTTGTTTGGGAGCCATGTCGCACGACCGCGCAATTGTCATTCAAAGTGTGACAGCGCTGAAAACTAAAAATTGGTCTGGGCAGGAAGGTACAAGAAGGACGGTGTTGGGAAGGAAGCATTATACTATGATGCAAGCAGTCGCTAATTGAGGCGATGTATGGGGTGAGCTTTGTGGTCAAATGATATTGGCTGGAGGATTAAGCTGAGTCACTGCATATCATTTTCCTACTTTAACATATATACCGTATTTATCGGGGTATAGCGCGCTCCCGCGTATAGCGCGCACCCCTAAAGTGGCCCCCATTCCTGTGGAAAAAAAGATTTTTATACTTACAGTTTTGGTGTCTTGCGCGGCGTCCATCGGCGGCTTCGGGTGTCCTCTTCGTTGGGCCCGGCGTCCTTCTGCGGCGTCCTCCCCGCTTGATCCGACTATACGCGAGTGTACTGCGCTCGGTATATGCAGGCGCAGTACACTCGTGAATAGTCGGGCAGGCTCGGCTACTCTCGCTCTCACGTCCTGTACGTCCAGGACGTGAGCGCGAGAGGAGCCGAGCCTGCCCGACTATACGCGAGTGTACTGCGCTCGGTATATGCCAGCGCAGTATTCAAAATCGGCGCGGGAAAGCGGGTATCGGCGTATATCGCGCACCCACGATTTTGCCCTTTTCAGGGCAAAAAAGTGCGCGGTATACGCCGATAAATACGGTAGATTTATCATCAGGAGAAAAGTTTACAAAGTCATAGGGCCAGATTCAGGAACGAGTTACGCCGGCGTATGTCCAGATACGCCGCCGTAACTCTGAGTGAGCGGCGTCGTATTTATTCTTAGAATCAGTTACGCTTAGATTTGACTTAGATAAGTCTCTTACGCCGTTGCATATTTACACTGGCCGCTAGGTGGCGTTTCCACCGATTTACGCATTGGATATGCAAATGAGCTAGATACGCCGATCAGGGCCGGCCTTTGCGTTGTGCGGGTTGTGCGCCCGCACAAGGCGCCATGGGAACAGGGGCGCCGTGCATGGGGTTGCCACTTGCCACCTATTTTGCCCGGGTACATATTCCACCGTCCTGCGGCTTGTAGCAGCCGGATTTCTGTCTCGGGCGGCGCGCATGATCTGCGCTGCGCTGCGCTGGTGCCCTGTGATTGGCCGAACGGGCCATGTGCGATGTGCGGGGCGGGCCAGGAAGCAGATATGGGGGTCTGTGAATGGCTGTGCTGGTCATGTGTGGAGGCGTGGGCGGGGCTGCACTGTGGATACGATCATCGTGCCTGCTTGCTCCCGGAGTCCTGCCTCACAATGTGAGTCCTGCTCATCTGCTCTGTCAGCTTACCTCCCGCCTCTGTGTCACCCCCCTCTCCTCTGTTATGTCACCCCCCCTCTCCTCTGTTATGTCACCCCCTCTCTCCTCTGTTATGTCACCCCCCCTCTCCTCTGTTATGTCACCCCCCCTCTCCTCTGTTATGTCACCCCCTCTCTCCTCTGTTATGTCACCCCCCCTCTCCTCTGTTATGTCACCCCCCCCTCTCCTCTGTTATGTCACCCCCCCTCTCCTCTGTTGTGTCACCCCCCCTCTCCTCTGTTATGTCACCCCCTCTCTCCTCTGTTATGTCACCCCCCCTCTCCTCTGTTATGTCACCCCCCTCTCTCCTCTGTTACCCCCTCTCTCCTCTGTTGTGTCACCCCCCTCTCTCCTCTGTTGTGTCACCCCCCTCTCCTCTGTTGTGTCACCCCCCCTCTCCTCTGTTGTGTCACCCCCCTCTCCTCTGTTGTGTCACCCCCCCTCTCCTCTGTTGTTACCCCCCTCTCCTCTGTTGTGTCACCCCCCCTCTCCTCTGTTGTGTCACCCCCCCTCTCCTCTGTTGTGTCACCCCCCCTCTCCTCTGTTGTGTCACCCCCCTCTCCTCTGTTGTGTCACCCCCCCTCTCCTCTGTTGTGTCACCCCCCCTCTCCTCTGTTGTGTCACCCCCCCTCTCCTCTGTTGTGTCACCCCCCTCTCCTCTGTTGTGTCACCCCCCCTCTCCTCTGTTGTGTCACCCCCCCTCTCCTCTGTTGTGTCACCCCCCCTCTCCTCTGTTATGTCACCCCCCCTCTCCTCTGTTGTGTCACCCCCCCTCTCCTCTGTTATGTCACCCCCCCCTCTCCTCTGTTGTGTCACCCCCCCTCTCCTCTGTTGTGTCATGTCACCCCCCCTCTCCTCTGTTATGTCATGTCACCCCCCCTCTCCTCTGTTATGTCACCCCCCTCTCCTCTGTTGTGTCACCCCCCCTCTCCTCTGTTGTGTCACCCCCCCTCTCCTCTGTTATGTCACCCCCCCTCTCCTCTGTTATGTCACCCCCCCTCTCCTCTGTTATGTCACCCCCCCTCTCCTCTGTTATGTCACCCCCCCTCTCCTCTGTTATGTCACCCCCCCTCTCCTCTGTTATGTCACCCCCCCTCTCCTCTGTTATGTCACCCCCCCTCTCCTCTGTTATGTCACCCCCCCTCTCCTCTGTTATGTCACCCCCCCTCTCCTCTGTTATGTCACCCCCCCCTCTCCTCTGTTATGTCACCCCCCCTCTCCTCTGTTATGTCACCCCCCCTCTCCTCTGTTATGTCACCCCCCCTCTCCTCTGTTATGTCACCCCCCTCTCCTCTGTTGTGTCACCCCCCCTCTCCTCTGTTATGTCACCCCCCCCTCTCCTCTGTTACCCCCCTCTCCTCTGTTGTGTCACCCCCCTCTCCTCTGTTATGTCACCCCCCCTCTCCTCTGTTATGTCACCCCCCCTCTCCTCTGTTATGTCACCCCCCTCTCCTCTGTTATGTCACCCCCCCTCTCCTCTGTTATGTCACCCCCCCTCTCCTCTGTTATGTCACCCCCCCTCTCCTCTGTTATGTCACCCCCCCCTCTCCTCTGTTATGTCACCCCCCCTCTCCTCTGTTATGTCACCCCCCCTCTCCTCTGTTATGTCACCCCCCCTCTCCTCTGTTATGTCACCCCCCTCACCCCCCCCCTCTCCTCTGTTATGTCACCCCCCCTCTCCTCTGTTGTGTCACCCCCCCTCTCCTCTGTTATGTCACCCCCCCTCTCCTCTGTTATGTCACCCCCCTCTCCTCTGTTGTGTCACCCCCCCTCTCCTCTGTTATGTCACCCCCCCTCTCCTCTGTTATGTCACCCCCCCTCTCCTCTGTTGTGTCACCCCCCCTCTCCTCTGTTATGTCACCCCCCCTCTCCTCTGTTATGTCACCCCCCCTCTCCTCTGTTATGTCACCCCCCCTCTCCTCTGTTATGTCACCCCCCCTCTCCTCTGTTATGTCACCCCCCCTCTCCTCTGTTATGTCACCCCCCCTCTCCTCTGTTATGTCACCCCCCCCTCTCCTCTGTTATGTCACCCCCCTCTCCTCTGTTGTGTCACCCCCCCTCTCCTCTGTTATGTCACCCCCCCTCTCCTCTGTTATGTCACCCCCCCTCTCCTCTGTCACCCCCCCTCTCCTTGTTATGTCACCCCCCCTCTCCTCTGTTGTGTCACCCCCCCTCTCCTCTGTTATGTCACCCCCCCTCTCCTCTGTTATGTCACCCCCCTCTCCTCTGTTGTGTCACCCCCCCTCTCCTCTGTTATGTCACCCCCCCTCCCTCACCCCCCTCTCCTCTGTTGTGTCACCCCCCCTCTCCTCTGTTATGTCACCCCCCCCCCCTGTTGTGTCACCCCCCTCTCCTCTGTTGTGTCACCCCCCCTCTCCTCTGTTATGTCACCCCCCCTCTCCTCTGTTGTGTCACCCCCCCTCTCCTCTGTTGTGTCACCCCCCCTCTCCTCTGTTGTGTCACCCCCCCTCTCCTCTGTTGTGTCACCCCCCCTCTCCTCTGTTGTGTCACCCCCCCTCTCCTCTGTTGTGTCACCCCCCCTCTCCTCTGTTGTGTCACCCCCCCTCTCCTCTGTTGTGTCACCCCCCCTCTCCTCTGTTGTGTCACCCCCCCTCTCCTCTGTTGTGTCACCCCCCCTCTCCTCTGTTGTGTCACCCCCCTCTCCTCTGTTGTGTCACCCCCCCTCTCCTCTGTTGTGTCACCCCCCCTCTCCTCTGTTGTGTCACCCCCCTCTCCTCTGTTGTGTCACCCCCCTCTCCTCTGTTGTGTCACCCCCCCTCTCCTCTGTTGTGTCACCCCCCTCTCCTCTGTTGTGTCACCCCCCTCTCCTCTGTTGTGTCACCCCCCCTCTCCTCTGTTGTGTCACCCCCCTCTCCTCTGTTGTGTCACCCCCCCTCTCCTCTGTTGTGTCACCCCCCCTCTCCTCTGTTGTGTCACCCCCCTCTCCTCTGTTGTGTCACCCCCCCTCTCCTCTGTTGTGTCTGTTGTGTCACCCCCCCTCTCCTCTGTTGTGTCACCCCCCTCTCCTCTGTTGTGTCACCCCCCCTCTCCTCTGTTGTGTCACCCCCTCTCCTCTGTTGTGTCACCCTCCCTCTCCTCTGTTGTGTCACCCCCCCTCTCCTCTGTTGTGTCACCCCCCCTCTCCTCTGTTGTGTCCCCCCCTCTCCTCTGTTGTGTCACCCCCCTCTCCTCTGTTGTGTCACCCCCCCTCTCCTCTGTTGTGTCACCCCCCTCTCCTCTGTTGTGTCACCCCCTCCTCTGTTGTGTCACCCCTCCTCTGTTGTGTCACCTCTGTTGTGTCACCCCCCTCTCCTCTGTTGTGTCACCCCCCCTCTCCTCTGTTGTGTCACCCCCCTCTCCTCTGTTGTGTCCCCCCCTCTCCTCTGTTGTGTCACCCCCCCTCTCCTCTGTTGTGTCACCCCCCCTCTCCTCTGTTGTGTCACCTCTCCTCTGTTGTGTCACCCCCCCTCTCCTCTGTTGTGTCACCCCCCCTCTCCTCTGTCTGTGTCACCCCCCTCTCCTCTGTGTCACCCCCCCTCTCCTCTTTGTGTCACCCCCCCTCTCCTCTCTGTCACCCCCCCTCTCCTCTTTGTGTCACCCCCCCTCTCCTCTGTTGTGTCACCCCCCCTCTCCTCTGTTGTGTCACCCCCCTCTCCTCTGTTGTGTCACCCCCCCTCTCCTCTGTTGTGTCACCCCCCCTCTCCTCTGTTGTGTCACCCCCCCTCTCCTCTGTTGTGTCACCCCCCCTCTCCTCTGTTGTGTCACCCCCCCTCTCCTCTGTTGTGTCACCCCCCCTCTCCTCTGTTGTGTCACCCCCCTCTCCTCTGTTGTGTCACCCCCCTCTCCTCTGTTGTGTCACCCCCCCTCTCCTCTGTTGTGTCACCCCCCCTCTCCTCTGTTGTGTCACCCCCCCTCTCCTCTGTTGTGTCTCCTCTGTTGTGTCACCCCCCTCTCCTCTGTTGTGTCACCCCCCCTCTCCTCTGTTGTGTCACCCCCCTCTCCTCTGTTGTGTCACCCCCCTCTCCTCTGTTGTGTCACCCCCCTCTCCTCTGTTGTGTCACCCCCCCCTCTCCTCTGTTGTGTCACCCCCCCTCTCCTCTGTTGTGTCACCCCCCCTCTCCTCTGTTGTGTCACCCCCCCTCTCCTCTGTTGTGTCACCCCCCCTCTCCTCTGTTGTGTCACCCCCCCTCTCCTCTGTTGTGTCACCCCCCCTCTCCTCTGTTGTGTCACCCCCCCTCTCCTCTGTTGTGTCACCCCCCCTCTCCTCTGTTGTGTCACCCCCCCTCTCCTCTGTTGTGTCACGCCCCCTCTCCTCTGTTGTGTCACGCCCCCTCTCCTCTGTTGTGTCACGCCCCCTCTCCTCGTCACGCCCCCTCTCCTCTGTGTAAGCTTACCCCCTCCTCTGTGTCACCCACCCTCCACTGTCTCACCTACCGTCCTCTGTCTCACCCCCCCTTCTCTGTGTAAGCTCACCCCCCCTTCTCTGTGTAAGCTTACCCCTCTTCTCTGTGTCACCCCCCCTCTTCTCTGTGTCACCCCCCCCCCCTCTCCTCTGTGTCACCCCCCCCCTCTCCTCTGTGTCACCCCCCCCCTCTCCTCTGTGTCACCCCCCCCCCCCCTCTCCTCTGTGTCACCCCCCCCCCTCTCCTCTGTGTCACCCCCCCCCTCTCCTCTGTCTCACCCCCTCTCCTCTGTCTCACCCCCTCTCCTCTGTCTCACCCCCTCTCCTCTGTCTCACCCCCTCTTCTCTGTCTCACCCCCTCTTCTCTGTCTCACCCCCTCTTCTCTGTCTCACCCCCTCTTCTCTGTCTCACCCCCTCTTCTCTGTCTCACCCCCTCTCCTCTGTCTCACCTACCCTCCTCTGTGTAAGTTTACCCCCCTCCTCTGTGTCACCCCCCTTTGTCACCTTATTCCCCCTCCTCTGTGTCACCCTATCCCCCCTCCTCTGTCTCACCCCCCTCCTCACTCTCTCTTAGCCCCTCGCTCACCTCCTCTCTCCCACCCACCACTCTTTCTCTTATCCCCCACCAACTCACCCAATCCCCTCTTTCTCCCCCCTCTCACCTCCTCCTCTCTCCCACCCACCACTCTTTAATCCTCCCTCTCTCTCTCTCATCCTCACCCCCACCAACTCACCCCCTCTCTCTCTCTCTCCCCCCCCCCTCGCCTCCTCCTCTCTCCCACTCTTTTTCTAATCTCTCTCTCTTCTCTCTCTCTCTCTCTTTTTCTCTTTCTCTTTCTCTCCTCCCCCCCCCCACCTCTTTCCATCCTCAGGGGGTGGCTGCATGGGGCCCCAATAATTGCTAACAGCAGCCCTGTGAGTGAGTGAACCAGTTTGGATGTGTCCTGAATCCTGTGTCCTGCCGGTACACTTCTCCACACAATTAAAGGAAGGAAAACGACACTACAGTAGAGGAGCTCCACCCACAAACTCCGTCTCCCACACTTCCTGGCTCAAAGCGTCTCTCGGTAAGGCAGTCTAATGGGGGGTCTTTCATTTGGAAGGGGACACTGATGGGTGGGTTCCCTGATCTAATCAAGGGGGGACCGATATAAGGTAAAGGGAGTCCTGGTGGAGTACAAGGCCCAGCATTTTACTATAGGAGGCATTGGTGGACTACAAGGCCCAGCATTTTACTATAGGAGGCATTGGTGGACTACAAGGCGCAGCATTTTACTATAGGAGGCATTGGTGGGACTAAAATGCTGGGTCTTGTAGTCCACCAATACCTGCTATAGTAAAATGCTGGACCTTGTAGTCCACCAATGGATCTATAGTAAAATGCACCAATGCTGTAGTGTCAGTGTGTAGCGGTCAGTGTGTAGTGTATTGTGTAGCGGTCAGTGTGTATTGTGTAGCAGTCAGTGTGTAGCGGTCTGGGGTGGGGGGGGTCTCCACAGGATTAGCTCGCACAGGGCGCCTGAACACCTAAGGCCGGCCCTGACGCCGATTCACGAACGTACTTGTGGCCGGTCGTATTTTTTTACGTCGTTTGCGTAAGCGTAAGTCCGGCACAACGTTACCCCTGCTATATGAGGCGTACGTAACGTTAAGTATGAACATTGGGACAGCATAGAATTTTCCGTCGTTTGCGTCAAATGTTCACGAATAGGGCTTTGCGTAAGTTACGTAAACCAATGAGTATTTGCGGCGTAATTTTGAGCATGCGCACTGGGAATACATCCACGGCCGGCGCATGCGCAGTTTGTTCGGCGCGTCATTTACGTGGGGTCACAGTTAATTTCAATACAACACGCCCCCTACATGCCTAATTTGAATTACGCGCACTTACGCCGGAACATTTACGCTACGACGCCGCAACTTACGGAGCATGTGCTTTGTGAATACGGCACTTGCCTGTAAAAGTTGCGGAGGTGTAGCGTAAATAGGATACGCTACGCCCGCACAAAGATACGCTCATATACCTGACGCAAGCTGCCCTAGGCCTGACTAAACTTGCGCACCCTCTAATTTAAATATGACCCACCTCTTCCTGTCAAAGCCACATCCCTGTTATATTCATGGGAAGAGGACAGAGGGACGCCCTGGGAGAAGGACAGAGGGACGCCCTGGGAGAAGGACAGAGGGACGCCCTGGGAGAAGGACAGAGGGACGCCCTGGGAGAAGGACAGAGGGACGCCCTGGGAGAAGGACAGAGGGACGCCCTGGGAGAAGGACAGAGGGACGCCCTGGGAGAAGGACAGAGGGACGCCCTGGGAGAAGGACAGAGGGACGCCCTGGGAGAAGGACAGAGGGATGCCCTAGGAGAAAGACAGAGGGACGCCCTGGGAGAAAGACAGAGGGATGCTTTAAGAAGAGGAGAGAGGGACGCCGTGGGAGGAGGACAGAGGGACGCCGTGGGAAGAGGACAGAGGGACGCCGTGGGAAGAGGACAGAGGGACGCCCCCCACAAAGTGTCGCCCTAGGCCTGGGCCTTGTTGGCCTAGGCCAGAATACATCCCTGGAATCTAGCCCATACTTGCTGCAAAGCTTCATAATACATCTCCCCTATCCTCTGTGGAGGGGACACTCTCCAAGGTCCTGAACACAATAATGCTTTGGCCGTAAGGCAGGATGAACGTCTTTACAGCAGGAGATAAGGCACAATGGCTTCTGAGCTCCAATATAAAACTAATAACAAACACTTATTAGAAGGGAAATATGCCTATCAAATTTTTTTGAAAAAAAAAAAAACTCCCACTGTCACTAGAAACCACTTACTGTCACCCATACATTTCCTGAGAAATGCTCAGTGTAGCATCCAACCTCACAGAGTATGAATGGCAGGTTCTTGTATCATCCCACAACATGATTGGAGAGCACCATAAAGAGGATTTCAGGAAGATGAGAATATGCGGAATGATGACTCTGCAGATCTATTGGTTTTAGGCTTGTTATTGCCCCTCCCCCATTTAAATGACAATACTTGGATCAGGCTGGAACCGAGGATGAATGGCCACTATATGCACCAGGCTAAAAACATCTTAGAAAGCAGCTCCACTTCTCTGTGGGTGATCAATGTACATTAAAGGGATTTGAACAAACTTTGAAGCAAATTCCACGCTGGGGCGCAAACAAACTAAAAATTGTGAGAAATACATTAAAAAAAAACCATCAACATCAACCACTGTGCCCTCAAATGCAGCCACTGTGCCCTCAAATGCAGCCACTGTGACATCAAATGCAGCCACTGTGACATCAAATGCAGCCACTGTGCCATCAGCTGCAGCCACAGTGCCCATCGAATGCAGCCACTGTGACATCAGCTGCAGCCACTGTGCCCATCAAATGCAGCCACTGTGTCATCAACTGCATCCACTGCGCCATTAAATTCAGCCACTGTGCCATGAATTGCAGTCACTGTGCCCATCGAATGCAGTCACTGTGCCATCAAATGCAACCACTGTGACATCAAATGCAGCCACTGTGACATCAAATGCAGCCACTGTGCCATCAATTGCAGGCACTGTGCCCATCGAATGCAGTCACTGTGCCATCAAATGCAACCACTGTAACATCAAATGCAGCCACTGTGCCCTCACATGCAGCCACTGTACCCATCGAATACAGCCACTGTACCCATTGAATGCAAAAGAAAAGAAAGGAGGGCGCACCGACCTTGTGCATTACCACTTATACGTTTTAATAAACACAAAATAAAAAGCAATGGTCCTACTTACAAACATTCAGTAGTAAGCGCATTTAGAACAGCTAAAACTGGACCTCACGGCACCTGCCAGTCAGACCCTAGACACCAATGTAGCTGACGCGTTTCTGGGGCATACCCCCTTCCTCAAAGCCTCAAAGCCTAGGTGGTCTGTGATATCACAGACCACCTAGGCTTTGAGGCTTTGAGGAAGGGGGTACGCCCCAGAAACGCGTCAGCTACATTGGTGTCTAGGGTCTGACTGGCAGGTGCCGTGAGGTCCAGGTTCAGCTGTTCTAAATGCGCTTACTACTGAATGTTTGTAAGTAGGACCATTGCTTTTTATTTTGTGTTTATTAAAACGTATAAGTGGTAATGCACAAGGTCGGTGCACCCTCCTTTCTTTTCTTTTTCATTTTAGCCATATGAACACCCTTTGTTCTGTGGAGGGCTGCAAGACTTAATGCCGCGTACACACGGTCGTTTTTTGCGATGAAAAAAAAAACGACGTTTTTTAAAACGTCATTTAAATTGATCGTGTGTGGGCAAAACGTCGTTTTTTGTTTCACAAAAAGTCACCGTGTGTAGCAAAAACGTCGTTTAAAACAACGTTTTTCAACCCGCGCATGCCCAGAAGCTAGTTATGAAGCGAGCTTCAATGGAAAAGTGTGGTGAACGTAACCTTGTTTTTTGTGAAAAAAACGATGGTGTGTATGCAACATCGTCTTTGAAAGTGACGTTTCAAAAAAGTCGTTTTTTACTTCACAAAAAACGTCGTTTTTTTTCATCGCAAAAAACGACCGTGTGTACGCGGCATTAGACTTTGCCTTTATACCATACTGATACACCCAGTTTGGCGATACACCAGAGCGCAGGAGGATTTTTGTGACCCATTGAATGCAGCCACTGTGCCGTCAATTGCAGCCACTGTGCCATCACATGCAGCCACTGTACACATCGAATGCAGCCACTGTGCCATCAATTGCAGCCACTGTGCCATCAAATGTAGCCACTGTGACCATCAAATGCTGCCACTGTGACCATCAAATGCCGCCACTGTACCCATCAAATGCTGCCACTGTGCCCATCAAATGCAGACACTGTGCCCATCAAATGCAGACACTGTGCCCATCAAATGCAGACACTGTGCCCATCAAAAGCAGACACTGTGCCCATCAAAAGCAGACACTGTGCCCATCAAATGCAGACACTGTGCCCATCAATTGCAGTTGCTGTGCCCATCAAATGCAGCCACTGTGTCCATCAATTGCAGCCACTGTGCCCATCGAATGCAGCCACTGTGCCCATCGAATGCAGCCACTGTGCCCACTGAATGCAGCCACTGTGACATGAAATGCAGCCACGGTGCCATCAATTGCAAGGAACTGTGCCCATCAAATGTAGCCACTGTGCCCAGCAAATGCAGCCAATGTGCCATCAATTGTAGCTATTATGTCCATTAAATGCAGCCACTGTTCCCATCAAATGCAGCCCACCAATGCAGCCACTGTGCCCATCAAATGCAGCCACTGGGCCATCAATTGCAGACACTGTGCCATCAATTGCAGACACTGTGCCATCAATTGCAGACACTGTGCCATCAAATGCAGACACTGTGACTACCCCACCTACCTGCTCACTGGCTGACCGGCACTTACTCCATCTTGGTGGTGGGTGACGGCAGGGAGCTGTGGGACAGGCATCAGGTCATGCAGTAGGGAGCTGTGTCCTGCATACGTCAATGATGGGGCACTATTCTTCACCCTCATTCCAAAGGTGGGGAACTGTTTTCTCCAACTGACACCAGGTCAATGTTCTACTCCCACTTGCCACAGACTGGCCTCCTTAAAGTTTGAAGGCCAGTGCACTGGCCCTTTGTTTAGAGACCCCTGCTTTACTTGGTATTTATGACAGCTATTTTCTTTAAAGGTGTTGTAAAGGTAATTTTTTTTCCACCTTAATGAATTCTGTGCATTAAGGTGAAAAAACATCAGATGATGCCCCCCAGCCCCTGTTTTTATTTACCTGACCCTTCGAAAGTCCCGCGCTCGCCCCCGTCATCCTCCTTGAGTCGAAGCCCGGATGTTGATTGGCTGCAGTGGATGGATTGAAAGTAGCGCAGCCATTGGCCAGGGAGCGGGCCGAGTGATACAGCTTGCATGTCTGTGTGTAGTTGTTGCGGGGAGGAGCCGCGACAGCCGCCGAGGGACGCCAAAAGACCAGGATCGGGGTCACTGTGTGCAAAATGAATTGCACAGTGGAGGTAAGTATAACATGTTTGTTTTTAAAAAAAAAAAAAAATCCTTTACAACTCCTTTAAGGAAAATTGACCTTTTAGGGGTACTTAAAGTGGAGCTCCACCCAGGAAAACAACATTTTCCCATGTTGTTTAAAAAAATAAAAAATAAAAAACCTGAAAAAAAAAAAAAATACTCACCCGAAATACCTGTTGCTATGCGGAAGTCCGTAATCTGCCTCTTCCACTCCGCGGTGCCTTTTCTTCTTGTCCTCCTTCTTGTGAATGGGGCGCGCTGCTTTCTGGGAACTGTGTGTGTTCTCAGAGTGCAGCGCGCCCATTCACAAACCAGAGTGAGACTCACGCAGGCGCAGTAGGAAATGGGCAGTGAAGCCGTACGGCTTCACTGCCTGTTTCCCATAGTGTGAATGGCGGCGCGGGACCCAGAGCGATCGTGGGACCGGCATCGGGGGGCCCATCAGCGTGGGCAAGTAGGACAAGGTAAGTGTCCTTATTTAAAGTCAGCAGCTACACTGTTAGTAGCTGCTGACTTTAAAAAAAAAAAATTGCGGCTGGAGCTCCGCTTTAAGGAGTTTCGGGAACCATTGCCCTCCAGCATACTCAAAGGCCTACAGCTGCAGGTTGGCCACTGTGCAAGCAGGGGTTAGTGGGAATAAATCAGTTTTCTCTGTAAAGCAATGCAGAAAAAGTGTCAGTATTATATATATAAATACATAAAAGTATCACTTGCCCATTTAAGTTTTTTTACTGCTGCGAATTTCTGTGTATCTATTTTATGATGCGGTTGCATAAGAACCGGCAGACACCCAATAAATCTCGCAGTGTTCCCAAAACCACGGTTAAAATGGAATCGTTACATGTGAAAAGCCTTCAGCATCAGATAACCCCTCTCCCCATGAAAGGGTTAAAGGGGCTGCCAAAAAAAAGGCCTAGGAGAAGACAGGTCCTCATTCCAGGGCCAGCAGCCAGAGACAGTCTGGAGCTGCGGCCGTCAAAAGTAAAAATCCCCGCCGTGTCCTCCTTGACCTCATGCATAATATCACAGAGAAAACTCATTAAGGTTTCCCCACTCCGCTCGCAGACCTTAATTCTGCCTTGCGCCAGCCCAATTTCGGCGATGATATATGTGAAAAATAATTGAACTATATTTGAAAATATATTGGATATTACCGCTTACACACTGCGGGATTTATTGGTTCGATCTATCACCTCTGTGTAACCAGCAGAGAGGGAGAGAATGAAGACAGACACTGAGGTGCAGGCATCTTGGCACATTCACCCTTCCCGCGGGAGAGGACAGAGAGACAACAAAAGCCGTGGATAGTCAGATTTATAAAGAGTGACTTTTATTGCCCGATAAAAGCTTGGCTATAACTACCTGCTGATAACAGCAGCTTCACTTAAAAGAATAGAATATGTGCTGTCTATGGGTCCTTGGTGTGGAGGATAGATCTACTGAAGGGGGGGGGGGGTGGCTGGCACAAAGGGTTCAATACCTTGAACAAGCGTGTAACCAGAGCCCCCTACTCCAGACAAACAGCGACATGCACAGATCAGGGTTTCTCACCCAAAGTGCCCTTTAAAAGTACGCAAAATCTCCAGGCACCCCTGGCCTGGCGGAAACCATCAATGGGAGCCTGGGACGATGCAAACATCCACCTTGATGAAATCAACTTCACATCAGAAGCATGGGAATCTGCAGGCAGGGGCAAGGGGGGGTCAAGTGCCCCCCCTCCGGAATCAGGGATCAGATCGGCACATTCGGCAAAGTGGTGTTGCTATGGCGCAGCCAACGGGGTGACATCATCAAGGTGCTGCCAAGCCCCCCATCATTGTAGTGTAACTGCGCCTCCTTTCCCTGCTCAGTCCAGCAGAGAACTTGGCTGTGTAGGCTAAGCTGTAGGCTGTCAGAGATTTCCCCCGCTCACGCCCTTACTCTTGTCAGGGAGAAGAGACTCTCACCTGGTTCCCCACCCAGCTTCCTGTCTGCTCCGTTCCTTCCCCATTGGCCATAACTGAGGGCCAATCAAAGGAGACTAGGAGAGGAGAGCGTCATGGGACATGTAGTCCTGAAGATTGGCGGCCCCATTTTCCACAGGAAGGAGGCTACTGCTCGATCAAGAGCGAGATTGAGAGTCTGCAGCCTGGAAAAAAGCTGAGGGAGTGAGTGCTACAGGACAAAGAAAGAGGCATGTGCTGGGCGGAAGCCAGAGAGAGAGCTACGCTACCCAGCGCCACCAGAGAGCCACACTACCCAGTGCCAGATAGAGAGCCACACTACCCTGCACCACCAGAGAGAGAGCCACACTACCCTGCACCAGAGAGAGAGCCACGCTACCCTGCACCAGAGAGAGAGCCACGCTACCCAGAGACACCAGGGAGCCACAATACCCAGCACCAGAGAGAGAGCCACGCTACCCAGAGACACCAGAGAGCCACGCTACCCAGCACCAGAGAGAGAGCCACGCTACCCAGCACCACCAGAGAGAGAGCCACACTACCCAGTGCCAGAGAGAGAAAAACTGAGCCACTGCCAGGGTACAGACATGCTACACTACTGACCAGAATCGCCCCCGGAGAACCCAGAGAGATCACTGCTGTAGTTTCGCTGGGTCTGGTAAGAGGGCCTGTCGGTCATTATTCATTACTTATCGTAGGGACTGTACTATGCCTACCGTCTCTGACCATGACAATGTGATAATGACATTGTCGAAAAGGAGACCCTAAAATAATGCCACCCCCTGGAAAAAGTTTTGCGGACGTCCATGCAAACAGGTACAGCTTATGTAGAAGGGTTTGTTTCATCTCTGTGTATCACCCGAGGCCACTGGGTATATGGAAGGGTTAACAACTGTGTTGGCTCTGGGACAGGAAGTGAAGGGAAATCTCCCAAATGGGACACCAATGGCAAAAAAATTGGTAGGGGTTATAACTAGGGTTGTCCCGATACCGATACTAGTATCGGTAGCGGGACCGATACTGAGCGAGTTCTTGTACTCGCGTAAATGCTCCCGATGCCTAATCCGGATACTTTTTTTTTCTTTCTGTGTGGGGGCGGAGAGGGGGCAGAGAGTGGGCGGGAAGCGATCAGAGAGGAGACCGAGAGGAGACTGAGGGGGCAGCGAGGAAGGCGGAGTGGAGGCGGAGAAGAAGGCGGAGAGGAGGCGGAGAGCAGAGCAGTCCTCAGGTATGTATACCATGACACTGGAGGAGTGCTGCTGCTGCTGCCGCTGCCGCCGTCTTACTGTTCGGCGCTCAGGCCAGGGAACATAACAGCTTTCATTTGAATAGCTGTTTGTTCCCCGCCGCGCGTCGTCATGGCCCCTCCCTGTTGTCGGGCACGTTGATAGACAGATCACCGGTCCCAGGATTGGACGGGTGATCTGTCTATCAAAGTGCTCGGACAAGGGGGAGGGGCCATGATGACGTGCGGCGGGGAACAAGCAGCTATTCAAATGAAAGCTGTTATGTTCCCTGGCCTGAGCGCCGAACAGTTAGACAGCGGGGGGAGACCAACACATGCCTGCATTTGGGGGGAGACATGGCTGCATATGGGGGGAGACATGGCTGCATATGGGGGGAGACATGGCTGCATATGGGGGATACATGGCTGCATATGGGGGGGGAGACATGGCTGCATATGGGGGAGATATGGCTGCATATGGGGGGGGAGACATGGCTGCATATGGGGGGGAGACATGGCTGCATATATGGGGAGACATGCCTGCATATGGGGGGGGGAGACATGCCTGCATATGGGGGGAGACATGCCTGCATATGGGGGGGAGACATGCCTGCATATGGGGGGAGGACATGGCTGCATATGGGGGGGGGAGACATGGCTGTATATGGGGGGGGGACATGGCTGCATATGGGGGGGACATGGCTGCATATGGTGGGGAGACATGGCTGCATATGGGGGGACACATGGCTGCATTTTTTAAAAAAGTATCGGCATTCGGTATCGGCGAGTACATGAAAAAAAGTATCGGTACTTGTACTCAGTCCTAAAAAAGTGGTATACGTACAACCTTAGTTATAACCCTCCCTTATTAAATACAAAAGGAGAAAAAAAGTTTTGCCTTTAATCCTTCTCTAAATGTGAACCCCATCCCATTTTTCTTTTAGTTTTAAATAGGGAAAGGAAAGAAATAAGACTTCTCAATTTGGTTGTTCGAGGTAACAGCCTATCCCGGACGAGCCCCCACATGTAGCACTACCCCAGAAGGAGCTGCTGGTTTGTTTTGTTTTGGGTGGCATGTTACCTCATGGCCTGTTTGCAGGTTACCGACTGACAGGTGACCAACGCCCAGCCTTTCAGTAATCAGTTACCTATTGGATTGCCAGCCTCTCTTGGCTCTCCTAAGATGGACTCCCCACCGAACAGCTTCCTCTCACTGGAAACAAGCTTGGATTGGGGACTTAGTCGATTACTGGGGCCCGCCACAACTTTAAATGTTCCGGACCAACATGGTCCCAGAACCAGGAACACCGCGTGGCACGTGCAACCCGGCCTGGAAGGCCATTTCGCTGGGGCGCCATGATGGAGTCACTCTTAAGGTGGGTGCCGCACTTGAAGAAGAAGAACCCAGACCAATGGCGTCTGTCTCATAAATACCCTCCAACAGCATGCACAGTGAGGAGAAACCCTCCTGATAGGCTGCTGGGAAAAAGCACCCAAACCTCGACTCCACTGCTGCCACCTATTGTCCTGGGGTGGGAACAGCATCCCAGGAACAACAAAATAAGCCCACAGCACAGCCAAGCTGAGACAGAGACCCAATTTGAACAGATTAACTGGATCAGAGCCAATTAACTCTCTGATCCCCCTCTAAATTTAACAAAGTAACGGTACTTGGAAATAACCAGGCGCTACAGTTAGAACCTCTATTAGGACTAAAAACACACAGTGATAGAAAAAACAAACAGCCAAGGTTCTAAGCTTACTCCAGTATACTAAACACGTTTTTGCTGCTATCTCTGTCCCCATTGAGGAGATAACTTGTAATTTTTCCCCTTGCGCCCCCCTTCATATTGGCGGTTTAGCCTGCGCCGTTTTGTACTAAGTTTTAATTGATAAATGCGTGAGAATAGCCACTCTCTGCACTGCCCCGGTCCTTGCAGGGAACATTTGTTGTGACAGCTATTAAATACATAATCTTCCTCCGACACATGAGAAATTCAGCAATTTTAATGAGATCATTGGGGAACAATGTAATGGCTTTGTTTAGGCAGAAATCTGCTTTGCGCACATATATGTGCTGGCGATAAAAAGGCTTTCTAACGTAACGTGACGCTACCTCTGATCAGATACATGCACCGTGGCCATGATGACATCTCACTGATCCCAGTAGAAGCTGGAGGTCTTCTCTTCCTACTACACGGATTTGGATGCTGCTGCTTTGTAGAGCCTCTGTAGATCAGTTTGTTTGCTATAAGCAGAGAGCACACATAAATAATAACTACAGTACCACTCCCTTTTCATAGTCCTTTGAAGGTTTAACTTTCCAGCCATGAAAATTTTCAGAATTCTGCTAACAGGCTTGCAGGGGCAGTAGTACCGGGACAGTTCATCCAGCATCAAAGGCAAGGATGAGGAATGGCCCCCCTCCTCCCCTACTTACAGGCAAGGTCCTCAGGCTGTGGTACCTAACATGGGAGAGATCACACAGGGCAAATATCTTGTATGCATAGGAGTGCGTATGACATGTCATGGATGGCTGTGGATGGTGGGGTAAATAGGTCATCTGTGAAAGGCGGGAGAATAGGAGGTGATGTGGATGGTGGGGTGCATAGCTGAGCTGTGGAAGGGTAAATAAAAGGTTAGCTGTGGATAGTGGGGTGAAAAGCTGAGCTGTTGTTGGGGAAGAAGAGGTGAGCTGTGGATGGTTTCAAGAAAAGATGATCTGTGGAAGGGGGAGAAGAGGTGATGTGGATAGTGGGGTGTATAGCTGAGCTGTGGATGGGGAAAGAGGTTAGCTGTGGATAGTGGGGTGCATAGCTGAGCTGTGGTCGGGCGAAGAAGAGTTGAGCTGTGGATGGTGGGGTGCATAGCTGAGCTGTGGATGGGGGAAGAAGAGGTGAGCTGTGAATGGTGGGATGAAAAGCGGGATGCAAAGGTGAGCTGTGAATTGGGGGAAAAGCGGTGAGCTGTGGATGGGGTGATGAGCTGTGGATGATGAGGTGCATAGCTGAGCTGTCTACAGGGGGAAAAAGGGGGAGAGCTGTGGATGGTGGGCTAAATGGGTGAGCTGTGGACAGGGGGTAGAAATGAGCTGTGGATGGTGGGATTTATAGGTAAGCTGTGGAGAGGGAAAGAAGAGGTGACAAGACAAGTAAAAATGCGCAAGAGTGCACAATGCCTTGGGTATCAAGTCAGCATGTATACATGTGGGGACAGGGCAAAGTCAGTGACTGATAGTTTAGCATAAGCTAACAATAAGTCTGTGGTTGTTTGTATGTGGGTACATACTTCCAGGGCTGCCATCAGAGGGGAACAGAGACCATGTTCCAATTCTAGAAAAAAAGGCAAGGAGAGAGGCGCCTCTGGGTGTAGTAGATTAAAAGCAATTTAATGAAGGACATAAATATCTCACTCACATTTAAGTAGTGACAGGTAAGCATGTAAAAGTTGTTGTTTCCTTGGGGTGGTGAGCTGTCATCTGTTTGTAGTTTCTTCTGCAGTCTGTAGAAGCGCTGTGCGGGGAGGACACTACTTCATCATAAGGCGATGGTAGTCAGCTGTAATGTGAAGTCCTCTACCCGAGGCTTAGATCTGTCAGTACTGGATCCCTCTAGGACCCAGCGCACTCACCTGACACAGCCTTGGCTGGGAAACACTGATTGGCCAGCTCTCCTTTAAAACACCTGTGTTTTCACCCAATCAGTGCTCGTGATAGAGTTACTCTGCTTGCCTTGAGAGATCCAGCCTGACCTGTTTATCTGTAAACTTTGTGTATGACCCGGACTGTTTGACCCTGCTTGTTGCTTCCGATTTGGTACCTTTCGAACTCTGATTATCCGTGTATGACTCGGCTTGCCTAGACCACATCCATTGCAGTGGTGCACTACTAGCACCAGCAACACCACCAACATCCACACCTGCGGTGAACTACAGTTCCAGCTTTCCTGCTCATCAAAACACCTACTTCAGCAGTGAACTACAAGTGCCAGCTGTCCCGCTCATCTCAACCCTGCATCCGTGGTGAACTACAAGTCCCAGCGCTGACCTGCTTCTCAAGACCTGCTCATGGTATGTGCTCTTGTTATTGAACTATAAGCATATTAGCACACCTGAACTGTTGTCTGCTGCTAGCCTGATACTAAACCTGACATTATCACGAGCCATACATAAAAAGGGAAAACCCATCATGGATTCTGAGCAGGCTCAGATGTTTGCACAAGAACTTTGCCGTTTATCCCATCAAGTTCAGCAAATGGCCACAGAGCTCACCAAGGTGCAATCCCCTACTACAACTGTTACAAAAACTTTATCTGAACCAAAAATTCCTTTGCCTGACCGTTTTTCTGGCGACCGTAAGGGATTCTGCAACTTTAAAAACAGCTGCAAATTATATTTCAAATTAAGGCCTTCCTCTTCTGGCTCTGAAACTCAGAGAGTTCAGATCATTATCTCTCTGCTACAGGGTGACCCCCAGGCTTGGGCCTTTAACCTTGAACCAAACCATCCAGCCCTGCTAACTGTAGATGCCTTCTTTGAAGCCCTTGGATTGCTGTACGATGATCCAGATCGTATGGCTACTGCAGAATCAACCCTGCGTAACTTAAAGCAAGGAACCACCACAGCTGAAATGTACTGCTCAGAGTTTCGCAGGTGGGCCCCAGAATCTGGCTGGAATGATGCAGCTCTCCGCAGCCAGTTCAGAATAGGTCTTTCAGATGCAATTAAGGATGCTCTGGTCAACTTCTCCTATCCACCCTCACTGGAGGAAGCTATGTGTCTAGCCATTAGAATTGATCGCCGTCAGCGAGAGAGGGGGCGAGAAAAAAATATGGCTGTGGCAAACTGTATACCTCCCTTACCACCTGACCATCCAACCTCCTGTGCCAGTTCAGTGAAAGAACCTATGCAGCTAGGCTCCACCCGGCTATCTGCCCAGGAACACACACGCCGGCGTAATATGGGACTTTGCCTGTATTGTGGCCTCAGGGGTCACATGCTCCATTCGTGCCCTACACGTCCGGGAAACTCCCGGACCTAGGTGATTATGGGGAGGTCACCTTAGGTCTGCTTTCATCTCCCCAGGGGGACAGTCGTATACTTCTACCTAGTGTTATTCACTTTGGGACAGGGACTCATGAACTGCTGGCCTTGGTAGATTCTGGAGCTGCTGAGAATTTTATTGATAAGACTTTGATTACCTCCTTGTCCCTGGAAACTCATATGCTAGATTGCCCAGTCCGCCTAATTTCTGTGGATAACCGGCCTCTCTCACAAGACCTTGTGCTTCAGTCCACCAATCCCTTCCAGTTACAATTGGGGGCCCTGCACTGGGAGAAGATTTCATGTCTTGTCATTGACTCTCCATCCACTCCTTTGATCCTAGGCCTTCCTTGGCTTCAGAAGCACAATCCTGTAATTGACTGGCGAACAGGAAATATTCTGGCTTGGTCCAATCAGTGTAAAGGAAGTTGCATCCAGCACCCTGTTCGACTTGCTGCTTGTCAAGTGGGAATGGAACAGATTCCGCTTTGTTATAAGGACTTTCAGGATGTGTTTTCTAAAGGGAGTGCTGACACCTTACCACCTCATCGCAGTTATGACTGTCCCATTGACCTTTTGCCTGACACTACACCTCCGCGAGGGAGAGTCTTTCCATTGTCCGAACCAGAGAACCTTGCTTTGCAAGAATACATCCAGGAAAACCTAGCTAAAAGTTTCATCCGTCCCTCTACTTCTCCCGCAGGCGCAGGTTGCTTCTTTGTCCCAAAGAAGGACGGGGGTCTAAGACTTTGTGTTGACTACAGAGGTCTAAATAAAATAACCGTTCCCAATCGGTACACTCTCCCTCTCATCACAGAGTTGTTCTCCCAAATCCAGGGAGCAAAGATTTTCTCCAAACTAGACCTAAGGGGAGCCTATAATCTAGTGCGCATCCGTAAAGGAGATGAGTGGAAGACAGCCTTTAACACCAAGGATGGCCACTACGAGTGTCTTGTCATGCCTTTTGGTCTCAGGAATGCACCAGCTGTCTTTCAAAACTTTATGAATGACATTTTCCGTGACCTGTTGGGTCGCTTTATGCTTGTATACTTGGATGATATTTTGATATATTCTCCCAATCTTGAAACGCATCAGAGGCACGTCCGTTCAGTGTTGGCCCGATTAAAGGCTCATTCCCTTTTTGTTAAGCCTGAAAAATGTTCATTTCATGTCAAACAAGTACCTTTTCTGGGCTACCTAATCTCTGACACAGGCCTAACCATGGATCCAGCCAAGATTCAGGCCATTCTAGACTGGGCATCACCTTCAGACCTGAAAGCAGTTCAGCGCTTCCTGGGCTTTGCAAATTTCTATCGGAAATTCATTAGGAATTTTGCCACCATTGCACATCCCATCACCTCTCTTACCAGGAAGTCTCCGTCTAAGTTTAAATGGACTACTGAAGCCCAGACAGCCTTCACTCAGTTGAAGAAAGCCTTTACCTCTGCACCAATTCTACGCCATCCTGTTCCTGAGCTACCTTTTATTGTGGAAGTAGATGCATCCGAAGTAGGGGTGGGGGCGCTTCTGTCACAAAAGGACCCTGTAACTGCTTCCATCCACCCCTGTGCCTTCCTGTCCCGTGAATATTCCCCAGCAGAGCGCAACTATGATATAGGCAACAGAGAACTGTTAGCCATAAAGCTAGCTTTGGAGGAATGGAGACATTGGCTGGAGGGAGCTCGCTATCCATTCATAGTTCTGACTGACCACAAAAACCTTGAATACATCCGTTCTGCTAAAAGACTGAACTCACGTCAGGCTAGGTGGTCATTGTTCTTCTCAAGATTTGACTTCACAATTTCTTATCTACCAGGGCCAAAAAATGTTAAGGCCGATGCCTTGTCTCGCAGTTTTTTATCAGAATCCCCACCTCCGCTTCCTCCACAATCCATTATCTCTGAGGACAGGATTTTGGCTTTCACCCAGACTGACATCTCTGAGGCCTTATTACCTGCACAGGCTGAAGCCCCCCCTTCCACTCCCTCTGGTATGCTTTTTGTGCCCTTGGCTCTTCGTTTGCAGGTTTTGCAGCAGGTACATGCGTCAAAGCCTGCAGCACATCCGGGGTTTAGACAAACTTATGAGATTATCTCTCGCAACCTCTGGTGGCCATCGATTAGGCAGGATGTGCTAGCCTTTGTCCAGGCTTGTGAGGTTTGTGCCAGAAGCAAGGGCAGTACCTCTAAGCCCTCTGGTCTTCTACGTCCTCTACCAATACCTACTTGTCCCTGGACCCATTTATCTATGGACTTTATCACTGACTTGCCTCCGTCCCAGGGATGTTCCACGATCTGGGTGGTGGTAGACAGGTTCAGTAAGATGGCCCACTTTGTTCCACTTCCGAAACTGCCGTCTGCTAGAGATCTGGCATCTTTATTCATTAAACATGTTTTCAGGCTCCATGGGGCACCAATTAACATTGTCTCAGACCGCGGCTCTCAGTTTATAGCCCAGTTTTGGAAGGCCCTTTGTTCTCAGCTAGGGATTAAGTTATCATATTCTTCAGCCTATCATCCCGAGACAAATGGCCAAACAGAAAGAACTAATCAGACTCTGGAGAAGATGGTACGTTGTCTGATGGCCAATGATGAGGTGGAGTGGGTCGACAGCCTTCCATGGGCAGAGTTTGCCTTTAATAATTGTGCCAGCTCTTCTACAGGGACCTCTCCCTTCTTCTGTGTTTACGGGTTGCATCCTCGTGTGTGCTCCTTTGATCTTCCACCCTCTGATGTTCCAGATGCCAACACCACGATTGAAAATTTCTCCAAAATCTGGTCTGACGTCAATCGTGCTATTTCTCGTTCGGTGCAGGCTTTTAAGAAAACGGCTGATAAGAGGCGCTCAAAGGCCCCTGGATATAAAGTTGGTGACAAAGTGTGGCTATCATCCAGGAATCTGTCCCTGCATGTTCCATCCAAGAAACTTGGCCCAAAATTCATCGGGCCCTATGAGATTTTGGAGATTGTTAATCCTGTGTCCTATAGATTAAAACTCCCCCCGTCCATGCGCATTCCTAATGTCTTCCATGTTTCTTTATTGAAACCTGTTCACTCTAGTCTCCAAGTAAATGAACCAGAACCTGTAGATGTGTCGGATAGCCAGGAATATGAAGTGGCATATATTCTTGACTCCAGACGAGTACGCAATTCCTTACAATATCTAGTTCATTGGAAAGGTTTTGGCCCAGAGGATCGATCCTGGATCCCAGCTCGCGATCTCCATGCTGATCGCCTTAAGAAGAAGTTCCATCTTCGATATCCAAGTAAGCCTGGGGGTGCAGGAGCAACCCCTCGAGAAGGGGGGGGTACTGTCAGTACTGGATCCCTCTAGGACCCAGCGCACTCACCTGACACAGCCTTGGCTGGGAAACACTGATTGGCCAGCTCTCCTTTAAAACACCTGTGTTTTCACCCAATCAGTGCTCGTGATAGAGTTACTCTGCTTGCCTTGAGAGATCCAGCCTGACCTGTTTATCTGTAAACTTTGTGTATGACCCGGACTGTTTGACCCTGCTTGTTGCTTCCGATTTGGTACCTTTCGAACTCTGATTATCCGTGTATGACTCGGCTTGCCTAGACCACATCCATTGCAGTGGTGCACTACTAGCACCAGCAACACCACCAACATCCACACCTGCGGTGAACTACAGTTCCAGCTTTCCTGCTCATCAAAACACCTACTTCAGCAGTGAACTACAAGTGCCAGCTGTCCCGCTCATCTCAACCCTGCATCCGTGGTGAACTACAAGTCCCAGCGCTGACCTGCTTCTCAAGACCTGCTCATGGTATGTGCTCTTGTTATTGAACTATAAGCATATTAGCACACCTGAACTGTTGTCTGCTGCTAGCCTGATACTAAACCTGACAAGATCGTGGAATGGGGAGCAGACGCAGGGCGATGACGTCACCAGAATGCGACGCGTTTCCGGGTTTTTAGCAGCGAATGGGCTGGCTGCTGCACTCCTTTTTCAAGCATAAGGAACAAACAGGGAGGAGAGCTAGTTTTTGATAGATCGAGAGGGGGAGGAGACTGGGCGGAACACAATGGAATTTGCGGGGGGAGGTGAGCTGTGGATGGCAGGATTCATAGGTGAGCTGTGGACAGGGGAAGAATAGGTGAGCTGTGGATGGTAGGGTGCATGGTTGAGCTGTGGACATTGGGGGGAAGAGGTGAGCTGTGGATGGGGGGGGGGGGGAGAGGTGAGCTGTGGATGGTAGGGTGCATAGTTGAGCTGTGGACATTGGGGGGAAGAGGTGAGCTGTGGATGGGGGGAAGAGGTGAGCTGTGGATGGTGGGGTGCATAGCTGAGCTGTGGATGGGGAAAGAAGAGATGAGCTGTGGACATTTTGGTAAATAGGTGATCTGTGAAAGGAGGGAGAAGAGGTGATGTGGATGGTGGGGTGCATAGCTGAGCTGTGGACGGGGAAAGAAGAGTCGAGCTGTGATTGGTGGGGTGCATAGCTGAGCTGTGGGCGGGGGAAGAAGAGGTGAGCTGTGGATGGTGGGGTTCATAGCTGAGCTGTTGTTTGGGAAAGAAGAGGTTAGCTGTGGATAGTGGGGTGCATAGCTGAGCTGTGGACGGGGGGAGAAGAGTCAAGCTGTGATTGGTGGGGTGCATAGCTGAGATGTGGGCGAAGGAAGAAGAGGTGAGCTGTGGATGGTGAAGTGCATAGCTGAGCCGTGAACGGGGGATGAAGAGGTGAACTGTGGATGGTGGGGTGTATAGCTGAGCTGTGGATGGGGGAGAAGAGGTGAGCTACAGATGGTGGGGTGCATAACTGAGCTGTGGATAGGGGAGAAGAGGTGAGCTACAGATGGTGGGGTTCATAGCCGAGCTGTGGACGGGGGAAGAAAAGGTGAGCTGTGGATGGTAGAGTGCATAGCTGAGCTGTGGATGGGGGAGAAGAGGTGGGCTGTGGATGGTGGGGTGTATAGCTGAGCTGTGGATGGGGGAGAAGAGGTGGGCTGTGGATGGTGGGGTGTATAGCTGAGCTGTGGACGGTGGAAGAAGAAGAGGTGAGCTGTAGATGGTGAGGTGAATAGGTAAGATGTGGATGGGGAGATGGCCTCTAGTAACCCTGACCCAGAATTAATGACCAAGAGCCAGCTATACTTTTACCTACTCTTACTACTAGTAGCACACACTAGAGGGTGCTACATATATAACTAAGGATTGACTAAGGGTCTATAAATATTCACGGAAGTCCCTCCTAGCCTCCACCCACTAGCTCCAGAATATTCTCCAATGTCCTAGAAACAGAGGGAGGCACCAGAGAGCTGCTAGGATGAGTCATCCAGCCCTGGCCTCTAGTAACCCTGACCTAGAATTAATGACTCAGGTCTAACCGAGAGCCAGCTATGCTTTTATCTACTCTCGCTACTAGTAGCACACACTAGAGGGTCCTACAAACATATAAATATATCCTATTACCAACTGTATACCCTGTTTGCTACTGTTTTATATCTTTGTCTGAGGGGTTGCTGCCATTTCCATGTTGCTGCTTCCCCACCTTGGCAGCATCCATGCATTTATTCTGCTTTCGAGAGAAGTTTTCACATCTTTCCTCTTTTACGCTGACTCCCATATTGATTTCCCATGCTAAGGGCCCCGCCAACCGCACGCAATCAAATTACATCCTGCATTTGCATCTCCCATCCAAGTACACAAGGAACCCACTGTGTCTGTGAAGCTGTTAGGAGTTATGTTTTCTAACACCGCGCCAGGCTCAAGATGCACAGGAACCAAGCAGAGTGGGGAGCCCACCCCTTCGGTCCCCACCGTGTGTTGGCGCCATATCAAAGAAGAATTTCTTCCAAGTACGAGGCCCTCGTTTTCTGGCAGGCTTGCTCCCCGTGCCGAGGCTCCCCGCTGGGGGAAGCCTCAGAGAAGGCCGGCCATTGTGCGCAAGTTCAGAGCCTTGCGCGTTCTCTGAGATTTCGGCTCTCCAGAGCTTTGTCTGAGAGCTTTATATTATCTGCCAACCAAACAAGAGAGGAGCGCCGAGGGAGATCTGAGCTTGTGAAATGGGGCAGAGACAAGCCGCTATTAGATAAAGGAAGATAGGAAGCTAGAGACAAGAAATCAAGCTGAGCGAAAGGAACAGAAGCGGGTCACGGGGCTGCAGCGAGATTATTTCGATGATGCGAACAGGGGTCAGAGATGTGCGCCCGTCTCTGATTGACGGCAGATAAAAAAAAAAGACATGCCATGCCAGGTCTGGGGCAGTGTGATGTCAGGTTGGGGGTTGCCCAGTTCATACTTCATTCTTTTTTGGATATTTTTTTCATTCTTTTATAGGTTATGAAGACACAGAAGATGCTTGTCATTCCAGATCCAAACAATAGTCAGGCTTTCTACAGGGTAGGTGACCTAGGGTGACTTCTGCGAGGGAGATCTTCATCAGCCAGACTGGAAAATTTCAGACCATTGACAGTGCCACCTCTCCATAACAGAACAAGGATATGAAGGATGCCACAGGCTTTTACAGATAATTTATACTTAAAGTATAACTAAAGACAATTATTTATTTTTTGGATAGAGTGGATTGAGTTTTTTGGATTAAATTTTGGATAGAGTGGAGATGGATTAGAGCACATGCCAGTTTTTATTGCTGTCTGTGACCTAGTTATAGACATTCACCCTCTCTATGTGTCCTGTTTACCATCCCAGATAGCAAGCAATTGCGCTGCAAGTTTGAAAATGACTTGCTCAGCTATTGCTAAACTGTAAACCAATAAATACTCGCGCTAGGTTACAAATGTGAAAACCATATATGTGATCAAAAATGTGCAGCTGCTGCCCACAAGGTGCTAAAACCTCTAAAATCAAGCAAAAAATTATAATAATTATATATATATATATATATATATATATATATATATATATATATAGGGTGAATACTTTTGCAAGGCGCTGTATATTAAAAAAGGAGCTTAACGGAGACGGATGGAAACGGACTTTAGCGGATGCTCATCCGATAATGTCCGCTAGCCCATAGGGATGCATTGCGGTCCGTTTTTCATCCGTAAAAAACGGACGAACGGTCCGCACATGTGAAAGGGCCCTAAGTGAAAGGCACCACTAGCCAAACGCTTCCATGAAGACTAAGGAACTCTCCAAACAAGTAAGGGACAATGTTGTTGAGAAGTACAAGTCAGGGTTAGGTTATAGAAAAATATCCAAATCTTTGATGATCCCTAGGAGTGCCATCAAATCTATTATAAGCAAATGGAAAGAACATGGCCGCACACCAAAACTCATGGACCAGGCAAAGAGGGCATTAATCAGAGAGGAGCACAGAGACCTAAGGTAACCCTGGAGGAGCTGCAGAGTTCCACAGCAGAGACTGTAGTATCTGTACATAGGACGACAATAAGCCGTACGCTCCATAGAGTTGAGCTTTATAGCAGAGTGGCCAGAAGAAAGACATTACTTTCAGCAAAAAAAAAACGGTATGTTTTGAGTTTGTGAAAAGGCAAGTGGGAGACTCCCAAAATGTATGGAGGAAGGTGCTCTGGTCTGATGAGACTAAAATTGAACTTTTTGGCCATCAAAGAAAACCCAACACATCACATCACCCAAAGAACACCATCCCCACCGTGAAACATGGTGGTGGCAGCATCATGCTGTGGGGATGTTTTTCAGCAGTCGGGACTGGGAAACTGGTCAGAGTTGAGGGAAAGATGAATGGTGCTAAATACAGGGATATTCTTGAGCAAAAACTGTACCACTCTGTGTGATTTGAGGCTAGGACGGAGGTTCACCTTCCAGCAGGACAATGGCCCCAAATACACTGCTAAAGCAACACTTGAGTGGTTAAAGGGGAAACATGTAAATGTGTTCAGACCTTAGTCCAATAGAAAATCTGTGGAAAATCTGTGGTCAGACTTAAAGATTGCTGTTCACAAGCGCAAACCATCCAACTTGAAGGAGCTGTAGCAATTTTGCAAGGAGGAATAGGCAAAAATTCCAGTGGTAAGATGTGGCAAGCTCATAGAGACGTATCCAAAGCAACTTGGAGCTGTGATAGACACTAAAGGTGGCTCTACAAAGTATTGACTAGGGGGGTGACTTTTTCTGTTATTTTTTCCAATTTGTTGTTTGCTTCACAATAATAAAAAAAAAAAAAAAAAACATCTTCAAAGTTGTGGGCGTGTTCTGTAAATTAAATGATGCAAAACCTCAAACAATCCATGTTAATCCCAGGTTGTGAGGCAGCAAAACACGAGAAATGCCAAGGGGGGTGAATACTTTTGTAAGGCACTATATATATATATATATATATATATATATATATATATATATATATATAACAGACAGTGCTTGCAGTTGTAATATAATATGACAGACAACAACAAATAGAATTGTCAAAGTGAAATCCAGTCTCTTGCAACGTGCTAAAGTGCTCCAAATTAACAAAAAGTGCTTCATATAAATTGACTGCGCAGTGTGACACACTCCCCTCTTGTGTCCCCACTCACCAGAAACAATAGAGCCTCAGCTTTGCAGTCTGGGGGGGCAGGGCCAGATTAAGAACATCATGGGCCTGGTGCTGAGGATTTTGGTGGGGCCTTTTATAAATAATAAATAAATGCGTGAGAATCACAGCGCAGCAATAGAGGGCCCAGTCTGAAAATGTAAGTGTACCCTAATGTGCTAATATGCTGTGCATACTTGTACATTGTGGCATAACCTACCCCAGGGCCTCTAAAAAGTAGTAATGTCAGGAAAGTTTACTACCGCTTTAATATCACAGGATCCCAGAAACCTCTCATGGGGCCCACTACTGACCCAGTGGCCCTTGGGCAGTGCATAAGTGCATAGTTGCCAACATTTAAAAAATATTTTCAGGGACACTTTTTCACAAGTGCTATATTTAGAGTAGCTGAGATCCCCTATGTTCCTCTGTACATCACAGTAGTAATCACAAAATTAAATAAGTTCTAATAATGGAACAGAACAAATATGAGAACTGAGATTTCCTTTAGTTGAACTAACAAAAGTGTGTCCATTCTAGAGCTGGTAACATTGAGGGTATTCAGTATCATTTTAAAGAACTGTTTTTGTGGGTAAGCGACATAGGGGAGGAGTACGGATGGTATATAAGTGGGAAGTATGTGCAGGTGAGTGAGAGGAATGTGGAGGGTCTAACATTGGGCACTATGTACAGGAGAAGAGTGCAAAGGGTACGGCAAAAGGCACAATGTACAGGAGAGAAGTGTGGAGGGTATGACAGTGGGCATCATGTACAGGAGAGAAGCATGGAGGGTACGACAGTGGGCAGTATGTACAGGAGAGAAGTGTATGACAGCAGGCACCATGTACAGGAGAGGAGTGTGGAGGGTATGACAGTGGGCACTATGTATAGGAGAGGAGTGTGGATGGTATGATAGTGGGCACTATGTATAGGAGAGGAGTGTGGAGGGTATGACAGTGGGCAGTATGTACAGGAGAGGAGTGTGGACGGTATGATAGTGGGCACTATGTATAGGAGAGGAGTGTGGAGGGTATAACAGTGGGCAGTATGTACAGGAGAGGAATGTGGAGGGTATGACAGTGGGCAGTATGTACAGGAGAGAAGTGTATGACAGCAGGTACTATGTACAGGAGAGAAGTGTGAAGGGTATGACAGTGGGCAGTTTGTACAGGAGAGGAGTGTGAAGAGTATGACAGTGGGCAGTATGTACAGGAGGAGTGTGGGGGTATGACAGAGGGTAGTATGTACCAGTGAGAAGTGTGGAGGGTATAATGGGGCAGTATGTACAGGAGAGAAGTGTGGAGGGTATGACAGTGGGCAGTATGTACAAGAGAGGAATGGGGATGGTGTGATAGTGGGCACTATGTATAGGAGAGGAGTGTGGAGGGTGCGACAGTGGGAAGTATGTACAGAAGAGGAGTCTATGACAGCAGGCACTATGTACAGGAGAGGAGTGTGGAGAGTATGACAGTGGTCACTATGTACAGGAGAGGAGTGTGGAGAGTATGACAGTGGGCAGTATGTACAGGAGAGGAGTGTGGAGAGTATGACAGTGGTCACTATGTACAGGAGAGGAGTGTGGAGGGTATGACAGTGGGCACTATGTACAGGAGAGGAGTGTGGAGGGTATAACAGTGGGCACAATGTATAGGAGTGGAAGGATGTTTAGGGACTGCGTAGTGGTTAAGCGGGTAATACATTAATTGAAATTACACCAATTATGCAGAGACCAGCCATAGTCGATCTATGTATGGGCTAGCTGGTTTTACACAAGTCATTCTATTAATCTACCAAAAAAAAAAAATCGTGCTAACTTTAGTGTTTTTTTTATGTATGAAACAGTTTATTTCCAAAAAAACATGTTTGAAAAATTGCTGCGCAAATACAGTACCGTGCTAGAGCTGCACAATTAATCGTTAAAATTGTGATCTTGATTCAACCCCCCTGACATCTCCAATGCAGAGTTTGCTGATTCTTTCATATAACAAGTGGAGAGACTTTCAGCTGTCAAAAAACTTCTGTGTGTAAAGAAAATATCCGACTGTCTGCCAAGTTTGTAAACAACATGAAACATTGTAACCAACTTCCTTTTTAGATCAAACTTCTGTGTGTAAATGCAAGAAATGTAACCACTTAAAGTCCAACACTTGTTTAAGTTAAAAACCAATATTTTTTGCTAGAAAATTACTTGGAACCGCCAAACATTATATATATTTTAGCAGAGACAAAAATGGCAATTGCTGCAATATTTCATGTCACACTGCATTTGCCCACTTCATTGAATAATAAAAACCATAAAAACAAAACAGTAAAGTTAGCCCATTTTTTTTTTTTTTTTTCATTTTAATCTGAAAGATGATGTTATGCCGTACGAATCGTGGGAGAATCGTGATCTATCTTCTAAGCAAGTTGTCGTTTTAGCCAGAATCATGCAGCTCTATACTGTGCAACATAAAAAGTTGCAAAGACCACCATAGAGTAATTTTTTAGCAAAAAACAAATGATGATTTTTTTTCTCAGTGTGCTGCAGTGTGTCAGCTTGTATTTATAATGGCCGCTCTGTATGTAGCTTCTGACAGGCTGTGCAAGCAGGCCCGTATCTCCGGAACCATAAATGATAGCCATCCCATATTTTGACCGGTTGTGGGGTAGGTCTTCAACTGACTACCCCCCAAATGTGGGGTTTCTGTGACCTCTGGTCATCGAGCTACAACCCCCGAAGTCGATCTAAAAAAAAAAAAAAAAAAACTTTTTTTTTTTTTTGGGGCAAATGGGCCTATCTTGAGAAAGGGGCCTGGAGCTGCAGCTCCATCAGCCCCTCTGTTAATCCGGCCCTGTGGTCAAACATGCTATGATGTGGTGTTAAAGCAGAGGTTCACCCTCAAACTGAACTTTCTATCTATCATTTCTGCAGCCTTAATAAATGCCTGTAGCGGTGATCTGTACCCTTACCTGTATTCAGCATGACTTCCGGGTCTTCTTCCCTGCGGGGAGTGGGCGTGTCGCTCCTTTTCCCCGACGACTCGAGGCGTAATGGGAGCTGTGCTGTGGTGGATTACCTAAAATCTCTATTTTATTTTAAGCTTATTCTTTTATTAGAACCACTGAAATACTTTCTCTTTCTTGTTTTTATATTCTTTTTATATTCTTTTTATACCTTTTTTACATTTTTATATATATATATATATATATATATATATATATATATATATATATATATATATATATATATATACACACATGTATGAAATCACAATAAGTGCCTATTTTCCTTGATAAGATTTGTCAGATATGAAATTAAGTTTCAGGCCGCGTACACACGATGAGACATGTCCGCTTAAACATGTCCGACGGACCGTTTGCAGCGGACATGTCTCATCAGATTTTGGTCCGATGGCGTGTACACACCATCGGGCGAAAATCCCCTCGGGCTGAGGACGCGGTGACGTGGCGGTGACGTTGACGCCGCCACGTCACCACTCCACAAAGTAAAATACTTCCACGCATGCGTCAAATCCATTCGACGCATGCGCAGAGATTTCTGTCCCCTGGTTAGTGTACTAACCAGCGGACATATCCGACGGACATGTCTCCGGCGGACAAATTTCAAAGCATGCTTTGAAATTTGTCCGCTGGGAAAACATGTCCGCTAGCCCGTACACACGATCGGAGATGTCTGCTCAAACAGTCCGTCGGACCAGTTTCAGCAGATACATTCGATCGTGTGTATGCGGCCTCAGAAGTTACCATTTAAATTTGAGTACGAAAGGACTATTATCAAGAACAGATGTGTCCAAAAAGCTCCTTGTCTTTCAACTCCTTCCCCCATTCCATTCCTGGAAGCTTCACTCTAATGAAACAATTATGGACTTTCAAGAGGAAGTTCCCACCCCCCATTGCATTCCTAAATGAACTTTGGCGTTTGTGACTTTGAAAGGAAATTCTCGCCTTCGGATGATTGAAGGAACTTTGAATCTTGTAACAAGAACTGTTTTGTACTAGGAAACTATCCCTGTATGAACTGGCCAATGAGGGTTCCCATGCTGAGTACAAGGGGGCGGGTGAAATTGGTGTGAATTGTATGGATTGACCAATGAGAATGCATTTTGTGATGTTGTATGGTTAATAAAACAGAAGCCTGTGGGCTAGAGCTCTCTCTTGGGCTGAGAAACAAAAAGGTGAGCATGTGAAATTTTATTGTCTGGATGACATGCTCTAATCAATTTTGGTCAGATGGCATGAAATGGCATTCACCCTAAAAAATTGTGGAAATCTCTATCAGTGCGACTACAGGAGAGTCAGGACGCTCTCTACGTTGCAGATTCTGGGCCAGATTCTCAAAAAATGGTGTATCTGGCGGCGTAGCGTATCGTATCGCATTTACACTACGTCTACGCAAATTACTGGAGCAAGTGCCGTATTCTCAAAGCACTTGCTCCGTAATTTTCAGCGGCGTAGCGTAAATGCGGCGTCGTAAGACCGCGTAATTCAAATACTGAAGGAGGGGGCGTTCTGTGTTTAAATTAAGCGCGCCCCCCGCGTCAAACGAAGTGCGCATGCGCCGGCCGGGAAAAAAGCCCAGTGCGCATGCTCCAGCTCACGTCGGAAAGCGTCGTTGAAACCGACGTCAAAACGACGTGATCGTCACTTACGCAATTCCCTATTCGCGAACGACTTAGTAAAACGACGTAACCGGCAGAAAAAGCCGACGCTGACCCAACGCCATACTTAACATGGCAACGACGGCACTTCGGAAACATACCCCTCAGACAGCAGGGGTAACCTTACGCGTACGCAACCTACGTAAACTACGTCGCCGCGTCACAAAAACGTTCGGGAATCGGCGTATTAGGCTCATTTGCATAGGCAAATGAGAAAACAACGTAAAGGCCACCTAGCGGCCGGCGTTGTCATTACATCTAAGATCCGACGGTGTAATTGCTTTACACCTGTCAGATCTTTAGTGTATCTATGCGTAAGTGATTCTAAGAATCACTCGCATAGATACCCATTGAAAAAAACTGCGATACGACGGTGTATCTGAGATACACCGTCGTATCTCAGCTGAGAATCTGGCCCAGAGAAAGGAGATGTGTATTAGTGGGCGTCCTGACTCTCCTGTAGTCCAAGGGAGGGGGCGAGCACGACACCCCACACCAGGGAGAAAGCCTTGCATTACGGTGTGGAGTTACAGACAGAAGAACAGGAAGTGAGGATTTCTCAGAAGAAATAAGGACATTTGAAAGCAAAATGGAAGGATGAGGTAAGTGAAGGAGGACTGCACTAAGGTAACGGAAGCTATTTAGGAAAATAATTTGTACCTTTAAAACCCCTTTAAAGTGCGTCTGTAGCCGTAATACGGACAAGCTGCACCGGCTTTAGGTTTTGATGGAAATGATTTTACGCTCTCTGTAAAGGACTGTGGAATATGTAGATGCAATAACTAAAGAGTCCTTTAACTTTATTCCGAAGAGTTTTTTATTTTTTTTCCCCAGCAGAAATAAACAATATTGCAAAACTAGAGGGAGATGAATTTAGGAAGAGCATTGACGCATGGACAGAAGAAAAAAGATTATGCAAAAGAGGGAAAGGATTTAGTAAATGTTGCATAGCATTATTGTTAACACAGCTAGAAAATCACAATTTTAGGAGGTCTCGGGATTTACAGTTTAATCACAGGTAGTTGATAAGCCTTTGTCATAAAATTATTGTAATTATGCTTTCACACTATGCCTTACGACTTGCCATAAAGTTTATCTCTCATAAAAAATAATAAAAAAGAAGGACATTTAACTTAATTGAGATCCTAAGCAGAGATCACGCATGTAAAAAAAAACATATGGCATGTTTATGTGAATGGGGGGGGAGCAGAATGAACCGGTTTCATCGGACCCCCGATATCAGGAATCGCGTTTCGATTTTTTTTTGGTCTTTTTTTCCATTACCGTGTTCTGCTTCAGTCCTAATTTATCTTCAGGACAGAGGAAAAGTGAATCAAACCAAAGGCGACATCTTTATCACCTATAAAATACATCCCGTCAAAAACTGCTGCATTGCGTCCCAGGGGCCTATGCAAATCTGCCTTAAAGTAACTGTTTTTTATTTTAATTATATTAATTATAGGACGCCGCGACAAGTACAGACCTGGTGAAAGGCGATTGCGTAAAAAAAAAAAAAGGCTGTTCTATAGGAATCAGCAACAAGTTACAAAGAAGCGACAAGTGAGCGGACACAGCCGGAAAAAGAGATTGTGTGCCAACAAAATATTAAGGGGGCAAGTAAACCTAAATTGTAGCTTAATATTTGGGAACGCAGGAATAGGATTTTTAACCACTTCAGCCCCAGACCATTTTGCTGGTCAAAGACCAGGCCACTTTTTACATCGATTTAACTGACAATTGCGCGGTGGTGCGACGTGGCTCCCAAACAAAATTGGCATCCTTTTTTTCCCACAAATAGAGCTTTCTTTTGGTGGTATTTGATCACCTCTGCATTTTTATTTTTTGCGCTATAAACAAAAATAGAGCGGCAATTTTGAAAAAGATTCAATATTTTTTACTTTTTGCTATAATAAATATCCCCCAAAAATATATAAAAACAAATTTTTTTCCTCAGTTTAGGCCGATACGTATTCTTCTACATATTTTTGGTTCAAAAAAAAAAAATTGCAATAAGCGTTTATTGATTGGTTTGCGCAAAAGTTATAGCGTCTACAAAATAGGGGATAGTTTTATGGCATTTTTATTAATATTTTTTTTTTACTAATAATGGCGGCGATCAGCAAATTTTATTGTGACTGCGACTTTATGCCGGACACATCGGACACTTTTGACACATTTTTGGGACCATTGTCATTTTTACAGCGAGAGAGCCGGCCGGCATGTAGTCTCCCGTTCAAAGTGATGATGTCAGCGCGTCTGCCTCCCCTGACGTCATCGCTTTGAACGGGAGACTGCATGCCGGCCGGCTCTCCAGTGTACTACACGTTTTTACTGTATTAAATGTAAGTGTTCACTTTTTACTATTAAAACCTTTTTACAAGCTATACACACCATATATGAGTCTCTTTCCATTTTGGGTCATTGATGCTGAGTTTCATGGCCATTGTGGCTAATGAGTTCAAACATCTGAGCTTCGGTTCCCTGTGATTGGAGATTGCTGTGATCAGAATCACGATTAATACCTTTGGCCTGGTACAGCTTACCTCTGGTAAGCACATAACCTTATAGGTGGTGGTGCACACGTGTTATTCCTGACACGCTGTGGTTTCTCATTCACTCAAGTTTTTCTTCACTGGTTTCCATACTGTACAAGTTATCATTGGTTTGTCACATTGATTCATCAACGATTGGATTTGTTATGTTTTTTATGCTTTTTTATGCCTTAATTCCCATAGACACACTCCTAAACCTTGTGGACAGACTTCCCAGAAGAGTTGAAGCTGTTATAACTGCAAAGGGTGGGCCAACTCAATATTGAAACCTACGAACTAAGACTGGGATGCCATTGTCTTTATGGACCTTGCTCACTGGTCCAAATCATTTGGTGGAGGGGGGATTATAGTGTGGGGGTTGTGTTTCTGGAGTTGGGCTTGGCCCCTTAGTTCCAGTGAAGGGAACTCTCAGGCCCTGTACACACAAGGATACACAATGCTGGCGCAAACAAGAACCTACTGTAATTTAGACTGTCCTCAGTGCAAAAGTCCTACAAGCTGTAACAGGCTTGGTGGTGAGTCACAGTTTTTTGGATATAAGGCAGCCTTGTGTGGGGAGCCGAAGCAATGCTCCAAGAACATGTAAACAAAACAAAAGAACAGGCGCCAATAAGTAAAACTGCTGAACTTTAATGATAGAATAACACAAAAGCACTCACATGGTAATTTGAAGTTCACAGGCATAAAGTGAGGTGAGGGTCTGCATGGATCGTCAAACCAGCCGAGGATAAATAGCGTCCCAGGGAAATCATCCAGCTGATGTCTGCTGTGCAGGGAAGGTAAAACCAGCAACGCTGAATCCGAAAGCGTACCGGTGTTTGTATGCGAGTGAATCAGCTAGAGGAGCTGGAACGCACTCTGGAACGCACGCTCAGAAGCTATAGTTGCGGCTTGGCGAGGGGGGATGACGTCATCACGCAGTACCTCAAGGATGCGACACGTTTCCGAGCAATTGCCGTGTGTTGGATGTCTGTCACACGGCGCGCACCTTTTTCAAGCTGTCCAAAATGTCTTGGTATGCGCGCTGTGTGACAGACATCCAACACACGGCAATTGCATGGAAACGCGTCGCATCCTTGAGGTACTGCGTGATGACGTCATCCCCCCTCGCCAAGCCGCAACTATAGCTTCTCAGCGTGCGTTCCAGAGTGCGTTCCAGCTCCTCTAGCTGATTCACTCGCATACAAACACCGGCACGCTTTCGGATTCAGCGTTGCTGGTTTTACCTTCCCTGCACAGCAGACATCAGCTGGATGATTTCCCTGGGACGCTATTTATCCTCGGCTGGTTTGACGATCCATGCAGACCCTCACCTCACTTTATGCCTGTGAACTTCAAATTACCATGTGAGTGCTTTTGTGTTATTCTATCATTAAAGTTCAGCAGTTTTACTTATTGGTGCCTGTTCTTTTGTTTTGTTTACCTGTACACACAAGGAGACATGTCCGATGAAACCGGTCCGCGGACCGTTTTCATCGGACATGTCTCCAGGGATATTTTGGTCTGATGTGTGTATGTACACACCATCAGACCAAAATCCCCGCGGACAGAGAACGCGGTGACGTAGAAGACACCAACGTCCTCAAACCAGGAAGTTCAATGCTTCCACGCATGCGACAAATCAATTCGATGCATGCGCGGGATTTCGGTCCGATGGTTGGGCGTACTAACCATCGGACATGTCCGACGGACAGGTGTCCAGCGGACAAGTTTCTAAGCATGCTTAGAAACTTTTGTCCGCTGGAAACCTGTCCGCTGGGCCTACAGACGATCGAACATGTCCGCTGAAACTGGTCTGCGGACCAGTTTCAGCAGACATGTCACCTCGTTAGGGATGAGCTTTGCGTTCGAAACGAACGTATATTCGACTCAAACATTGTCTGTTCGTACGTTCGACGAAATTCGACCATAAGCGGTCGTTCGCACCAAATTAGAGTGACGCAAAACGGCCCATAATTGACTGTGGCATTGCGCGCTGATGATTGGCCAAGCATGCTGTATGTCCCACATGCTTGGCCAATCACAGCGCGCAAAAAACGAAGAGCCATAATTGGCCAAAGTCTGGGTGGCTCAGGTCTTTAGCACACGCCCCACACTATAAAAGGCCGCCTGCTAGGCGGTCTCGTGTAGTGTGTTCCGGGTTGTTAATGAGAGCATTCAGAGAGACAGAGAGATTGGCCCAGATTCATAAAGCAATTACGCCTGTCTAACTGGTGTTAGACAGGAGTAATTTCAAATTTTGCGCGCCGTATCACTAGTTTGAATCCTCAAACCATGATACGGCGGCTTCGGGCTTCGATCCGAGAGGCTTACGTCTTCGTAAGCCTTCGGATCTACGCTGCGATATTTTTGCGGCCGCTGGGAGGAGTTCGCGTCGTTTTCATGCGTCGGGATATGCAAATGTGTTTTTACGGCGATCCACGAAGATACGAGTGGTCTTCGCAATCGCTTACGTCTGGGTTTTTTTACGTACTGTTAGACCAGCTTTTTGCTGGTCTAACGGTGCGTAGCCCATGTTAAGTATGGCCGTCGTTCCCGCGTCGAATTTAAATTTTTTTTTTTGCGTAACTCGTTCGGGAATAGAAATGTCCGTAAACGACGCTACTCAAACAACGAATGACGTAACGACGTGATTTCGCGCAATGCACGGCGGGAAATTTGCGAACGGAGCATGCGCAGTTCGATCGCCGCGGGAACGCGCCTATTTTAAATCCTTAACGCCCCCTACTCGTCTATATGGATTGCGACGGGAGAAATACACTACGCCACCGTCGTTTACTGGACAAAATCTTCCTGGATTGTCTTTTTAGATAGATAGATAGATAGAGCAGGCAGGCTAGTCAGTTTAGCTTAATTTACAGTGTGTAGAGAATATATATACATCCCTAGGAGTTGTACAAATATTTATACACTGTATAGCTTAGATAGATCAGTTCTCCCTAATTTACTGGCAGGCAGCTGATTGTGCTATTTAAAGATGTTATCACACGTATAGACACCCAGCAGGTAAAATATTTAAAGGAATTGTTATTTTTATTTTTATTTAAGCATCAATAAAATCACTGCTCCTGGAGCAGTGATTTGAATGATGCTTAACTTAAAAAAAAAATGAAAAATTCCTTTGAATATTGAACCTGCTGGGTGTCTATAGTTTGCCTGTGAAAACGTCTTTGAGAACCCGGGTCGAACATGTATCAATGGAAAAAAAAAGTTTTAAAAACTGTAATTTTTTCAGGAGTCCTGCTCCTGAAAAAACAACCGTTTTTTAAACTTTTTTCCATTGATACGTGTTCCCTGGGGTTCTCAAAGACGTTTTCCAACAAAACCTTGAATATTGGTCTTTAAAATTAGCGTTTTTGAATTCGAACGTTCGAGTCCCATAGACTTCAATGGGGTTCTAAATGTTCGCGCAAAGGGTCGGTCTGTTCGACGGTTCTGGTGCGAACCGAACGCGGGGGTGTTCGGCTCATCCCTACTCCTCGTGTGTACGCGGCCTTAAGGCAACAGCATACCAAGACATTTTGGACAATTTCATGCTCCCAACTGTTATAGTGTGGGCCAACACAATATTGAACCCTACGGACTAAGACTGGGATGCCATTAAAGTTTATGTGCGTATAAAGGCAGACGTCCCATTACTTTTGGCAATATAGTGTATTTACAGGTACCTATAGGTGCAGTCATGGTTCCAGTTGATCATCTTGAAAAATGGCATGGCACTCTTTAAAGCTATGTAAACCGCCAACTAAAAACCACTCATGCCTTACCTGGGATTTTTAACAAATCAGCCTTTTGCTGTTGATGTGGTCCTTGTATATTTTCTTGATTTAACCTGACGATCCTACCAGTTTGGGTGACCTGGATAATTTTTGGTACCAAAAAACTATGTAAGATAGCTACTGTCCTTTTTTACCATGGTCATCTTCTCCCCACAACATGAGCACATCGCCACACTGAAAATGTTGACTGACGGCATTGGTGACAACACGGGGACTGGAGGAGGATGTGGTGTGAAGGAGCAACAGACAAAGAAACGGGTAATGGATCCAGAGTGGCCACATGTCCACTGGGGAATCAATGGAAAGAGGGTATTTCCTTACACTTGGCTGCAGAGATAGTTGGATGTCAGCGTAGCACTTGGAATGAACTTCATGGAAACCTTTAGCTACTTTAATGATCACCAGCATATCTTGACTCCTATGGGACACAGCAAATAGCATTATATGCTATGGTTAGGCTGGTTTTAGAAGCCCAGGAACTTTGCAGGTAACCAGTAAACACAATCTGGAATGGACAGCGGAAGTGATGAGTAATGTCCCTCTTAATACACTAGACCCAATTCTGCTAATGCACCACTGAAGCACCTTTGACCGCTAAGACCCCTTATGAGTCAATAATGTTTGTTCTCATGCATTATATGTGGAATCAGCTTATCCATGAATAATATAATAATTAAAGATGTTACATGGTTGTTTGCAATAAGTCAAAGGACATTATTCCTTATTTCTCTATGCTATTTAAGTAGACCCCCAAATTAGCCAAGGTTGATCCCCTTTTGCCTTGGTTAAATCTGGGACGTGTAATGTTTTTATCAAGGAAATCAATACACTTCACAGTGTCCCAGACGAGATAATATCTGACAGAGGTTAAAATGGAACTTCACGGTTTTGGAAAAGGTTGCTTGATGCATTAAATCCTTGATTTCTCTCTCCTCGGTGTATCCTCTACAATTAAATGGCCAAATTTTACATGACAATTAGAAGCCCAATGCCACGTACACACGGTCGGAATTTCTGACAACAAATGTTCGATGGGAGCTTGTTGTGTAGGCTCCATCGGACATTTGCTGTCATTTCCGACAACAATAATTTGAGAGCTGGTTCTTAAATTTTCCGACAACAAAATCCATTCTCCTAAATTCCGAGCGTGTGCAGACAATTCCGAAACACAACATTTCACAATGCTCTGAATCAAGTACGAGAGGGAAGCCCGCGGTCTTCTAAAACTAGCGTTCGGAATGGAGATAGCACATTCGTCACGCTGCAAAGAGCAGTAACGGACTGAAAAGCACGAGGCTGAAAAGCGCGAATCGTCTCTCACCAAACTTCTACTTGATGTCCGTGGGGATCGTCTCACGGAGAGGAAGAATGGGGAAATGCTAATGTAAACAAGGCATTTCCCCATTCTTCCTAGCGACAGGACACTGATCACTGCTCCCTGTAATCGGGAGTGGTGATCAGTGTCGTGTCACACATAGTCTATCCCCCCTACAGTTAGAACTCATCCATAGGACACACTTCAGCGCTGCCTCCGGGTTAACCCCTTACTGCCCGTCACATTTACACAGTATATAAGTGCATATTTATAGCTCTGACCGCTGTATAAATGACAATGGTCCCAAAATAGCACCAAAAGTGTCCGATGTGTCCGCCATAAAGTCGCAGTCACGATACAAATCGCTGATTGCCGCCATTACTAGTAAAAAAAATATTAATAAAAATTAGGGCTGTGGAAATTAACGATTAATTCATCGATTAATCTTTAATTTTTTCGATCGATCAATTTTTTTTTGATGGATCACATTTTTTTGATCGATCAAAATTCTTTTGATTGGTACTCACCTCTCCGCCGGCTTCTGGGCCTTCAGGGAGTTCGTCGGAGATCCGGTGACGTCATGGACACCGGTAGGGCTTCCCGTGTCCATCTGAAGGGCTCCTTTGCTGTGCCTTCATATCTGCATGCCGGCAGGACCTTACTATCTGCCACACGGAAGGGCTGTTACACTTCCCTCTATCAACCTGGGATTCTACAACCATCCACTGGGAGTTGTGATAGTTACCTTCATGGGACATCTACATGCCAATAGTCTGATGTTAACCCCTCCTCATCTGGATTCAGCAGTGGTATCGTTGTACACATTTCTATACCAGTATCATACTTGGCTACATGTTTTTATGACTGCTTTTGCTACCGTTTGGTATTACTCGCAACATTTTTACAGTTTATGTAGCTACATCGATTTTATCTCCAGTGAAATATTTATTTTGTTACCCACCTGAAGACTATAAAAGTTTTAATGCTATTCCCATCGAGCGCTGCCTTTGTGTGTTTTTTGTATCCTGCTATCCATTTTTCCAGTGGTTGGAGCTGCACTGGGAATCAGCCTGCAAGGAGATCAGCTAAAAGTAGTTGGATCTGTGTGTGCGTCATAATTAATCAAAATTAGTCGATTAATCGATAAAAAAAAAAAAAAAAACGATTAATCAAACACAAAAATTTTGATCATAAAAATGCCATAAAACTATCCCCTATTTTGTAGATGCTATAACTTTTGCGCAAATCAATCAATAAACGCTTATTGCGATTTTTGTTTAACCAAAAATATGTAGAAGAATACGTATCAGCCTAAACTGAGAAAAAAAAAATGTTTAATATATTTTTTGGGGATATTTATTATAGCAAAAAGTAAAAAATATTGTTTTTTTTTTCAAAATTGTCGCTCTTTTTTTGTTTGTAGCGCAAAAAATAAAAAACGCAGAGGTGATCAAATACCACCGAAAGAAAGCTGAGGACATTTTTTTGGGAGCCACGTCGCGCGACTGCGCAATTGTCAGTTAAAGAGACGCAGTACCGAATCGCTAAAAGTCAAATGGTCCGGGGGGTGAAGTGGTTAAGAGGGAAAGGGGCATTCTTTCCACTGGCCCCCCATTGTAAGAGAACATTTTACCACAAACCCAAATGTTTTTAGCAGTGTTCCCTGAGACCTAAACATTATTTTAGGGGTTCTCCTGGGTCAAAAAGGTTGAGATAGGCTGCTCTATACATACATAGAAGTACCGAAGGTTTGTTGTATTTTTTTTCCATGATGGGTGTGCGATAAGGACATACCCTTTGGCCTCGTACACACGACCGTTTTCCTCGACAAAATCCATCAAGAAACTTGCTGGCAGAGCTTTTCTGCAGAGGAAAACGGTCGTGTGTATGTTTTTCGTCGAGAAAACTGTCGAGGAACTTGACGAGAAAAAAAGAGAACAAGCATGGGCGTCCGCTGAACTTTTTTTCGGGGGGGGGGGGGGGGGCATAATTTTAAGGTTATCCATGCTCGGTCCATTTTTGACAATGTCATGAAGGGGAAGGGCTTAGTCATTATCACAAAGCGCAGGCATGCAAAGGTTTGAGAAATCAGGGGCGATTGGGGGAGATATACACTACAGCCAGCCCACGGCTCTCCTCTCCCTGTCACAGCGCCGCTGCCGAGCTTCTGGTAAATGGAGCAGCGGTGCTGTGACAGGGAGAGGAGAGCCGCGGGCTGGCTGTACTATCTCCCCCGATCGCCCCCCTCCTTCTCTCTGTCAGCTGGAGCAAGAAGAGAGAGAGAGCGGCTCTAATTGGAATCACCGTGCCGCCGCCTTGCTTCCTGCCCGCTGTTGTTCTCCCCGAGGATCATGGCACTTGTTTCTAGGGGGGGGGGGGCAAGCGCCCTCCCTTGCCCTATGGAGCGGACACCCATGAGAACAAGTTCTCTTTTTTCTCGTCGGGAGTCTCAATTTCCTCATCGTGTTTCTCGTCGGGCATGGTTTACGATGAGAAACACGTTCATGTGTATGCTAAGAAACCCGCGCATGCTCAGAATAAAGTATGAGACGGAAGCGCACCTTCGGTAAAAGTAGCGTTCGTAATGGAGATAGCACATTCGTCACGCTGTAACAGACTGAAAAGCGTGAATCGCCTCTCACCAAACTTTTACTAACACGCAGTAACATGAGATTAGCAAAAGCAGCCCCAAGGGTTGCGCCAGTGGAATGGAACTTCCCCTTTATAGTGCCGTCGTACGTGTTGTACGTCACCGCGTTTGAGAACGACAAGATTTTGTCTTGACAGTGTGTATGCAAGGAAAGCTTGTCAAGATTCTCGTCAAGCCTGACAAGGAACTCGTCGAGGAAAACGATGTTTCTTTTACGACGAGATTCTCGGTCGTGTGTACGAGGCCTTTGAGTTGAAAACTGTTAAAAAAAAATGTTTTGAAAGTTACTAAGTATTGGAAACATAACTCTAATATAACTGGAGACATGACTTGACCTTATCTGCAGTTCATGATAGCACCATAGAGGAAGATATTATTGTGCTAGGAGGAAAAAATACTAATAAATAAGGAGATAATAGGGTCTGGGTATTTAGAGAGTCGGAATGGAAATAGCCCCGCCAAACGATTATTTTAACCTACATCTGCAGCAGCGAGTGCACCTCTAATCTCTAAGGTTACCGCGTGTGCCTCTTCCTCACAAAGACAAGCGGCCTTAATAGGACAGATGAGAAGCCGCGCACGGCCTGGTCTCTAATGTGTTTCAGTGAAGGATGGAGGCCCCTCTTGCGAGCAGCTCGGAGACTCTCGCTCAAGCCTCCAATGAGGACAAATCACCTCGCCGGCTTTGCAGTCATGTACAGGGGACCCGCCGGCACCGTCTGAAGGAGTTGGAAATGATAAAGAGGCTGCAGCTTTCCAAACGACTTCTATAACACACACCTGCTGCCCGCCGGGCTTCGTAATGCAGGGGCACGCCGGCAATTACCGAGCCGGGAGCGTGTAAACACAACGGGGGGAGATAACTCTTTCGCAGCTGGTCAGCCAGGCAGACGCAATGTGTTGCAGCAGAAGAAGGGTTCATCATGCCCCCCCCCCTGTAGGGCAAACTATGTACAGGAAGGTCTTCCATCTATTATGATGGAGCAGGGGCTGACTGACAACTTTTGGCCCAGGGGGCAAGTACAACCCAGTGGCCCATGGTGCAGCGACTCGATCCACTCTCCCTTGCCTCCTCCCTACCCCCATCCCAGGCTCAAGCTCCGCTCCAGGTACTCTCTGCTCACCAGGGGGGGGGGGATTGGCGGGCTGGACATTGCCTGCTGCACCGATTCCAGGTTCCCAAACTGGCCAGCAGGGGGTGTTTGGAGGCTGCAGGGGAAAGCTGAGGTGGCTCGGGGGAGAAGAGCCTCTGGTGGGACATGGAGCCGGCCTTTGCTTGTACACGGCATACACCATCCATGCCAGGGGCATGGGCCTCATCCAGAACTTGGTAGGACACCAGTGGGAACTTTCTACTCCCCTTTACCAGGAAGCCTTTAGGCCAGGGGTCTCAAACTGGTGACCCTCCAGCTGTTGCAGAACTGCAAGTCCCATCATGCCTCTGACTGTGGGAGTCATGCTTGTAACTGGCAGCCTTCCAGTGCATCATGAGACTTGAAGTTCTGCAACAGCTGGAGGGCCACCAGTTTGTGACCCCTGCTTTAGGCATATCTGCAGAAGAAGCAGTGCCCCCCTGCTTCCCAGCCCAACCTGCCCCATATGTAGGAACCCAACACTTGTAGGCAGGACCCGAAAGAACATGGGCATAACGTTTCATTCCCTGGTTACCACTAACAGGCTTCTTGCCCTAACTTCCAGGTTAGTGTGAGTCCACAATCCCTGAGGAAGAAATTACAGTGCACAGTTCAACACTGGGAGGGCACCACCTAATGGCCATACTAGTAACGATTCTAACACCCCCTTACATGCTGTCCATTTTCACAAAGTTTACAGAGGAGGAAGCATCTATTGCTGATTCCAACACATCTGAAGGGTGAGCATGGGTTTTGTGGCCTCTTTGGAAGATGTTTTTCCGGTTCTAGTTGAAGAGGTATCTGGGGCAGGAAATTTGGAAAAATATCTGCAGGGGATTAAAGACAATCTCTGGCCTTCCCTTCAGTCTTGCACAGTTGTACCAGCTCCTCTCCTGGACTAAAATAACTTACTCTGATTTCACACTGTACGTAGGGTGACTGTACCTGGCCAGCTGGTACCTGTCCTAGGTAGCTAATATAACCTACATGTATATACAGCTAAGCCTGCTAAGAACCTAATGTGGTGCACATGTTTATATGTGATAGACAAAAGCAGAGTTATTCACTGTGATTTTGTGCTTGGATGTCATATAACAGTTGTATGTTGTGTTCACAGAAGGAAAAGAAAAACTATGCCTTTAAGAGTCATTTGTTTGTATGGCAGCAGGATGTAAGCAATAACACTGCTGAATTCATGCCAGAAAGCATAGAGTTAAGCTTTTGTGACTCATCAGAAGCCTTGGCCCAATCACAGCTAATCTCACATTGAGCAGAGTCTTGACCTATCACAGCCTGCTTTGCATCCATTTCTGTCTGGGAGGTTCCTAATACACAGCATGTGCTGCTAGTTTATTCCACATGGAGACAGAGAGCAGAGCAGAACAGACACAAGGCCAAAGTTGTGTTTTATGGAAGCCAGTGGCTAAAAATAGGTATGTAGGTATAGGTTAGAACTGTATACTGATCTAGTTGTGTGTTCGCTTGTAGTTCCACAATAACATACCGAACCATACCTTCAAACCATACCGAACCATACCTTCAAACCAAACTAAGCTAACCCTGCAAAAGCAACCCTGCAAACCAAGTTGCAAACCACAGTTATACCTTGCAGAGAAATCAGAGAATGCTTTGATAACTTACAGAGAGAGAGAGAGAGAGAGAGAGAGAAAGAGAGAGAGTAAATACTGAAGAAAGAAATATATCCACCATCTTATGTTAAATGACAAGATTGAATATTTGAACCACCATTTTCTGTTATACTTTATTCATCACGTGTTTTTGTACATGGACTGTCTGCTGCAAAGCAACAGTGTTATATATGAAGAAAGTGAAGTTAATAAAGAAGTTATTTTAAGCATTTGGTGTGCTCTTTAAACCTACTGCTTCCATAGAACGGCAATAAAGGAATTTCAGAGTAATAGACAGTCTTGTTGGACTGAAAAGTCAGAGATATCACAATTCTTTTAATGCCACAGCACATGAGGCACTTCATAGTGCTGCGCCTGCCACAGTGACCACGTGTCCCGGATTGCCCGGGATAGTCCCACATTTTGCAGGTCTGTCCCGGGCACATTAATTTCAGGACAATACAGTGTCCCGGAATGAAACTGACACAACCACCCCCCGGGCCAATCTGATGCCCCCAAAAAAGACCGCCACATCACCGCTTTACTCACTGACAGTACTTGTCCTGGCCAGGAAAGCCTGGAGGAGCACAATCCCCGCCCCCCTGCTTGTGATTGGAGAAATCATAAATCCCGCCTCTTGTGTCCAATCACTGTGCTATGATTCGTTACAACACAAGCTGATTTTTGGGAAGGGAGGGTGTCCCTAAATGGTAGTTTGGAAATGTGGTCACCCTAAATGTGAGCCTCTCACAATTTAGCTCTGACATTTAGCTTTTTCCTCCCCAGCTTGACCCGGGCCCAAACCTTTCATTCATTCAGCTCTTTCAATCATGGAGGCTTGTCAACACTTACGGGCCATACCTAGGACAGTCTCCATGCCAGACTGACATCCAGCCATCAATGCATTTTGATATTTGCATAACCCCTCCCGATCCTAGTGTCACAGGCGCCTGGGTGCAGAAATATTTTTGGCGCCCCCACATGGGCATCGTCATTTTACTCCTTCCCTTTACAAATGTTTCTATGGTAATGACTCAACCATAGAGATGCTCCCTCACAAAGTCTTCATTACCCCAGGATCCTTACATGATCTCTTAACAATAAACAAAATACAGCAAGAGAAGCAGAGTACTTTATTGGGACCTGGAGTGGGGCGGGGGGGGCTCTCTGATGGACACATAGAGGGCTTCTGTTAGAAAGTGTGTTAGCTGTTCGGTGCCCCCACCTCTGCAGGCGCCTGGGTGCAATGCACCCTGTGCACCCTGCCTAGGATCGGCCCTGATCCCTCCCAAAAGCCATTCCACTGCTTGCATCAGGTTTGAGAGCTCTTGAGAGGAGTACTGAGGCCGGGTGCTGTGAGATTTTCAGGAAGTTATGCACAGCACTCTGCTGGCCCCTTCAATCAGCCATGATATGCCTGCATTGCATAGAGAAGCACGGAAACCCAGCGAAGACATTACTGTGTCTAAAATAAGGTGTGTAATGGAAACTACATGAAAGGCTTTATTAAAAAATGTAATTAACATGTTGATGAGGGAGAAATTAGGAATCAGGAGAGACAAACAATTTTTTATATATATATATATATATATATATATATATATGCAGTATATTTGTAAAATGCTGCGTAACATCGGCGGCGCTATATACTGTAAGTACCTGCAATAAAAAAAAAAATATATATATATATTTAGCTATATAGCTATATTTTATACATACCTGTACTGTATATACAGGGAGTGCAGAATTATTAGGCAAATTAGTATTTTGACCACATCATCCTCTTTATGCATGTTGTCTTACTCCAAGCTGTATAGGCTCGAAAGCCTACTACCAATTAAGCATATTAGGTGATGTGCATCTCTGTAATGAGAAGGGGTGTGGTCTAATGACATCAACACCATATATCAGGTGTGCATAATTATTAGGCAACTTCCTTTCCTTTGGCAAAATGGGTCAAAAGAAGGACTTGACAGGCTCAGAAAAGTCAAAAATAGTGAGATATCTTGCAGAGGGATGCAGCACTCTTAAAATTGCAAAGCTTCTGAAGCGTGATCATCGAACAATCAAGCGTTTCATTCAAAATAGTCAACAGGGTCACAAGAAGCGTGTGGAAAAATAACTGCCCATGAACTGAGAAAAGTCAAGCGTGCCGCTGCCAAGATGCCACTTGCCACCAGTTTGGCCATATTTCAGAGCTGCAACATCACTGGAGTGCCCAAAAGCACAAGGTGTGCAATACTCAGAGACATGGCCAAGGTAAGAAAGGCTGAAAGACGACCACCACTGAACAAGACACACAAGCTGAAACGTCAAGACTGGGCCAAGAAATATCTCAAGACTGATTTTTCTAAGGTTTTATGGACTGATGAAATGAGAGTGAGTCTTGATGGGCCAGATGGATGGGCCCGTGGCTGGATTGGTAAAGGGCAGAGAGCTCCAGTGCGACTCAGACACCAGCAAGGTGGAGGTGGAGTACTGGTTTGGGCTGGTATCATCAAAGATGAGCTTGTGGGGCCTTTTCGGGTTGAGGATGGAGTCAAGCTCAACACCCAGTCCTACTGCTAGTTTCTGGAAGACACCTTCTTCAAGCAGTGGTACAAGAAGAAGTCTGCATCCTTCAAGAAAAACATGATTTTCATGCAGGACAATGCTCCATCACACGCGTCCAAGTACTCCACAGCGTGGCTGGCAAGAAAGGGTATAAAAGAAGAAAAACTAATGACATGGCCTCCTTGTTCACCTGATCTGAACCCCGTTGAGAACCTGTGGTCCATCATCAAATGTGAAATTTACAAGGAGGGAAAACAGTACACCTCTCTGAACAGTGTCTGGGAGGCTGTGGTTGCTGCTGCACGCAATGTTGATGGTGAACAGACCAAAACACTGACAGAATCCATGGATGGCAGGCTTTTGAGTGTCCTTGCAAAGAAAGGTGGCTATACTGGTCACTGATTTGTTTTTGTTTTGTTTTTGAATGTCAGAAATGTATATTTGTGAATGTTGAGATGTTATATTGGTTTCACTGGTAAAAATAAATAATTGAAATGGGTATATATTTGTTTTTTGTTAAGTTGCCTAATAATTATGCACAGTAATAGTCACCTGCACACACAGATATCCCCCTAAAATAGCTAAAACTAAAAACAAACTAAAAACTACTTCCAAAAATATTCAGCTTTGATATTAATGAGTTTTTTGGGTTCATTGAGAACATGGATGTTGTTCAATAATAAAATTAATTCTCAAAAATACAACTTGCCTAATAATTTTGCACTCCCTGTATATATATAGGCCCGGATTCACAAAGCACTTACGCCGACGTATCTCCAGATGCGCCGACGTAAGTACAATTGTGCGCCGTCGTATCTATGCGCCGACCCACAAACCAAGATACGTTGAAAAATAGGCTTTAGCCGCCCGACGTAACTTTCCTACGCTGGCGTAGAGTGGGCGCATATTTACGCTGGACACATGTGGCGCTCCCATTGATTTTCAGTTCAAATATGCAAATGAGGCAAATACGGCGATTCACAAACGTACTTGCGCCCGGCGCATAATATACGCGGTTTACGTAAGTCGTAGATCTGGCGTAAAGTTATTCCCCATATAGGAGGCCCAACTCATGCAAAGGTATGGACCAGGGAACGAATGCCGTCAAATTTTACGTAGTTTGCGTTGTACGTGAATAGGGCTGGGCGTAGGTTACGTTCATGACGTAGGCAGTTGTTTCGACGTGATTGTGAGCATGTGCACTGGGATACGTCCATGGGACGGCTCATGCGCCGTTCGTTTTAGGTACTTGTCTGGCACTCGGCCCATCATTTGCATGGGGTCACGCCTCTTTAGCATGGCTCACGCCCACTTCCACCTACGCCGGCTTACGCCGACGAAATATACGCCACGCTGGTGCAACGTTGGGAGTATGGCTTTGTGAATTCCATGCTTGCCTCTCTGCACTGCATAAAGATGATATGCTACGGCGGCATAAATATGCGCCGATGTATGTGAATCCGGGCCATATATATATATATATATACCATATTTATCGGGGTATAGCGCGCTCCCGCATATAGCGCGCACCCCTAAAGTGGCCCCCATTCCTGTGGAAAAAAAGATCTTTGTACTTACAGTTTTGGTGTCTTGAGCGCCGTCCATCGGCGGCTTCGGGTGTCCTCTTCGTCGGGTCCGGCGTCCTCCCCGCTCGATCCTCGCTTTCCCGCGCCGAGTTTGAATACTGCGCCTGCATATACCGAGCGCAGTACACTTGTGTATAGGCTCGGCTCCTCTCGCGCTCAGGTCCTGGACGTACAGGACGTAAACACCAGAGGAGCCGAGCTTGCCCGACTATACACGAGTGTACTGCGCTCGGTATATGCAGGCGCAGTACACTCGTGTATAGTCGGGCAGGCTCGGCTACTCTCACGCTCACGTCCTGGACGTACAGGACGTAAACACCAGAGGAGCCGAGCCTGCCCGACTATACACGAGTGTACTGCACTCGGTATATGTTGGCACAGTATTCAAACTCGGCGCGGCAAAGCGGGTATTAGCGTATATCGCACACACACGATTTTGCCCTGATTTTCAGGGCAAAAAAGTGCGCGGTATACGCCGATAAATACGGTGTATATATATATATATATATATATATATATATATATATATATATATATATATATATAAAAAAATATATATATACACATATATATGAGTTTTTTTAATTGAATTACTGAGGTAAATGAACTTTTTGATGATATTCTGATTTTATGAGATGCACCTGTGTATTTTATTTTATTTATATAAAAAACCCATACACATCACAAAAAATTAGAATATCATCGAAAAGGTAATTTATCTCAGTATTTCAATTAAAAAAGCTCATATTGAAACTCATATTGTAAAGATTCATTACAAAAAGAGTGATTTATTTCAAGCATTTATTTCTTTTAATTTTAAAATAATTTTGAAACTAATCACTGAAATAAATTAAATTAAAACTTTTTGCTGATATTCAAATTTTATGAGATGCAGCTTTATATATATATATATATATATATATATATTGTAAAGTTGGGGGTTAATAACTCAAGTGTAGCACCCACTAGCGAGAATAGTCCCACACAAATGTTTCCTTTTGAGGGCTTGTTGGGCCATTTTTATTAAAGAAAATCAAACAAAGTTCCAGAGATGAAAACAAAAGTGGTTTCCCTTGCAGGGGTTTTCACCATCAATATTAAATGATAGTATGTTCAGCCTCCTGGCTCACACATGCAAATGAAAATACCGAGCCACCTGGCTCTCTTCAGCAGCAGCACCACTGCTCAGGCTCCTGCATGAAGCCCTCCTGACTCCTGTCAGCAACCTCAGATTCGGGTCTCTGGGTTTCAAAGTGCAGCCTGCACTCTCCAGCTTCTCTAGCTACTTCCGTTGCACACCTCGGATAATTTGTGACTTTAGATAAATTCGTATTTGTTACGTTCACTAACAGCCAAATTTGAAAGGAATACCAAATTCCAACACCTATAATTTAATTGTTTAGTAAAAGTTAAAGCGGAGCTAACAGTGTAGCTGCTGACTTTAAATAGGGACACTTACCTTGTCCTACTTGCCCGCGCTGATGGGCCCCCCGATGCCGGTCCCACGATCGCTCCGGGTCCCGCGCCGCCATCCACACTATGGGAAACAGGCAGTGAAGCCGTACGGCTTCACTGCCCATTTCCTACTGCGCCTGCGTGAGTCTCACGCTGGCTTGTGAATGGGCGCGCTGCTCTCTGAGAACACACACAGTTCCCAGAAAGCAGCGCGCCCCATTCACAAGGAGAAGGAGAAGAAGAAATCGGTCCGCGGTGCAGGTGAAGCAGATTACGGACTTCCACATAGCAACAGGTATTTCGGGTGAGTATTTTTATTTATTTTTTCAGGTTTTTTTTATTTTATTTTTTTAAACAACATTGTAAAATGTTGTTTTCCTGGGTGGAGCTCCGCTTTAAGTTATTATTAGTTACTGTATATCCTTGTGTATAAGCCGACTTTTTCAGCACATTTTTTATGCTGTAAAAGACCCCCTCGGCTTATACTCGAGTGAGGGTCTCCCTCTTTGTCATGCAGTCTTTACTATTTGGCGGCCACTGTAACAAAGCCCCGCCTCCTCCTCATCCGTGATAGATGGAACACTGAACAATTTTGGGAAACTGAATCAGTGTTTTGTTTATTACGGATGAGGAGGAGGCGGGGCTTTGTTACAGTGGACGGCTGCCGAACAGTGAAGACTGCAGTTGTATGACACAGCGGAAGACACCCACTGTTTGTAATCAAAGGTACATAAGGCTGCAGATGGGTACTATTGATACAGGTGGACACAGTGAGGCTGCAGCTGGGCACAGTGAGGCTGCAGATGGACACAGTGAGGCTGCAGATGGACACAGTGAGGCTGCAAATGGACACAGTGAGGCTGCAGATGGGCACAGTGAGGCTGCAGATGGGCACAGTGAGGCTGCAAATGGGCACAGTGAGCCTGCAGTTGAACACAGTGAGGCTGCAGATGGACAAAGTGAGGCTGCAGTTGGGCAAAGTGAGGCTGCAGTTGGGCAAAGTGAGGCTGCAGTTGGGCAAAGTGAGGCTGCAGTTGAGGCTGCAGTTGGGCAAAGTGAGGCTGCAGTTGGGCAAAGTGAGGCTGCAGTTGAACACAGTGAGGCTGCAGATGGGCACAGTGAGGCTGCAGTTGAACACAGTGAGGCTGCAGATGGGCACAGTGAGGCTGCAGTTTAACACAGTGAGGCTGCAGATGGGCACAGTGAGGCTGCAGATGGGCACAGTGAGGCTGCAGATGGGCACAGTGAGGCTACAGTTGAACACAGTGAGGCTGCAGATGGGCACAGTGAGGCTGCATTGTTGACCCACTTTTCCACTTACAGAACTAGTCTGCTGTTTTTCTTTGTAATACATATTCAAAAACATTTAACCTACCAATTCCTCAATTAATGTGATTTTATTGGTATCTATTTTTATTTTTGAAATTTACCAGTAGCTGCTGCATTTCCCACCCCCTAGGCTTATACTCGAGTCAATACGGTTTCCCAGCTTTTTGTGATAAAATTGGGTGCCTCGGCTTATACTCGAGTATATACAGTAGTTATTATTTCAGATTTTCAGGGTTTTTGGATGTTCATTCTTGTTTTCGTTCTTCAGAATTTTTCGGATTTTGGTTCTTATTTCGGATTTTCGTTCTTTAGAATTTTTGGATTTTCATAATTATTTTTGGATTTTTCGAATTTCCGAATATTTGAAAAAATGCGTTAAATATCCAAATTAAACAAATTTGTCGAAAATTCGTAAAAAAAATAATAATTCGGAACGAAACGAATGCCACATGTCTAGTTACCATTCAAAGGCACCTCATGCCTTAGGCCGCGTACACACGATCAGACCGGTCCAATGAAAATGGTCTACAGACCAGTTTCATCGCACCAGTTCGATGGTGTGTACGGCCTATCAGACCGGTGTCCGTCGGACCAAAGTTTTAAAACATGCTTTAAAATCTGTCTGACAGACACCTGTCCGTCGGACAGATTCAATGGTTAGTACACAAAAGCATCGGATCAAAATTGGGCGCATGCTCAGAATCAAGTCGACGCATGCTTAGAAGCATTGAACTTTGTTTTTTCATCACGTCGTGTTCTACGTCACCGCGTTCTGGTCTGATCGGATTTTTGGTTCGATGGTGTGTACACACATCAGACCATCAGACCACTTCAGCCTGGTCCGATGAAAACAGTTCGTCGGACCAGTTTCATCGGACCGGTCTGATCGTGTGTACACACTGTTGCAGTGCTGTTGCAGCACTGTCCTGTGCACTTAACCACTTAAGGACCGCCTCCTGCACATATACGTCAGAATGGCACGGCTAGGCACAAGCACGTACAGGTACGTCCTCTTTAAGTGCCCAGCCGTGGGCCGGTCCGAAGCTTCGTGACCGCGGGACCCGCGGACCCGATCGCCACTAGAGTCCTGCGATCGGTCCACGGAGCTGAAGAACGGGGAGAGTTGTGCTTCCCCGTTCTTCACTGTGGCGCCATCATTGATCGTGTGTTCCCTTATATAAGGAAACACAATCAATGACGTCACACCTACAGCCACACCCCTCTACAGTTAGAAACACATATGAGGTCACACTTAACCCCTTCAGCAACCCCTAGTGGTTAACTCCCAAGCTGCAATTGTCATTTTCACAGTAAACAATGCATTGTTATAGCACTATTTGCTGTGAAAATGACAACGGTCCCAAAAATGTGTCAAAATTGCCCGAAGTGTCCGCCATAATGTCGCTGTCACGGAAAAAATCGTTGATTGCCGCCATTAGTAGTAAAAATAATAATAATAATGCAATAAAACTATCCCCTATTTTGTAAACGCTATAAATTTTGCGCAAACCAATCAATAAGCGCTTATTGAGATTTTTTTTATACCAAAAATAGGTAGAAGAATACGTATCGGCCTAAACTGAGGAAAAAAAGTTTTTATATATTTTTGGGGGATATTTATTATAGCAAAAAGTAAAAAATATTGATTTTTTTTCATAATTGTCGCTCTATTTTTGTTTATAGCGCAACAAATAAAAACCGCAGAGGTGATCAAATACCACCAAAAGAAAGCTCTATTTGTGGGAAAAAAAGGACGCCAATTTTGTTTGGGAGCCACGTCGCACAACCGCGCAATTGTCAGTTAAAGCGACGCAGTGCCGAATCGCAAAAACTGGCCAGGTCCTTTACCTGCCTAAAGGTCCGGGTTTTAAGTGGTTAAATGGGTTTGGGATTAGCGGTGGTTCTGCCTGCCAAAGGTGATACTGTAGGTGGTATTAATGTGATGGCATCACAACTGTGGCAATGTGCACTATTACATATTAGATTAGATTTCAGCTTGGTAAAACTGTGGCTTCAACTGCCTGTAAAGGAAGCCTTGGAATCACTGATTTGTTTGGCAGATGTCAGACATGCCAGACGGCCAGTCCAGGCCTGTCGGAATTCATTACACTGTTTGCAAAAAAAGGAGAAAAAAAAAATCACGCGGCTCGCAGACACGATTTTCAGGACATCGCAGCAACCCGAGTATTTGTCTCTCCAGCTCAAGTACACCTTTCTCGTTTACAAAAACATTAGCTTTCAGGGAAATTAAATGAGTCTAATTTGCCATTTGTGGACCAAAATAAAAAAAGCAATTACTGTAGCGGCCGATGCGGCTTTTGTTCCCTCTCTCCACATTATAAAAACACACTGTACTCTAGCAGCGTGATGGCAGAAGATTAGGAGATGATGATGTTAAATAGCGAAGGGGCCGGATTGAAATTAATAATAATAATCAGCATTCTGTGTGTTTTGTGTGCGAGGTGCGCAGAGAAAAAGCCACCGCCGGATTCAACCTCCGTGAATGCCAAGGTGTCAGGAGGAGAGATATGAACAGGATGAATGACAAGCAGAGAGTTATTTCCGTAATGCCAAATTCAAAAACAGACAAACAGAGTAGGAAAAAATAAAATTATCCTCGAAGAGATGGACCGGGGCGAAGGGATCTTGCGCCATATTGCGATGGTCGTAGCAATTTTATGTTTCTGTACATTGTAATAAAAGTGCGATTTAATGACCTGGAGATAGAAATATTGGAAAAAAGCATCTGCAAAATACAGCAAGTTCGAAAAGTGTTTTTAGATCTAAAACCTGGGAGGAGCGGCCGCTTCAGCCTATGAGATATGTGCAGCTTAACAATCTTTAGTTTGCTAAAAAAAAAAAATTCTGTTTAAAAAATAAAATAAAATGTTGTGTTTGCCTCATTTTCATCTTTGTTGAATCCAAATTCTGCTGATCTCCTGTAGGCTCTTTGCAGTCAATTCCTGCCTACATAGCTGAATTATTCTCCTATTAAGTCGCGCCTAATATATCAATAAATAAATAATTGTGAAAAAGTTAAAAAAGAAGGAAAAATCCACTTATAGACCAAGTCCGTCCAATGATAATGATAAAAATTATTTAAATTATTTAAAAAAAAATGGCGTGGGGTTCCCCCCCAAAAATTCATACCAGACCCTTTATCTAAGCACACAACCTGGCAGGCCACAGGAAAAGAGGGGGGGATGAGAGAGCTGAACTCCTGAACTGTACCCGGCCACATGCCCTCAACATGGGGACGATGTCCCTATGTTGATGGGGACAAGGGCCTCATCCCCACAACCCTTGCCTGGTGCTTGTGGGGGTCTGCAGGCGGGGGGCTTATAGGAATCTGGAACCCGACACCTTTTTTTTTAATAATGTTGCGAGGTTCCCCTTAAAAGGAGGGAAAACAAACATTTTTTTTTTTAAATTTGGTGCAGGGTTCCCCTTAATATCCATACCAGACCTGAAGGACCTGGTAATGAAATTTTAGGGGGGACGCCCACGCATTTTTTTTTTGGTTCGGGATTCCCCTTAATATCCATACCAGACCTGAAGGGACTGGTAATGGAATTTTAGGGGGGACCCCCACGCATTTTTTTTTGGTTCGGGTTTCCCCTTAATATTCATACCAGACCCAAAGGGCCTGGTAATGAACTGGGGGGAGGGGGAGCCCATGTCCTTTTCTTTCAATTACTTTTATGTGTATTGCTGGGACCCGACAATTCATTATAGCTGCGAGTAGTTTTAAACAACTTTTTTTACTTTAGAAATGTCATTTTGTGCAGGGACAGTTAAAAAACACAGGAAATATGCGCTACCTTACAGGCATACTATAGACACCCCCCAGGTACAAAATTTAAAGGAATATTTCACTTTATTGTTTCACTTTAAGTATTATAAAAGTCACTGCCCCCGAAAAAATGTTTTAAAACTTTTTTTTGCATTGATACATGTCCCCTGGGGCAGGACCCGGGTCCTCAAACACTTTTTATGACAATAACTTGCATATTAGCCTTTAAAATGAGCACTTTTGATTTTTCATGTTCGTGTCCCATACACTTTAACGGTGTTCGAACAAATTTTTTGCCTGTTCGCATGTTCTGCTGCGAACCGAACCGAGGGGCAGGGCCGCCATCAGGGGGGTACAGGCATTACACCTGTAAGGGGTCGGAGGTCCCCAGGGGCCCGGAGGCCACCAGGGCCCCAGATGGAAACCCCCTCTTTTTTTATCTATTTGTTATAAAAAATATATATTTTTTTAGTATATTTTTATTTTATTTTTTATTAAAAAGGGCCAATTTTTTTTATTGTATTTTTTTTAGAGGTCCGGAGGTCCACAGGGGCCCGGAGGCCACCAGGGCCCCAGATGGAAACCCCCTCTTTTTGTATTTATTTTTTATTAAAAAAATATATTTTTTAGTATATTTTTATTTTATTTTTTATTAAAAAGGGCCATTTTATTTTATTTTTTTAGAGGTCCGGAGGTCCACAGGGGCCTGGAGGCCCCCAGGGCCCCGGATGGCAACCCCCCTTTTTTTATTTTATTTTTATAAAAATATATTTTTTTTTAATATATATATATATATATATATTTTTAGGGGTCCGGAGGTCACCAGGGGCCCGGAGGACACTAGGGCCCCAGATGGCAACCCCCCCTTTTTTTATTTTTTTATATAAAAAATATATTTTTTATAAAATATATATTTTTTGAATATATTTTTCTTTTGTTTTTTATTAAAGGGCCAATTTTTTTCTTTTATTTTTTTAGAGGTCCGGAGGTCCACAGGGACCCGGATGGCAACCCCCCTTTTTTTATCTATTTTTTATAAAGAAATATATTTTTTGAATATATTTTTTTATTGTTTTTTTTATTAAAGGGCCATTTTTTTTAGGGGTCTGGAGGTCCCCAGGGGCCCGGAAATTTCCAGGGCCCCAGATGACAACCCCCCTTTTTTTATTTATTTTTTTTATAAAAAAATATATGTATTTTTATAAATAAATAAATACATTTTTTAAATATATTTTTATTAAAGGGACAATTTTTTTTTCTTTTATTTTTTTTAGAGGTCCGGAGGTCCACAGGGCCCCAGATGACAACCCCCCTTTTTTTTGTAAAAAAAATATTTTTTATATATTTATATATATATCTGTCCCCAGATGGCAACCACCCTTTTTAAAAAAAATATATATATATATTTTTTCTCTCTTTTTTTCCTTTCTATTAAAGGGCACATAGGTCCCCAGGGCCCCGGATGGCTACCCCCCTTATTTATATATATTTTTCTTCTTTTTGTAAAGGCCCCCCCCGCTTCTCAATTCGCGGCAGAGCAGCCCCCCCCCCCCGCTTCTCCTCTGCTCCAGGGGGGGCCATGCCTGAAGCTGTGTAAGGGGCCCCAAAATTCCTGATGGCGGCCCTGCCGAGGGGTGTTCGGCTCATCCCTACTTTTGAAACACGCATGTAATAGAAAAACGTCTGGCTCCCACTGCAGCCCATCCTTCCGGTTATTGCGTATACGGTGATGTCAGCACATTGCTCCATCCAACATGTTCCGTCACAATCTGATGTCGTCCTGGGGCACTTGCATAGCTGAATTGCATTTCTAATGGGTTTCCTAATGGTGACAACAATGGACCATAACTGGACGAGATGGAGAGCATAGAAATGAGAAGATCTGGGGTAAAAAAACAAAAACAACTGTCTTCTTTACCTTTAAAAGCAAAAGATCCCCCAAATTTTTTTTTTTTGATCTTTCGATTTAAAAAATATATATATTTTAATTCCAGCCTGGACCAGAATTGATGTTATGAAGTCGCTCCGGTCCTCCATCACCATAGAGTCAATGAAAGAGTGTTTACTCTTTAACCACTTGCTTACTGGGCACATAAACCCCTTTCGTGCCCAGGCGAAATTTCAGCTTGCAGCACTGCGTCGCTTTAACTGACAATTGCGCGAATCGTGCGACGTGGCACCCAAACAAAATTGGCGTCCTTTTTTTTCCCACAAATAGAGCTTTCTTTTGATCGCCCGTGCGGTTATTTTTTGCGTTATAAACAAAAAAAGAGCGACAATTTAAAAATATATATATATATTTTACTTGTTGCTATAATAAATATCCCAATTTCTTTAAAAAAAAAAATATTTTTTTTCTCAGTTAAGGCCGATACGTATTCTTCTACGTATTTTTGTAAAAAAAAAAAAAAAAAAAATATCACAATAAGTGACTGCTTTGCGCAAAAGTTATAGCGCCTACAAAATAGGGGACAGAATTATGATTTTTTTTAAATATTTTTTTTTTACTAGTAATGGCGGCGATCTGCGATTTTTATTTTGACTGCAATATTGCGGCAGACACATCGGACACTTTTGACACATTTTTGGCGCCATTCACATTTATACAGCGACCAGTGCTATAAATATGCACTAATTACTGTATAAATGTGACTGGCATTGAAGGGGTTAACACTAGGGGGTGAGGAAGGGGTTAAATGTATTGCCTGGGTGTGTTCTAAGTGTGTGGGGGGAGGGGGGTGACTGGGGATGGTGACTGATGCTGTCTCCCTATGTACAAGAGAAACAGCATCAGTCACCTCTCCCTGACAGGACGTGGAGCTCTGTGTTTACACACAGAGCTCCACGTCCCTGCTCTGTCACCGACGATCGCGTGTACCTGACGGACATCGCGGCCGCCGGGTACACGCATCGGATCCTCGGTGATGCGTCGGGACTGTTTTTCCCTGCCGTAAATCACGTCCAAAGACCTGACCCCGGCGCCTCAGGTCCGCGCTGCTGACGTATTCTGTCAATAGCGCGGACCCAAAGTGGTTAATCACCTATTGCAGCAGCCGGCCGCACGTTCAGATTTGTTCCCCGGGCGAATCAGTGGAAATGGTAATAGCTTGTACACGTATTTAAACTAAAGGGGTGAGACCACATACTACCACTACAAATTCTGGATGGACCCTCTGCATACTGCTGCATCCTTTCTTTTTTTTAAATTCTCTATTTTATTTTTCATACATTAAACATTAGTTACAAGTCTATAAGGCTTACATTAACATTTAGGAAAAAGAAAAAGACACATGCATGGGGGACCTTGGCGCTGCGAACCCCGAGTGTGAAGTGAAAGAGAAAGAGGGTTTCCCCATGGGGCTTTTAACAGCATATTGGTAGAGGTCAAAACATGAATGGAACAGTGATACTGTAAAACATCATTTAATCGACAGTTGACAAAGGTCACATGGTTATTAAAATCATACAATAGAAGTTGGAACAACATTGCTGATCACACAGAAAGATTCCAAAATGGATGAAAGCATATAAACAGGGTACATGATAGTGTTACGTTGCAAAATGATTCAACACGATCTGGGTTCCCCGACGCGTTTCGACCTGTTATAGGTCTCTTCAGGGGGATAATGCATTCTAAAAAATATATACAATACATGCTTTAGAATTCAACATATTATTAGGTGAAACATAAATGTACCAAACACAGGGAACATTTACCGTAAAAATCGCGGATGGATAGTAGTGTGATCAGGGATGAAGCAAACCATAAAAACAATCCAAAGTGGGACCTCGTGGTTGACGCACCAACGCCATAGGGGGGGGGGGGATGGTTCGCCCAAGGAGGCTTACAAGGAGCCAAAAAGTACACACCCTCCGGGGAACAGGGAAGTGGATGCCTGTAATAGATGCCCAAAAATTGTCATATTAAGAGATCATAATATTAGCAGCATGTGGTGCTGAGTAAACAGGTATAAGTATTTAGGCATATAGAAGGTTGCTGGCGACTAGTAGTAGAATAAATAATCAATATTATATAGTAATAAAATTAAATGGTTGATGATAAGGGCAGACATACATAGAGGTCTCCCATAAACATCTAATATGTAGAAGTATGTAAATCAATATAGTGAAATCATAGATATTGAAGTAAAGAGAAATAGTGTGTGAATGCTGAAAATGTCAAGTTGGGAGGTAGAAGGTGATGGCGAACTGCCTGCGTGTGTGTGTGTGAGAAAGGGGAAAAAAGGGGGAGTGAATTAATAAATAAAAAAGATGCAAAATATAAGAAAGATTGAGTATGTGTGTGTGTGTGTGCATATGCGGGCGGAGGAATAGTGAAGAATCAAAGTATAAAATGTGATGAATTAATAAAATAGGAGTCCCACTGGGGAAAAGAGTGGGAATAGTGATAAAGTGGAATGAATGTGTGAAAGAGATGAAGGAGATATGCTATGGGGATCAAAGGTGTAGATGGAAGGTATGGCAGTAAAGTATGTTGGTATACAAAAAGGGGGGGGGGGGATAAACCCAGTTAAAAAAGTACATATAGTAAAATAGGTGAGAGGTGTGTAACTATGAAACATGTGGGTAAAATGATTAGATAGGTGATATCACATGAAGATGTTAGATGTATGGATTACCTAGCTGTAAACATGCAGGGAGGATAGACTAGTGCTATCGAGCCGTGAGGTATGATGTCTAACCAGCCAGGACTCCATGGAGCAAAATAGCTCAACGAGGAATCCACCTTATATATGCCTGGGAATATGATTGGGCTGCAGGCTCCGACCTATCCCCGCCCTCCAGAAGGAATGACGTAGGGCCACCACGTGGGCGACCCGACAGAGGCTCCCTCGGCGTCCCGGAAGGCCGGGAGGTCCCGGCCATCGACGTCACCTACTGCCGCAAACTGCGTGACGCCATGGCAACGAGCGCGCGCTGGAGAACAGCGCGCGCGCCCCCGCCATGACAGTCCAGAGGTGCACGTGGGACGCCACCGGCAGGGCAAAGCGTAAGCACCGCGGTCGGGCACTGAGTGAAGCCCAGACCGTAGGTGAGGGCAAAACGGGGGGCGCAAAGGGATTTGCGACCCCCTACCCTGCCGGGAAGCCAATATGGGCGGGATCCCATCCCCCAAAGGCGGGGCACCACCAGAGGCCCCCCAAATGGATTGCTAGGGTGGCGAAATGTAAAAAGAGTTAGAATTGGATAATGATGTATAAAAAAGCATTGAAAAAAAAAAAAAAAAAAACATTTAGACCATATTAACAGTTATTTTAGGATTGTTATTTCAAACCGTGTTCCTCTTAACGAGCTCTTAACAATCCTATTCCTTCCTACCACCTATAGATATAGCGTTGTATTCTCCTATTTCCCCCCATCCCCCTGTCCCCCCCTTACCCTACCCCCCTTCCCCCCCCCCCCCCCCCCCAAAAAAAAAAAAGGCAGTTTTCTCTCTTCCTCTCTCCACCCCCCTCCCCCACGTCCCCCCCCCCTCTCACCTGACTCGTTCTCTATACCCTATATATGGGGCCCACGTTTGTCTATACTTCTCCTCTTGCTCTCTTATTCCCATCGTCAGATTCTCCATCAGCTGGATTTCCGTTACTCTGTCTAGCCATTGTTGTCTAGTTGGTGTAGATGTACTTTTCCACAAAATTGGGATACAAGCCCTTGCTGCCGTCAGTAGGTGTCTAAGCAGGGAATTTTTAAACTTTGCCATGGAAAGTGGAAAATCATATAATAAGTAGGTGGCTGGGTTTCCTCCCAGCTCCACTTCAATAATTCCTTTTTTCGTGCCCTCGATCATTTTCCAAAATTCCTTCACTTTTACACATTCCCAAAAAATATGTAAGATTGTACCCTCCTCCTCTCCACACCGCCAACAGCGATCTGAAGTTTCTGGGAAGATACGTTTCAGTACGGCAGGGGTTTTATACCATCTAGTTAAGATCTTGTAGCTTCCTTCCTGGTATTTGGTAGCTAGGGAGGCCTTATGCGTAAAGGAGAATTTTTTTTTTTTTCTGAGTCTCTGAGAGTTCTATCCCTAAGTCCCTTTCCCATGCTTGTATGAATGGTAGGTTTTTGGGCGCTTCTGTGTCTACCAGCAGGCTATACATTAATGACAGACCATGTCTCAGCGATTCACCCTTCAGGCATGTTTCTTCGAACCCTGAACGTTCTCTTCTTGAAGTGTTTTGTGGGCTTAGTGCTCTAATTGCTGCTCTTAGCTGAATTTCTCTCATTGGGTCCAACCCCCTTCTGGGGTCCTCATCTATCTCTCCCCCACCGGCCCTTTGGTTGTCTGTATCAAAGTGTATTAGCCTGCTCATTCCTGCGCGTCTAAGAATACCAAAATGGTGATCTGTAATACCTAGTTGGAACCTAGGGTTCCCCAACACTGGGACAAGTGGACTTGTGTAGTCCGAGATCTTGTTTTTGCTAAATTTCCTTTTTGTAACTCGTATTGTGGCGCCTAGGGTGGGGTGCTTTTTAACCTCTTGTGGGATATCAACCTCTTGGATCCACGCTAAGCCCTCCAGAGGGATCTTCGTAATCTTTTGTTCCATGAGAATCCAAGGTTTAGATTTCTTGTGTGAACACCATTCTACCACCCTTGCTAAGTGGACTGCATCGTAATATCCCATTGGGTCTGGTAAACCCGCCCCCCCCTTCCTCTTAGGTAGCGTCAGGATCTCACGTCGTACTCTCGCCGATTTTCCTGTCCAGATAAACCTGCTAAATCTTACTCTTAAATCCCTAAAAAAAACAAGGGGATCTTTACTGGAAGGGTCTGCAGTAGATAAAGTAGTCTTGGCATAATGTTCATTTTAATGATGTTGATTCTCCCAAACCATGTAAAGACTTCCTTATCCCACCGCTGAAAATCTGCCTTGAACTGTCCTATCAAGGGGACAAAATTTAGGTCAAATGTTCTATTCAGATTTTTTGGTATTTTGGTTCCCAGATAGGGTATATGGGAGTCTGTCCATCTAAAGGGAAAATTTGTCGCTAGTTGTTGTTGTGCCTGTCTGTTAACTTCCACTCCCATCGCCTCTGATTTATTATAGTTCACCTTAAAATTGGACAGAGTTCCATACTCCCCTATCTCCCTCATTAAGGCTGGTAGGGACAGCTCTGGGGCCGTTATTGAGAACAAGAGGTCATCTGCAAATGCAGCTACTTTATACTCTGATCCCTTAATCCGAAAGCCTCTTATGTCTGTATTAATCCGTACAGTTCTCAAGAACGGCTCCAGAACTAGGATAAAGATTATTGGAGAGAGTGGACACCCCTGTCTTGTCCCATTGTGTATTGGGAAGGGATCAGAAATTGCCTCGTTTACCTTCACCCTGGCCGAAGGGCAGGAGTAAAGACTGTCTATCCAATTTCTCATCCCTTCCCCCAACCCAATATGTTGTAATATAGTTCTCAAAAATCCCCAATCCACTCTGTCAAAAGCTTTCTCCGCATCTGTTGATATTAATACTGTTGGCTTTTGATAGAGTTGAGACATATAGATAGTACTCAGAAGTCTCTGTGTGTTCTCTCTTCCCTCCCGCCCCGGGGTAAAACCCACTTGATCTGGGTGTATTAAGGATGGGATACAGGGTAGGATTCTATTGGCGATTATTTTTGCAAATATCTTCAAATCAACGTTCAATAAGGATATTGGTCGGTAGCTGGGACATACAGTTGGGTCTTTCCCTTCCTTGGGGATAATTGCAATATGTGCTTCTAGTGTTTCTCTACGCATCTGCTGACCATCTTTTAGCGAGTTAAAGGCTTCTAGAAATTTAGGTGCTAGTTTTTCCTGAAATGTTTTATAATATGTTAAGGTATAGCCGTCTGGGCCTGGGGATTTACCCGGTTTCATCTCCTTTATTGCTTCTAAAAACTCCTCTGTCGTGATCGGTCCCTCCATATTAGCTATCATTTCTTCTGGAATTGTGGGCATCTCTGACTCCCTGAGATATTCTTTTACTCTCTCCACTCTACACTGACCTGTTGCTAATATAGGTTGGGTTTCCAGGTGGTACAAACCGCTATAATATTCTTTAAATTCTTTGGCTATTAAATGTGATGAACTAACTAGATTATCTCCTTTGGTTTTTATTTTTTCAATATGTTTTTTTGCTCTTGTCTCTCTCAGTGCATTGGACAGCATCTTGCTCGGTTTGTTCCCATGTTCATAATATGCCCTCCTACATCTACTTAAATTGGCCCTGGCCTTCTCTGTGAGTAGTAGGTTTAGTTTATCTCGGAGCAACGTTAATTTCTCTTCAATCTGAATTCCTTGCGATGTTTTATGTTCAATTTCTGCTATTCGGATTTCCCCGAGCAAGCTATCTAATTTTGCGCTGAGAGTCCTCTTCCGCTGTGCCCCAAGTGAGATAAGAATTCCTCTCACATAGCACTTGTGTGTTTCCCATTTGCATAGCGGTGTTGTTCCATCCTCTTTGTTCATTTCAAAAAACCTCTCTATTTCCAAATTCACCTTATTTTCATACTCTGGGTCTTTAATTAATGATTCATTGATCCTCCAGATCCATTCTCTTGGACCAGATGTACCCCAATCGATGGTACAGTGAGCTGGGGCATGGTCTGAGATCGTGAATGAGCCCATTGAAGCTTCTCTTAGCTTTAACACTATCTTTTGATCTAGGAATATATAGTCTATTCTTGTGTATGTTTTGTGTTTTGATGAGTAAAAACTATAGTCCCTATCGTGAACATGTAGAGTCCTCCAAGTGTCTATTAACTGTAGGCTTTGAAGGATTGTTTTCGCCTGTCTCAGTTTAGTATTAGATATGTTGTAAGACCCCTTGGAGGAATCCGACTTCGGATCCATTACCATATTCATATCTCCTCCCAGAATCAGAACCCCCTCTCTTTGTTGGTTTACAATGTCCGCAAATTTTCCCAACGCGGAGACCGGGTCTTCATTAGGGAGGTAGATATTCATTAAAGTGACCTTTTGTTCATTTAGGGTCCCCTTCACCATAAGAAACCGTCCCTATTTATCTACAATTACCTTAGATTCTTTCCATTTTATGTTTTTGGCCAACAAAATTGCTACTCCATTCGCTTTTGAAGTCTGAGAAGCTCCCATGTATACTACTGGGAATCTTTGACAGTGCATCTTAGGTATCTTATCCTTTCTAAAATGCGTTTCTTGTAAAAACACAATTTGTGTTTTTAGTTTCCCTAATTCCATTCTTAATTTAGATCTTTTTTCTGGGGAGTTAAGTCCCTTGACATTGTAGGTGGTAATACTTATTCTATCCATCCTGCCCCTCTTTTTCCCCTTCTCGTATCTCTCTCCCAGCTAATTAGGGGCCCTAGGACACAACAGAATGGTAGGGAACCAGAGGGGGAGTGCCTGGATAACGCCAAAGCCAGAGAGGGGAAGAACCAGGAGAGAGGAAGAGCGAGAGAGAGAGAGGAGAGAGAAAAAAAAAAAAAAACCCACACCTCCCCCCACCCCTCTTGTATCTCGGATTCAAGTCCTCTGTCCAAGCTCCCGAGTATTGGTTGGCTCTCCGCCGCGGGGTGCTCGATCTACTGCTCCCCTGCAGCTCCTGTGAGGCCAAGGAAAAAAAAAGAAAAAAAAAATTCCCACGGGCGTCTCCGACTTCCCTCCTATAGGAGGAGAGGCGCCCTGGTGGGGAAAAGTGTAGATACACCGCAGCAAGTCTTTGCTTCTGCCACGGGTGGTGTGTCTCGTCTATTTATATGGGAACCGAGCCCCCCCCCCTCCCAGTTTCTCCCTCCCCCCTCCCAGTTTCCCTCCCCCCCGCCCCCCTCCCGGCATAGCAAACAAAAAAAAAAAAAGAAAACATAAGCACATCAGAATTTGCCAGGGAGCGAAAAAGAACGGGGAAGGGGGAATCTTCCGTGATTGATTAATTCAAATCATCCCTATAACTGGATATATGACTACTACATCATAAATCATAAATCATAAAACGGTGCACATTTAACAGTTGCATTACAATATGTTACATTGGTCAGTCAAAGAGGAAAGAGAGAAAAGAAAAAAAAATATGTATTCACCCGGATATGCCTCCCTCCTAAATACTGAAAAAGGTCCCTCGAATACATCCTGTACTATGGGGTTTCAGGGTATTTCCCTTATTAGAAATTACGCAATAACTTCTTTTAGGCTTATGTTACATCTTGTTTTTAAATCGAGGTGATATAAGATCCCCCTTCCATAAGTCTTTCTCCTTCCTTGGCCAGGACCCGGATCTCGTCCGGGTTCCCTCTTCCTAATCGCTCCGAGTTTCTAATTCCTGACCTTCTTGGTCTGCCATCCCTCCTCCCTTCCTTGGACCCTCCCTCCCTCCCTCTCCCCCCCCCCCTTCCACCTCCATTCACCCAGGTGCCAAAGGAAACCCCCCCCCCCCTACCTCTTGTGGTCGCGTTGTGTCTAAGATGTTCTTATAGTGTGTGTGTGTCATAAATCAAAAACCACTGTCTATTGTGAAGTGTGCCTATTTGTGTCAGTGTATCAATGTGTATATTGTCTTATTTTATCTAACCACAGTGTCATTGAAATCATGAGATGGATGTGTATAAGTGTGTATGAGTATATATGTGTATGTGTGTGTGAGTGTGTGTGGGTATGTGGAAGTGTTTCTGCTTGAGGCAAAAAAAAAAGGGGGAAATGGGTAAACTGGCTACAGTTTACCTGTGTATTCTAATAAAACCCAAAGAGAAAAAAAAACGAATATATTATAACTCTCCCACCCCCACCCCGGCAGAACTACAAGGGTCACACATCTATGTGTAATTGATTTAGGTCTCTTATACCTCCGAGCGTATAACTTAGGGTAGGTTGTTATGTTACCCCACAGCCTGGTCCTAGTATGCCAATAAACAGGATACACACACAGAAAGGAGAAAGAAATAAAAAATAGGTAAATAAAAAAAAAAAAGGGGGGGGGCTCCAGATTGAAGCAATTGGGGAGGACCTGGAAAAAAAAAAAAAAAAAGAAGTCCCCAATTACAACGGTGCCATCTAAAGCCCTGACCACATATACATTTTAATAATTAATAATTAGAATAGATCGGAGGGCAAACATGACTTAGTCATATCAATTTCATTTCTTTCCCCTTTCTCTAGGTAACACAAAAAACCAGCGTAAAAAAAAAAAAAAAAAAAAGGAGGAAAAGTCATGTAAGCCAGCGGGAAACAGGACAAGGAGTTGTTAGCCAATTGTTCTGCCATATATTCCCCCCCTAAAAAAAAAAGGGGGCTACTCCAAAATGAGAAAGAGAAAAGAGACAGGGGGGTAGTCTCCAAAAAAAAAAAAAATCCATAATGGCAAGCAACAGTCCAATCTGGGTGTCTTCTGTCTCACTCAATGTTTTTATGGGGTCCTTCTCACTATTCCTCTTCAACTTCTCTCCTTTCCTACTAGTACATCCAGCCAGTTAGGGACTTGTATTGGCTCTGCTCCCAGAAACTCAAAAAGTGATGGGAGTTGCGAAGGGTCCCTTAGGTGAAAGCTTCTTCCTTCTTTTTTAATATTTAAGGCCAATGGAAACCCCCATCGGTATATGGCTCCATTATTACGTATGTAGTCCAGCAGGGGTTTTAATATGCGCCTTCTAGATCTAGTCTGCCAGCATAGGTCAGGGAATATCTGTATATCACCCCCCTCCCATGCCCCCGCTGTGCCCTCTTTCCACGCTGCCCTCAATATCTCCTCCTTCGTTCTGTAGAAATGCACCCTACAGAGTACATCTCGGGGGCTGCTTTGGTTGCTTTGATCCTGGCGGGGTACAGTAGGGACTTTATGTACCCTATCCAAATCCAGCCTTGTGTCTGGGGGTTTCTTTAAGATATTGTTAAGAATAGACGTGGCCACTCTTCTTAATTCTAGGCCCTCAAAATTCTCTGGTATGCCTTTAATACGCAGATTATTCCTTCTGCTTCTGTTGTCGGTTTCTTCTAACTGCAATTGTAGCCTATCCATGTATCTCTGCTGGTGTAGTAGTTTTTCCTCTAGAGCTGAAACTCTGAGGTCTATAATGTTTTGTTGTTGTTCCAAGCCCTCTGCTCTTTGTTCAACTTTCCCCACTTTGGTATGCACTTCTTCAATCTCCACTCTAATTGCAGCTGTAATGTTTGCTACCATTTCCTGAATGTCTTCCTTAGTCGGGAGGGCCTGTATGAGCCTACTAAGTTGGCTGATATCAGTGGAGGTTTCCTGCTCTCCCAATCCCATAGATACCTCCCTGGGTTTGAGCAGCTTTGTAGGCTGATCAAGGCTCATTGTTTCCAGGTTTAAAGTACTCTGTTGCGGTACTGCCCCCTCTGATGACTGAGATAGCTCACTGAATAGGTGCAATGTTCCTAGTGGGGAAGTAAGAGGCAACAGTACCTTTGTTATAAGCTGCTCCTTGGAAGGGATGTGTTCTACTACGTCCACTGGCGTAGCGAGGGGGGGGGCAGGGGGGGCTACTGCACCGGGCGAAAAATTGCGGGGGGCGAAATCCTTGCGTCCGCGGAATGCGCCGCCGCCGCCGCTGCCGCCGCCGCCTCAGGAAAGGCCGCGGCTTGGGCCTAGCACTGGAGCTGTCGGCCATCTTGGCACACCCGGCGGCGGCGCGCCTGGTTGGCTGGTGGAACTGTCTGTCTCCCTTGATGTGGGAGTGGCGGGAAACACCAGCCAACCAGACAGAAGGGCGCGCTGATTGGCCTAGAACATGTGTTTACAGCGCGGCGCGGCGGCGGCAAGTTTCTCCAGCAAGGTAAGAAGGGGGGGGGGGTGTCGGTGTAAATCTTAAGGGGTGCTCTGCCTGATCCCCACCTATCCACCTCAGAGCCTGTTATTTTAGTAAGACTGCTGGGACTTGTAGTTCTCCTGGGGCTCATGGAGATTGGAGAACTACAAGTCCCAGCAGGTTATACATTATCATACAATAAGGCTCTGAGGTGGATGGATGTCCGGACACCCATCCATCTCGGAGCCTTGTATTATAACCTGCTGGGACTTGTAGTTCTCAATTGTCTCCTGGGGCTCAGGTGCATGCGATCCACCATCTATGGGACTACAAGTCCCAGCAGTAAGAAAAACTGAACAAAGATGGTGGATTGCATGCACCTGAGCCCCAGGAGACGATGGAGAACTACAAGTCCCAGCAGGTTATAATATAAAGCTCCGAGGTGGATAGATGTCTGGACAGTGACAATTGGTGGCTCAGTGGTGACAATTGGTGGCTCAGTGGTGACAATTGGTGGCTCAGTGGTGACAATTGGTGGCACAGTGGTGACAATTGGTGGCACAGTGGTGACGATTGGTGGCACAGTGGTGACGATTGGTGGGACAGTGGTGACAATTGATGGCACAGTGGTGACAATTGATGGCATGGTACAGTGGTGGCAATTGATTGGCATGGCGCCCTGTGATTGGGCGTATGTGGTCATTCGCTAGCGCCGGGGGGGGGGCGAAAAAAAAGTTTTGCCCCGGGCGCCAATAACTCTGGTTACGCCACTGACTACGTCCACCACCTCCTTCTGCTGAAGTCTCTCCTGCACCGTGTCTATCACATGATATGAGCTCTCCAGGAAGACCTTGTCTACCGACGTGTTAGGAGTACCGCTCAGGGGGCTCCTGAGAGAGGCTATCGCTAGCGCAGGTGAGATGAATTCTGTAAGGGATTTCCTCCTTACCTCTCCAGAGACTCCGGTCACCTCAAGATCTGCTTGGAGTTTGCCCCTCTTCACTGTCATGTACCTTGTGATGTATGAATGGGCGTTTTGGGAGAGCTGGTTAGATGTGCCTCTGGCGTCTTTAGCGGCACTGCGTCCTCGCCGCGACATCAGCAACCATAGACCGCTCTCCTACTACGGAGATGGGGGGGGGGGTCCGGATCCAGCCGCTCTCCTGAACGTTCTCCTGGACGCACACACCGCGGGCTCCGCTAGACTCTCCTAGCGCACGCGCTCACTCTGCCATGCCTCTGACACTTCCCCCGGAAACAGGAAGTCCGTCCATTCCTGCTGCATCCTTTCCAGGAAACTATGCAATGAAAAACAGGGATAATTAGTTCCACATATATTGAAAAACATTTTTAAGCTGACCAACTGCGTCATTTGAAGTAATCTCCCCCACCATGTTGGCATGGTGGCCACCATAGCATTTGCAGTGGCAAGGCAGTGTATATCTGGCCTGGCCAAAAGAGGGATTACTTTGACAAACTTGGTCAGCTTAACCACTTAAGGACCGCCTCCTGCACATATACGTCGGCAGAATGCTACGGCTGTGCACATCCACGTACAGGTACGTCCTGTACTAGTACCCAGCCGTGGGTCGCAGGTCGAAGCTCTGGGACCCGTGGACCCGATCCCCGCTGGAGTCCAGTAATGGGTCCCTGGAGCTGAAGAACGGGGAGAGCCGTGTGTAAACACGGCTTCCCCGTTCTTCACTGTGGCGGCGTCATTGCTCGCGTGATCCCTTTTATAGGGATACACAATCGATGACGTCACACCTACAGCCACACCCCCCTACAGTTGTAAACACACATTAGGGAACACATAACCCCTTCAGCGCCCCCTTGTGGTTAACTCCCAAACTGCAAATGTCATTTTCACAATAAACAATGCATTTTAAATGCATTTTTTGCTGTGAAAATGCCAATTGTCCCAAAAATGTGTCAAAATTGTCTGAAATGTCCGCCATAATGTCAAAGTCACGAAAAAAATCGCTGATCGCCGCCACTAGTAGTAAAAAAAAAAAAAATTAATAAAAATGCAATACAACTATCCCCTATTTTGTAAACACTATACATTTTGCGCAAACCAACCGATAAACACTTATTGCGATTTTTTTTTACCAAAGATAGGTAGAAGAATACATATCGGCCTAAACTGAGGAAAAACAATTTTTTTTTTATATATTTTTGGGGGATATTTATTATAGCAAAAAGTAAAAAATATTGCATTTTTTTCAAAATTGTCGCTCTATTTTTGTTTATACCTGAAAGAAAGCTCTATTTGTGGGAAAAAAAGGACGCCAATTTTGTTTGGGAGCCACGTCGCACGACCGCGCAATTGTCTGTTAAAGCGACGCAGTGCCGAATCGCAAAACCTGGCCGGGTCCTTTAGCTGACTAAAGGTCCGGGTCTTAAGTGGTTAAACATGTATTGCAATATATGTGAAATAAATATCCCTGTTTTCCATTGCATAGTTTGCTGGAAAGGGTGTAGCAGTGTGCAGAGGGTCCGTCCATCCAGAATTTTAGGTGGAGTGCATGATGTCACTGCCTCAACTCTCCTCTCTTCCTTGTCCACTTTGCAATCAATTAGAGAAGCATCCTTTGAATGGTGACCCTGGACTGCTTTGTGTGCCGCTCAAGCTCATTGGAACGGGATATGGATCTCAAGCATCCGCCACTGGGAGTGCCGGCATGGGAGGAGCTTGTCTTGTGCTCTTAGCGCCAATTCTAGCCAACCATTAAGCCCCCTTTACAAGTGTAACTATGTATAAAATATACCATGCCTAGAATTTCTCTTTAAGGATCTTCTTTTCTTGCTATACATTTTTTTACAGGCGTGCATCAGTACTTTTTTCCCTCTCACATGTTAGTGGATTATTATAAAGTTAACCTTAAAGTAATTTTCTTTTACCTCTTATTTATGAAAACTGTAATAGTTTCCATGACAGTAATAAAACTAAAAGTATAAAATAAGAAATTAGTTTCCATGGTATAAAATCTACATTAAAGTCAAATAAAACAAATTGCATCAAAGTCGGTTCTTATATTTATACTTATAAGTGAACCAGAACACTGATATTTAAATCACCCAATTAAAAAATCCTTAAATTGGACCTTTCAGTAACATGAAAAAAATATTTTCATGACACAATATAGCAGTTATCATTAGAAAAAAATTGTCATTAACCACTTGCTGACCGTAATACACACACATATATATATATATATATATATATATATATATATATATATACGTTGCGGTTTGCAAGTGGTTTACTGGGATTATGGCTGAGGATATTGGCCATAACTCCGGTGCCATTCCTTTGCAGGCGGACATCTTTTTGGTGAAGCGGTTCATAAGCCAATGGAATGGTTTACAAAGTGATGGGAGGGGGTGGAGTATCCCCCCTGCTCAGGGCCGGATTGGGACAGGAATTTGGCTTTGAACTTCATCCAGACTGGCCCACTTTGACAGGTCTTTCCCATGGTGGCCAGACAACTCTGCACCCCCCCCCCCAAGCCCCCTCTCCCCCTTCACTAGCCACTAGCTGTTCTACTTTATTAGAGTAGAACAGCTGGTTAAGGTAGCCAGTACCAGTGGGGAAGCTAGACATTATTTCACCCGGGGCAAAGAATCAGTTTGGTCCCCCCCCCCCCCCTTATGGGACAAGATTAGGCAGAAGGGAGAAACTCCCAGGCCATAGCTGTTGAGTCAGCTGTCTGTCCCCTCCCCCATGCTCCTCTGTCGTCGTCCCTGCTCCTCTGGTCCTTCCCCTGCTTCTTTGTTCCCCCCAGGTGAGCGCTGCGGGGAGGGAGAGTCAGAGGAGCGGAGGGGGGCGGTGGTCCACTGTCACTGAAGCCGGCCCACTGAGCCATTGGCCCACCGGGAAATTCCCTGTAGTCCCAATGGCCAGTCCATCCCTGCCCCTGCCGCTCACTGGTGTATCTTGGGCTTACAGTTTCAGCCGGTTTGCTCAGAAAGCAATCTGGCGGTGCGGCCGGCTGCTCCCATAGATGATTAAAGAGTAACACCCTTTGATCAACACTATGGCGATGGAGGACCGGAGCGATGTCATGACGTCACTTCCGGCCCAGGGTGAAACAAAATAAAAAAAATTTAAGCCGAAAGATAAAAAAAATCTTTTGTGATCTTTTGCTTTTAAAGGTTTGGGGTATTAAAGAGATCTGGGGTATTTTTTGACCCCAGATCTTTCCATAAAGAGGACCTGTCATCTTAATTTCTATTACGTGATGTTTACACTCCTTGTAATAGATATAAAAGTGATGAAAAAAATAAAAATAAAAAATAATAATATTTTTTTTTTAAAGCGCCCCCATTCCAGAAGCAAACGCATATGTAAGTCTTGCGCGCATATGTAAACAGTGTTCAAACCACATAAGTGAGCTATCACTGTGAACGTTGGAGCAAGAGCAATAATTCTAGTGCTAGACCTCCTCTGCCACTCTAAACAGGTAACCTGTAAGGCTGTTTAAAGTGTCACCTATGGAGATTTTTATGTGCCTTTCAGCGACATGTTGGGTATCTATTTACTCGGTGTAAAAATATCTGTCACATTGTACAAACAAATTGGGTTAACTATTGTGTTTAGTTTTTTTGTTCATTAAAGTGTATTTAAAAAATAAAATTAAAATTGCACCTGCAAAACTGCTGTATAAATACTGTGTGACATAAAAAATGTACTTGTATTCACTTGTATGGTAGGCTGTATCATGTGGCACATGCAACTCCCCGGAGCAGAAAAGCATCAGGAAATTTATGCTAGGTGCCTAAAACGCCTACAATTATCCTTGTGCATGAACCCTAAATGCAACACTTGCTTAGCATGCATGCACTTAACATGATAAAAATATATCTGACACCAGTTCCACTTTTAGGTTGACCTGTTCTAACCTAAAATGTTTTAAAAGTAGCCAGAGCCTCTACTGTCCACTGAAGGTCGGCATTTTACAATTAAATGTCAAGAGACAGAGTTTTCTCATGGGTGGAGACAGAAATTTCTCATGGCTTTATCATGGGTGGAGACAGAAATTTCTCATGGGTGGAGACAGAGCTTTCTCATGGGTGGAGACAGAGCTTTCTCATGGGTGGAGACAGAGCTTTCTCATGGATGGAGACAGAGCTTTCTCATGGATGGAGACAGAGCTTTCTCAGGGCTTAGACCCCTTTTACACATGCGGACCATTTGTCCTTTTTTTCTCCACCCATTGACAGATGAAAAACAGACATCAGTGTATCTCTATAAAAAATGTGTGTACACGGATGATCATCCATTTACATCCGCTTCTGTCAACATCCACTTTTTGGAATGGATCAAAGCCCTATTTGTCTTCCACTAAAAAAACTGATGTAACAGACAGTCTGTTTGGTTAAGGTTAAGGTTGTAAACAACTGATGTAAAAAAAGAATGAAAAATTGATGAAAATCTGATGAAAAGGTGATGTAAACTTCATTTAGTCAATGTGACTGAACTGATGAAACAAATGGTCCGCATGTGTGAAAGGGCTCTTACTCATAGGTGAGGCAGAGCTTACTGGTGTGTAGGAAAAAGGCATACTCATGGCTGGGGATCGGGCTTACTCATGGGTAGGACAAGGCTTACTCATAGGTGAGGCAGAGCTTACAGGTGTGTAGGAACAAGGCAAACTCATGGCTGGGGATGGGGCTTACTCATGGGTAGGACGGGGCTTACTCATAGGTGAGGCAGAGCTTACTGGTGTGTAGGGACAAGGCATACTTATGGCTGGGGATGGGGCTTACTCATGGGTAGGACGGTGCTTACTCATAGGTGGGGCATAGCTTACTGGTATGTAGGGACAAGGCATACTCATGGATGGGAACAGGGCTTACTCATGGGTAAGATGGGGCTTACTCATAGGTGAGGCAGAGCTTACTGGTGTGTAGGGACAAGGCATACTCATGGCTGGGGATGGGGCTTACTCATGGGTAGGACAAGGCTTACTAATAGGTGGGGCAGAGCTTACTGGTGTGTAGGGACAAGGCATACTCATGGCTGGGGATGGAGCTTACTCATAGGTAGGACAGGGCTTATTCATGAGTGGGGACAGGACATTCTCGTGAGTGGAACCTGAGCTCACTAATGGTTGAGACTTACCAATGGGTGGTGCTTACTGTAAGATGGGGGCAGAGTTTCCTGTTGAGTCTGTCCGGCCTCTTACACACAGATCAGTTTTTCTTCAGGTTTTTCTTTTCAGTTTACCAAATCCATCTAATATGAGGTCAAACCTCAAGAGTCTCAATTTGTATGCAATCAGGCAGGCCCTTGTACTACATAGTTTTGGTAAACTGAAAAGAAAAACCTGAAGAAAAACTGAGGCCTCCAGGGAATGAAAGGGCCTCATCTAGTGCTTGGTCGTAGGATCCAAGGGGGATATCCCAGGGACATGGGGTCAACATTATGATTAGCAGAAGCAATTTCAGCCACCACAAACACGTCCCACGTCAGTGCTGCCATTGACCTTAAAACATTCCAGGATAGGTCAGGTTTACTTTAATCCATCACTAAGATTTTTGGTTGTGATCCCTACAGCTGAGCGAACGTCATGGACTTCTGCTTTGAACTCTTGTTTCTTAGATGCTACATTGCTCATGTTCAAATATCGTTACCAGTATCACCAGAGGAAATTGTCCCATTATAGATGGAAGGCCTTACTAAAGCCATTTGTCTGCTGATGCCAACCACGTGGGTTCAGCATGTGTTGTACAGCCTGGCTCTCCAACCAGGAAGAACCAACCAACCCTACACAACTATTCCCAGGGTCAGCAGTGAATCTTGACAGATGGTAGTGAGGGAGTTAAGCATCTTTAGATTCTCCTCTGCGATGAGGATTAATGGGAAATTATTGTATTCTGTGCTGAAGATAAACGCACTGCTCGCCATGAGACAATTACTTTAATGAGGACAAAACTATCCTAAAACATTAGATTGTAATAAAATACGCTCAGTGGAAGCTTCGTGAGTCACCCAGTGACCAATGACACAAACATTACACACAGCATGTTAACCTTCCTCCGCTCAGCATATTAGTCTCTTGATTGAAGGACGGTTTCGGATTTTTGGTCATGCCAGAACTGCTTTTCTCCCCCAACAAGTCAATGAGAAAGGAAAAGCTGCTTGAAGCAGGTCATTGTACTTGCCTCTAGGGTTGCCGAGCTGCCAGCACCCCTTCAGCTGGCCCAGTGGTCTGGGGTTTCAAATCCACTCTTCTCCCTCTTCTCTTCATACCTTATTTCAGACCAGGTAAGTACGGGTCTCTGTGCTTCTTTATGCATGGCAGGCAGGCCATGGCTGGTGGAAGGGGACACTCATGCCATAAGACTCCTCTCAAGAGTCATCAGCCCTGATGCAAGTAGTTGGCTGGCTCTTGGAAGAAGCTATACAAATGTCAAAATGCCTTGCTGGGTGTATGCATCCCGGGAGGAGTAGGCATTTCTAGGCAGACATCATCTGCCCTCAGTGAAACCCTAGGTAACACCAATGGGCTATCTTAATGCATGGGCATCCCTGGGCACTGCCCAGGGCCCCCAGGATGCATGAGGGCCCCATGATAATTTTGCATTACATCATAGTGGCCAACTGTCTATTTGCGGGGACAGTCCCGCTTATGTCTAAGCTGTTCCAGCATGGCCTTGTCCTGGGTAGCATCCTGGAACCTGTACTGTGCCCTCCTGATCCCAGTATTGTGCCCTCCTGATCCCAGTATTGTGCTCTTCTGAGCCACTTCCTCCCGGACTGTGCCTTTCTGCCTCCTCCCCTGTACTGTGCCCTGTGTGTTGATGTCAGGTCACCTGTGGCCAGATGACAGATGCACCCCTTTGGAGTCAGGAGTGCACCACAATGTAGTGAACCCTAAGGCAGACTGCTGCGGATGGACCACAGAGTGGATATGGAGGACAGGTCCACTGGAGTTCAAACAGGGATCCCACAGGAAGCTTGAGCCCAAGATTTCCCAGGGCACGTAGTCTAAGATCCAGCTGGTATTCACCAGAGCCTCTAGTGGTGAAGATGGCATTAGCAGCAACTGAATCCAGTTTGCGGCCCCCAGGGTCCCCTAGGTCACGCTCCATAGGGAGAGAGAGGAAGCAGCCACACAGGACACAAGAGAGTGAAGGGTTAAGCCAAGGTCGGGGCGACAATCAGACAAAGATAAACAAGGAACAAACCAAGGGTCAGGGTCACAGGCAAACAAGAGTAGTCGGGGACAAGCCAAGTTCAGTACACAGAGATAAATGTAGCACACGGCAAGCAGGAACCCAAACACACAATGCTTAACAAACAACGTTGATCAGCAAGGCAGACCTGCAGTGCACTGGTTAATATAGAGTGCCTGGGATGGCCTGGGGTGGAGCCATACAGGGAGGAGAGATGATAAAAGCAGCCAGATGTAAGGGTCTAGCCTCTAAGATGAACACATGGAGAGCAAGGTAAGCTGCCAGACATTACTGCATATCCATGACAGTTGATTAGTCTTTGATTCATGGCAAGTTTTCTTATTGTTTAAAAATCTATATTATTGAAAGTACTAATAAGTATACACTATATTGTCAAAAGTATTGGGACACCTGCCTTTACACGCACATGAACTTTAATGGCATCCCAGTCTTAGTCCGTAGGGTTCAATATTGAGTTGGCCCACCCTTTGCAGCTTCAACTCTTCTGGGAAGGCCGTCCACAAGGTTTAGGAGTGTGTCTATGGGAATGTTCTTCCAGAAGCGTATTTATGAGGTCAGGCACTGATGTTGGACGAGAAGCCCTGGCTCGCAGTCTCCGCTAAGACCGATTTCTGCTAAAAACTAGTTACAGGAGTGCAAAACAAATTGCACTCCTGTGACCCAAACAAGCTCCGGCTGGACTTCTCCTTTAACCACTTCAACACCAGTCCATTGTCATATGATGTCCACAAAGGGGATCTCCCATCCCGGGTAGACGTCATATGAAGTCCTGGACTTTGGGGGGGGATATCTGAATGATGCCTTCAGCGAGAGGCATCATCCAGATATCCATCTCTTCTGCCGGCGATTCTGCACAACATAAGAACGATCATAGCGGCATTTCTGCCGCTTGATTGTTCTTATAGGTGGCGGGAGGGGACATCCCCCCCTCCCGTCGCCATCCGGTGCTTCTCCGGACTCTCCCGTGCCATCGGGGGCCCGGAGAATGAATCGTCCAGTGCTAGCTGGAACCATAGTGATGACTGGTGACCAGATGGTCACCAGTCATCTCTATGATCGTCGGAGGACCCGGGCGCGATGTGATGACGTCACGCCCGGGTCCCATAAGTAAACAAAGCCGCGATTGCGGCTACTAAGCAACAGTATTCATGAAATCGGTGAATTTTTTTCACCGATCTCATGGTTTCCAGCCTGGAGGAGAGATGTGAGGTGTTATTGACCCCGCATCTCTCCATAAAGAGGACCTGTCACACACATTCCTATTACAAGGGATGTCTACATTTCTTGTAATAGGAATAAAAGTGATAAAAAAATAAAAAATAAATAAAAAAAGTGTAAAAAAATAAATAAATATGTAAAATAAATAAATAATAATAATAAAAAAAATTAAAACGCCCCTGTCCCCGGTAGCCCGCGTGCAGAAGCAAATGCACACGCAAGTCCCGCCGACATATGTAAACGCCGTTTAAACCACATATGTGAGGTATCGCCGCATGCGTTAGAGTGCCAGCAACAATTCTAGCACTAGATCGCCTCTTTAAATTTAAAATGGTAACCTGTAAAAAATTTCAAAGCGTTGCCTATGGAGATTTTTAAGTACCGAAGTTTGGCGCAATTCCATGAGTGTGCGCAATTTTAAAGCATGACATGTTAGGTATCTATTTACTCGGTGTAACATAATCTTTCATATTTTACAAAAACATTGGGCTAACTTTACCGTTTTGTTATTTTTTAAATTCATGAAACAATTTTTTTCCCCAAAAAAGGCGTTTGAAAAATTATTGCGCAAATACCGTGCGAGATGAAACTTTGCAATGACCGTCGTTTTATTCCCTAGGGTGTCTGCTAAAAAAAAATATATAATGTTTGGGGGTTCTGCGTAATTTTCTAACAAAAAAAGTATGATTTGTACATGTAGGAGAGAAGTGCCAGAATAGGCCCGGTATGGAGGTATGTATAAAAGCCCGGTACTGAAGTGGTTAAAGTCGATGTGCGTGTAAAGGCAGGTGTTCCAATACTTTTGACAACATAGTGTATGTTTAATTCTATCAAATATTTATACTTTAATTCTTAAAAGGAAGTGTGTAAATTGGAGCAGGCTGGTAAGGGCCCCACTGCATTACTATGCCCAGGGTCCCATGCAGGCCCGGACTGGCCATAGGGCATACCGGGCAAATGCCCGGTGGGCCGCGGCGGCCCGCGAGCCGCTGATGGCCTGCGAAAGGCCCGCGGGCCGATGGCGGCCCGCGAACAGCCCGCGGTGTCCCGCGAACGGCCCACATGTCATGTCTTCCCAGGGGTGTACCAAGAGGTTGCAGGCAAAGAGGGAACTATTCATACCTAATAGCCCAGTTTACCCGCCACCAACACAGCAGAGGAAACAGAAAGGAAAGATGGAGTCTGATATCTATCCATCCAGTCAGTCTTTCCTGCCTCCTGAGTGAGTACTGTACACTGATGTAGGGGTGCCCTTTATTTCCTTCTCTCTTCACCTTTCTTTCTTTCTCTCTCCCTATTCATCTTTATCTATCTATCTATCTATCTATCTATCTATCTATCTATCTATCTATCTATCTATCTATCTATCTATCTATCTATCTATCTTTGTATCTTTGTATCTTTCTTTCTTTCTTTCTTTCTTTCTTTCTTTCTTTCTCTCCCTCTCTTTCTTTCTCCCTTTCTCTCTCCCTCTCTTTCTTTCTTTCTTTCTCTCTCCCTCTCTTTCTTTCTCTCTCCCTCTCTTTCTTTCTTTCTCTCTCCCTCTCTTTCTTTCTTTCTCTCTCTCTCCCTCTCCCCCATTTATCTATCTACTATCTTTATTTCTTCCTTTTATCTATCCGTCTATCTATATTTCTTTATCTCACCCCATACCCCATCATTAACCCCCGCCGCGCGCCACAGCCGCCCACCCCCACCTGGGCTGCTCAGTCTTAAATGCCCGGGCCTATTTTTTGTCCCAGTTCGGGCCTGGTCCCATGATGCTATTAAGATGGCTCTGCCAATATGTGATACTGAGCCTTCATGACTGAAATCCAATAAATGAAATGGGTGGAGGAAAGACTAGATGATGCCGGACGTCCTCCAGCCCGGATATGAAGCAAACTCTATCTGACTTGCTGCAGCTCCCAATGCATATTGTGAGAAGCTTGCAGTGTGCAGTGAAATCAGAGTGACCAATTTCAGTCCAGGAGATGAGTCTGTACAACTGTACAAGACTGAAGAGAAGGTTGGAGTTCAGCTTTAAAGGAAGACCAAAACTGCTTCTAGAACACAAGACCATCTGCAGTCTATTGTTGGTAATTCCACGGCGTAGAGAATCAGGACAAAATGTGGATTCTGACTGCTGAGCTGTGAAAACACTTCAGTCACTAGAAAGATTTGCAGACTTTGCACATTTTTCAAACTGACACATGTAAACCTTTAACCCGCAGTGCATATCGAATGTATTGACTGTTCTACAGCAGTACAGAGTGTAACATTCCTCTTACAAGTGAAGGAGACCCGGGCTCGGTGTATCCAGCACCGGGGACGGGTTGTGACTTGACGCCGCCCAAGGCGCCGGAGGCAAATAGAAATCCTCAAAGAGGAGCTTCATAGTCTCTTTGACTTTTTCCAGTAATTTCACCTCTTTGTAAATGGAGGAATCATTTCATAGTACATTTGTTTTTAGCTGCCTAAAGAATTCCAGGTATGGCTATTTTTACATAACGGTAGTTACATTGGTCCAACTTGTATATATGTATATACCATAAAAACATACTAAAGATCACGCTGGCACGTACAAAATTAAGCTGCTGGCAAGAGATGGTCCAACCAAGTGGTGTGTTGAACCCCTCTATGGTGGGATCAGGGAAGGTGCAAGCATTTTTGACACCCTAGGAAAAAACCTAATTTTGCACCCCCTGACTCCCCCCTTACCCTGCCCATGTATACCCCACCTTTTTAATGAAGTGCCCATTAAATGCAGCCTACCAGTGCCCCTTCATTGCAGCCTAACAGGGCCCATCAATGCAGCCTACCAGGGTCCATCAATGCAGCCTACCAGGGCCCATCAAATGCAGCTTACCAGTGCCCCTTCATTGCAGCCTAACAGGGCCCATCAATGCAGCCTACCAGTGCCCCATCAATGCAGCCTACCAGGGCCCATCAATGCAGCCTACCAGGGCCCATCAATGCAGCCTACCAGGGCCCATGAAATGCAGCTTACCAGCGCCCATCAAATACAGCCTCACCAGCACCCATCAAATGCAGCCTCTATGGAGATGCTGATTTCATTTTCCATCAGGCCCCCAGGGCCCCAGATGGCAACCCCCCCCCCCTTTTATTTATTTTTTATAAAAAAAAAATATTTTTTAATATAATTTTATTTTATTTTTTATTAAAGGGCCATTTTTTTTAGGGGTCTAATGTTATTCTTACTATTATTAAAGTGCCCAGAGGTCCCCAGGGCCCCGGATGGCAACCCCCTTTTTTTTTATAAAAACAATTAAAAAAAATGTATATTATTTTTGTTTTCTTTTTCTTTTTCTTTTTTTATATATATAGATTTTTATTAAAGGGCTCAGATGTCCCCAGGGCCCCATGTGGCAAACCCCCCCTCTTTTTTTTTTATAAATGTTTATTTTTTTATTTTTGTTTATATATTTTTTTTTTTTTATTAAAGGGCCCAGAGGTTTATTTTTTATTAAAGGGCCAGAGGTCCCAGATCGCAACCCCGTTTTTTTATATATATTTTTCTTTTATAAAAAAAAAATTATTAAAGGGCCCAGAGGTCCCCAGGTACACATATGTCAACCCCCCTTTAAATATATATATATATATATATATATATTTTTTTTTCTTTCTTTCTATTAAAGGGCCCAGAGGTCCCCAGGGCCCCGGATGGCTAACCCCCTTTTTTTATATATATTTTTCTTTATTTTTCTTTTATAAAAAAAATATTAAAGGGCACAGATGTCCCCAGGGCCACATATGTCAACCCCCCTTTAAAAATATATATATATATTTTTTTTTTCTTTCTTTCTTTTTATTAAAGGGCCCAGAGGTCCCCAGGGCCCCCAGATGGCTACCTTTTTATATATATTTTTCCTTATTTCTTCTTTTATTGTAAAGCCCCCCCCCCGCTTCTCAATTCGCAGCAGCCCCCCCCCCTTCTCAATGTCAGGCGGCAGCAACCCCCCCCCCCCCCTAGTTCTCTGCTTCGCTTCAGGGGGCCCATGCCTGAAGCTGTGTAAGGGGCCCCATAATTCCTGATGGCGGCCCTGTGTATCGCTCTGTGTGTAACGTTGGTGCCAGACAGGCTGGGGTGAGTATTTCAAAAACTGCTGATCTACTGGGATTTTCACATAAAACCATTTCTCGGGCTTATAGAGAATGGTCAGAAAAAGAGAAAATATCCAGTGAGTGGCATTTGTGTGAACGATAATGCCTTGTTGAGGACAATGAGCAGGCTGGTTTCGAGATTTTTTCCTTCAGAAATTACACTTTGTGCAGGGACAGTTCTAAGCAACAGGAAACAAGCGCTACTTTACAGGCATACTCTACACCCCCCTAGGTACAAAATTTAAAGGAATATTTCAATTTTATTGTTTTACTTTAAGCATTATTAAAATCACTGCTCCTGAAAAAACGGCCGTTTTTTTAAACTTTTTTTGCATTGATACATGTCCCCTGGGGCAGGACCCGGGTCCCCAAACACTCCCCTGGGGCAGGACCCGGGTCCCCAAACACTTTTTATGACAATAACTTGCATATTAGCCTTTAAAATTAGTACTTTAGATTTCAAACGTTCGAGTCCCATAGACTTTAACAGGGTTCTAAAGTTCACACGAACTTTAGATCTGTTCGCAGGTTCTGGTGCGAACCGAACCCAGGGGTGTTCGGCTCATCCCTATTCCTAAAATGATTTATTATTAAACACGTGTGCAGAAAAAAAAAAAAATGCAAAAACAGCTCTGGAACCAAAAGTTTTAAAAGCAAAATGTCTGCAGACTGCTTGCTGATCCTACTTTTAAGCAAACCGGTGCTTATTGAAAATTACAAGTGGTTTTCAAATGACAAAACTAGCCAAGCATTGCATTGTTTAATCTCAAAAATATTATTAATCTACGGGCCTAGCCATAAAAGATTTATTTTTTGCCTCCCTAGTTAAACGTTCGCAAATTTTAGAATTATAAGTCCGCGCGCTGTACACACGACCGTTTTTCGGGTTGTAAAAAATTAAGTTTTTTTTTTTTAATGTCATTAAAAACGATCGTGTGTGGGCTCCAGAGCAATTTTCACAATCTAAAAAATGGCCATTAAAAATTTCGAACGTGCTCTGATTTTTTACGTTGTTTTTAACGTTGACGTTTGTTATGTCGTAAAAAATGTGTGGGCTTTAACGACGTGAGGATTATGCTACGTACACAGTGCAGGAATTCAGGGGTGTGCTACGTACACAGTGCAGGGATTCAGGGGTCCGCACAGAGCCCCATTACATCAGAGTCCGCACAGAGCCCCATTACATCAGAGTCCGCACAGAGCCCCATTACATCAGAGTCCGCACAGAGCCCCATTACATCAGAGTCCGCACAGAGCCCCATTACATCAGAGTCCGCACAGACCCCCTTGTAATGCTGTGGACTTGGATGTTAAGGGGGAACTCTGATGTAAGGGGGGGCTCTGCCCACCAAAGCCCCCCTCTTGCACCAGAGTCCACAGAGCACCTCTTAGATTCATTTAATATATACACTGGGAGGTGGGAGAGGGTGAGCTTACTCACCCCAGGATGGAGGGTCAGGGGCGGGCTGCCTGCATCTTCCTTCACATTTTCCCGGGGATGTGTGAGCGGGGAAGTCACAGGGGGTGTGGGCGTGCCACACAGTGTAGAGAGGCGGGAAGAGGAGGGCCAGTGTCCGAGCAGCGTCCGAACAGCCAAACTGTCAGCGTGGATTCTGAGCTCTGTGTGAGAGAGACACACAGCTCAACCAATCAGCTGCGCCGGAGCACGGAGATGACACAGGCACGGCCGCATAGCGGCCACAACCTGTGTTGACCCTATCCAGGCCGCGGGTCGCCGCTTACCTCTGGCAGCACTGGAACAAGTGGTGGAGGCTGGCAGGCCACATGACAAGGCTTGGCGGGCCGGATTCGGCCCGCGGGCCTTGTGTTTGCCACCCCTGCTTTAGTGCATTAGGCAAACCCATGCAAAACAATGGACTATTTTAACACAAAGCATGTTAACCGCTTGTGAACCGCCGCACGACGATATACGTTGACAGAATGGCATGTCTGGGCACAAGGGCGTACATGTACGTCCCCTTTAAGAACCCAGCTGTGGGTCATGAGTGCGCCGCCGGCGGAATGCTCGCGACCCGGTCCGAAGCTCAGTGACCGGACCCGCGGACCCAATCGCCGCCGGTGTCCCGCGATCGGGTCACAGAGCTGAAGAACAGGGAGAGGTAAGTGTAAACAAACCTTTCCCTGTTCTTCTCCATGGCTTGTCACTGATCGTCTGTTCCCTGATATAGGGAACGACGATCACTGACATCACACGTCCAGCCACGCCCCCTACAGTAAGAATCACACACTAGGGCACACTTAACCTCTACAGCGCCCCCTACGGGTTAACCCCTTCACTGCCAGTGTCATTTTCACAGTAACCAGTGCATATTTATAGCACCAATCGCTGTGAAAATGAAAATGATCGCCGCCATTAGGAGTAAAAAAAAAATATTAATAAAAATGCCATATAACTATTCCCTATTTTGTAGACGCTATGGGCCAGATTCAGAAAGACTTACGTCGGCGTATCTCCAGATACGCCGCCGTAATTTCAAATGTGCGCCGTTGCATCTTTGCGCCGATTCACAAAGCGAGATACGGAATAGGTATCGGCAGGCCCGGATTTACTCCCTTTGCTGCCCCAAGGCCAGGTCCTTCAATGCTGCCCCCACCTGCACAGTACAGGGGGGACATTATCCGCCGGGGGACTTTTTCGGCAGGACACTGAGAAGCGCGGGGGGGGTGTTGCTGCCAAAAATGACATTGAGCATTGGGGGGTGCTGCTGCCGAAAATGACAAAATGACATTGAGAACCGGGAGGGGGGTTGCTGCTGCCAAGAACTATCTCACCTCCTCTTCCCTCTGTTTTTTCTCCTCTCACCATCCGCATGACAGGGGGGAACTCCCGATATGAAAGTAAAAGTGTTCTTTCCTCTCAGCCGCAGTGCCGCCCCTGCACCCACTGCCGCCCCGAGGCCTGACCTTGTTGGCCTTGTCTGGGGTCCGGCCCTGCGTATCGGCCTGAACTGAGAAAGAATTTTTTGTCATGGGGCCCCATCAGGACAGGCAGGTGCACCTCCGAAGCTGTGGCATGCCACTTGACTGTACTGTTTGCTAGAATCACTGGCCGCCCGGGGGCCTAGCAGTGACGTCAAAGGCTGCGGCCGCCCCAACATTCAGAGCGTGCCGCGGCCACCCCAGCATTTATAGCACGCCGCCTCCGTGGCTGGAAAACTAGATCTGCCATCTTCAGACTCAGACAGTGTAGCGCGCCGCAGGTCACCATCTTCATTGTTTGGACCCCAATTAATTTCTTTGCCCAGGGGCCCATGATGCTATTAAGATAGCATTGGGCGCACACGCTCCCTTTGAGCAGCAGGAGAACCAATGAGCGGGTTCAGTGGACTCAATGCCTGCCAACCACTCGTGATCGTTCCCCGCAGTGACAGAACGGGGATCTGCCTGTGTAAACAAGGCAATTCTCTGTTCTGACAGGGGAGATCACACAGACCCTGTCTTTCTCCTCTGCAGGAAAACAGATCTGTGTGTTTCCCCAGTCACACAGTGACCCATAGATTTAGAACACACAGTGAGGGAACACATTTGACCCCTTTGATCACCAATGATTTTAACTCCTTCCCTGCCAGTGTCATTAGTACAGTGCATATTTTTAGCACTGATTACTGTAGTCACTGGTTCCCAAAAAAGTGTCAATGTCCGTTAGGTGTCCGATCTGACCGCCGCAATGTCACAGCCCTGTTAAAAATCACTGATTGCCGCCATTACTAGGAAAAAAAAGAAATAAACAATAAAAATGCCATAAAACTATCCCCTATTTTGTAGACGCTGTAACTTTTGTGCAAACAAATCAATAATCGCTTATTGAGATTTTTTTTTACCAAAAATAGGTAGAAGAATAAATATTGGCCTAAACTGAGAGTTGTTTTATATATATTTTTGGGGGATATTTATTATAGCAAAAAGTAAAAAAAAAAGTTGCTTTTTCAAAATTGTCGCTCTTTTTTTTTTTTTTTTTAATAGCGCAAAGATTTTTACCAAAAATATGTAGGAGAATACAAATTGGCCTAAATTGATGGATACATTTGTTTTTTAATATATTTTTTTGGAAATTTTTTATAGCAGAAAGTGAAATATATATATATATATTTTTTTCAAAATTATTGCTCTGCAAAACTGCAGAGGTGATCAAATACCACCAAAAGAAACCTCTATTTGTGGGAAAAAAAGAACATCAATTTTGTTTGGGTACAGCTTCGAATGACCAAGTAGTTGTTAATTAACCACTTAAGCCCCGGACCAATATGCTGCTAAATGCCCAGAGGCGTTTTTATAATTCGGCACTGTGTTGTTTTAACAGACAATTGCGCGATCGTGCGACGTGGCTCCCAAACAAAATTCGCGTCCTTTTCTTCCCACAAATAGAGCTTTCTTTTGATGGTATTTGATTGCTTCTGCAATTTTTATTTTTTGCGATATAAACAAAAATAGAGCGACATTTTTGAAAAAAAATCAATACTTTTTACTTTTTGTTATAAGAAAAATCGAATAAACTAAGTTTTAGTCAAACATTTAGGCCAAAATTAATTCAGCCGCATGTCTTTAGTAAAAAAAAAAAAATCGCAATATTTTTTTTTAGCAACAGCGACACTAATACAGCGATCAGAAAAATGATCGCTTAGTGACGCTGGTAATAGGGGGTGAAAGGGTTAACTAGGGCGGTGATCAAGGGGTTAAAACTTTATTAGGGGGGGTACGGGGCTACCCTGGACCTAACACTAACTGCCTGTCACACTAACTGTCACACTGACACTAAATGCAGTGATCAGTAAATATATGATCACTGCAATCAGTGACAGTGTGACAGGGGGTGGGGGTTGATCGCAAGGGGTTAATGTGCCTATTTGTACTGGTGTCAGTGTAGTGTTAGGTGCGACTTACTATGTGATATCTTCTCTCCTCTTGGCGGATTGAAAATACCGCCGAGAGGAGAGCTGCATCACTTCCTCTGCCAGTGTTTACATTACACAGGCAGAGGAAGTGACATGGCGGAGGCTCATGGGATTGGCTGGGAGCGATCACGAGGGGGCGGACAGAAACGAACAGCCGCCCCCTCAGGACAGATCGCTCCCGGAGGTAAGCCACCCGCCGCACGCAGCGGAGGGGGACCCCCGACCCGCTAGAAGGCAGGGACGTATATATATACGTATATATACGCCCATCTGCCTGTATGTGCCATTCTGTGGACGTACAGCGATGCAGTGCCGTATCGCAAAAAATGGCCTGGTCATTAGGGGGGGGGGTAAATCCTTCCGGGGCTGAAGTGGTTAATAGCATAGCTGTCAGGAAGCTGGAATCACAAAGTGTCTGTTTAAAAAGCCGCATGATGTTGTATCATTAGTGGGGCAGAATATACCTATTATGGTAAAGAGTGGGATATAGAAATGTACTTTTCCTATTCCCCTATTCCCTACTCTCATTTAACATAAAAAAATAAGCTCAGCACACAATAGCAGGTAATTTGTTCTCCTTAGACTCTATAATTGTCGGTACTTTCTACTTGACTGACATGAAAGTTCATCAAGATAAAGAAAGAAGAGGCAAAAAGAAAGTTTCCAGATCTTGAGATGATAGTGATTTAAAAGGGGGGATCCAACGCTTGAACATCTTGCAACAGGCATGACTAGGGATGGGCTATCTGCTCGAGTCGAACATGGCCTGTTTGCCCGTTTGCCGAACAGCGAACAATTTGAGGTGTTCACGGCAAATTCGAAAAAGCTGCGGACCACCCTTTAACAGTCTATGGGAGAAATCTAAAGTGCTAATTTTAAAGGTTAATATCCAAGTATTTGTCACAAAAAGGGTTTAGGGACCCGGGTCCTGCCCCAAAAAAAAGTTTTAAAAACAGATTTTTTATCGGGAGCAGTGAATTTAATAATGCTTAAAGTGAAACAATAAAAGTGAAATATTCCTTTAAATTTCGTACCTGGGGGATGTCTATGGTATGCCTGTAAAGTAGCGCATGTTTCCGGTGTTTATAAAAGTCCCTGCACAAAATGACATTTCTAAAGGAAAAAAGGTAATTTGAAACTACTCGCTGCTAATGAATTGTCGGGTCCCGGTAACACAGATCAAAGTAATTGAAAAATAATTTTTTAAAAAGCGTGGGGGTCCCCCTAAATTCCATTACAGGCCCTTCAGGTCTGGTATGGATTACCAGATTCCGATAAGCCCCTCGCCCACAGATTCCCAAAACCATCGGGCAAGGGTTGTGGAGATGAGGCCCTTTTCCCCATCAACATGGGGACATCCTCCTCATGTTGAGGGCATTTGGCCTAGTACAGTTCAGGAGAGGGGGGTGCTCTCTCATCCCTCCTCTTTTCCTGCGGCCTGACAGGTTGCGCGTTCGGATAAGGGTCTGGTATGGATTTTTGGGGGAAACCCCACACCATTATTTTTTTAATTATGGTGCAGGGTTCCCCTTAAAATCCATACCAGACCTGAAGGGCCTGGAAATGGAATTTAGGGGGACCCTCATGCTTTTTTTTATTATTTTTCAATGACTTTCAATGACTTTGATCTGTATTGCCGGGACCCGACAATTCATTATAGCCGCGATTAGTTTTAAATTACTTTTTTTCCTTTAAAAATGTAATTTTGTACAGTTATAAACACGGAAAACATGCACTACTTTACAGGCATACTATAGCCACCCCCAGGTACGAAATTTAAAGGAATATTTTTCTTTCATTTTTTCACTTTAAGCATTATTAAAATAACTGCTCCCGAAAAAAACGGGAGTTTTTAAAACTTTTTCTTCCATTGATACATGTTCCCCTAGGGCAGGACCCGGGTCCCCAAACACTTTTTCAGACAATAGCTTGCATATTAACCTTTAAAAAGAGCACTATTGATTTTCATGTTCGTGTCCCGTAGACTTAACGGTGTTCATGTGTTCGATCAAATTTTTATCCTGTTTGCATGTTCTGGATGCGAACCGAAGTGGGGGTGTTTTGCCCATCCCTAGGCATGACTGGTTAAAGGGTAGAGTAGAATGACCACACCATACGATTTTGAGTCCAAGTTCTAAGGTTCTCATCCAAAGGGGAACAGTCTGCTGTGTATAATGAAATGTCTAGGCCAGTGATGGCGAACCTTGGCACCCCAGATGTTTTGGAACTACATTTCCCATGATGCTCCACTACACTGCATAGTGCATGAGCATCTTGGGAAATGTAGTTCCAAAACATCTGGGGTGCCAAGGTTCGCCATCACTGGTCTAGGCTATGTTATCTGAAAATGGGTGTATGATGAACACTCATTGACTGTGCACACCTATTATACAGTATACTCTCTTTTTGTCATCACGGTTATGGGATCTATTCTTGTATATCTATATACATTGACAAAGTCACTTATATCATATATTTTTTTAGTTAATTTCACATATTTTAGAATTCCCATTAACCATGACATGATGCACTCACTCTTCATGGGGAAATGGGGCCATGCGCCTGGCTTCTCCTACTGGATCCCTTTCTTAGCTCCCGGGCGAGACACAGTTGGCCAGTCCTTGGCACACGCTATCACACGTTTCAGTTCAGACGCAAGCAATTTTATGTATGGCCAGAAATCTTTTAGCAATTTTAAGTTCTTTATGGTGATTGATACAAAAGACTATAATGGTCATCTAGTCCTTCCCTCTTTAGAACATGGATGCATGGCTCCTGATGAGTGGATGCAGTCCACGAAACGCGTCAAGCCCACCCTGATGCATCCAGTGTATATCTAAATGGTTTTATCAATTTATGTTCCTATTAGACTATATAAATATATATAATATCCAGTATGCATATCTTTTATTATGTGCCAATGTGATTAACAATTATCTTGATGTAATTCAACAACTGTACCATGCATGTTATGCTGTACTATGTTATGCCATTTAATGGTTTAGTAATAAACATATGGATGTTTTTACTTACATGATTTGTTTGGTCTGAGCAAACACGCCTCATTTAAAGTCCCAAACCCCCCCCCCCCCTTTTATGTTGCATACAGCACAGAGATGGAGGCGTGAATTTTCCCTTACGTCTCATTTAATGTCCCAAATGTTCCCCCCTTGTTTTCATGTTATCTGAAAAAAGGGCACAGTACAGGTTCTGGGAAGCTGCTCTGGACACAGCCATCCCGGGACAACTTAGTAAAAGGCGTGACTGTCCTGGCAAATCTGGGGCGGTTGGCAAGTATGATGTTAGGCAAGATTATTATGGGGCCTTCATGCTCCTGGGACCCCTGGGCACTGCCCATGCTTTAAGATGGCCCTGCCACCAGCGACACCACTGCTCTTCTGCTCAGGCTCCTCCAGTCAGGTTGGGCAGCCCCTGGGCAGAAGGGCAGGTTAGTAAAAGATGAAAGGGTTGAGGGTGGCTCTCAGCTCTGTTGCCTTTTTATTGCATGAAGACACTTCACTCGGAGCAGTTGTGTTTCTTGTAAACCGCTAAACCACATAAAGAGCCAACATCTCCAGCCAAAAGCTGGCAGGTTCCCAGCTATGCCTAACCCTTCCCAAGCAATACTGAACCCTATAAACATTGACCACATACAGTAAACCTAAACTAAGATCATATAAGTCATTACACTAGTTAGAGCAGTGTTTCTCAATTCCAGTCCTCACGCCCCCCCCCCCCCCCCCCAACAGGTCAGGTTTTCAGGATTTCCATTATTTTGCACAGGTGATTTGATCAGTTTCACTGCCTTAGTAATTCCCACAGCCTTTTCATCTGAGGGAAATCCTGAAAACATGACCTGTTGGGGGGGCGTGAGGACTGGAATTGAGAAACACTGAGTTAGAGCAATTGTAAAGGAAAATAATAAATAAGACAAAACATCTCTATACCTGCTCTGTGCAAAGGAATTGCACAGAGTGGTCCCTAAACCTCCTGTTTTTGGGTTCCCCGCTGATGCTGCTGGCTCTTTCTCTCTGCCCAGTGCCCCCACAAGAAGCTGCTTCCCATGGGGGCACTCATGTGTGCTCGCTCCTGAGCCCCACTGCTGCATCCATTGAAGCAGACAGCAGGGCTTGGCTTGCCCCCCCGACTTTGATTGACAGCCTTGGAAACCAATGGCTCCCGGTGACCCAGCAAAGTTAGCGAGACCTGTAAGTGAGGAGAGAGAAGAGCTGCAGATGTGCACATTGCTGGATCGAACGAGGGCTCAGGTAAGTATAAGGAGGGTGAAGGGACAAATTTGATGCCCAAATATTTTTTACCTTAAAGTGGAGGTTCACCTAAAAATAAACTTTTAACATTGCATTTATGAGATTAATGACAATTAGAATCGGCTGGTTTTTAAAAAATACATACCGTTTCCTATATGTATTCTCATCGCCGCTTCCGGGTATGATGGTCGAGGATGGGCGTTCCTAATTGATTGACAGGCACCCGACCGATGCATACAGCGCGTCACGAGATGCCGAAAGAAAGCGAACGTCGGTGCGGCTCTATACGGCGCCTGCGTACCGACGTACGGCTTCTTTCGGCATCTCGTGACGCGCTGTATGCGTCGGTCGGGTGCCTGTCAATCAATTAGGAACGCCCATCCTCGACCATCATACCCGGAAGCGGCGATGAGAATACATATAGGAAACGGTATGTATTTTTTAAAAACCAGCCGATTCTAATTGTCATTAATCTCATAAGTGCAATGTTAAAAGTTTATTTTTAGGTGAACCTCCACTTTAATGTAAGGAATGTATTAAAGTGTTATTAAACCCACAATGGTAAAAATCAGTCTGCATATGCAGTAAAGCATGCTTGTTATACTAACTGTGGAACCTAAGGGGTTAATCCTCCACATTGTGTAAAAAGGCTGTTTGATCCTGTCTTCTCTGATCCTCCCCTTCTTCAATTGTCCCCAATCCATCTCCTGATAAGACAGAGCCATTGGAGCCGTTCAGTTTGGTGCATTGCAAGAGAGGTTTTTTTTCTTCCTTGGGAGGGTTCATGTGATCAGCACAAGGCCAATTAACACTGTCCAGACAGAGGGTCAGGGGTCTTGCAGCCTCATAGGACAGTCAGAGTAGAATGATAACTCCCCCTACAAGCTTTAACCAGACTCTGATAGAAGTCACAAGACTGCTATATACTGAAAAGGTATTTAGCAGTTTATATTTACAAAAATAATTGCGTTTCCATGTTTTGTGTACTGTGGGAGACCAGATATAATGAATGCAGAGTCCTGGGTTTAATAACACTTTAAGGTAAAAAATGTTTAGGCTTTAGAACCACTTTAATCCCTATTCTGCTTCCTACTCACTTTGTCCTGAACTAGGAATCTCATTTCTCACAGTAAATACTAAGGGCCAGATTCAGCATTAGTTACGATGGCGTATCTCTAGATAAGCCGCGTAACTTCTTAGATGCGCCGGCGTATCTTTTTTCTGTATTCAGAAAACAAGATACGCCGGGTTTGAGCTAAGATACAAGCGGCGTAATTGTATTACGCCGACGTATCTTAACTGCATTTTTAAGATGGCCGCTAGGGGCGTTCCCGCTGATTTACGCCTAGAATATGTAAATCAGCGAGATACGCCTATTCACGAACGTACGCCCAGCCGACGCAGTGAATTCACGCCGTTTACGTAAGGCGTTTTCCGGCGTAAAGATAAACCACCAAAAAGATGGCGCATCCTATGTTAAGTATGGACGTCGGGCCGCGTCTAATTTTTCAGATTTCACGTAAATCGTCCGTGAATGGGGATTTACATCAATTACGTTCACGTCGAAAACAATGCGTCGCAGCGTAATAATTTGGAGCATGCGCACTGGGATACGTCCACGGTCGGCGCATGCGCAATTAAAAAAAAACGTAAAAAACTTGGGGTCACAACACATTACCATAAAACACGCCCACCTCATTCACATTTGAATTACCCGGGCTTACGCCGACACATTTACCCTACGTAACTTAGCTTGGTGAACACAGCATTTGCCTCGCTAATTTATGGCGGCGTAGCGTAAACAAGATACGCTACGCCCGCCTAAAGATACGGCGGGCTACATGAATCTGGCCCTAAGATTGGCCAGTGCCAAGATTCTGCAGAATAAACACCTTCACCAGCCGCGTTCCATGGGTAGTGGTTGATTCTTGCGCTGACGCACACGTATCTGCTCCTTTATTTCCCGAAACCCCATAAAACACCGAATATTTTCTGCATTTTTTTTTCTAGCTTCTATGTTAAAGTATCTGATTGTACCGCACGTGAGCAGCAGATTGCTAGTTCAGCAAGTCTCTGTTAGGCAGCAGACATATGGCTGTGTCACAGCATCATATACTTCCTCTGGAGGGTAAAAATGTCAGAACGCCTTCTAAGCCTCATTTAACTACATAAAGAATCAGTACATTGTGTGCGATGGGAGACGGCGCATGCTGATTGGCTGGAATATGAGATGATCACATGCTACTGATGCAGGTAGGAGCTCACGCATAGCCAGGGATGATCTCACTGCCAGTAGGATAACCTGGACCACCCAGACCAGGGGTCCTCAAACTGTCTAAACAGAGGGCCAGATTACTGTCACTCAGACTTTAGGGGGGGCAGATTGTGGTTAGTGAAAGACAGTGGCGGCTGGTGTTCAAAATCTTTGAAGGGCGCAAACAAGCTGAATAATAAAAAAAAAAAAAAACATCAATTGCATCCACTGTGCCCATCAAACGCTGCCGGGGTGCCCATCAAATGCTGCCACTGTGCCCATCATATGCTGCCACTGTGCCAAATGCTGCCAGTGTGCCCATCAAATGCGGCCAGTGTGCCCATTAAATTCTGCGCATGTGTCGAATTGTTTCCGAGCATGTGCGTTTTCTTCCTTCGGAAAAGCATACAGACCAACGGTTTTCCAGCCAGGATTTTTTCCTGACGGAAAAAAAGAGATCATGCTCTTTTTTTTTGTCCGACAGTTTTCCCCTCTGAAAAACTGCGATGGAGCATACACATGGCCGGGATTCCAGATGAAAAGCTCTCATCGCAGTTTTTCCGACAGAAAAAAAGAACGGTCGGTCGTGTGTCCACCAACAATTGGGACCAATGAGATGGTGGGGTCCAATTCCTCCAAAGATGGAGCACAATTTCTCCCAAAGACAGCAAAGATGGGGCATTGCTTTTCTACTCCCAATGGCCACAGTCTTGCCCCCCTAAAGTCTGAAGGACAGTAAACCAATCATGTGCAAGTAAAAACATTTTTAGTTTATTTCCCTTGCACGTGATTGGGTATTCTTTGCAAAGTGAAGCTACAGTATACACCTCATTTACTAAACTCTGGAGCAACTGCATTTTACAAAGTGCAGTCTATTTGCCTTTAGTAAATCAACTCCTTGCTTCCACTAACACCAATCATGGGGCACTATTCCTCCCATAAATAGCAAGCACTTTGCTTGCCTTTATCTAGTCCTTGGGACACCATTCCTCCCACATATACAACTTTTTCATCCAATGACACCAACAATGAAGCACCATTGCCTACACTGACACCAACAATGGGACACTACTTCTTCTACTGACACCAACAATGGGACACTACTCCTTCCACTGACACCAACAATGGGACACTACTCCGTCCACTGACACAAACAATGGAGCACTGTTCCTCCCACTAATACCAACAAGTGGCACTACCCCTTCTACTGACACCAACAATGGGACTCTATTCCTCCCACTGACACCAACAATGGGACACTACTCCTTCCACTGACACCAACAATGGGACACTACTCCTTCCACTGACACCAACAATGGGACACTACTCCTTCCACTGACACCAACAATGGGACACTACTCCTTCCACTGACACCAACAATGGAGCACTATTCCTCCCACTAATACCAACAAGTGGCACTACCCCTTCTACTGACACCAACAATGGGGTTCTATTCCTCCCACTGACACAATGAGACACCATTGCTTCCATTAAAACCAACAATGAAGCACTATTCCTCCCAACAATTATCACTACTCCTTCCACTAAGGCCGCGTACACACGATCAAATTTGTCCGCTGAAACTGGTCCGACGGACCGTTTCAGCAGCCAAATCCGATCGTGTGTATGGGCTAGCGGACATGTCTGACCGGCGGACAAATTTTAAAGCATGCTTTAAAATCTGTCCGCCGGCGACATGTCTGTCGGATATGTCCGCTGGTTAGTACACTAACCAGCGGACATATCATCCCCGTATGGATGCGACGCATGTGTGGAAGTTGTTTACTTCGTGGTGCCGTGACGTGGCGGCGTCAACGTCACCGCCACGTCACCGCGCTGTCTGCCGCCGGGGATTTTGATCCGATGGTGTGTACACACCGCCGGACGAAAATCCCGAGGAGACATGTCCGATGAAAACGGTCCGTCAGACAGTTTCAGCGGACATGTCCCTCCGTGTGTACGCGGCCTGACACCAACAATGGGACACTACTACTTCCACTGACACCAACAATGGGACCATAGGTGTGCGCAGCCTATTGCATTAGGGTGTGCACCCCAAAGATCAAACACATAGTACCGATCATTCACAATGAAAGGGAAAGGGCTGGTAAGTTATATATTTACCAGGCCTTTCCCTCACTCATCCTAAAACATCCCTGCAGCAATAGCTGGAGGGAGGGGAGAGTAGGGAAATCGGTAGTGCTTCTGAGGGAAGGAGGGGGGAACCAGGGCAGTAGGAGTAATCTGTGCTGCACAGGGTGATTAGGGTGTGCCTGGGCACATCTGGCACACCCTGTGCGCACACCTATGGATGGGACACTACTCCTTCCACAGAGACCAAAGCAAGTGTGGACAAGCCCTGAATGTTCTTTTATTACAAATCGTTAAAGGCTTTCTCCTCTTGGATACATTATGCAACCACTGGAACTTTCAAGTCACGTCTAGCCCCTCGGTGCGGCCACATATCGGTAAGCTTTGGCTTTAGACGTCAACTTGAACCAACTTTATCAGCATTTATCAACTACGAATGCGGGGGGGGGGGGCGCAACGTTTGATAGCTAGCTCTGTAAGGTCAGAATTCTCTCCGGAAACGGCGAAGCCGGGTCATTGCAGCGAGGACGAGCGGACTCCGGGACAGACGCGGCTTAGCCAGTCCCCGCTGTGAGCTATTTGATAGCATTGAGCTATTTTTTCTTCTGATTATCTGGCAGGAAATGGGGAAAATATCTTATTCCTTTTAGCGGTATAAACGGCTCCTGCCCACAGCTCTGCCCGGGAGGAGAGAAGGAGGGGAGAGCGAGAGAGAGCGAGAGAGAGAGAGAGAGAGAGAGAGAGAGAGAGAGAGAGAGAGAGAGAGAGAGGAGACGGTGATAAAAAGCCAATCTTTTGCCACAAAGAAAAAAAGATTTTATCTGCGCCGAGCAGACCCGGTTCTTGCTGTGCTACCTTCCCTGCAGGGTGAAATCCCCGAATGGAGGCACAGAGTGGAATGCTAGGCTTTTATCTTTTTTTTAGCAAAGCGACAGAGAAAAGAGGAAAAAAAAAAAATTAACAGAAAATAGAAAAAAAAAAAAAAGAAGCTGCTTGAGGAGGGATGCCGGCGGGAGAAGGCCGAAGGGAAGCCCCAGAATTGTTCTATTCAAGACAGAGACTTTTGAAATGCACACAGAATAAACAGATTATAATTGCTAAGGACCTAATTTATTCCGGAGGCCAATAGAGGAGCCCAGCTGCTGGGCACAAACCATCACAGCACCGGTCTGGACACTTCTGAGTCTTTTAGATACTGTATATATAATGCTTTAGAATTCAAAGGCACAGGAGGCTCTATTGTCGGAGGCGGTGAGGTTGCTAACCCCGTGGTCTGCAAGCTAATTCCCCCGCGAGCAACTCAAGCCAAGGTGATGTGTCCTCCTCTAATAATCTCAAAGAGACCCTGTCACTATCTTACAAAAATTGCCAGTAAATGCAAGGAAAACAAGTAATAAAACAATAATAAAGTATTTTTTTTTTCTAAAATAACATGTAGCGCCCCCTACTGTCAGTTATGGGCACTATTGTAAATTTAGTGGGGGGGGGGGTGGGGGGTGAGAGAGTTACCTTGCTCCCATCCATGTTAATTTCTTAAATTTGCGTTTCGGGCTGGGCAGCCTGTGGTCCCATTCTCTGTGCTGAGGATATGTTATCATCCTTGGGCAGCAGATGGCGCCAGAGGGGTTCCAGAACAGAGCCGCCTTTCCCCAGCAGCCAATCAGAGGAGTGTTCCCCTCGCTAGGCATGCTGGGAGAGGGTATATCTGATGCGTGCGCCTTTTTGTCTGGGTCTTCTACCCGGGTCTCCTCCATGCAGTGGGTTGCAGGTGCGGCACCCACCTTCAGGGTGCGGGCACACCACGAGGCCGCCACTATGGCCTACCTGGCCGGGGCCTACACTACGCGGAGCTATGAACTTTGGGCTTCCTGGCTCAAAGCAATTGATGCGGTCAGAGACCCCAGTGACTTACTGGGTTCCCACTTATACTGAAAAGATCCCAGGCTGGGTGCTGTTCGGTGGGGGATCGGTCTGAGGAGAACCCGGAGGCAGGTGATCCAACAGGGCTTGAACGAACCATCAGGGATCTGGTTACCAGACGCTGACAGAACATAGTCAGACTGTCAGCTGGTGACCTTTACTAAAACAGATACTGGAAGGATTTGCTCTACAACTCTACTTTGCTAACATTGGGCCTGTGAGAGAGGTTTCCATCTTAAAATCCTAATTTAATTTGAGCCAAGTCGGTGGCAGAGACTTGTTCCTTCCCAGAAGCTTTAAGTGACACTTCGGCTGCCAGGCCTGTGAGAGGGGTCTGTCCGGGGGCACTTCACCGACACTGGCTATAGTGACGACGTGATAGATACAATTGTTGAAGGCAGGACTGCCTTACTTATCCAAAGCCTGATGCTGCAAGGTTCATCTTCTTTCATCAACCTATCCTGTCTACCTCAAGTTGATGTTGGTCGATGTTGGACCGAAAATAAAGCACTTAGAAGACGTCAAGCCTTGGCTTGGACATTCCGTTACCGCTCTTACAGGTTGCTACCATCAATTTTCCTAGACACATCTAAGGTAACTTAACTTGTGCCGATCCCACATCTAACCAGCGGCCCCTGAGGGAGTTAGCACTACAAACAAATATGTTATACTAACCTGCTCTGTGTAATGGTTTTGCACAGAGCAGCCCAGATCCTCCTCCTCTTGGGTCCACCGCCTGCATTCCTGGCCCCTCCCTTCTGCCGGGTGCCCCCCAGAGCAAGCAGGCACGCTCCCAAGCCATTTATGCACAGAGCCTCTGCTCCGCCCCTCCATCTCCTGATTGGCTCACTGGCAGTGTTAATTGTGGCAGCAAATTTCGATTTAGTTTTAGTCTTAAAGTGGAGTTCCAGCCTTTTTTATGTTTATTAAAAGTGTAGCTGCTGGCTTTTAATTAACATAGACTCACCTGTTCCACTGTCCAGCGACGCGACGCCCGGAGCTTCGATCGTCTCCCCCCCTCTGCGCCGGCGCCTCCATTGTAACTGTGGGCACCCGGCCGTGACAGCTTTTGGCTTCATGGCACTCACTGCGCATGCGTGAGCGGCGCTGCGCTCCCTGAGTGGACAGGCGATCGCCTGAGACCTGTCACGTGTCCCAGGTGATCACCCACAGGGAAGGGCAGCCTAAGGCAATATGACAAGCAGGGGCGGACTGACCATTCGGTCATTCGGGCAGTGACCGAGGGCCCGTGCCACTAGGGGGCCCCATCAGGGTGGCCAGCTTCAGTAAAACTAGGGACAGAATGTAAAAACCAGTGTTTTTTTTACATCTGTTCCTGATATGTCTGGCACCGACATTATTTTGATGTGAAATTCCTGAGATTATAGCTGCCCCGCCTCTGCACTGCCCCCTTAGCCAATAGGAACATGCTGCACACGCCCCCTTCTCCAGCGCGGCTTTTTTGACACAGAAGCAGGAGATTCCGACTGCTGGAGGAGAGGAGAGGGGGAGGCGGGGACACAGCTTGCAGTGTGGGACGGACTGTCTGATAAGGTAAGCTGGCTGAATTTTACAAGATGGATCCTTGTCAGTGGGTTACCCTAGTGAGCAGAAAGGGAGGGGATGTGTTACCTCTAGCATGGCTCTGAGGCTATTAGATCGATTTTGTTTGTAGGAAGTGCACTACTTCTGGAGGAAGGGCATGTCCTGAATGTCTCCCCAATCTCTACTACACCTGCCTACTCATTAGCTGTCCACCACTACACAGGCACAGTCCCCTCCTCTCCTGTATTACCAACTCTTGTGTCTGTGAGCTGCTGGGGCACTACAAGTCCCAGCCTGTCAGGAGATGGGGCAGCAGTGCATTCAATCATGCTGATTTTTGGGTGAAAAATGCTGGTGTGTGTATGTATAGTGTGTGTATGTATAGGGCCAGATTCACGAACAGTTAGGCTGGCGGATCGAGTGATCCGCCAGACTAACTGTGACTTTGAGCCGGCGTTTCTGTTTTCTGTAACCAGAAAACAAGAAACGCCGGGTTGAAGTTCCGATGCGAGCAGCGTAACTGAGTTTCGCCATCGCATCGTTACTTCAACTTAAAAATGGCGCCGGGGGCGTTCCCGCCGATTTACGCTCAAAAAATATGTTAATGAGCGGAAATCGGCAATTCACGATCGAATTCCGGCGCGACGCAATGACGATACGACGTTTCCGGACGGGATACGCGGCGCATAGATATACCTACATGGGGTTGGAGTATCCTATGTTAGGTATAGGCGTCGTCATCGCGTCGGGAAAAAAAAAAAAAAACGTCGCTTGCGTAAAACGGTCATGAATGGGAATGTGACGTCATTGACGTTCATTCACAGATTTTGGAGCATGCGCACGGGGATGTTTTGACACTCGACGCATGCGCAGTACGTTGGCGGCGGGATCGCGCGTAGTTAGCATACTACACGCCCCGTACCCGCCCAATTTGAATTCCGCCGGCTCATTTGCGATGCGCTGCCGCAACTTTAGGAGCAAGTGCTTCGTGAATGACAGCACTTGCTCCTAAAATTTCTGCAGCGCAACGCAAATGAGAAGCGTTACTCCAGAGCAAAGATGCTCTGGACTACCTGAATCTGGCCCATAGTGTGTATATACTGTGTGTGTATATGTATAATGTGTGTGTGTGTGTATATACTGTATGTGTATATGAATAATGTGTGTGTATATACTGTATGTATAATGTGTGTGTATATACTGTATGTGTACATGTATAATGTGTGTGTGTGTGTGTATACTGTATGTATAGTGTGTGTATATACTGTATGTGTATATGAATGTGTGTGTGTGTATATACTGTATGTATAATGTGTGTGTATATACTGTATGTGTATGTGTACATGTATAATGTGTGTGTGTGTGTGTGTGTGTATATTGTATGTATAGTGTGTGTATATACTGTATGTGTATATGTATAATGTGCGTGTGTGTATATATACTGTATGTGTATATGAATGTGTGTGTGTGTGTGTGTATATACTGTATGTATAGTGTGTGTATATACTGTATGTGTATATGTATAATGTGTGTGTGTGTGTATATATACTGTATGTGTATATGAATGTGTGTGTGTGTGTATATACTGTATGTGTATATGAATAATGTGTGTGTATATACTGTATGTATAGTGTGTGTATATACTGTATGTGTAGTGTGTGTGTATATACTGTATGTGTATATGTATAATGTGTGTATACTGTATGTGCATATGTATAATGTGTGTGTATATACTGTATGTGTATATGAATAATGTGTGTGTATATACTGTATGTGTAGTGTGTGTGTATATACTGTATGTGTATATGTATAATATGTGTATATACTGTGTGTGTATATGTATAATGTGTGTATATACTGTGTGTATATGTATAGTGTGTGTATACTGTATGTGTATATGTATAATGTGTGTGTGTATATATACTGTATGTGTATATGAATGTGTGTATGTGTGTGTGTGTATATACTGTATGTATAGTGTGTGTATATACTGTATGTGTATATGTATAATGTGTGTGTATATATACTGTATGTGTATATGAATGTGTGTGTATATACTGTATGTGTATATGAATAATGTGTGTGTATATACTGTATGTATAGTGTGTGTATATACTGTATGTGTAGTGTGTGTGTATATACTGTATGTGTATATGCAGATTGTGTGTATACTGTATGTGCATATGTATAATGTGTGTGTGTGTGTATATACTGTATGTGTATATGAATAATGTGTGTGTATATACTGTATGTGTAGTGTGTGTGTGTATATACTGTATGTGTATATGTATAATGTGTGTGTGTGTGTGTGTGTGTATATATACTGTATGTGTATATGAATGTGTGTGTGTGTGTGTATATACTGTATGTGTATATGAATAATGTGTGTGTATATACTGTATGCGTAGTGTGTGTGTATATACTGTATGTGTATATGTATAATGTGTGTATATACTGTGTGTATATGTATAATGTGTGTATATACTGTGTGTGTATATGTATAGTGTGTGTATACTGTATGTGTATATGTATAATGTGTGTGTGTGTATATATACTGTATGTGTATATGAATGTGTGTGTGTATATATACTGTATGTGTATATGAATGTGTGTGTGTGTGTATATACTGTATGTATAGTGTGTGTGTATATACTGTATGTGTATATGTATAATGTGTGTGTGTATATACTGTTTGTATAGTGTGTGTGTGTATAAACTGTATGTGTATATGTATATGTATAATGTGTGTATATACTATATGTGTATATACTGTATGTATAGTGTGTGTATATACTGTATGTGTGTCTATACTGTGTGTGTATGTATACTGTGTGTGTGTGTATATATAGTGCATGTATATACTATGTATGTATGTATAGTGTGTGTGCTTATACCGTTTGTATGTGTGTTGTATAGTGTGTGTATATACCATGTGTGTGTATATACTGTATGTATAGTGTGTGTGTGTGTGTGTGTGTGTGTATATACTGTGTATGTATATACGGTGTGTGTGTGTATATATACTGTATGTATAGGTAGGATGGAAGGTGGCACACTGTGGGGCTCTGCCGTAAGGTGGCACACTGTGGGGCTCTGCCGTAAGGTGGCACACTGTGGGGCTCTGCCGTAAGGTGTCACTCTGTGGGGCTCTGCCGTAAGGTGTCACTCTGTGGGGCTCTGCTGTAAGGTGGCACTCTGTGGACTGTGATGTATAAGGAGAATGTTGGGACTTTGTTGTAAGGGAGGACTGATGTGAGATCCTGACTGTTGTACTATATATGTTGTTTTGTTTGTTTCTTATGGGGCCCCATGAGTTGTCAGTCTGCCCCTGATGACAAGTCGCCTTAGCGCTCCCTGGGTGGAAGTAGAAAGTGGGACAGGAAGTCCTACTCCTCCTGAAGCCCCCACTCCCCCCCCCCAAAAAATAATGACATGCCAAATGTGGCATGTAGGGGGGCGAGGAGTGGTTTAACCACTTAAGACCCGGACCAATACGCTGGCAAATGACCCAAGGGGTTTTTGCGATTCGGCACTGCGTCGCTTTAACAGACAATTGCGCGGTCGTGCGACGTGGCTCCCAAACAAAATTTGCGTCCTTTTTTTCCCACAAATAGAGCTTTCTTTTGGTGGTATTTGATCACCTCTGCGGTTTTTATTTTTTGCGCTATAAACAAAAATAGAGCGACAATTTAAAAAAAAATGCAATATTTTTTACTTTTTGCTATAATAAATATCCCCCAAAAATATATAAAAAAAACATTTTTTTTCCTCAGTTTAGGCCGATACGTATTCTTCTACATATTTTTGGTAAAAAAAATCGCAATAAGCGTTTATCGGTTGGTTTTCGCAAAATTTATAGCGTTTACAAAATAAGGGATAGTTTTATTGCATTTTTATTAATTATTTTTTTTTTACTACTAATAGCGGCGATCAGCGATTTTTTTCGTGACTGCGACAATATGGCGGACACTTCGGACAATTTTGACACATTTTTGGGACAATTGTCATTTTCACAGCAAAAAATGCATTTAAATTGCATTGTTTACTGTGGAAATGACAGTTGCAGTTTGGGAGTTAACCACAGGTGGCGCTGTAGGGAATGTGTGCCCTAATGTGTGTGTTTACAACTGTAGGGGGGTGTGGCTGTAGGTGTGACGTCATCGATCGCGTCCCCCTATTACAGGGATGACGCGATCGATGCTCCGGCCACAGAGAAGCACGGGGAAGCCGTGTGTACACACGGCTCTCCCCGTTCTTCCGCTCCAGGGACGGATCGCCGCACTGCAGCGGCGATCGGGTCCGCGAATCCCGCGGTCCCGGTCCTGGAGCCCGCGACCCACGGCTGGGTACTAAAACCAACGTATATATACGTTGATGTGCCCAGCCGTGCCATTCTGCCGACGTAAATGTGCAGTAGGCGGTCCTTAAGTGGTTAAGCGGAAGGCGTGCGTGCCTGCCCCATGCCTCAAGAGTGTGGTCGCGGGTCCCGGGAACTCGATGTTTCGGAGAGTCCCGCGATTGCGGTTGGCAAGAGACACTGTCACTAATGATCGTTCCCCGTGATCGGGAACGGTCATCAATGATGTGTCATGTGTAGCCACGCCCCCAAACAGTTAGAATCACTTCTTAGGGAACACTTAACACCTGCAGCGCCACCTAGTGGTTAGCCCCTTTACTGCCAGTGGCATTTTTACAGTAAGCAGTGCATTTTTATAACACTGTTCGCTGTAAAAATGACAATGGTCCCAAAATGGTGTAAAAAGTATCCGATGTGTCCGCCATAATGTCGCAGTTACGATAACTAGTAAAAAAAAAAAATGCCATAAAACAGTCCCCTATTTTTCAGAAGCTATAACTTTTCCGCAAACCAATTTATTTATATTTTTTTACCGAAAATATGTAGACGAATACGCATCGGACTAAACTGTAGAATTTTTATATATATATATATATATATATATATATATATATATATATATATTTGGGGGATATTTATTTTTTCAAAATTGTCGCTCTATTTTTGTTTATAGTGCAAAAAATAAAAACCGCAGAGGTGATCAAATACCACCAAAAGAAATCTCTATTTGTGGGGAAAAAAGGACGCCAATTTTGTTTGGGAGCCACGTCGCACGGCTGGCGCAATTGTCAGTTAAATGCAGTGCGGAATCGCAAAAAGTGGCCAGGTCTTTAACCACCAAAATGATCCGAGGCTGAAGCGGTTAAGTCTTAGGACTAAAATTACAATTTTTTTTGTTTTAGTCCCATTTTAGTCTTCTACAATTGTTTTAGCTTTAGTCGTATTTAGTCGACTAAATCTCCAGTACATTTTTGTCGACTAAAACTCATTTTTGTCGACTAAAACTCATTTTAGTCCTCTAAAATAATTAGTTAACATTTCTCTATAATTTCCAAACTCATTATATACGGCTGGAGTGAAAAATCTAATATTTTATTATTTATTGTATTGGGGTATGGACATGCACTACAGTTAATTTTAAAGTCAAATTTCAATTTTAGTTTTAGTCTTAGGGCCAGATTCATAAAGGCTTTAGGCCGGCGTATCAAAAGATACGTCGTTGTAAGTACAAATGTGCGCCGTCGCATCTTTGCGCCGATTCACAAAGCACGATACGCCGAAAAACATGGCTTCAGTTGTCCGACGTAACTTACCTACGCCGGCGTATCGTGGGCGCATAGTTACGCTGGACGCATTCGGCGCTCCCATTATAAATATGCAAATGAGTAAGATACGCAGATTCACAAACGTAGATGCGCCTGGCCGCTTCATATATGCGATTTGCGTAAGGCTTACGTCCGGTGTAAAGTTACCCCTGCTAAAGCAGGCGTAGCTAATGCAAAGGTATGGGCCAGGGATCGACGCCATCAAATTTTATGTCGCGTACGCCGTTTACGTAGTTCTACGTGAATAGGGCTGTGTGTAAGTGACGTTTACACATCGCAGGCATTGCGCCAACGTTTCTGAGGGAGTATATGCGACGTGATTCTGAGAATGCGCGCGCATGCCCAGTTCGACCGGCCATTCATTAGCATGGGGTCACGCTTAATTTAAATAGAGACGCCCACCTCCTTCCTACTTTGAATTAGGCGGGCTTACGCCGGCCGATTTACGCTACGCCGCCGCAACTTAAGGAGCAAGTGCTTTGTGAATACTGCACTTGCCTCTCTATGTTACGGCGGCGTAGCGTAAAGAAGATACGCTACGCCCGCCTAAAGAAGCGCCAATCTACCTGAATCTGGCCCTTAGTCTTTTGACTAAAATGCCATTTTAGTTTTAGTCGTATTTTAGTTGACTAAAATAGTATTTATTTAGTGGACTAAAATGTTTTAATCGACAAAATTAACACTGCTCACTGGCTGTGGTTGACAAAAACAAAATTGTTTTTGTTTTTTATTTATATTCGTTAATCTAGTTATTTTGTTTTGTTAAATTTGGTTGATTTGTTTCAATTTGTATTTGGGATTCGTATTCGGAATTTTTTCAAATTTACCAATTACTTTTGATTCCAAGCGTTCAAATCTATACATTTTGAATCGGTCGAAAAGAAAATATTTGTTTTCCATTCGAATGCGGCAAAGTGAACAAACGGAAGAAAAATCATCATCAAGTGATCACAATGGGGGTTATTTACTCAAGGCAAAGTCACTTTGTACTACAAGTGCACTAAATAAAATACAATGGGCGTAACGTATGGTGTTTACGCTACGCCGCCGCAAATATTATGGCCAAGTGCCTTATTCAGAAAGCACTTGCTCCATAAGTAGCGGTGGCGTAGCGTAAAGTGCCCGGCGTAAGGCCGCGCGATTCAAATTTGTGATGTGGGGGCGTGATTCATGTAAAAACGGCAGAAGCGCCTCCTAGCGGGCAGCATAAAAATGATGGTGTAACAGAATTACGCCGCTCGTATATTAGCAGAATTCCGGCGTATCTTCTTTTCTGAATAGCAAAAAAAGATACGCCGGATATTCTTAGTATTTACACGGCGTATCTCTTGATACGCTGACATAAATACTTTCTGAATCTGGCCCAGTACGGTTAAGAGGGCCCCGCTCAGAGGAACTTACAGGCTTAGGAGATTAGTTGGAGATGTGATAGGCTTCCCTAAAGAGATAAGCTTTCAAGGTTTGCCTGAAGGCAGCCAGAGTAGGAGATAGCCGGACAGATTAAGGTAGTGAGTTCCAAAGGATGGGAAAGGCTCTGGAGAAGTCCTGGAGATGAGCATTTGAGAAGGAGACAAGGAAGCTAGAGAGCAGGAGGTCTTGGGAGGAGCAGAGAGGACGGTTTTGGTGATAAGATTGGTGATGTAGCTCGGGGGAGAGTTGTGAATGGCTTTGTATGTTGTGGTTAGTATTTTGAATTTAATTTGCTGATCGTTGGGAAGCCAGGATTGGCGGAGGGGAGTGGCAGACACTAAGCGGTTGGTTAGGTAGAAGAGCCTGGCAGCAGAATTCATTATAGGATAAAGAGGGGATATCCTATGGAGAGGTAGACCTATGAGGAGGGAGTTGCAATAGTCAAGGCGAGAGAGAACAAGGCAGTGAACAAGTAGCTTGGTGGTTTCATTAGTTTAAAAGGGGCAAATTACTTGCAAAGTGCCTATAAACTTCTTAAGGATTTTGACTACTCTAGAAAGAGTCCATGTCCTAGCACAGCCCCCTCCCTAGTCTCGGAGTCATCTTTGACTCCTACATGACAATGGACGCACAAATAGGGTCAGTAGTCAGCGGATCACACCATCTGCTGCTCCTACTACGTAGACTTATTCCCTTTATCCCCAAAGAAGACGTAGCAGCCGTGGTGGGAACAATTGTGAACTCCAGACTGGACTATGCAAATGCCCTTTACCTCGGACTCCCTAAGTACCAAATCACTCGTCTGCAAGTCGTTCAAAATACGGCCGCCAGACTGGTGGAAAAAAACCCTGGGAATCCATCTCACCTTCGTTGAGATCCCTTCACTGGCTGCCAGTAAAAGACAGAATTTCTTTTAAAGCACTATGTCTGACGCATAAGTGCATCCATGGGAAGGCCCCGTAATACCTACCTATGCGAAAAGATAGAAGCCCACAATTCCAATCGCGTTCTGCGATCCACCGACCAAAATCTGGTCAAGGTACCCAAAGCCAGATACAAGTCCAAAGGAGAAAGAAGGTTTGCTATCCAAGGTCCCAGACTATGGAACGCTTTACCAACCAGCATTCGGTTGGAGGAAAACCACCTGACCTTCAGAAGACAGATAAAAACTCTGCTCTTTTGATGACCAGAGAGACAGAAACAACGAGCGCCCAGAGGCGATTCAGTTCGCATGTGCCGCGCTATATAAGTTTTTCATTCATTCATTCATTCCCTCCTTGCACATCAAAGCCCTTACCTCTTCTGGTAGTGTCCAATTGCCATCTGTGCTGGCCCAGCTCCTCCACCCCTTCACTCACCTACCTACCTACTCACATTCAAGATGATGGTGCCCAGAAGCAGTTTCAGGCATTTTGAATGTCTACACAACCTTAAATGGTTGTAAACCTCAGACATGAAATATGAACAAAGCACCTGTAGTAGCCCCCATTAGCTCACCCCCAGCCCCTCTAGGTACTCTACCACCCCTGGCCTCAACAAGCAGGCCCCCCCCCTGGCTCACCAATCCACCCAGCTGGCTAAACACCAGCCAGGGTCCCATGCCCTGCTCCTGGTCGGCGGCCATCTTGGTACACCCAGCAGCAGTGTCAGCTCCCCCCCCCCACCCCCCTTTTCACAACTTAATAGTACTTGATCCAGGGGTTCGCCCGATCGCCTTTCAGGGATCAGGAAGGAATTTTTTCCCCTACCAAATGCAAATTGGCATAGCATGGTTAGGGGTTTTTTGCCTTCCTCTGGACCAAGCCGGGAGGATTAACTGAATCCTCTCTTCATCGCCACCAAAAGGAACGACTTTTCCCCCAGGTGAATGGCGACCATGGCTAATCTGCGGTACTCCGCAGAAACCATTGGGAATTTGAGGCGTTTCGCCGCAATACTGCCAGCCATCACCAAAAAGACCCTAAGAATTGAGCACCTTTTGAGGATCGATCGACGATCGACTGTCAAAAACTTTAGCCGTTTACCCCAACCTAAGCGCATTTCATGTGCTCTGATCAACACAAGATCGGCAGTAAAACACCGACTTGAAATCCATGATTTCATTCTACAACACGATCTAGACTGCCTCTTTATTACAGAGAGCTGGCTCACAGCCGACTGTAACACCATTCTAGGAGAATTGGTGCCAGAAAACTACCGTATTATTACGGAAAACAGAATAGGGCAAAGAGGAGGAGGACTGGCGGTGATCCATAAGACGCGTCTTGCGATCACAAAACCAAGCCTCCAAAACCCTCTTCCATTCATGGAAACCCTTACTCTTCAACTGCAAGTAAACGGCCAGGAGACCGTCCGGATTCTACTCTGCTATAGGCCACCTGGCCCTAAGTCGCAGCTGCTCCCATCTTTGACAGACTTTGTCTCCTCCTATACCCTAAATAGCAAACACCTTTTGCTGCTCGGGGACTTCAACCTCTGGGCCAACTCCCCGCAAGACCCCGTTGCCGACGTCTGCATCGACCACCTGGAAGGATTAGGGCTTCAGCAACTAGTATGTGGGCCCACACATGCTTCAGGTCACACGCTCGATCTTATTTTCAGACAAGATCTGGAAATAAAAATCTTGGAAAATGAACCATTGCCATGGACAGATCACCATGCAATTAAATTCATTATTTCCGAATTCCCCCCCTTAACAAAAACATCAAATCCAGTGACAACACATTGGACCAGATGTCAGAAGAAGCTCCATTCGGAACTCTTCAAAGCCACGTTAGGGAAAAAAATAAACACAATTCAGCCGCACCAAACAGCGGCAGAAACACTGGAGGCCATAAACACAGCACTATTGCAGTCAGCTGACTTGATAGCGCCGAAACGAAAGACCCAGATCAGGAAAAATAACTCCGGCTGGTTCAACAACCAGCTGGCGTTACTGAAGCAAGAGCGCAGAAGGGCAGAAGCAGCCTGGAAAAGAAACTCTTCAGATGAGAACCTCTCGATCTACAAGGCAATAACCAGAAAATACTACAAGCAAAGCTTCGAAGCCAAGAAAAACTATTTTTCTGAGGCTATCAACGGTGCCCTAAATCGCCCCCGCGAACTCTTCAAGCTGGTCACTCAGACCATGAATCCAGAATGTCTTGAAGCCCCCAACTTGGACACACAAGAATTTTGCGATGAGTTATCGGATTGCTTCATTAACAAAATTATGGCAATCCGGCAAAGCATTCAGCAAAACAATTGCTCTCCCAGCCCCCCCCCGTAGGCATTTACACAGCACCGGCAGCAATTCACCACAGTTTGGTGAATTCACGCTGGAACCCATCTCCATTCAGACCACTAAAAATATCATTGGCGCTCTGCGCAACAGCACTGCGCCAAATGATATTATCCCCACCAAACTGCTGAAGGAATGCGCCGACATCCTGGCACCTCCTGTCACGCAGCTTATTAACCAATCCTTCAGGGAGGGCAAAATGCCCTCCCAGCTTAAGGAGGGCTTCATTCAACCCATTTTGAAGAAAGCCACCCTGGATCCTAAGGATCCACTCAACTGGCGCCCCATAACAGGCCTAAATGTTCTCTCCAAGGTAATGGAGAAAGCAGTGGTACAGCAGCTGCAACAGCATCTAGATACCCACAACTTACTCGACCCATTGCAATCAGGATTCCGTCCCGGACAAGGGACGGAAACAGCATTACTTAAGATATGGGACGACGTTCTCGAGGCCGCAGACGAAGGAGAATCTTCTCTTCTGGTTCTGCTGGACCTAAGCGCAGCCTTTGATACAGTCGATCATAAGCTGTTATTGACTCGGCTGGCTAAAATAGCCAAAGTCGCAGAAAGCGATCTATCCTGGTTCTCCTCTTTTTTGGAAAACCGATCGCAAATAGTGAAGCTAGGACCATTCACTTCGGAACAACGCACATTATCGTGCGGGGTCCCTCAGGGATCTCCCCTGTCGCCGATGTTATTCAACATCTATCTGCGTCCTCTTTTTGAAATCATCAGCAGCCAAAAACTGCTATATCACTCTTACGCAGACGACACGCAACTGTACTTCCGCATTTGCAATAAAAAGGATCACCACCTCAATCTAGAGACATGCCTCTCTTTGATAGAGGACTGGATGACAAAGAGTTATCTCAAACTCAACGGAGCAAAAACAGAACTTCTTCTGTTTCACGCCAAGCATAGGAATCAATCAACAACAACCTGGATCCCCCCGCCCATTCTGGGCAAAGTCATCACCCCTAGCACCAAAGTCAAAAGTCTTGGGGTCGTCTTTGACTCCGACATGACAATGAACGCACAAATAGGGGCAGTAGTCAGCGGATCTCACTATCTGCTGCGCCTACTACGCAGACTCACGCCTTTTATTCCCAAGAAAGACATAGCGGTCGTGGTGGGAGCGATTGTAAACTCCAGACTGGACTATGCAAATGCCCTTTACCTCGGACTCCCCAAGTACCAAATCGCTCGTCTTCAAGTCGTTCAAAATACGGCCGCCAGACTTGTGACTGGGAAAAAACCCTGGGAATCAATCTCACCTTCGTTGAGATCCCTTCACTGGCTACCAGTCAAAGACAGAATCACTTTTAAAGCACTCTGTCTAACGCATAGATGTATCCATGGGAATGCTCCCCATTATCTATGCGAAAAATTAAAAATTTACAATCCCAATCGTATTCTACGATCCACCAATCAAAATCAGCTACAGATACCGAAAGCCAGATACAAGTCCAAAGGAGACAGGAGATTCGCTGTCCAAGGTCCCAGACTATGGAACGCCTTACCAGCCAGCATTCAGCTGGAGGAGAACTACTTAGTCTTCAGGAGAAAGATTAAGACTCATCTCTTTTGATCTCAAAGGAGACAGGAACAACAAGCGCCCAGAGGCGATTTACTTCGCATGTGCTGCGCTATACAAGTTCTTCATTCATTCATTCAAGTGGTATTTCTGTCTGCTGCTTTGTTTCTGTGTTATCCGCATGAATCACTTCTGACAAGTTTTCCTGTCACTGAGAGAAAAAAAGTTAAAAAGGGAGAGAGCTCCAGCACACAGTCTGTGATTGACAGTGTCAGCTCTCTTCTTGTGTGCTATGCGAAGGAGGGGGGTGTCCCTTCCCTCCCCTCCAATCAGCTGCCAAAGCTCTCCTCACTGAACTCTGCAGAGAGTAACTTTCTGCCCCATTTTTTTTCTAAGATCTCACAAGTTTTAAATAACTGTAGAGAAGATACGCAATAGAAAATCCTGGCATGGTGCCCATACATGTCAATGCAACACCCTTCTCTGATGTAGCGCCTTCTTCTGGTTGGGTAAATTTAGTTTTTGGCTCCATTGTAGTTAGGGTTGTCCCGATACCACTTTTTTAGGACTGAGTACAAGTACCGATACTTTTTTTCAAGTACTCGCCGATACCGAATACCGATACTTTTTTTAAATGTGTCCACAAATGCAGCCATGTCTCCCCACAAATGCAGCCATGTCCCCCACATATGCAGCCATGTCACCCCCATATATGCAGCTATGTCACCTCCATATCCCCCATATATGCAGCCATGTCACCCCCATATATGCAGCTATGTCACCTCCATATCCCCCATATATGCAGCCATGTCACCCCCATATATGCAGCCATGTTACCCCCATATATGCAGCCATGTCACCCCCATATATGCAGCCATGTCACCCCCATATATGCAGCTATGTCACCCCCATATATGCAGCTATGTCACCCCCATATATGCAGCCATGTCACCTCCATATATGCAGCCATGTCACCCCCATATATGCAGCCATGTCACCCCCATATATGCAGCCATGTCACCCCCATATATGCAGCCATGTCACCCCCATATATGCAGCCATGTCACCCCCATATATGCAGCCATGTCACCCCCATATATGCAGCTATGTCACCCCGATATATGCAGCTATGTCACTTCCATATATGCAGCCAGTTCCCACTTACCTAGATGCCGCATCGCCGCTGTCTTCACTTAGTTAATACGGGCGGGGAAGATAACAGCTTTCATTTGAATAGCTGTATTGTTTCCTGCCGCGCCCTATATAGACACTCCCCCTTGTTCGGGATCTATCCAATCACGAGCAAGGGGGAGTGTCTATGTGTGGCGCGGCGGGAAACGATACAGCTATTCAAATGAAAGCTGTTATCTTCCCCGCCCATATTAACTAAGCGGCGGTGATGCGGCGATGGTGCGGTGCAGCGGCGGTAGCAGCGACGGCGGCGGCAGCGGGGGGGGGGGGGGGGGGGCCCAGTATTCTATTTAGGCATCGGGGGTATTTGCGGGAGTACAAGTACTCCGGCAAATACTCGGTATCGGTCCCGATACCGATACTGGTATCGGTATCAGGACAACCCTAATTGTAGTAAATGGAGCAGTGATTGATTGTGTAGGTCTGTTCAGGGTTTCCTTAGCTGAGGATTTGATTACTCCCTCCTGCTTCTGAAAAAGTATAGAGCTGGCAGAGTCAATGGACCAATTGAATATTTATCTGCCAATCCGTGGAAGGAGGCATCCAGAATAGAGCTGGGGAGGTAATAAATGTGCAGTAGGTCTGATCAGAATGTTCTTTCGTTCCAGAGATGGTTCCAGAGAGTTACTAAGACAATAGGTTGGGTAGTCTGGGCCTCAGCAGCTGCTGGACAGAAGACTGCCTAAGGATTACCTTTGCTTAAGGGCGTTGCAATGAAGTCCTGGGTCTGGAGAAGGATCTTGTTGTCTCCCTCACTAAGTATCTACCTCTGAATGCTGGGTGGCAGACAGCTCCTAGGACATTATGTGGTGCAAGTGCCACAAGGTAACTAAACACCTGATGTGGCTTTTTGGACTGCTGCAGTAGGTTCCTAGATATACCGGCCATTCCCTGTTACCTCCAGAAAAGCTGCCACTACAAGATTAGAGAGAAGTTTGTCCTCCTATCGGTTGCTAATGATCATTTTGGAGTATCTTGTGACCCTAAACCCCTCTCCTGTTAAAGTTCATCATCAATAAATACTAAAGGTACATCACCTAGAGCAGGGGTGTCAAACTCAATTTCATCGTCGGCCGCATCGACATTATGATTGCCCTCAAAAGGGCCGGTTGTATCTGTAAGATTAGATGTCCAGCGCATCCCCTCCCCTTACATTAGATGTCAAGAGCCACCCCACCATCAGAAGTTGAGTCCCCCACTCTCCCTTACATCACAGCGCACCCCCCTTTCCTTATGCTGCTGCTGGGAAGAAGCTGGATGCATTGCTTGAAAGCAGAAAGTAGGGGTCTGGAGGAGCACCAGAGGAGGTCTAGAGTGGTGCGAGGGCCACATGAAATGACCTGGAGGGCCGGATTCGGCCCGCGGGCCTTGTGTTTGACACCTGTGACCTAGACAGAGCCTGAATTGTCGGTGTGCTTGGGACTGAGCTTGTGGAGACTTGGGTATATTCTCATCGGTCCCTCCGGGGGTAAGCGCTACGCTATTAATTCCACTAATCACGTCTTCCATCTGTTTCCACTAGCGTAGATGATAAAGGTATCAAAAGGTTCTTCCTAGGCTGTCAAAAAACAATTTCTCACAAAAGGCCTCTAACTTTATCCAGTGTAATATCATCTCATTTTCTACATAACCCAGTTGTAAACCACCATGTCTGACCTTCTCTCAGCAGGCTGCCCGGAAATGAAAGAATACGTAGCTGGAGCAATCTAAGACAGAAGAGAAAAACAAGACAAAATCTTCTACATTGCAACTCTTGTGTTTATTAAAAACTGGTTTAAATCAGGAATGCATTTATACACAACCCAAAAAGCCCGAAAAGCCAGCCTCCGAACAACAAGAAACACAGTCTAAATAGAAATACAGTAAAACCTTGGTTTGAGAGTAACCTGGTTTGAGAGCGTTTTGCAAGACAAGCTATATTTTTAATGAAATTTCGATTTGATATACAAGCAATGCCTTGACATACAAGAACAGTGGAACCTCGGATTACGAGCATAATCCGTTCCAGGAGAATGCTTGTAATCCAAAGTACTCGCATATCAAAGCAAGTTTCCCCATTGAAGTCAATGGAAACAAAAATAATTTGTTCGGCATTGACTTCAATGACATGCAATACCGCATGCGACCAGAGGTGGGAGGGGGCGCCGGAGAGCCTCGGAAATGGCCCACTTCAGATAACCCCCCTGGGAAGCTCTCTCCCAAGAGGGTTACCTTGTAGGTGTGCACCTGAGTACTGCATTGGGCGTCCATAGCCTTTAATTGCAGGACTCGGCCCCGCCCCCTTTGTCATTGGATTTGATTGACATGGCTGTGCTGTTATCAATCTATCCAATGAAGAGCCAAAAAGCCCAGACATTGATCGAGCGCGTTCGCGACGCAGGACTTTCCAGGGCTCAGGTAAGGAAAATGGGGGGCTGGGGGGCCGGTAATCATCAGATGTTTTGTAAACATAAACCTTTACAACCCCTTTAAGTTGAGTTTTAAAAGTGGTTGTAAACCCTTACAAACCACTTTTACCTACAGGTAAGCCTTGCCCTAGATTAAGGCTTACCTGTAGGCAGGCCCGTCGCTACAGGACAGGCAAAACAAACAATAGCATGGGGCCCCGAGCTGGCCTGGGGCCCCCAACTTCCCCTTCCCAGGCATCAGGGTTTACTTCCTCTTTAAGTAATTTGCAATTTTGTAGAGCGCATTTTTGGATGATTCTAGAAATCTGTAAATGTCTGCTTTTTGATGAATGTATGGCCTGGAATGTGGCAATGGGAAGTCTTTCCTCAAGAGAACATTGGCCCTCAAAGATATCTCTTTTTCCAATCTCATAAAGTCAAAGAGGTATGATTGCAGAGTTTCTGAGAATGTGTGCTATTCAAAGTAAAGGGCTGCAAAAGGAATCCAACTCACCTTTATGACTCCCTGAATCAGGGATAGAAGGACACGCGGGCAGCGAGGACCTCCAATAAGCGAGCTGAGGATTAGGCATTTTTCAAAAGCTTTCATACCTACATCGGAATGCTCGCTCTGACTGCTACACTGTGTGTGTGGTTTTCGAAAGCTACAGTCTAACAACCTCAATAAATGATTTTTATGTTGTCCAATAAAAGACATCATAACCTTCAAAGAATCCAGTTTTATCCGGTGGTAATCCCGATACTAGGCCTTTTTGTCTGACACATAACACTAACTTCTCCACGTCTATCGCAAGGCAGAGAGGGTAAACCGGGTGAGATTTTCAGGCCACATACATGTATATTTTACCGATTGTGTACCAGTCTGAAATAACCCTTTATTACCAGGCCATTTTCAGTTTTCAGTGCTTTGATAGTTTGACTGACAATTAATCAATTACTCAAATACATACGTTATCACTAGGGATGAGCTTCGAGTTCGAGTAGAACTCATGTTCGACTCGAACATTGCCTGTTCGCCGAACAGCGAACTATTTGGGGTGTTCGCTGCAAGTTCGTGTGAACTTTAGAACCCTGTTAAAGTCTATGGGACTGGAACGTTTGAAATCTAAAGCTAATTTTAAAGGCTAATATGCAAGTTATTGTAATAAAAAGTGTTTGGGGACCTGGATCCTGCCCCAGGGGACATGTATCAATGCAAAAAAAGTTTTAAAAACTGCAGTTTTTTTGGCAGCAGTGATTTTAATAATTCCTTTAAGTGAAACAATAAAAGTGAAATATTCCTTTAAATTTCGTACCTAGGGGGGGTGTATAGTATGCCTGTAAAGTAGCGCTTGTTTCCCATGCTTAGAACTGTCCCTGCACAAAGTGTCATTTCTGAAGGAAAAAAAGTAATTTAAAACCACTCACGGCTATTATGAATTGTCGGCTCCCGGCAATACAGAGAAAAGTCATTCATAAAAAAAGTTTGGGGTGGGGTTCCCCTTAAAATCCATACCAGACCTGAAGGGTCTGGAATGGATATTTGGGGGGAACCCCACATCATTTTTTTTTAATTTGACGCAGAGTTCCCCTTAATATCCATACCAGACCCTAAGGTGAGTGATTTTAAATGACTTTTTTCCTTCAGAAATTACATTTTGTGCAGGGACAGTTCTAAGCACAGGAAACAAGCGCTACTTCACATACATACTATACACCCCCTAGGTACGAAATTTAAAGGAATATTTCAATTTTATTGTTTCACTTTAAGCACTATTAAAATCACTGCTCCTGAAAAAATTGCCGTTTTTTTTTTTTTACTTTTTTTGCATTGATACATGCCCCCTGGGGCAGGACCCGGGTCCCCAAACACTTTTTTAGGACAATAACTTGCATATTAGCCTTTAAAACTAGTACTTTAGATTTCAAATGTTCGAGTCCCATAGACTTTAACAGGGTTCTAAAGTTCACGCAAACTTTTGGTCTGTTCGCAGGTTCTGGTGCGAACCGAACCCAGGGGTGTTCGGCTCATCCCTAGTTATCACTTCTTTTATTATTTTAGATAGATTGTGTTTCCTTTGGGGGCATTTAATAACCATAGCTGGTTCTCTCTTTTGCTATAAAAAATAAAAAAATAACAAAAGAAAAGCAGTTTTCCTCACTTTCTGTTATACTTTATAAGATATATTAAATAGACATGTGCACACTGAAATATATTGTTACGGAATTTTGCTTTAATTTGAAAAATGAATTAATTTACTGTATATACTCGAGCATAAGCCGAGTTTTTCAGAATTTTTTTGTGTGCTGAAAATGCCCCCCTCGGCTTATACTCGAGTCACCTTCTTGCGCCTGATCTCCCAGACTTTGGGGACCCGGTACCACTCTTCCTCTACAAGTGTGCAAAGTTTGCTGTCTGGGGGACCTACGGCCGGGGAGCACCGATTTTTCAAAGCCGGGCGCCCCTTCCAAAGACTCCCATGTTAAACGGTAATTTCATCAGTGATTTTGGGGAACTTGGCACACATGTAGCTTCATTTCTCCTCTACAAGTGTGCAAAGTTTGTTGTCTGGGGTACCTACGGTTGGGAAACATCGATTTTTCAAACCTGGGCACCCCTTACATGGACTCCCATGTTAAACGTCAGTCTAGTCATGGACACAGTGAGGCATGGGCATATTGAGGCATGGACACAGTGAGGCATGGGCACAGTGAGGCATGGGCACAGTGAGGCATGGGCACAGTGAGGCATTGACACAGTGAGGCATGGGCACAGTGAGTCATGGGCACAGTGAGGCATGGGCACAGTGAGGCATGGGCACAGTGAGGCATTTACACAGTGAGGCATGGGCACAGTGAGGCATGGGCACAGTGAGTCATGGGCACAGTGAGTCATGGGCACAGTGAGTCATGGGCACAGTGAGGCATGGGCACAGTGAGTCATGAACATGGACACAGTGAGGCAAAGGGAAGCACAGTGAGGCATTCAGATGGACACCCTAGGCTTATACTCGAGTCAATATGTTTAGAGTTTCAATTTGTATGCAATTAGGCAGGCCCTTGCACTACATGGTTTTGGTAAATCTAAAGGAAATCAGACAACAGAAGTTGTATAGTGTGTATGGAGTCTAAGACTGGGATGCTATTAAAGTACATGTGCGTGTAAAGGCAGGTGTTCCAATACTTTTGACAATATCGTGTACTCATACAAGACAAAGACTTAGGAAATATGGAATAAAACTCTGGCCACAGGTAGAACCTCAAGAATAAGACTCAGGCTGTGTACACACGGCAGAGAACCTCGACGGGCAGAACACATCGTTCCGCCCGTCGAGGTTCCCTGCCGGCCGTCGAAATCGGCGACCCGCCCGTCGGGAATGGCAACCAGCCATTCTTCCAGGCGGGCCGTCGAGCAAATAGAGAGCGTGCTCACTATTTCTGCTCGACGGGCTTCCCGACGGGAAGCTCGCCGAGAGTGTACACACGGCCGAGGTCCTCGCTGGAATGCAGCTTCCAGCGAGGTTCTCGCTGGTTTCCAGCGAGAACCTCGGTCGTGTGTACGCCGCCTCAGACATACATGGAGGATCTTAGATGATGCACCACAAAAGATAATAGAGCGTTTCAAGGTATATACCCTGTTCATCAGAGTGCCTTGTAGATGATCTGGCTTTGCCTCCAAGAAACTGCCACCGTTGCCAAAGTACCAACCACGTCCTTCCTTTATTGGAGCTACAAGTTCCAACCAGACTGAGGCCGCGTACACACGATCGGTCCATCCGATGAGAACGGTCCTAAGGACCATTTTTATCGGCTAACCGATGAAGCTGACTGATGGTCTGATGTGCCTACACACTATCGGTCAAAAAAACGATCGTGTCAGAATGCGGTGACGTTTACGTGTTTTAACACGACGACGTGCTGAAAAAAACGACGTTCAATGCTTCCAAGCATGCGTCGACTTGATTCTGAGCATGCGCGGCCTTTAACCGATGCTTTTGCATACTAACGATCGGTCAGGCGTCCATCGGTCAAATTTTATAGCAAGTTCTCTTCTTTTTGACCGAAGGATAACTGACTGATGGGGCCCACACACGATCGGTTTGGACCGATGAAACGGTCCTTCAGTCCGTTTTCATCGATTTTGACCGATCGTGTGTACGCGGCCTGAGATCCCTTTGCACCGAGCACCAGGCCCTGTGTGCAAACAAAGCTTTTAAAAACAAACGCATAAAAACACACAAACGCATCAGTAGATATGTAAAAGCCGCCAGATACAAAAACGTACTGGAACAGATTGTAGGAGTTGTAAATTATTAAAACCCTGATCCATCACATTAAGAGGAGCGATGGCGGGAGATGAGCAGTGAGTGGCGGGGGAGTGGGATTGAAGCATTAAATATCCCGTCTTTGTCTTCCTTCCTAACAAAAGGTGCCCTTGTTCCTCTTAATTTTCCTTGATTTTCAGCAGAGAGGAGAGACACCGGCTTTTCTGAAGTTTAAAAATCTGAATTGCAAAAGAAGCGATCTTGTGACAGACTCTGCAACAGACGGAACAATAGTCAGGGATCCGGCTTTTCTTTTTTTTTTTAAAAGAAGCACAATTTCTTAAAAGCTTTATTACACTAATAGCTGTTACATGTAATTGTCTCAACGTCGATTCTAATAAAGGGAAACTGAACCGTGAGCAAGCTATAAAGGAAAAAAAATGTCATTCTGTTTATCTCTCCTATTCTTCTCCGACTCACAAGAGCGCAGAGGAAACAAGTGGAGGGATTCAAGCTGTCTGATTAGAGGGCCCGGGGGGGGGCTGGGGGGAGCAGGAATGGAAAATGAAGGGGGATGTTTCACAAAACCAGAAACATATGTATCATTATGGTTCTCTATACAGAAGATTCTGTATACTTGAAAGAAAAGGAGAAAAGGAGCCGCTTTCACCGAAAATGACAGTTATCTAATCCATTTGCACCCTCTTGCTGGGACACCCATACAGTGTTGCCAACCTACCAGATTGAAATTTACTGGCACGACACCCCAGGCCCCCTGCCTCCATCATCCCCTGCCTCCATCCCCCTGTGCGGTGCCACTAACACCCCTGTCTGCATCCCCCACCCTCTGCGGTGCCACCAACACCCCCTGCCACCAATCTCCCCCTGCCTCCCCCTGCCTCCATTGCCCCCTGCCTCCATCCCCCTGTGCAGTGCCACCAACACTCCAGTCTGCATCCCCCACCCTCTGCGGTGCCACCAACACCCCCTGCCACCAATCTCCCCCTGCCTCCAACCTCCCCCTGCCTCCATTGCCCCCTGCGGTGCCACCGCGGCCACCATCACCCCCTGCCTCCAATCACCCCCTGCCTCCATCGTCCCCTGCCTCCATCCCCCTGTGCAGTGCCACCAACACCCCAGTCTGCATCCCCCACCCTCTGCGGTGCTACCATCCCCCTCTGCGGTGCCACCAACACCCCCTGCCTCCAATCTCCCCCTGCCTCCAACCTCCCCCTGCCTCCATTGCCCCCTGCGGTGCCTGTAGCTGGCCAGCTAGAACCTGTCTTAGGTAGCTAATATAACCTACATGTATATACAGCTAAACCTGCTAAGAACCTAATGTAGTGCACATGTTTATATGTGAGAGACAAAGGCAGAGTTATTCACTGTGATTTTATGCTTGGATGTTGTATAACAGTTGTATGTTGTGTTCACAGTAGCAAAAGAAAAAATATGCCTTTAAGAGTAATTTGTTTGTATGGCAGCAGTAGGTAGGCAATTCACAGTAAAATTCATGCCAGAAAGCATAGAGTTAAGCTTTTGTGACTCATCAAAAGCCTTGGCCCAATCACAGCCAATCTCACATTGAGAAGAGTTTTGACCTATCACAGCCAGCTTTGCATTCTATGCTGTCAGGAAGTTTCCAGCACATGGTCTGCAAATTCTTTTCCACATGTAGACAGCAGAGCAGAGCAGACATACAGAGCAGTTTTATGGAAGCAACAGGGCAAATTATGTATGGTACACAGTTATATATGTGTTCTTATTGTAAATAGTGTGATTAGAACTGAATACTGATCTAGCTGTGTGTTCACTTGTAGTTCCACCACTCATCATACCTTCATACCTTCATACCTTCAAACCGAACCATATCATATCATACCTTCAAACAAACCAAACCCAACTAAGCTAACCCTGCAAACCAAGTTGCAAACCACAGTTATACCTTTCAGAGAAATCAGAGAATGCTTTGATAACTTACAGAGAGAGAGAGAGAGAGAGAGTTTAAATACTGAAGAAAGAAATATATCCACCATCTTATGTTAAATGACAAGATTGAATATTTGAACCACCATTTTCTGTTATACTTTATTCATCACATGTTTTTGTACATGGACTGTCTGCTGCAAAGCAACAGTATCTTATACATGTATGAAGAAAAGTGAAGTTATTTAAGAAGTTATTTAAGCATTTGGTGTGCTCTTTAAACCTACTGCAATAGAGGAATTTCAGAGTAATAGACAGTCTTGTTGGACTGAAAAGTCAGAGATATCACAATTCTTCTAATGCCACAGCGCATGAGGCATTTCATAATGCTGCGCCTGCCACAGTGCCACCGCGGCCACCATCACCCCCTGCCTCCAATCGCCCCCTGCCTCCAATCGCCCCCTGCCTCCAATCTCAATGCTCAGTTCCAAGCCAAACCGATCTCGGACATTTTTACTGGCACATTCCCGCAACCACGTACATTTACGAACGGGGGGAAAGTGCCCATTTTTACGAACTGTCCGTAAAACGGACGGTTGGCAACACTGCACGCATACCTATAGCTCCCCAACTGTGCCTGACTTTAAGGGACTGTCCCGGATGTCCCTCTGTCCCTCATTCCTCCTCATATGTCCTTCATTTTAGTCTGATCTATATATATTAGGGCTGTTACTGATTAAAATGTTCGTCTGTGATTAATCCAGGGCCGTCTTAATAGCATCATGGGCCCCTGGGCAAAGTAATGCTCTGGGGCCCTTACAATGGAGACAGTGCAGGTAAACAGAAATCAAGTACAGTAGGTAGGAGGTAGAGGATATCTAGAGTGTAGAGGGGTCAGAGTGTTGGGGGCATATCTGGGATGTAGAGGGGCAGCCCGGCTTTGGGGAAAAGGCAGGGGACCCCATGTAGCTGGGGCCCCTGGGCAGTGCCCAGGTGTGCCCTCTCATTAAAACAGCCCTGGTCACATCTATTATCAATAGAATTCACACAAAACAGCATCACACAATTAGTTCCCCTCAAACTACATCTGATCATCAATGGGCTTTAACCCCTTAAGGACCACCGTATGTACATTTACGTCGGCAGAATGGCACAGACAGGCACATCAACGTATATATACGTTGTTGCCTTGACGTGGGTTGGGGGACATGCGGCGGTCCGGTTTGCTGAAGGAGCGATCCGTGCTGAGGGGGCGGCGGTTCATTGTTGTCCGCCCTCTCCGGATCGCTCCCAGCCAATCCGCGCGCTCCCCTGCAGTGTCATTTCCTCCTCCTGTGTAAACACAGGAAGAGGGAAGTGATGTGATCTCTGCTCTCGGCATTTTTTTCAACCACCGCTGAGGAGAGATCACATCACACAGTAAGTCTGGTCGGCACCGGGCCAATTAGGCCTAGGTGCCGCTGACTAAATGAGAGGCTGGGGGTAGACAGAGAGGGTTAGTTAGATCACCCCTTTCCCCTCCCCTTAGTGACAGGGGGCCTCCCTATAGGCTGACGCGGGGGGGACCAATAGGAGTTAGGTTGGGGGAAGCCTAGGAGTGGGACAGAGGTCCTAAAAGGAGGGGTGATACCCCTCCCCACTTCCTCTTACCTGTCAGCGCCAGCAGGAAAAGCTCTGGCTGAGGATGGCTGACGAGCTGGTGAGGATGATCCGGGAGCGGGTTCGGTCCGATGGCGGCTTCCTGGCCCGTGTCGCCGCCGATCTGGGTGCGCCTGGACCGTCCCGCTCGCCGCGCCGCGTCACAGGTACCGATGTGGGGGGTCGGCGGGCCCCTCGTAGGGCCACCCGGCCGCCGGATCGCTTGAGTCCAAGCCCCATCAGGGCTTCACAGCGTCGGGTGAGCTCTGTGGCGGTGGGAGCTGGAGGGGGAGGGGGGAGGGGCGGCGCTGGCGCCCGTGCGCGCGTTTGCGCGGCGGCTCCGCCCCCTTCTTCTTCAGGCTCTCCTCGTGGTGTTTTCTCACTCCCCTGCCGAGTTGCTGTGCATAGCCCTGACCTTCCCCTCCTTCAGCCAATGATTATGGGCAATGCTAGCGCCCCAGGTGGTTCCAGCTCCTCTGCTACAGAGGAGGCTGGCTTAGTCAATTCTGCTGTCCCTACCATTGCAGCTGCACAGGCCTTAGAGTCACATCCTGAGCAGCACATCTTAGATGACCCCCCAGCATCGGTATTTGGAGATGCTGGGGATGAAGTTGCAGGCCCTTCCTCTCCCCTGTTATTCACCCCCGTTCGGGAGCCCCCCCGCGCCGCGGGTGACAGGCGGAACCACTCCCGCAGGCGAGATATACGATCTTTCTCCAGGTCGTCGTCTCGCAGCTCGGGGAGGTATCATAGGCACAGCAGGAGTCGTCGCCATAGGTCACATAGGCGCCGCAGTAGGTCCAGGCGCTCTAGATCTTCCCGCTGGAGGTCCCCATCCTCCTCTCGAAACCGCTCCAGGACCCCCAGGGGCCGGGAGGAACGTCATGGGCCCAGGCGCGGATCCTTGGGGCGCGCTAGGCAGCCCTCTCGCGCGGACGATAGGTCCGGCGCGCCCGCCTCCTTTTCCATTCCTTTGGATGCTCCTGTCCCAGAGGCACTCCCATCGATGTCGGTGCAGCCTCCACGCGCTCCAGTGCCAGCTCCTCCGGTGATGGTGTCGTCCGAGAGTTCTTCAGCAACGCCTCCTTTTCCGTCTTCTGCCGTGGTTGGTGAGTTTGACTACGCTGGGGCCTGGGGTGCTGGGGGTGGGTCACAGGTGTTAGTACCGGCCCTTAAGGCCTTATTGACGCAGCTGGAGTCCGGCCAAAAAGGGGCAGTCTCGCCTATTCCGAGCACTCGGGCTCCGTCTCCGCCAAGAGCTAGCGTGCACAAGGAGTCTTTTTTCTGTGGGATAAGTCCGTTGGGCTCGCATGTCAGTGATGAAGTCAGGCAAAAAATTTGGGATAATAAGTATGTGGATATCTGGTCCTTGGTATCTGTGGACCAACACACAATTGAAAGGGAACGCAAGCCTTTTATGGACAGGTCGGCTGAGCGCAGGCCCCGCGTTGCCAGAACAATTGGTAACTGGCTTCAGGCTTTTGCGGTGTTGGGTGGTATAATGGGGGAAAAACATCCTGAGCGTTGTTCGGAGCTCTTCATCTATTTGGATTCAATCTATAATGCATACAAATCTCATGGCGGCAGTGCCTGGTGGAAATATGATGAGGAATTCCGACGGCGTTTGGCGTTGCAGCACGACGTAGGGTGGGGTTGCAAGGCCACAGATGTATGGCTTCGTCTTATGATGGCGCAGAGACAGACCCCCTTTCTTGGAGGGGCCGCTGCATCCTCAGCAGTTCAGCAGGGCGCAGCGGCCGCTAAGAGACCCGGAACTTGCTGGCTCTTTAACGAGGGCCACTGTAAGTTTTTCGGGTTATGCAAATTTAAGCATGAGTGCTCCTCCTGTGGGGGCTCCCACGGGGCAGTCCGTTGCCCCCGCGGTGCCAAACCCGTGCATAGGGGCGCAGGGCCTGCTGATGGGAAAGACGCCAGTGAGCGTGGACGAGATGTTGCCCTGGCTAGAGCGTTACCCCAATAGGTCGGAAGGGGAGCAACTGCGCATAGGTTTTCTGTATGGTTTTTTCATCCCCTTTGTTCCCTCAGCGTCCCCTCAACTGGCTGGTAATTTGAAATCGGCTATGCTCTATCCGGAGGCTCTTCGAGACAAGGTCAGTAAAGAGGTTAATCTGGGTCGTATTGAGGGCCCGTTTTCTTCCCCCCCTTTTTGCAATTTGAGGGTGTCCCCTTTGGGAGTAGTCCCCAAAAAGGACAGTGGTAAGTTTCGCCTAATCCACCATTTATCTTACCCGAGGGGCTCATCGGTCAACGACGGCATCTCCAGGGAAGAGGCATCGGTTTCCTATGTCTCTTTTGATAAGGCGGTGCTGTTGGTGCGGCGAGCCGGTCGGGGAGCCCTTATGGCCAAAACAGACATTGAATCTGCCTTTAGGCTGTTGCCGGTACATCCGGATTGCTACCATCTTCTGGGTTGCTGCGTGGATGGCTTGTTTTACTACGATACCTGTTTGCCGATGGGGTGCTCCATATCGTGCCACTATTTTGAAATGTTTAGTTCTTTTTTGGAATGGGCGGCGCGCCGAGAATCGGGCTGCAGATCTATTATTCATTATTTGGATGATTTTCTGTTCGTGGCCCAGGGTGAGTCCCCCTCTTGTAAAATTTTATTGGATTCTTTCTGTGCCTTGATGAGCAGGTTCGGTGTTCCGCTTTCCGCCGAGAAGACGGAGGGTCCGACCACCAGGCTGTCTTTTTTGGGCATTGAAATTGATTCACTGGAGATGGTTTTCAGGTTACCGACGGTCAAGCTCGAGAAAATATCGAGCTTGATTGACGGTTTTTGCGGAGCTCAGAAGGTCACGTTGCGTCAGCTGCAGTCGCTCTTAGGTCTCCTAGTTTTCGCATGTCGTATCATGCCAATGGGTCGGGTTTTTTCGCGGCGGCTCTCATTGGCCACTAAGGGGGCCAAGAGGCCCGAGCACCGGATCCGTCTGACTTCTTCCCTGAAAGCGGACCTGTTGGTGTGGCGCGAATTTTTGCGGCGCTACAACGGTCGCACGTGTTTTTTGTCGGACGAGGTATGCAACCAGGAGTTGGCCTTGTTCACCGATGCGGCTGGATCGGTGGGCTACGGTGCAATTCTCGGATCTGTCTGGAGTGCGGAATTGTGGCCACTAGCATGGCAGGATAAGGGGCTGTGTCGCAACCTGACTCTCCTTGAGCTTTTTCCCATCGTGGTGGCGGTTGAACTTTGGGGAGACAAGCTCAGGGACAGGAGGGTATGTTTTTGGACCGACAATAGCAGTGTGGTTCATTGTATTAACGGTTTGTCTTCTTCCTCCCTTCCAGTCCTAGCCCTCCTCCGTCACCTGGTTCTCAGGTGTCTTGAGTTTAATATATGGTTCAGATCTCGACACGTTCCCGGTGTTGACAATGTGATCGCTGATGTTTTGTCTCGTTTCCGCTTTCAGGAGTTCCGGACGCTGTGCCCGGGGGCGGCTCAGGAGGGCCTGCCTTGCCCGCAGTTCCTTTGGACCCTGGTGTTATAAACCTTATGCCACTCATCGCATCTTCTGTGACTCCGGCCACCTGGTCCAATCACGGTAAGGCGTGGAAGGCCTGGTTGGGGGTGGCGGGTAGCAGGGACGTGACCTTGTGTGAGAGCGTCCGTTTCCAGGTCACAATCGACTACCTTTTGAGTTTGGAGCTCACTGGGTGTTCCGCCGCGGTGGCGCGGCGCCGTCTGGGGGGTGTTGGTTTTCATTTAAAATTGCATGGCTGGCAGGATTGTACAAAACACTTTGGCATCTCACAGGCATTGAGGGGTTGGCGGAAGGTGAATGCGCGGAAGGACAACCGGCGCCCGGTTTCCTTTGCCTTGCTGGATTCTTTAGTTAGGGTCTCCGAGGGCGTCTGCTCCTCTTCTTACGAGGGGCTTCTTTTTTCCACGGCCTTTTGCCTAGCTTTTTTCGGTGCGTTAAGGGTAAGTGAGCTGGTGCCGACTTAGGCCAGCGGGGCTGGGGGCCTTTTCAGGGAGGATGTTCTGCTGGCCAACGGGGTGGTCCAGGTCAGGATTAGAAAGTCCAAGACGGATCAGTTGGGCGAGGGTTGTTGGCTGCGCCTTGGGCCAGTGGGAGGTCCCCTTTGTCCGGTTGCCATGGTGATGGAGTTCCCGAAGGTGAGTCCTGTTGGGGAAAAGTTCTTAGTACACGTTTCGGGGGCCCCGCTTACGCGGTATCAATTTAGTTCAGTGTTTAGGAGGTGTCTGGAGGCAGCGGGGGTCCCGGCTGGTGATTTTGGCACGCATTCCTTTAGAATTGGTGCGGCCACGGAAGCGGCCAGGGCTGGGTTGTCGGTGGGCGACATTCAGAGAATCGGTAGGTGGAAATCGGGGTGCTATGCGGGCTACGTTCGCCCGGAATTGTTGCTTTAATCTTTTCTCCCTTTTCAGGTCCTCGTGCTCCGGTTGTGCACGTTGTGGGGCACTCCTACGTTCATCGGGCCGCACAGAGGGCCATCTGCCGGCCGGGCGGCAGATCCCTGGGATTTCCGGTGGAGGTGCATTGGAGAGGTATTGGGGGTCTCCCTTGGTCCCGGATTCTCATGGAAGTTTTTCAGATTGCCGGTGTGTCTCGGACGCCGGTGGTGTTAGTGGTTCATGCGGGTGGGAACGACATACGTTCCCTGCGAGTTCCGGAAATACTCATACTGATGCGGATGGATCTTGAAAGGATGGTTTTTCTCTTTTCCGAAATTATCATTGTTTGGTCGGAAATTGTCCCTCGGGTCACATGGCAGGAGGACAGGGAAGCAGTGGGCATAGAGAGAGCGCGTAGGACCATTAATTCACGCATGTCCCGATATGTTAGAGCCAGGTCTGGGGTGGTGGTCCGGCACAGACAGTTGGAAGGGGACAACAGGAGGCTCATGAGCCAAGATGGCGTTCACCTCAACGACATCGGGCTTGATATATTTTTGGCTGGCCTCCAGGATGGCATTGAGCAGGCCCTATATATTTTGGGTGGGGGTCGGAGCTCAGTCTAAGGGAGTGAGCTCCTCCTGTGGCGGTACAGGAGATTAAAGCCATGGATAGGAGAGGTGGAAGGCTATCATGCCCGTCGGCTTAGGCCGGCGGCTGGCTGGTTGCTTCACCCCCCTTGTGGGCAACCTTTGTAAGGTTAATAAAGTTTAATAAGTTGGTTTTATTTACCTAATAAAAGCTGTGGCCGACCCCTACGTCCATTCAATGATAAGTGGTTGTCTGTGTTTTATTTAAGGTTACAAAGGGGTGAGATGACCAAAGGGTCAAGGTGTGGGTATGTTCAGTTAGTCTGGTCGGCACCGGGCCAATTAGGCCTAGGTGCCGCTGACTAAATGAGAGGCTGGGGGTAGACAGAGAGGGTTAGTTAGATCACCCCTTTCCCCTCCCCTTAGTGACAGGGGGCCTCCCTATAGGCTGACGCGGGGGGGACCAATAGGAGTTAGGTTGGGGGAAGCCTAGGAGTGGGACAGAGGTCCTAAAAGGAGGGGTGATACCCCTCCCCACTTCCTCTTACCTGTCAGCGCCAGCAGGAAAAGCTCCCCGCCCTCCCGCCCCGGTCCTTTTTGGAAGTGCTATGTTAATTAAAAAAAAAAAAAAAAAACGGAACACGTCAATTGACGGGCTTATTTGTTATATTTATTATGGATGGTATGTCATTGGCCTTACAGGCCCCTGTTTTTCAATTGCTTTGGCATGGATGAGTTTTCTATTGTGTATTCAAGTCACAGCTGGCGGTACAGGAGATTAAAGCCATGGATAGGAGAGGTGGAAGGCTATCATGCCCGTCGGCTTAGGCCGGCGGCTGGCTGGTTGCTTCACCCCCCTTGTGGGCAACCTTTGTAAGGTTAATAAAGTTTAATAAGTTGGTTTTATTTACCTAATAAAAGCTGTGGCCGACCCCTACGTCCATTCAATGATAAGTGGTTGTCTGTGTTTTATTTAAGGTTACAAAGGGGTGAGATGACCAAAGGGTCAAGGTGTGGGTATGTTCAGTTAGTCTGCACAACACTACACTGACACACACTACATGCAGGCACATTAACCCCTTGCAATCACCCCCCTCCCCCTGTCACAGTGTCACTGATTGCAGTAATCATATATGTATGATTACTGTATTTAGTGTCAGTGTGACAGTCAGTTAGTGTTAGGTTCAGGGTAGCCCCCATACACCCCTCTAATAAAGTTTTAACCCCTTGATCACTGCCCTAGTTAACCCTTTCACTCCCTATTGCCAGTGTCACTAAGCGATCATTTTTCTGATCGCTGCATTAGTGTCGCTGTTCCCGCTAGGTAGCTATTTTTTTATTGCGATTTTTTTTACTAAAGAAATGTGGCTAAATAAATGTTGGCCTAAATGTTTGACTAAAATTTAGTTTATTTGATTTTTCTTATAACAAAAAGTAAAAAATATTGTTTTTTTTTTCAAAAATGTTGCTCTATTTTTGTATATAACGCAAAAAATAAAAAAAATCGCACAGGCGATCAAATACCACCAAAGGAAAGCTCTATTTGTGGGAAGAAAAGGACGCAATTTTTTTTGGGAGCCACGTCGCACGACCGCGCAATTGTCAGTTAAAGCGACGCAATGCCGAATCACAAAAAGGGGCCTGGTCCTTTACCTGCATTTTGGTCCGGGTCTTAAGTGGTTAAACAGTGTTATCACACAATGAAATGTCTTTCAGGAGCCAGGCTGACTCTCAGTTTTAATCCACAGTAGTAGTCTTAGTTAGCATCTCAACAGCCTCACGCACAATGAAAGGTCTTAGGAGCTGACGCAATTAACACCTCAAAAGCATGTGTCCCCACATTGAATGAAACATTGACCTTTACAGCTTGTAATATGTCCAGATCTCCTGCAAAACTTGAATTATCCTTTATCAGCCACCCTATGCCCAAAAGGGGCACAGAGTGAACTTAGACCCAAGAGTCATCAGTGACGCTGGCACAGGAGTACCCCCTATCCCTCAAAAGTCTCTGGGCGTCACAGTTCCATTACACAAGGTACCTCCATCCAATGGGTGCAGTTTGCTTGCATCGAGCAGGGTAAGTCTCACTGTCCAGGCTGTCCGGTGTTTAAAGAATTTTGATCGATCAAAAAAATTAAAGATTATTGGGGAATTAATCTTTCATTTCCCCAGCCCTAATATAAATGTATATAAAATGCACTTTGTATCTATCAAAAAGTGTTTCCCGGTTCTAAACCTTTCATCCAATTTCTAAATTGCTGCATTTGTAAATTTTTAAAAGCCAATATAAAGGAATAGTAGTGGTAAAAAAAGCACTTGTAAATTTAATTACCCCCCTTTTTTTTGTTAATTTTCCTTTAAGTGGGTGTGGCAGTAGAAGCTTGAGATCAAGCGAAACGCGTAAGTTTCACGTTATCACGCTCGATGTGGTAAGGACATGGATGTCCCACCTACCTAACCGACCATCCCATCGTCCATACTATGTTTCCAGCTCCATGGCCAGATAGCACTGGGGAAACTACGCTGACTCGCGCTGACTCGCGCTGACTCGCGCTGACTCACGCTGACTCACGCTGCACAGGGGGTTTCTTTTATTTTGTTTTTATATGAGGCTAAATTGGATAGGGTTGGGGAATTGAATAAGATTCTCCAATACTATGAACAGGAGGACATCTGTCTTCTATAGAACTTTGAGCCTGTGGCAAACTTGAGGATAGTAATCTTCCTCTGCTGGACAGTCCAAGCAAGGTTCTTTCACTGAGAATTAAATAGAGCTCTTTACGACACTGGACACTATGTCCCCTTTACACACACACAGCTGACTCTACTAGACGAGGGACAGGGCTTTTTTTCAGGGGGAACTTGGGGGAACTCAGTTCCACCACCTCTGGTTCAGACCCTTTGGCACCTGCTCACCACAATCACTTGTATACACAGAAGTCTGGTTTCTGTGTTTACAAGTGTGATGTCCTGTGTGTTGTAAGAGACACAAGACTCTGGTCTGGAGCAATGAATGTTTATTCAGTACAGACTGTATACTGCAACATGCATCTCAGGACATTACATCTTCTCTGCTTCCTACATGAGCACATGCTGTGTGTACCCCCCTGAACTCTGCACTCTGTATGTAATGCAATCCTGGTATGTAATTCCCCTTTAAGACCCTTCTACTGTTTGTGAAATCTGAACAGGGTCGTGGTTGAGTTCCTGCACCTATTTTCTGAGAAAAAAAGCTCTGACGAGGGATGACCTCAGCCCAAGGTCTCTGGGACCCCTCTCTCTAGTTTGCATTCACAAATGTCCTTGGAATATCCTTGCAGCGCTTTCTGCCTGTGATACCAGACTAGATCCTCAGATGACAGTTTTTGAGTCAGTTTTCTGCAGCTACTAGCAACGTGGGCCTTCAGGTAGCCACGGTACCCCGTAGGCACTTGGCAGTATAGCCTAAGGGGGCAAGCAGCCCAATTTAGGCTGTGATCTTCTACTAAGAGAAAGACCTGGCTGCTCTCTGTCTCAGAGTATTTATTTACACTCCCAGTCACCATCTGGGCACCTGCCCCCCAGGGATTGGCCAGGGCTGTATGAATGTTCAGCTGCTGATTAGGTTCTTCCTGCCCACTATTTTCCAGACTTTCTGGACCAGCCTGGGGGAAGCGGCCAATCCTGCAGCCACTGAATCATAGAACAGACCAGAACAATCAACACAACCACACTGATTACAGTGAACCACAACTAAATTTACCTAACAAAGCCCAGTAGCTCCCCTGGATACAGTGAGCCAAACCAAATTTACTTAAAGTGGTTATAAAGTTTTAAGGTTTTTCACCTTAACCACTTAAGGACCCCCTACCGACTATATACGTCGGCAGAATGGCACAGGCACGTACAGGTACGTCGCCTTTAAGTGCCCAGCCGTGGGTCCAAAGCTCTGTATCCGCGCCTGCCGGACCCGCAGACCCGATCGCCGCCAGTGTCCAGCAATTGGTCACAGGAGCTGAAGAACAGGGAGAGGTGTGTGTAAACACACCTTCCCCGTTCTTCACTGTGGCAGTGACACTGATTGTCTGTTCCCTGATATAGGGAATGACGATCAGTGATGTCACGCCTACAGCCACACCCTCCTACAGTAAGAATCACTCCCTTAAGGCACACATAACCCCTTAGCGCCACCTATTGGTTAACCACTTCACTGCCATTGTCATTTTCACAGTAATCAGTGCATTTTTATAGCACTTTTCGCTGTGAAAATGACAATGCTCCCAAAAATGTGTCAAAAGCGTCCGCCATAAAGTCGCAGTCACGAAAAAAAATCGCTGATCACCGCCATTACTAGTAAAAAAATAATTATTACTAAAAATGCCATAAAACTATCCCCTATTTTGTAAACGCTATAACCTTTGCGCAAACCAATGAATAAACGCTTATTGAAGAATAAGTATCGGCCTAAACTGAGGAATAAAAAAATTGTTATATATTTTTTGGGGATATTTATTATAGCAAATATTATATAGTGTTAATTCTAACACCTATTCACCTAATCTCAGCACCTACCTAGGAGGGTCCTACATTTGTAAAAAATGCCATACCTAAACTCCAGCTTCACGTAAAATAATTATGTGCACCAACCTATGGCAACCATTAAAGGGGTTGTAAAGGTACAATTTATTTTTTCCTAAATAGCTTCCTTTACCTTAGTGCAGTCCTCCTTCACTTACCTCATCCTTCCATTTTGCTTTTAAATGTCCTTATTTCTTCTGAGAAATCCTCACTTCCTGTTCTTCTGTCTGTAACTCCACACAGTAATGCAAGGCTTTCTCCCTGGTGTGGAGTGTCGTGCTAGCCCCCTCCCTTGGACTACAGGAGAGTCAGGATGCTCTCTACATTGCAGATAGAGAAAGGAGTAGTCTGTTAGTGGGTGTCCTGACTCTCCTGTAGTCCAAGGGAGGGGGCTAATACGACACTCCACACCAGGGAGAAAGCCTTGCATTACTGTGTGGAGTTATAGACAGAAGAACAGGAAGTGAGGATTTCTCAGAAGAAATAAGGACATTTAAAAGCAAAATGGAAGGATGAGTTAAGTGAAGGAGGACTGCACCGAGGTAAAGGAAGCTATTTAGGGAAAAAAATGTATTTACAACCTCTTTAAGCCTATTATCTTTTCCTCATGTGACTAATGGGACATCTATGTGACTGTCATTGGTCATTGCACTTTGAATGCCTTCATTGTCCTATCCAATGCGTGAATAAATAAGGCCGAACATTCAGAATCTGCTTTTACAACATGCATGTTACGTTCTTAATCCCATAAAATGTGAGGGAATTCACTGGATGTAATTTATTGACACTTTGTCCTACTAATAGAAATCACAAATGGGCCCCCGTTGTGCTGTTATCACATGTTCGATTGATACTGTGTACTTATTGTAATGTCCCGACTCTCCCAAGGTCAGTTACAGAAAACATCGCCTTGTACCTTAAAGGGGTTGTAAAGGAAAAAAATGTTTTTCCTGAAATGACTGTTTACAGGGTATAGAGACATAATAGTTAACTGATTCCTTTTAAAAATGATTAAAAATAGATAAAAATCAATCATATAATGTACCTGCAGTTTCTAGTTTAATTTTTGCATGGTGTTTTCTGCTTCTGGGATGTACAGAGCCACAGAGCCAATACAGGGCAGTGATGGTTTGAAAAACTAAACTGATTGGTGCTGAGGGGTTTTAGACACACAGGGGTAGATTCACGTACCTCAGCGCATCTTTATGCGGGTGTAGCGTATCTTCTTTACGATACGCCGGCGCAACGTTGAGAGGCAAGCATGGAATTCACAAAGAAAATGCTCCCAATGTTGCGCCAGCGTAGCGTATAGTCGTTGGCGTAAGCCAACGTAAATCAAAGTAGGTGGAAATGGGCTGGAAGTGGGCGTGTTACATTTAAATGAAGCGTGACCCCATGCAAATGATGGGCTGAGCTTCAAACAAGTACTAAAAAACGAACGGCGCATGCGTCGTATCTTGGACGCATTCCCAGTGCGCATGCTCACAGTCACGTCAAAATAACTGCCTAAAATACGTCAAAACACTATTGTGCAGACTGGAATATTTTGTTTTGTTTTTTCGTTTTCGTCTGGAAAATAAATTTATTTAGTTACTCCCGAAAATCGTTTTCTTTCGTTGGGAAATAGCTTTCGTCCGAAAATCCAATAATACTTGGTTTCTGTCGAATGGTCAAAGAATATTCGACGGAACTTCGAAAATTTACACCGAATCGTACATTAAAATGTATGAGTGCAGTATATCTTCTCCGTCGAATCTGCTTAGCACTTTCGATCATAAGCCTTCTATTCTCCATAATGTCAAATCTATTCTTTATAATGTCGAATCTATTTTCTCATAAATCGAAATCTATTCTCTGTAATGTCGAATCTATTATTTCTATAGTGTCGAATATTTTCCCTATGATGTCGAATCTTTTCCCTATGATGTCGAATCTTTTCCCTATGATGTCGAATCTTTTCTTTATAATGTCGAAAAGTACCGTATGTGTGTGTATATTAGGTTCGATAGACAGATTGCTATTCATTCACTGTATTCAGTCAGCGTAGAATCTCTCTATATCGAATTTTTACCGCAACGAAAACGAGAAAAAAAAACATTTTTTATGTCGGATCTTTCGGTTTTCGTTTCTTGCGGTTTCGTTATCGTTTGTTAAAACGATAACGAAGAAAACAGATTTTCGGCCGAAAATGCATTCTAACGAAAACAAATGCACATGTCTACAAAACACTGCCTACGACGTGAACGTTACCTACGCCCAGCCCTATTCACTTACTATGTAAACGGCGTAAAAAATCGACGGCGTTCGTTCCCTGGTCCATACCTTTGCATGGGCTGCGCCTCCTACATGAGGAATAACTTTACGCCGAACATAACCCTTACGCAAATCGCTTAAAACATGCGCCAGGCGCAAGTACGTTCGTGAATTGGCGTATCTCCCTCATTTGCATATTTAAAATGGGAACGCCAGATGCGTCCAGCGTAACTATGCGCCAACGATACACCGGCGTAGGAAAGTTACGTTGGGCGGCTGAAGCCTTATTTTTCGACGTATCTAGCTCTGGGAATCGGCACATAGATACGACGGCGCACATTTGTACTTACGACAGCGTATCTCTAGATACGTCGGCGTAAGTGCTACGTGAATCCAGGCCACAGTAAATCACACCTCCTTGATTAGTAACCACAGAGAGAAAGCTCCCAGCACTGTGGTTATCAGGAAACAGACAACCAGGAAGTGTGGAGATCAAAAAAGAATTACAGCAACTTGAGAGCAAAAACGAACAATGAGGACATGAAAACAGCTCTGCATTAAGGTAAAGGAAGCTATTAACCACTTGACCACTGGGCACTTAAACCCCCTTCCTAACGAGACCAATTTTCAGCTTTCGGTGCTCTCACAATTTGAATGACAATTACTCAGTCATACACCATTCTACCCATTTGAAATTGTTGTCCTTTTTTTCACACAAATAGAGCTTTCTTTTGGTGGTATTTGATCACCTCTGGGTTTTTTATTTTTTGCGCTATAAAAGAAAAACGACTGAAAATTCTGTAAAAAAAAAAAAAAAAAAAACTTGTTTCTGTCATATTAGTGGGTTATTTCTCACACACAGCATATACATACCACAAATTACACCCCAAAACACATTCTGCTATTCCTCCCGAGTATGGCGATACCCCATGTGTGGGACTTTTACACAGCGTGGCCACATACAGAGGCCCAACATGCAGGGAACGCCATCAGGCGTTCTGGAACACCCAGACCAATTCTGACATTTCTCTCCTACATGGAAAAATCATAATTTATTTGCTAGAAAATTACATAGAACCCCAAAACATTATATATGCCTTTTTATCAAAGATCCTAGAGAATACAATGGCGGCCGTTACAACTTTTTATCTCGCACGGTATTTTCGCAGAAATTTATTGAATGCGTGTTTTTAAAAAAAAACTGTTTTGTGCTTAAAACAAAACAAAACAGTAAAGTTAGCCCAATTTTTTTTCAAAATGTGAAAGATGAAGTTACGCCGAGTAAATAGATACCCAACATGTTACCCTTCAAAATTGCGCACACTCGTGGAATGGCGCCAAACTTCGCTACTTAAAAATCCACATAGGCGGTATTGCAGAGTATTGGGGTATTGCAAAGTATCATGCAGGGTATTGGGGTATTGCTGAGTATTGGGGTATTGCCGAGTATTGGGGTATTGCTGAGTATTGGGGTATTGCCGAGTACTGGGGCATTGCTGAGTATTGGGGTATTGTTGGGTACTGGGGTATTGTTGGGTACTGGGGTATTGTGGGGTACTGTTGGGTACTGGGGTATTGTTGGGTACTGGGGTATTGTTGGGTACTGGGGCACTGCCGAGTACTGGGGTATTGCCGAGTACTGGGGTATTGCCGAGTACTGGGGTATTGCCGAGTATTGGGGTATTGCCGAGTACTGGGGTATTGCAGAGTACTGGGGTATTGCCGAGTACTGGGGTATTGCCGAGTATTGGGGTATTGTTGGGTACTGGGGTATTGTTGGGTACTGGGGTATTGTGGGGTACTGGGGTATTGTGGGGTATTGTGGGGTACTGGGGTATTGTTGGGTACTGGGGCATTGTTGGGTACTGGGGCATTGTTGGGTACTGGGGTATTGTGGGGTATTGTTGGGTACTGGGGTATTGTTGGGTACTGGGGTATTGCTGGGTACTGGGGGATTGCTGGGTACTGGGGATTGCTGGGTACTGGGGATTGCAGAGCTGGGATGGATTGAGGGATGGCTGGATCTGTGACTGCATTTGTCACAGATCCAGCCACAGCTCAGCTGCTGACACCCCGCTCCCCCCCTCTCCTCGCACACTGTACAGAGAGGAGAGCGAGGAGAGGGAGGAACCGGCGTCATCAAATGACGCCGGTTTGTTTACAAGTGATCGCGCCGTCATTCGACGGCGCGATCACGTGGTAAACGGCCGCTATCAGAGGCAATTTACCGTGATCCGTGATGCGCCGGGTCTTCCTGACCCGGCGAGCACGGACACTTTCGCGAGCGCGTCCCAGGGGACGCGCAATCGCGGAAGTGCACAACGACGTCCCAGGGACGTCGTGTCAAAGTAACTCCACCGCGCCGTAGCAGTAAAATGCTTATGGCGCGGTGGGGAAGTGGTTAAGATAAAAAAAAAAAAAATTCTTTACAAACCCTTTAATGTCATATTCAGATGCCAGATAGAAAATTGCAAAGAACAGTATCCTTCCAAGACAACAATTACAACTAATATACCCAATTATTCAACCTAGAGGATGTATCTGTGATGTTTCACCACAATTATGTTTGTAGTATTTATACTCGGAATGGGATGGCACATTGCAAGCTTTACGAAGAATACCACTTCACAGCCCAGTGCTCAGTATTCCTGTATAGGTGGCACATGTCAAGGTTCTGCTATCTATGAAGGAGTACCGAACACTCTGCTCTGAAATTGTATTCTTAGGAAACCTTGCAATGTGCCATCCCATTGGTCAGAGTATAAATACTACAATTATCAGATAAATCCACTATATGGAATAAATGGATATTTTCTTTAGAATTGTTGTTGACTTTGTGATGTTTCTGTTCTTTACAGACTGCCATTGGACCTTAGGCCTCGTACACACGATCGGACATATCCGATGAAAACGGTCCGCGGACCATTTCCATCGCATATGTCCGATCTGGAGTTTGATCCGATGGCGTGTACACACCATCGGATCAAATTCCCCGACGGCGGACGGCGCGGTGACGTGTCGGTGACGCGGCGGTGACGTTGACGCCGCCACGTCACCGCCACGTCACCGCACCAGGAAGTAAAACACTTCCGCGCATGCGCCGAATCCATTCGGCGGCGGCGTGGCGGCGGTGCGGGACGACATGTCTGCTGGTAAGTGTACTAACCAGCAGACATGTCGGGCGGACAGATTCCCACCGGATAGATTTCAAAGCATGCTTTGAAATCTGTCGGGTGGACAAATCTGTCCGCTAGCTCATACACACGATCGGAGATGTCTGCTGAAACGGTCCATCGGACCGTTTTCAGCGGACATATCCCCTCGTGTGTACGAGGCCTTACAGACCTCAGCTTGCCTCTGACTATTCTCTACCTGCTTCTCCGATTCTGACCTCAGCTTGCATCTGGACCTTGCTCTGCCTGCTTCTCGGTCTCCCCCCATATGCAGCCATGTCTCCCCCCCAAATGCAGCCATGTCTCCCCTTATATGCAGCCATGTGTCTCCCCTTATATGCAGCCATGTGTCTCCCCCCCCATATGCAGCCATGTGTCTCCCCCCCATATGCAGCCACGTGTCTCCCCCCCATATGCAGCCACGTGTCTCCCCCCCATATGCAGCCATGTGTCTCCCCCCCCATATGCAGCCACGTGTCTCCCTCCCCATATGCAGCCATGTGACGGTCTCCCCCGCCGTCTAGTTGTTCGGCGCTAAGGGAACATAACAGCTTTCATTTGAATAGCTGTGTGTTCCACGCCGCGCGTCGCCATGGCCCCTCCCCCTTGTCCAGGCACTTTGATAGACAGATCACCCGTCCAATGGATCTGTCTATCAAAGTGCCTGTACAAGGGGGAGGGGCCTTGGCGACGCGTGGCGGGGAACACACAGCTATTCAAATGAAAGCTGTTATGTTCCCTTAGCGCCGAACAACTAGACGGCGGCAGCGGCAGCAGCTCTTCTCCAGTGGTATGTTATACATAACCGAGGACTGCTCTGCTCTCCGCCTTCCGATCCCGCCTCCTCTCCGCCTTCCGATCGCGTCTCCCATCCGCCTTCTGATCGCGCCTCCTCTCCGACTTCCGATCACGCCTCCTCTCCGCCTTCCGATCACGCCTCCTCAGTCTCCTCTCGGTCTCCTCTCCGACCGCTCCCCGCCCCCTCTCCGCCCCCACTCAGGAGGAAAAAAATAAATAAAGTATCGGGGGAAGCATCGGGAGCATTTGCACGAGTACAAGTACTCGCGCAAATGCTCAGTATCGGTCCCGATACCGATACTAGTATCGGTATCAGGACAACCCGACTTGTAACTGTCGGGCCGCGTACACACGATCAGTCCAAACCAATGAAAACGGACTGAAGTTCAGTTTCATCGGTCCAAACCGACCCTGTGTACGGCCCATCAGTCTGTTGTCCTTCAGTCTAAAAATGTAGAACTTGCTTTAAAATTGGACCGATGGACGCCTACCGATTGGTCAAAACTGATAGTTAGTATGCAAAAGCATCGGTTCAATACCCGCGCATGCTCAGAATCAAGTCGACGCATGCTTGGAAGCATTGAACTTAATTTTTTTCTGCACATCGTTGTGTTTTACGTCACCGCGTACTGACACGATCGGTTTTTGAACTGATGGTGTGTACGCACATCAGACCATCAGTTTGTGAACCGATGAAACTGAACTTCAGTCCGTTTTCATCAGTTTGGACTGATCGTGTGTACAAGGCCTCAGCCTTGCAATGCCTCATGGGACTTGTAGTTTTGCAACAGCTGGAGGGCCGCTAGTTGGAGACCCCTGCGGCATAGACACACTCCTAAACCTTGTGGACGGCCTTCCCAGAAGAGATGAAGCTGTTATAGCTACAAAGGGCTGGGCCAACTCAATATTGAACCCTACGGACTAAGACTGGGATGCCATTAAAGTTCATGTGCGTGTAAAGGCAGGCGTCCCAATACTTTTGGTAATATAGTGTACATACCTGGCTATATGCTGCACTGCATCCAACACATCCAACCATGAAAAAAATAAAAAATAAATAAATTGAAACTTGTTACATTTTAAACACGCTAGAAAATCCGCAAAGCATTTAATTTCAAGAAGAAAAAATAATTGGAACAGGTTTTTAAACATCGCCTACAGTCTTCTAGATATGAAGCAGCGGGGACAGAGTTGGAGGATCGCAGGGAAAATGCTAATAGTGAAAATCTTCTTTTTTTTTATTTTTTTATTTCACATTAGGCATCGCCGTTTGCGCCCTTTAATAGTAAATAATCTGCCAAAATCATCTGTCTAGCAGAAAGGGGGGGGAGGGGAATTTGTCATGCAAAGCGCAGGGCAAGCGAGGGACAACGCATCAAAATGGAAATGAGGAGCAGGTAATATTTCCTAATGCAGAGCAGGTCGGTGACATATGAGCCGGGGGATTCCAGATGACAGAGCTGTTTGCAAAGCAAAATCGTTCGGCATGGAAGGGATAAGGCGCGCAACGAATGAGCTGGTAAGAGTTTTTAGCAAAAAAAAAAAGGAGGGGGGGGAGGGAGGTGGGTGGAGCAGAGAAGGTTGGAATTTTAGATGAGAACGAGAGATGAGCTTGAATTCCTTCGCTGTCTTCTAAAATATGGAATATTAAGTAGAAGGAAGGAAGCGTTGACCTTGGGAAGGCGCAGCGTTCACCTACGGGACGGGCCGCCGTAGCAGAGAGTGACCATGAAGCCATATTCTCCTTATTTCTTAAAGCTGAACTCGAAACAAACAGCTAAATAAATATAAATCATAAATATTCTCAAAAGTATTGGGACACCTGCCTTTACACACACATGAACTTTAATGGCATCCCAGTCTTAGTTCGTAGGGTTTAATATTGCGTTGGCCCCGCCCTTTGCAACTATAACAGCTCTAACTCTTCTGATGTTGGCCTGGCTCGCCATTTTTCGCGTTAATTTATTCCAAAGGTGTTCTATTGGGTTGAGGTCAGGACTCTGTGCAGGCCAGTCAAGTTCCTCCACCCAAAACTCACTCATCCATGTCTTTATAGACCTTGCTTTGTGCACTGGTCCAAATCATTTGGTGTGGGGGTTGTTTTTCAAGGGTTGGGCTTGGCCCCTTAGTTCCAGTGAAGGGAACTCTTAAAGGGGTGTTCCAGCCAAAATGTATGTTTATTAAAAGTCAGCAGCTATAAAAAGTGTAGCTGCTGGCTTTTAATAAACAATCACTTACCTGCTCCAGCGTTCCAGCGACGCGCCGGCTGGGGCTCCGCTCCTCTCCCCCCCTCCCCGGCCGGCGTCTAACTGTGGGCACCCGGCCGTGACAGCTTTCGACTTCACGGCCGGGCACCCACTGCGCATGCTAGAGCGGCACTGCGCATGCGCACACGACACGGCTCGGCGCTGCGCTATTCGATTGGACAGGCTATCGCCTAGGACCTGTCACGTGTCCTATGCGATAGCCTACAGGGAGGGGCTGCTGTGATTAGGCCTAATCACTTTACCAGCCCCTCGGCGGAAGGAGGAAGTGGGACAGGAAGTCCCACTCCTCCTGAAGCCCCCACTCCCCCCCCCAAAAAAATTACATGCCAGATGTGGCATGTAAGGGGGTCAGGAGTGGGATAAGCGGAAGTTCCATTTTTGGGTGGAACTCCGCTTTAAGGTGTCACCATACCAAGACATTTTGGACAATTTCATGCTCCCAAATTTTTGGGAACAGTTTGGGGACGGCCCCTTCCTGTTCCAACATGACTGCCCACCAGTGCACAAACAAGAGGCCAGATTCTCGTAGATCGGCGTATTTTTGGCGTAGCGTAGCGTATCCCATTTACGCTACGTTACACACTGCAGAGCTCAGTGAGGAGAGCTATGACAGCTGATTGGAGGGAAGGGACACCCCCCCCCCCTCCACACAGCACACAGGAACAGAGAGCTGAGGATGTCTTTTATGGGCTGTGTGCTGGAGATCTCTCCTCTATCGCCTTTTGTTCTCATGTCAGAAAAACTAGTCACAAGGGATTCATGCTGTGTGCCCGTCAGTGAGGCCATTGTGTGCCTATCAGTGATGCAAGTCAGTGCTGCCTTTCAGTGTCCATCAGTGCCTTCTCATCAGTGCTGCCCATCAGTACCACCCATTAGTGCCACCCATCAGTGCTGCCTATCCGTGCCACCTATCATTGCCCATAAGTGCTGCCTATCAGTACCCATCAGTACCACCCATCAGTGCCCATTAGTGCCACCCATCAGTGCTGCCTATCCGTGCCACCTATCATTGCCCATAAGTGCTGCCTATCAGTACCCATCAGTACCACCCATTAGTGCCACCCATCAGTGCTGCCTATCCGTGCCACCTATCATTGCCCATAAGTGCTGCCTATCAGTACCCATCAGTACCACCCATCAGTGCTCATTAGTGCTGCCCATCAGTGCCACCTATCTGTGCCACCTATCATTGCCCATAGGTGTTGCCTATCAGTACCCATTAGTGCCACCTATCCGTGCCACCTATCACTGCCTTTTTTCTTTGGTGTCAGAAAAACTTGTGTGCCCATCAGTGATGCAAGTCAGTGCTGCCCATCAGTACCACCCATCATTGCCTATTAGTGCCACTCATCAGTGCTGTCTATCCGTGCCACCTATCATTGCCCATAAGTGCTGCCTATCTGTACCCATCAGTGCTTATAAGTGACGCCTATCTGTGCTTAAAGCGGAGCTCCAGCCGCGAAACCTTTTTTTTTTAAAGTCAGCAGCTACTAACAGTGTAGCTGCTGACTTTAAATAAGGACACTTACCTTGTCCTACTTGCCCGCGCTGATGGCCCCCCCGATGCCGCTCCCGCGATCGCTCCGGGTCCCGCGCCGCCATTCACACTATGGGAAACAGGCAGTGAAGCCGTACGGCTTCACTGCCCATTTCCTACTGCGCCTGCGTGAGTCTCACGCTGGCTTGTGAATGGGCGCGCTGCTCTCTGAGAACACACACAGTTCCCAGAAAGCAGCGCGCCCCATTCACAAGCAGAAGGACAAGAAGAAAAGGCACCGCGGAGTGGAAGAGGCAGATTACGGACTTCCGCATAGCAACAGCTATTTCGGGTGAGTATTTTTTTTTTTTCAGGTTTTTTTTTTTAAACAACATGGCAAAATGTTGTTTTCCTGGGTGGAGCTCCACTTTAACTGTGCCGTCTATCAATGCCCATCAGTGCTGCAAATTAGTGCCTCCTCATCAGTGCCACCTTAATATACCCATACATGCCGCCTCATCAGTGCCCATCAATGCAGCCTCATCAATGCCCATTAGTGCAGCCTCATCAGTGCCCATCAGTGAAGGAGAAAAATTACTTATTTACAAAATTTTCTTACAGAAACTTATGCCTCATACACACGACAGTTTTTCGGGTTGTAAAAAATTCAGTTTTTTTTTTATGTCATTAAAAACGATGGTGTGTGGGCTCCAGAGCATTTTTGACAATGTAAAAAATAGGCATTAAAAATTTTGAACATGCTCTAATTTTTCACAACGTTTTTAACGTTGTCGTTTTTAACGCCTGGGTAGGATGGGAGTAAAAGTGTCCGGTAGGCAAGTGGTTAAACAAGCTGAAGTTAGAATCTGATTGGCTGCCATGCACAGATGCGCCAGATTCTGAGTGCTCCTGTTTTAGTAAAATCTCCCTCCAAGCTGGACCAAGGAAACTATATAAACAAACCTGAACTTCAGCTCTAGTGATGTATTTATGAATACAAAGCTCCATTAAGCTGCGTCTGTTATCTCTGCCTGGAATTCTACTTTCTATTATGAGAACTGGCGGCCTGATGAGAACAGAGTCGCAAGCCCAGAGTCGCACGCAATCTCAATGTAATCCAATGGTACACTAATAAATCAAACTCCAGCCATGAATATGCATTCCGTTTTTGCTCCCTTTCATTTAGATTCCAATAAGATGTTCAATCCGGGATCCTTGTTTTGATCACTTAGGCGGCGTACACACGACAGAGAACCTTGACGGGCTGAACACATCGTTCCGCCCGTCGAGGTTCTCTGCCGGCCGTCAGATTCGGCGACCCGCCCGTCGGGAATGGCAACCAGCCATTCATCCCGACGGGCCGTCGAGCAAATAGAGAATATGCTCTCTATTTCGGCTCGACGGCATTTCCGACGGGATGCTCGCCGAGAGCGTACACACGGCCGAGGTTCTTGCTGGAATGCAGCTGCCAGCGAGGTTCTCGCTGGTTTCTAGCCTCACTCCCGTTTTTGTTTCTTAACCACTTCAGCCCCAGACCATTTTGCTGGTCAATGACCGGGCCAGTTTTTGCGATTCGGCACTGCGTCGCTTTAACTGACAATTGCGCGGCCGTGCGACGTGGCTCCCAAACAAAATTGGCATCTTTTTTCCCCACAAATAGAGCTTTCTTTTGGTGGTATTTGATCACCTCTGCCGTTTTTATTTTTTGCGCTATAAACAAAATTAGAGTGACAATTTTGAAAAAAAATATGAATATTTTTCACTTTTTGCTATAATAAATATTCCCCAAAAATATCTAAAAATTTTTTTTTTTCCTCAGTTTAGGCCGATACGTATTCTTCGACATATTTTTCTATGCATTCAGGGTGAAAAAACATCTGATGATGCCGCCCACCCTGAGCCCTCGTTTTACTTACCTGACCACGCGCAGAGTGGCAGGGCCGAGTGATACAGTGAGCGGCTATGGCTGTTTGCTAAGGATGAGCTTTGCGTTCGATACGAACGTATATTCGACTCGAACATTGTCTGTTCGTACGTTCGACGAAATTCGAACAAAAGCGGTCGTTCGCGCCAAATTCGAGTGACGCAAAACGGCCCTTAATCCACTGCGGCATTGCGCGCTGATGATTGGCCAAGCATGCTGTATGTCCCGCATGCTTGGCCAATCACAGCACGCAAAAAACGAAGAGCCATAATTGGCCAAAGCCTGGGTGGCTTTGGCCAATTATGGCTCAGGGCTTTAGCACACGCCCCACACTATATAAGGCCGCCTGCCAGGCGGCCTCGTGTAGTGTGTTCCGGCTTGTTAATGAGAGCAGTCAGAGAGACAGAGAAATTGTCTTTTTATATAGCTAGATAGAGCAGGCAGGCTAGTCAGTTTAGCTTAATTTACAGTGTGTAGAGGATATATATACTGTACATCCCAGGAGTTGTACAAATATTTATACACTGTATAGCTTAGCTAGATCAGTTCTTCCTAATTTACTGGCAGGCAGGTGATTGTGCTATTTAAAGACGTTATCACAGGTATAGACACCCAGCAAGTACAATATTTAAAGGAATTTTTTTTTTTTTTAATTTAGGCATCATTAAAATCACTGGTCCTGGAGCAGTGATTTTAATAATGTTTAAATAAAAAAAAATGAAAGATTCCTTTAAATATTGTACCTGCTGGGTGTCTATAGTTTGCCTGTGAAAACGTCTTTGAGACTCCTGAAAAAACGACCGTTTTTAAACCTTTTTTCCATTGATACATGTTCCCTGGGGCAAGACCCGGGGTTCTCAAAGACGTTTTCCAACAATAACTTGAATATTGGTCTTTAAAATTAGCGTTTTTGAATTCAAACGTTCGAGTCCCATAGACTTCAATGGGGTTCTAAATGTTCGTGCGAACGGTCGGTCTGTTCGACGGTTCTGGTGCGAACCGAACGCAGGTATGTTCGGATCATCCCTACTGCTCGCTGTATCACGGGAGAGCGCCTGCAAGGACTCATCACCATGCAAGCTCTCTCGCATGAATGTGGTGAGTTCTTGCGGGGAGGGCCGCAGAGGGACCCCAGAAGACGTGGATCGTGGCCACTCTGTGTAAAACGAACTGCACAGTGGAGGCGAGTATGACATGTTTGTTATTTTAAAGATTTTTTTTCCTTTAGTGACCCTTTAACCACTTCCATACCAGGCACTTACGCACCTTCCTGCACAAGCCAATTTTCAGCTTTCAGCACTGTCGCAATTTGAATGACAATTGCGTGGAATTAGAGGAACTCTCCAAAGAGTTAAAAAGAAATTCAGGGCTGACAGATCCCTGGGTGGATGAAAGGGTGGCAACGCATTTGTACTCAAATAGGTATAGCAATTTTGTTCTTGGTTATATTGGTTGTGATGTTTTACTGTATTCTGCCCTGTATAAAGAAGCTGTTAGGGAAAGCAGCTAAAGAGGTAGCCCCTACTTTTGAATTTAAATGATATAGGAGATTCAATGAAGGAAGTAGAAGAGGCACCGTATCCTCTGTTGCAGTCCTTACCTGTTAAGACCACTTACAACATTCTCAAGTGAGAGAAAGAACAAAGAGAATATAGGGACAGTATTGATAAAATAGTCATTTTAAGGGGGGATTGTGATAGACTATTTAAAAATTTCTATTCAAAATGTTTTCTCTTTTTATATTCTTTTAATCATTTTATATTCTCTTGATTTGTTTTTATATTCAATATATGCATGTGTGAAAAAATATGTATTGCAATAAGTTTTTATTTTCCTTGATGATTTTATATCAGATATGTTTTAAAGAAATTATGACTCAGCATTGGGAAAGGGACAAACAAGAGTTGTTCGGTTGCCACTGTCTTTCCCCATGCTCCAGATGCGTTCAACCTCTTCCCTTCCCCCCACTGCATTCCTAAATGGCTTCAATTTCAAACCTTCCCCCCCTTGCTTCCTGCCTTATGGATAACTGAAGGACTGTTTGAATCTTGTAACCAGAGACCTGTTTATACTAAGATATGGAGTTTCATCCTTTGCTCCTCCCTGCCTCCTCTCACATAGCCCCCTCCACTGTCTGTAATCAAAATGGCCCCTGAAGAAGATTGGAATGTGCGATGTGTGTCATAGTACAGACGTCACAGGCGGGAGGGTTTTAGTGGGTAAATGGGTGTGGCTGTATAATGTGAACCAATCAAATGTATGTATTTGAAATTTCATGTTGGTAATAAAAGGAGCAGTGAAGGCCCTCCCCTCCTTCTCTTTGCACAGGAACCCAAGCAGACTGGTCTCACTTTTTGCTTTGTAATTTGGCCTAGCAGGCAGATTAGCATTACTCTAGAGTTGGCCTAGAGATTTCTATTACAATACAACACTGTACCCAAATGACATTTTTATCATTTTGTTCCCACAAATAGAGCTTTATTTTGGTGGTATTTGATCACCTCTGCGATTTTAATTTTTTGCGCAACAACTAAAAAAAGACCGTAATTTTTGAAAAAAAAAAGTTTTTATTTTTTTCTGTATTTTTTTGTTGTAAATAATTAAGTTTTCTTGTTCAATTACGGGCACTGATATGGTGGCACTGATGGGCACCGATGAGGTGGCACTGATGGGCACCGATGAGGTGGCACTGATGGGCACCGATAGGCGGCGCTGGTATGCTGCACTGATGGGCACTCAAAGGCAGCACTGATGGGCACTCATAGGTGGCACTGATGAGCACTCATAGGCGGCACTGGGCACTCTTTGGCAGCACTCATGGGCACTCATGGGCGGCACTTATGGGTGGCACTGATGGGTACTTATGGGTGGCACCGATGTGCACTGATAGATGGCACTGATGGGCACTGATGAGGTGGCACTGATGGGCACCGATAGGCGGTGCTGGTATGCTGCACTGATGGGCACTCAAAGGCGGCACTGATGGGCACACATAGGCGGCACTGGGCACTCTTTGGCAGCACTCATGGGCGGCACTTATGGGTGGCACTGATGGGCACTGATAGGTGGGCACTAGGCATAGATGGGCAGAGGTGGCACTGATGGAAACTGAGGGGTGGCACTGATGGACACTGAGGGATGGCACTGATGGCATTGCTGGGCATCATTTCAGTCAGTGCCCATGTTGCCAGTCAGTGTCCATTTGTGGGCACTGATTGGCATTGATTGTGTTCGATTTTTTTTTTATTGATTTTTTTGCCTATTTTTTCTCTATTGAGCACCGGGAGGCACTCCCTGGTGGTCCAGTGTTGGCATCCGAGGGGGGGCTGCACTGATAAACAATCAGCATGAACCCCCCCCTGTCAGGAGAGCTGCCGATCGGCTCTCCTCTACTCGCGTCCCTCAGACGCGAGTGAGGAAGAGCCGATTAACGGCTCTTCCTGTTTACATCATGATCAGCCGTGATTGGACAGGGCTGATCACGTGGTAAAGAGCCTCTGCCGGAGGCATGTAATCCTGCAGGACGTCAATAGACGTCCAGTCAGGATTACAGAACCACTTCCTGGACTTCAATTGACTATTGACCGGGCGGGAAGTGGTTAAATACCACCAAAGAAAGCTCTATCTGTCTCAAAAATATGAAACTAATTTTGTTTGGGTACAGCGTTGCATAACCGCGCAATTGTCATTCAATATGTAACAGTGCTGAAAGCTGAAAATTGGTCTGGGTAGGAAGGGGGAGAATCTGGCAAGTATGCAAGTGGTCAAATATCATTTAAATACATTAAAAAAAATGCAGACCTCAGAAATCACCGATCCTAAACAACGGATCCCAAAAAGCGGTATCATAAAACAATAGCTCAAGCGGGCGCAGAGCAATGTACAGAGTTAAGGGACTTTCCGCTCATTAGCGAGCCATATAATCATTTCCTGTCTGCGAAGCTGTCATCGGCGGAGTAAAATTGATGCAACTAGCATGATAAATTCACACTGAAAGAGAAATTAAAAATCACTCTTTAGCCATCATTTTCGTGCCAGCAGACCCAGTCGGCGCGCCTGATATACAGCACTCTGGGTGACAGTAAAAAGGACGGCGAGCATATGTTTATGCACGGGGAACGCGGTTTGGTGTGTATGTTTTTTTGGAAAGGAGACAGGGTAGAAAGTTCCGCAATGGATTTTTTTTTCTATACGAGTATAAATTACTGGCGCGGGCAAAGACTATTTGAAGAAGAAGAAGAAGAAAAATGTTCCGGCAGGGGGGTAATGCCTTGAAGCCGCTGAATGGTTTCCTCTAGGGAACATTGAGAAAGGCCAATGGATTCCAGCAATAACATCCTGACAGGGGTCGTAGACTCGCTCAGATAAATACAGAGGAGAAAAATTAGTGTATACAAGAGGAAGAGGAATTCACCGGGCTGGTGGAGGGCACGGGAGGAGGATGCTGGATGTACAATTAGGCTTGCCGCACATTCAAATAGGCAACATTAATAATCCTATTAGCACTTTATTGTTCTCTAGTAATTAAATGCAGCTCAATAACGCAGCGCCGCAAAATAAAATACAATAAATCCATTGATACATAGAGAAGGCTTATTACTTTTACAGTGTCTACTTCTTGAAGGACGGAGAAAGATTGCAGCCATCAGGACTCTGCCTTGGATTAAAGTAGCCTAAAAGAATGGACTGGTGGCAAGGATGATAAGTCCACTGTGCCATCAATTGTTGCCACTGTGCCATCAAACGCCGCAACTGTGCCATCAATAGCCGCCACTGTGCCATCAAACACAGCCACTGTGCCCATCAAATGCAGCCACTGTGCCCATCAAATGCAGCCACTGTGCCCATTAAACGCAGCCACTGTCCTCATCAAATGCATTCACTGTGCCATCAAATGCAGACACTGTGCCCATCAAATGCAGCCACAGTACCCACAAACTGCCGCCACTGAAAAAAATGAAAAAAAAAACATCAATTGCAGCTACTGTGCCCATCGAACACAGCCACTGTACCCATCAATTGCTGCCACTATGCCATCAAATGCAGCCATTGTGCCCATCAAATGCAGCCACTGTGCCATCAAATGCAGATACTGTGCCCATCAAACGAAGCCACTGTGCCATCAAACGCAGCCACTGTGCCCATCACATGCAGCCACTGTGTCCATTAAATGCAGCCACTATGCCATCAATCGCCACCACTGTGCCATCAATCACCACCATTGTGCCATCAAATGCAGCCACTGTGCCATCAAACGCAGCCACTGTGCCCATCGAATGCAGCCACTGTGCCATCAATTGCCACCATTGTGCCATCAAATGCAGCCACTGTGCCCATCAAACGCAGCCACTGTATCCATAAATTGCTGCCACTGTGCTATCAAACGCAGGTACAGTACCCTTCAATTGCTGACACTGTGCCCATCAATTGCTGCCAGTGTGCCCATTAATTGCTGCTACTGTGCCCATCAATTGCAGCCAGTGTGCCCATCAATTGCCTTTACTGTGCCCATCAACTGCAGCTACTGTGCCTATCAACTGCTGCCAGTGTGCCCATCAATTTCTGCTACTGTGCCACCAATTGCTATTAAATACTCTGCATCCCCCGTCCACCCAACACTTACCTTGTCTCAGTAGGGCAGCGGGTCACGGCAGTGTTCTCCATGCTCCTCGATGTCTTCTCCCGTCCTTTCTTCCCATCCTTTGCTATGGTTGGACGCCTAATAGGCGGCATCCAATCACAGCACCTGTCGTTTCAATGACAGGTAACAGACCTGAGCACCCAATTGGTTGAGAGGCGGTTCAGTGTTAGGAAAGTGAATATTTGCTTTCCTAACACTGTCAGGGCCCTGGCGCCGGCTCCCGGCGCGCCCCTGGTGTGCGCGCGCGTGTCCGCGCTCGGGCGCGTGCACCGGTGGTGCGCGCGCGTGCGCGGGTGGTGTGCGCGCGCGGCGGGAGCGCGCGCGTGCACGTTGGCGCGAGTCTTTGGCGCCAATATGCCTTTAAAAGGCAGTCAGATACAGCAGCCCCTTGCTGTCTGATCTGCCAAAATACCCTGTGATTTAAACCTGAATCTGCATCTGAAGTACCTGACCTGATCTTGACCCGGCTACGTTTGACTCTCCGTATCTCTCCAATCCTGACCTCGGCCTGTTTGGACTTACCTTCTGTTACCATTACCACCGCTGCCAGATCTTCTGCCTGAACACCCGACTACGCCTGCCTGTTTAACCCTTCGCCTGCTCCCGTGTTGACCTCGGCCTGCCTGACCCAGCTTACGTCTCATCCTCCTGTTTACTTCGCTCCACACCAGTTCTGAAGTCACCTGCCAAGTCGCATCGGGATCGCAAACCTCTGCATCTGCATTCATACCACCAGTTCCCGTATCGGAGTGCCTGTTCCGTCCTTGTTCCTGTGACCCCGGAAGAACCTGCACCGAGCTGACCTGACCTGCACCATCATCCAGGCACCCTTACCCCGCTGCGCTCCCGAGTCGCTGTTCCCAAATCCAGCGTCTCCCGAACCAGCGCCGTACGAGAGGCCACCTCCTGCGACCAGGATCTGACAACCAGGTATTTACCATACATAACAGTATCAGACAGCCATTATGTCAGATCCTGCAGGAGTAGCCCCCGCTGTGGACGAGATTTGCAAACATCTGGCATCCCTCACACAAGCTGTCAAGAACCTGCAAGATGGATATATGAGGTTAGAGGGACAAGTCCAAAACCTGTCGGGCTCCAGCGATGCAACTTCCGCAAACCCCACTAGATCTTCTTCGGCGGGCTCCGCCCCCTCAGTGGTGATGCTCCCACCCGAACCCAGAGTTCCTATCCCAGAACGGTTCTCAGGGGATCGGGCAAAGTTCCGGGCCTTCCGCAATGCCTGTGAGCTGTATTTTGCCTTGCAACCTCGGACTTTCTCTTTGGAAGCTACCAAGGTGGGATTTGTGATCTCCCTCCTCCAAAATGAGCCGCAGACCTGGGCCCACCGACTGCTGCAAGAAGACAATGTTCAGACCCAGTCCCTGCAAGCCTTCTTTGAAGCCATGGCTCTGCTGTACGACGATCCTCAACGGACCGCCACTGCTGAATCTGCCCTACTCGCGCTCCAGCAAGGCCGTAGGGCAGTTGAGGACTATGTTTCAGACTTTAGACACTGGAGCACGGATACACTCTGGAATGACGCGGCCCTCAGACACCAATTCCGCTTGGGCCTTTCCGAAGGTCTCAAGGATGAGCTTGCCCGGGTAGGGGTGCCAGAGACTCTTGAAGACCTAATCACTAAAGCCATCCAGATTGACCGCAGACTCCGTGAACGTCGGGCCGAGCGTTCCTCTCAGCCAAACCGGCCTGTGTGGATGACCACTAGGGCACCGTTGCCCGCCTCCCGCTACTTACCTCCTACCAGCATGAATTCTTCCAGTGCCCCTCCAGACACCTCCGAACCCATGCAACTCGGCCTCATGCGGCCAACGCTGCCACCTGAAGAACGGGCACGGCGCCGCCAACTAAACCTGTGCCTTTACTGCGGCGGGACCGGTCACTACGTGAGCAATTGTCCCACCAAAATGCGTAAGTGCCCTTCTCCGAATCCTGTTAATCTGTCAACCCTGCCTACCCGTACCTCCCACCTTGCTCTTCTTCTCTTGTTTCAGCTCCAGGAAAAGACAGTGCCAGTCAACGCCATCATTGACTCAGGGGCATGCAGCTGTTTCATCGACTCCGCCTTCGCTGACCTCCACCACATACCATTACGTAAAAAGGCCCATGAACTTACCGTCTTCCTGGCCGATGGCTCCCGCATAAATTCAGGACAAGTTACCCAAGAGACTCTTCCCTTGATCACCACGATTCTTCCCCTACATAAGGAACTACTCACTCTAGATGTCATCTCTTCGCCTCTGTTCCCTGTGATCTTGGGCCTACCCTGGCTCCAGGCCCACGATCCTGTAATCAACTGGAGTTCTGGAAAGGTGTCATTCGGTTCTTCCTACTGTCAACAATTCTGCATACCGGCTCCCCCTGCTCTACTTTGTATGGACACTGACCCCAACTTGCTCCAGTCCATCCCGGAGCCATACCATGAATTTGCCGATGTCTTCAGCAAGAAGGGAGCCGACTCCCTTCCGCCTCATCGTCCATACGATTGTCCAATCGAGCTCCTCCCAGGGGCTGCAATCCCTTTTGGACGCATCTTCCCGCTGTCCGAGAAGGAACAGGAGGCCCTGAAGGTGTATATCGATGAAAATCTGAGTAAAGGGTTCATTCGCCCGTCTACCTCCCCAGCAGGCGCAGGAATATTTTTCGTCAGTAAAAAGGACCAATCTCTCCGCCCATGCGTAGACTACCGGGAATTGAATAACATTACAATAAAAAACCGCTACCCATTGCCTCTGATACCGGAACTTTTTCATAAATTAAGATCTGCCACCATCTTCACCAAGCTGGACCTGAGGGGAGCGTACAATTTAATTCGCATTCGGGACGGGGATGAGTGGAAGACGGCTTTTCGTACCCGTTTTGGACATTATGAGTATCTGGTCATGCCTTTTGGTCTGTGCAATGCACCCGCGACGTTCCAACACTTCATCAACGATGTGCTTAGAGACTTTCTTGACATCTTCGTCATCGTCTACCTAGACGACATATTGGTCTTCTCCGGATCACTGGACAAACACCGCGAACACGTCTGCAGGGTCCTAAATCGCCTCCGTCTACATAGACTATATGCCAAAGTCGAAAAATGTGAATTTGAACAACAAACCATTCAGTTCCTTGGCCTGATCTTATCCCCTACAGGAATTAAGATGGATCCCAACAAAGTGTCCGCCATACTTGACTGGCCAGCACCCCTGGACAAGAAGGGGGTACAACGATTTGTGGGATTCGCAAATTTTTACAGAAGGTTCATCAGAAATTTTTCCGCGATCATCTCGCCAATCACGCAATTAACCAAACAGAACCAACGTTTCCAGTGGAATTCAGAAGCCCAAAAGGCCTTCGATACACTTAAAGGACTGTTTACATCTGCCCCGATTCTTAGCCACCCTGACCCGGCATTACCCTACCTCCTTGAAGTAGACGCATCCGAGGTAGCAGTGGGCGCTATTATCTCCCAACGCCAGGGGAACAAAGATCTGATGCATCCTGTGGGCTTCTTCTCCCGAAAACTCTCCCCAGCGGAGAGGAATTATGATGTTGGTGACCGGGAACTACTCGCCATCAAGGCTGCACTGGAGGAATGGAGGTACCTTCTGGAGGGCGCTGCACATCCGGTCTTGATCTATACGGATCACAAGAACTTAGAATACTTAAGATCCGCAAAACGCTTGAAACCCCGACAGGCCCGATGGGCATTATTCTTTTCTCGTTTTTCTTTCCACATCACGTATCGCCCCGGCTCAAAAAACATCAAGCCAGACGCATTATCACGGATGCACGACAATCCCAAGGACTTACCTGCCCCTGACACCATTCTTCCGGCCGGGAACTTTCTACTGCTGCACCATGATCTGCTTCCCCGACTTAGAGAAGCATCCACGGATTCTGCAAAACCCCCAGGTGTCACCCTGACCCCCAGAGACTGACTTTTTTGGAGAGGGAGCCAAATTTTTGTGCCAGCAGATATTCGGGTAGAGGTCCTAAAACTACTTCATGACCATCCATTGGCAGGACATTTCGGAGTCCGTAAAACCCTTGAACTGGTACGACGTACCTTCTGGTGGCCAGGCTTGGAGGAATTCTGCAAATCGTACATCAATACCTGTCCAACCTGCAATCAAAACAAGACTACAAGGAATCGAGCCTGGGGCTTACTAAAACCTCTGCCGGTACCCGATAGACCATGGCAGATGATCGCCATGGACTTTATAGTAGAGCTTCCATGTTCCGAGGGGTGCACAGCGATTTTTGTAGTCGTGGATCGCCTATCTAAGATGGCCCACTTTCTCCCACTAAAAAATACTCCATCCGCTGCTGAGACTGCCCGTGTCTTCATCAGAGAAATTGTCAGACTCCATGGAATCCCTGCAAACATCGTGTCAGATAGGGGGGTCCAGTTTACATCTCGTTTCTGGAGAGCCCTGTGTGAGATTCTGAATATCAAACTTGCTTTCTCCTCGGCCTACCATCCTCAGACTAACGGACAGACTGAACGCACAAACCAGACCCTGGAGCAATATATTAGATGTTTCACTTCCTTCTCCCAGAACGATTGGGTCTCCCTGCTACCCCTGGCAGAATTTGCCTACAATAACGCCAGCCATTCGGCAACCGGACAATCCCCCTTTTTCGCCAATTATGGCTTTAATCTAACCTTCTTACCAGATTTTCTTCCAGAATCCCCAGTTCCGGCGGTGCAGAGCACGGTGGACTTCCTCAGTCGCAACAACCGGGTACTACAAGAAGCAGTAACGAAAGCTCAAGCCGACAGCAAGAAAGCCTTCGATAGGAAAAGGAGAGGTGAGCTGGACCTGCAACCGGGAGATCAGGTATGGCTTTCTACTAGTAACCTCAGATTAGCTTGTCCTTCCAAGAAACTGGCACCCAGGTTTATGGGACCCTTTCCGGTAAAAAGAAAAATCAATGAGGTTTCCTATGAACTGTCTTTACCCGAGTCCCTTAAGGTTCACCCGGTATTTCACGTATCATTGCTGAAACCCGCAACTCCTGATCCCTTTCCTGACAGAGGGGCTGGTCCACCTGAACCTATTTCAGTTGATGGCTGCGAGGAGTATGTAGTAGAAGCCATCCTTGACTGCAGGAAACGGCAGGGGCAAAATCAATTTCTGATCAAGTGGAAGGGGTACGGGCCGGAGGACAATTCGTGGGAACCCGAGAACAATATCCACGCCCAAGAACTAATTCGTGCTTTTTTTTCTTCCCATCCTGAGAAACAGGCCCGCCTGGGCATCCGGAGGCTGCCCCTTGGGGGGGGGCAATGTCAGGGCCCTGGCGCCGGCTCCCGGCGCGCCCCTGGTGTGCGCGCGCGTGTCCGCGCTCGGGCGCGTGCACCGGTGGTGCGCGCGCGTGCGCGGGTGGTGTGCGCGCGGCGGGAGCGCGCGCGTGCACGTTGGCGCGAGTCTTTGGCGCCAATATGCCTTTAAAAGGCAGTCAGATACAGCAGCCCCTTGCTGTCTGATCTGCCAAAATACCCTGTGATTTAAACCTGAATCTGCATCTGAAGTACCTGACCTGATCTTGACCCGGCTACGTTTGACTCTCCGTATCTCTCCAATCCTGACCTCGGCCTGTTTGGACTTACCTTCTGTTACCATTACCACCGCTGCCAGATCTTCTGCCTGAACACCCGACTACGCCTGCCTGTTTAACCCTTCGCCTGCTCCCGTGTTGACCTCGGCCTGCCTGACCCAGCTTACGTCTCATCCTCCTGTTTACTTCGCTCCACACCAGTTCTGAAGTCACCTGCCAAGTCGCATCGGGATCGCAAACCTCTGCATCTGCATTCATACCACCAGTTCCCGTATCGGAGTGCCTGTTCCGTCCTTGTTCCTGTGACCCCGGAAGAACCTGCACCGAGCTGACCTGACCTGCACCATCATCCAGGCACCCTTACCCCGCTGCGCTCCCGAGTCGCTGTTCCCAAATCCAGCGTCTCCCGAACCAGCGCCGTACGAGAGGCCACCTCCTGCGACCAGGATCTGACAACCAGGTATTTACCATACATAACAAACACAATGCCGAGTGAACAGCGAGTGCCCAGCATGGCACCCGCTGTTCACCTTTTTGGACACCTATCGGAGCCTACGGCTCTAATCAGGTGCTTCCAACAAATTACCCCGCCTCTGTAATTCAGGTACCTGGTGCCCGAAAAGGGGTCGGGCACATGGATAGGGGGTGGCAGCGGCGACCATAGATAGATACATGTAATGCATGAATCTATCTATGGTGAGAGAGAGAGGTGGCAGGAGAGAGGGGGCGGCGATCTTGTGCCCTTTATGGACGCACCGCCATTGGTTGGAGCCCCAACTAGCGGTTTCAAGTTGATGCCTGGGTCAATTTTCAGCAAATTTCCAGCAGTTTCCTTAAAGCCGTAGTAAAGTCCGCATTGTGATTTTTACCTACAGGTAAGTCTATAATAAGGCTTACCTGTGTTTAAAATTAATATCGCCTAAACGTGCACTGTTTAGGAGATACTCACCCTGGATGCAGGGCTGTCTTAATGAGAGGGCACACCTGGGCACTGCCCAGGGGCCCCAGCTGAATGGGGGGCCCCTGCACTTTCCCCAAAGCAGCTGGTCCTTGAGCCCACACTGCCCTAAAATTGAGGGCCCCATGATGGCACTGAGAGTGATAGATACACAGGGGAGGCAGTCTGCCTTCTACCTACTTGATGTCTGTTTACCTGCACTGTCATCATTGTAGAGGCCCCAGAGCATTACTTTGCCCAGGGGCCCATGATGCTATTAAGACTGGCCTGCCTGGATGCAACCGGTGACATCACCGGTACATGCAATCTGAAGGTCCAGCAGTGGTTGCCTGTCCATTAGGGGTGATGGAGAGCCACCACCCCTCTATCCACAGCCACAATCCCCATGCTCTATCCATGGCCACTATTTTGACAGGATAACGCCACCCTCTATTCATGTGTCCGGCCCCTTTCAGGAAGCCGGGTGCGTGAATTACAGCAGCGGAGGTGTTTTTTTGTAAAATCTGATTAGAGCCAAAAGCTACAATAAGCTTGAAAATAGGATGGGCTTGTGGTGCAGAGCATTGGGTGGTACTGTTTGCTGCCCCCTCCCCCCCAACAAAATAGTAATAATATATGAATAAATAAATGTAAAATAAATACGCAAATACCAGTAACCATGGGCGTCCGCTGAAATTTTTTCAGGGGGGGGGGACGCATTAGCAACGGCAATACACAGTCGCATTTTACCCTTTCTTCGACCGCTAGCGCTAGGCACATCGCCATCAACACCACGGGACCACCATGTCACCAGCAACACCAGGGCACCACCATGTCACAAGGAACACCAGGCCACCACCATGTCACCAGCAACACCAGAGCACCACCATGTCACCAGCAACACCAGATCACCACCATGTCACCAGCAACACCAGGGCACCACCATGTCACCAGCAACACCAGGGCACCACCATGTCACCAGCAACACCAGGGCACCACCATGTCACCAGCAACACCAGGGCACCACCATGTCACCAGCAACACCAGGGCACCACCATGTCACCAGCAACACCAGATCACCACCATGTCACCAGCAACACCAGGGCACCACCATGTCACCAGCAACACCAGGGCACCACCATGTCACCAGCAACACCAGGGCACCACCATGTCACCAGCAACACCAGGGCACCACCATGTCACCAGCAACACCAGGGCACCACCATGTCACCAGCAACACCAGATCACCACCATGTCACCAGCAACACCAGGGCACCACCATGTCACCAGTAACACCAGGGCACCACCATGTCACCAGCAACACCAGGGCACCACCATGTCACCAGCAACACCAGATCACCACCATGTCACCAGCAACACCAGGGCACCACCATGTTTCCAGCAACACCAGGGCACCACCATGTCACCAGCAACACCAGGGCACCACCATGTCACCTGCAACACCAGGACACCACCATGTCACCTGCAACTCCAGGGCACCACCATGTCACCAGCAACACCAGATCACCACCATGTCACCAGCAACACCAGATCACTATCACTACCATGTCAGCAGCAACACCAGGGCACCACCATGTCACCAGCAACACCAGATCACCACCATGTCACCAGCAACACCAGATCACTATCACTACCATGTCAGCAGCAACACCAGGGCACCACCATGTCACCACCAACACCAGATCACCACCATGTCACCACCAACACCAGATCAACACCAGGGCACCAGCAACCAGTAGCTCACTTGTTATACCCAGAGACATCTATTATCAAGTAATGTTAGACTGCATGTAACAGGATACAGAGCATGCCTGTCACCTCTCTGTGCTGTGCAGAGTGCAGTCTTGTCAGCCTCACCTGGTGCCATATGTTTTCACGCTGACATCTCTCTGACCACTCCTCTCAGCATCTTTCTCTCCTTCAGATGATCTCCCCCGGCCATCTTACAAACAGCCAGAAACTCTGCCTCCCACCGCCCGACACGTACAGCATCCTCATCTGCTCTGCTCGCCAGGCCCCAAATTCCCGCTCATACAGACCCCGCCTCCGCTTCTGCAAGTCTCCTCATGTCGCCTCTGGATTGGTGCATGAGTCAGGACCCCACTCTCTGGCGGAGCGGCTCCTTCTGCCTGCCCCAAAGACACTTGCGTTGATCACCCCCTGTGCTGATATTCATTCGCGGGGGGTGTCGGCCTGACACCCCCTGCAGTTCTTAAATTCCAGGGGGGGCAACCGACCCCCGTTGCCCTATGGAGCGGATGCCCATGCCAGTAACTAAAAATCATTATAAATAAATAAATAAATAGATAAATAAAATAATCTAATAATGTGTAATAATACTCCCCCCCCCCAGCTCTTATGCATCTTAAAACAGAGGTAATGGGATCACTTATAAAGAAAGGGAAAAAAATATTTATCACGGTAGCACCCTGCACCATAGGTAGGTGTAGAGTGAGGATTTTTGTGAGGTAGCTGCCAGTGCAGGTAAATTTAGGCAGGCCTATGCTGCATGCTAGGCCTGCTTGTTTTGATCTGGGGGCAGGGAGTGGTTAGTGTATCAGTGGGTATGACCACCTGTGCTTTAGTTCTGGGGGCCTCCCCTGCTTCCAGGAAGAATGTTCTGGAAGAGGGGCAGGGCACAGGACTGGAGTGACAGGGAGCTCATGTGTGGAGCCCTGACCTATCCCCAACTGGAATTGGCAGGGGGCAGGCCTCCCATATAAGCTAAGGTCCAGCCAACTGGAGGCGGGTGACCACATGTGCCGGATTGCCCGGGACAGTCCCGCATTTTGCAGGTCTGTCCCGGGCACATTCATTCCAGGACAATACAGTGTCCCAGAATCAACCTGACACAGCCACCCCATGGGTCAATCTGATGCCCCCAAAAAAGGCTGCCACATCACTGCTTTACTCACTGACAGTACTTGTCCTGGCCGGGAATGCCTGGAGGAGCACAATCCCGCCCCCTGCTTGTGATTGGAGAAATCATAAATCCTGCCTCTTGTGTCCAATCACTGTGCTGTAATTCGTTACAGCACAAGATGATTTTTGGGAAGGGAGGGTGTCCCTGAATGGTAGTTTGGAAATGTGGTCACCCTACTGGAGGGGAGTTTTTTCGGCCGAAAGACGTAGGAAATGGCGCAGCAAGGGCCCATCCCCATCCCAGCGGAGGAACCCGGGAGGCTGGGATGGGGCCTCATCCTTATACGGTCATGGAGAAGGTGTCCTGGAAAAGAGGGGCTGGAGAAGCTATTGGAACGCATGTCCAGTTAAGTTCTTCATCATGGACTCAGGGCAGTAGAAGGTCGGTGAGTGTGACACAGTGGATTCCTGAAAGAGGCATTCCAGGGGAGTTGGGTGCGAGGCTGGAGGAGAGACTGTGGGGTTTGTGTCAAATCAATGCGGCCTGCAGGCGCAGGATTTGCAGGTTGGGCTAGCTGCGATCAGTAGTCTACCAACCAATAATCAAACTGCTAAATCAGGGTTTGACAAATTTGCTTGGAATCTAATGCCGCATACACACGATCATTTTTCAGCATGAAAAAAACATTGTTTTTCAAAAACGTCATTTAAAATGATTGTGTGTTGGCTACACATCATTTTACAGGTTCTGAAAAACAAAAAAAAAATTTTTTACGACGTTGTCGTTTTTCGGGTTGTAAAAAATTATCGTGTGTGGGCTAAAACGACGTAAAAAAGCCGCGCATGCTCAGAAGCAAGTTATGAGACGGAGCCGTTCGTAATGGAGTAAGCACATTCATCACGCTGTAACAGACAGAAAAGCGCAAATCGTCTTTTACTAACACAGAATCAGCTAAAGCAGCCCCAAGGGTGGCGTCATCCGCATGGAACTTCCCCTTTATAGTGCCGTCGTACATGTTGTACGTCACCACGCTTTGCTAGAGCATTTTTTTTTCACGATTGTGTGTAGGCAAGGCCGTTTTAATGATCGGGTTAAAAAAAACTTTGTTTTTTCTAGAGCCTGAAAAACGTAAATTTTTACAACCTGAAAAACTGTCGTGTGTACACGGCATGAGTGTTGTCAGCCTGCAACAGGAAGTGCTGTTACTGGCAGGATCACCACATAAGAAACTTTGTTAGGCTGGATTCACACCTATGTGTGCAGTTTTAGTGCTTTTTGCATTTTGCAGATTTGCGCTACATTCCATTTAACACGGTTTCCAATGGAACACATTCTGTAGTGAAAATTTGCAGATTCCCCCAAAAAAATGATTTGCTTAAGAGAACTGTATAGAGGGAGGAATGATGCCAACGTCCCAAATAACAGATTTATGCAGAATTTTACATGACAGAATATAGATCCCCAATTGCCAAGAATTCTGAATAAATAACCAGACAAAATACCAACAGACTCCTTATGTAAAAAACTCTACAGAAAAATAAGACAGAGTGCAACCAGCGAGCGACCTCAGGACATATGGAGCGCTCATTGCTAGGTCTGTACCCGGCCTCCGTGTCCCAGCCGCTCACTATACCATAACTAAATGTATCTGTATAATATAAATTACAGGTCACTCTATCAGTGGGCTCTTGGCTGATTTCCCCAGCGTGTGCCTTTAAATAATGTCAGCGGTAAAATGTGCTCTGCGCTCGCTGGCTGCCGTGGCAGATTTATTCCGGCACCCCCCCCCCCCCCCCCCACCACCACCCCACCCCTTCTCACAGGCAGAGAGGAAGGAAGGAGCCCAAGAAGAGATAGAAGGAGGAAAGGCAGAAGAGGAGAGATGTGGAGGGAGGAGAGAGAAAGAGACACAGGGAGTGGAGGAGGAGGAAAAGAAAAAAGGATGAGAGGAAGTTCCAGGGAAGATAAAAGGATGAGAGGTGGATAGAGGAAGGATAAAGGGATGAGTGGCAGTTAAAAGGATGGATGAAAGAATGAGAGGTAGATAGAGGAAGGATAAAGGGATGAGAGGTAGATAGAGGAAGGGTAAAATGATGAGAGGTGGATAAAGGGAAAGAAAAAGGGATTAGAGGTAGATAGAGGAAAGGTAAAAGGATGAGAGGTAGATAGAGGGAAAGATAAAGGGATGAGAGGTGGATAGAGGGAAAGATGAAAGAATGAGCCGCCGTACACACGGCCGAGGTTCTCGCTGAAAACCAGCGAGAACCTCGCTGGAATGCACATTCCAGCGAGGACCTCGGCCGTGTGTACGGTCTTGGCGAGCTTCCCGTCGGGAAGCCCGTCGAGCCGAAATAGAGAGCACGCTCTCTATTTCCTCGACGGCCCGCCCGGAAGAATGGCTGGTTGCCATTCCCGACGGGCGGGTCGCCGATTTCGACGGCCGGCAGAGAACCTCGATGGGCGGAACGATGTGTTCTGCCCGTCGAGGTTCTCTGCCGTGTGTACGGCGCTTGAGAGGTGGATAGAGGAAGGATAAAGGGATGAGAGGCAGATAGAGGACATATAAAAGGATGAGAGGTGGATAGAGGGAAAGATAAAGGAATGAGAGGTAGATAGAGGAAGGATAAAGGGATGAGAGGTAGATAGAGGGAAGGATGAAAGAATGAGAGGTAGATAGAGGAAGGATAAAAGGATGAGAGGTAGATAAAGGAAGGATAAAGCGAGGAGAGGCAGATAAAGGATAGATAAAAGGATGAGAGGTAGATAGAGGAAAGGTAAAAGGATGAGAGGTAGATAGAGGAAGGATAAAGGGATGAGAGGTAGATAGAGGGAAGGATGAAAGAATGAGAGGTAGATAGAGGAAGGATAAAGCGAGGAGAGGCAGATAGAGGACATATAAAAGGATGAGAGGTGGATAGAGGAAGGATAAAGGGATGAGTGGCAGATAAAAGGAAGGATGAAAGAATGAGAGGTAGATAGAGGAAGGATAAAAGGATGAGAGGTAGATAAAGGAAGGATAAAGCGAGGAGAGGCAGATAAAGGATAGATAAAAGGATGAGAGGTAGATAGAGGAAAGGTAAAAGGATGAGAGGTAGATAGAGGAAGGATAAAAATATGAGAGGTAGATAGAGGAAGGATAAAGGGATGAGAGGTGGATAGAGGAAAGGTAAAAGGATGAGAGGTGGATAGAGGGAAAGATAAAGGGTTGAGAGGTAGATAGAGGAAGGGTAAAAGGATGAGAGGTAGATAGAGGAACAGCGGTGGCCCGTCCATTAGGGGCGCATGGGTATCGCACCCCTAATCCATTGCACTCTGGCCCCTAATCTACATGGAGGGCACCGGATGCATAGATTTCAATGTTTTTTTTTTTAAGCACATGATTAGAGCCTGAGGCTCTGATTGGCTTAACAAATGGATGGGCTCGGGGCGCAGAGTACTGTGCCCCGGGCCCACCCACTTGTGTGACATTAGCAAATGAATATTCACAAATGTCTTCCTTCTTCTCCTCCTGGCCAATCAGGAAGCGTTGCCCTGAGACCTGATTGGACAGGGAGTTTTAGGACTCCCAGCCAAGCTAAAGCGAGGAGCAGCATGGGCCTCCTAAGGTAAGGCCACTGATCGTCGCCATCCATCTCTCCCATGGGGGCTGTCACTGATCGCCACGGTTTGTCTCCCGCAGGGGGGGGTTAAAGAGAGAAGAGTTGGGGGAGGATAAAACAAGACAGACAGGGGTAAAATGAAGGGAGGAGAGGCAGGCAGGAGTAAGATGGAGGGAGGAGAGGTAGGTGGGAGGAGATAGATGTGAGAGAGGCAGATAGGAGGGAGATAGAGGGAGGAGAGGGATGTAGGAGTAAGATACAGAGAGGAGAGGTAGGTAGGAGGAGATAGATGTAAGAGGGGCAGATAGGAGGGAGATAGAGGGAGGAGAGGTAGGTAGGGGTAAGATAGAGGGAGGTGAGATAGGTGGGAGAAGATAGATGTCAGAGAGGCAGATAGGTGCGAGATAGAGGGAGGAGAGGTAGGTAGGGGTAGGATAGAGGGAGGAGAGGTAGGTGGGAGTAAGATAGAGGGAGGAGAGGTAGGTGGGAGGAGATAGATGTCAGAGAGGCAGATATGAGGGAGATAGAGGGAGGAGAGGTAGGTTGGGCTAAGATAGATTGAGGAGAGGTAGGTTGGGGTAAGATAGAGGGAGGAAAGGTAGGTAGGGGTAGGATAGAGGGAGGAGAGGTAGGTTGGGGTATGATAGACGGAGGAGAGGTAGGTTGGGGTAGGATAGAGGGAGGAGAGGTAGGTAGGTGTAGGATAGAAGGAGGAGAGGTAAGTAGGGGTAGGATAGAGGCAAGAGAGGTAGGTTGGGGTAAGATAGAGGGAGGAGAGGTAGGTTGGGGTAAGATAGAGGGAGGAGAGGTAGGTAGGGGTAGGATAGAAGGAGGAGAGGTAGGTTGGGGTAAGATAGTGGGAGGAAAGGTAGGTAGGGGTGGCATAGAGGGAGGAGAGGTAGGTTGGGGTAAGATAAAAGGGGAGAGGTAGGTTGGGGTAGGATAGAGGGAGGAGAGGGAGGTTGGGGTAAGATAGAGGGAGGAGAGGTAGGTTGGAGTAAGATAGAAGGGGAGAAGTAGGTTGGGGTAGGATAGAGGAAGGAAAGGTAGGTAGGGGTGTGATAGAGGCAAGAGAGGTAGGTTGGGGTAAGATAGAGGGAGGAGAGGTAGGTAGGGGTAGGATAGAGGCAAGAGAGGTAGGTTGGGGTGGGATAGCGTGAAGAGAGGTAGGTAGGGGTAAGATAGAGGGAGGAGAGGTAGGTAGGGGTGGGATAGAGGGAGGAGAGGTAGGTTGGGGTAAGATAGAGGGAGGAGAGGTAGGTAAGGGTAGGATAGAAGGAGGAGAGGTAGGTTGGGGTAAGATAGAGGGAGGTAGGGGTAGGATAGAGGCAAGAGAGGTAGGTTGGGGTGGGATAGAGGGAGGAGAGGTAGGTAGGGGTAAGATAGAGGGAGGAGAGGTAGGTAGGGTTGGGATAGAGGGAGGAAAGGTAAGTAGAGAACAAATAAATGTAGGAGAGGAAGATAACATGCAAGATGCAGAAGAGGAACTATGGAGAAGCAAGGCAAAGTTACAATAGCACATCCAACCCACACACGAGGATAGTTATGGATGAGTCATACACATACAATGACCCCGAGGAAATTACACGTTATTGATTTTTGTGTGATTTGCTATGACAATAAACACCACCGCCATTAATAGAATGTTTTCACTACCTAGTTATATTCTGAAGCAGATGTTGACTCTCAAGAGGCAAAAAAACAAGATGATTTGCTCTCCAAAATAACATTTAGGAGGTAAAGTATAAAAACAGAAACCTTGCAAAGATGTATGATATTCGAAGACCAATCTGACACAGCAATAATAATTACACCCCCCTCCCACACCTTGCTTGTTTTTTGTTGAATGCATAGGCTATCACACACATAGTACTAATCTTTATCAGTGGTTACGTGAGCATCCTCTTTGCTGGGTCTGATTGTGACCAGTCTGCTGAAGCAGCACTTCATGCTGATATCCAGCTGGTCTTGTCACCGCCCCTCTAAAGCCCAGTACACACGGGCCAGAATCTCGTCAGGAAAAAAAAACTAGTTTTTCCTGATGGGATTCTTGGCAAGAATGTTTCTGTGTAGACATTTTTATGATTTTTTTTTCACATTTTTTAATAAATCTGTTGGATAATGCACTAGGCTAGTGCACCCTCTTTTATTTTTCTATTCGTACTGCTTGTTTTTGTTTCCTGGGTTAGTAGAAATCAAGGGAGAGTTGGATGACTCAGAGGCAGCATCACTGAGACCTCCCACTTATTTCCAGATTGTGCTGGAACCTTCTTGAAAGGAGGAGGAGAGGTGAGTTGGAGCTGCCTGGAGTATTCTGAGGGCCCTGACCAAACCCCAACTTGGACTGACAGGGGGCAGGTCTCTTCAAATACTCAGAGTCAGCCCAGCTGGGGCGGGGTTGTTCGGGTGGAAGCTGGAGATGGAGTGTTAGACTGCCGTGACCTTTGAGCAAGCTCCCCAATCTGGGGGGGGGGTTGACCTTGGGCCTGGGCTCGGGTGCAGGTGAAACCTTCTTACAACCATGGAGGTGTCCTGGACAGGAGGCACCGGAGCAAGGAGAAGACAGCAGGAGAACACTGCCAGGCAAGTCTCCAGGTCCAGGAGGAACAACAATGTACAGCCAAGAGGGCTGGTGTGTGACACAGTCAGGAAGACTGGGAGGCACGCCTGAGAGGACTGGGAGAAAGCAGTCTGGGCTGGGTGCAGAGCCAGTCTGGAGGACTGTGGTGGCATAGGCAGTGGAAATAGGCAGCTGCAGCCAGGAGGGCTGGCAGGGACTGAAGAGGTGGTACTGGGATCAGTAGCCTCGTGGGACAACTAGCACTAGGACCACCATTTTTGCTACACCATAGGGGCCCGCGGTCCCTGCCTGCAAAGGGCATTTTGCTTTGGGCCTGGCTGAGCCAGTGTCAGGTCTGCAATTCAGTGCTATCTGGTCCTGGGAGTTGTAGTTCTACAAGCAAGTCTGTGCTGGAGGTAGAACAGGAGAAGTGTGTAGGATAATTTCTTATCTGCAATCAAGTGGGCATCCCATAAGTCCCCTATTCCTATTCAAATTAAATCCCCTAAATAAAAACAAAAAACACGTACAAGGAATATTTGGATGCCTGGGAATTTGTGAGCCTGATTTAGGGTTGCCACCTGTCCAGGATTTCCCCAGACAGTTTGGGTTTCGAATCGTGCGTCCGGGTTTCAGACTGCCTAAAACCCGTACACCTTATTCAGACTGAACTATGACTTCCCAGCAGGGTTTCTGGCTCCAGTTGTCTAAGCCAAGGGTGTCTGTTACACTCTCTTTCCAACTCCAAGAAGTTAGCATTAACATTCCCCCCACCCCTCTGTGTCTGCCCACACTTCAATCTCTGGCACTTTTCGTCAAAAAAGGGTAAGTGGGGGCCAGGAATTAAAATTCCAGCAGCCTCAGATACATCTGGATGAGAGATACAGACTGCCAAGGGGTGGGTGAGTGAGCTCACCATCCTTCCCTGTCTGTAATCTGTTTTCCCCTTCTCTCGTCTGCCTCTGAGAGAGTACACTAAGGTAAATCAGGGTTCTCAGAGAACTCCTTACATCAGGGGTTCCCTTTACACCAGGGGCCACAGTGTTCCCCCTTACATCAGAGTCCTCTCCGTACATCAGAATTTTTAGTGTCCCCCCCTTAAATCAGGGTTCCCAGAGCATCCCTTAGAGTCCCCAGAGTTCTCCCTTACACCAGAGTCTGCAGAATCCCCCCTTACAGTGTAAGGGAACTCTGCGAGTTCAGATGGAAAAGGGGAAATCTGTGGACTCTGAGGTAAAGGGGGACTCTTGTTATTAACTGCTTGCCGACCATGTCACGCCGATATACATCAGCAGAATGGCACGGCTGCACAAAGCAATGTATATATACATTGCTCTGAATTACGAAGCGCGCGTGCGTGCGCGCCCCTGTTGTCGCAAGCTCCGTGACCGTGTCCACGGGATCCGCAGACTGAATGTCCGCCGGTGTCCCGCGATCGTGTCACGGAGCTGCAGAAGAGGGGGATGCCTATGTAAACAAGGCATTTCCTTGTTCTGCCCTGTGACCGGACACTGATCCCTGTCATCGGGAGTGGTGATTACTGGTGATTACTGTCGTGTCACTGGTAGCCCAGCCCCCACACACTTAGAATCCCTTCCCTGCCAGTGTCATTTACACAGTAATCAGTGGCTATTTATAACACTGATCGCTGTATAAATGACGATGGTCCCAAAATGATGTCAAAATTGTCAGATGTGTCCGACGTCCCAATTAAAATCGCAGATCGCCGCCGTTACTAGTAAAAAAGAAAAAATAATAACAAAAATGCCATAATTCTATCCCTTATTTTGTAGACGCAATAACTTTTGCACAAACCAATCAATAAACACTTACAGTATTGATATTTTTTTTTACCAAAATAAGTAGAAGAATACGTATCGGCTTAAACTGAGGAAAAAATGAGTTTTTTTTATATGTTTTTGGGGTATATTTATTATAGCAAAAAGTAAAAAATATTGTTATTTTTTTTTTCAAAATTGTCGCTCTATTTTTGTTTGTAGCGCAAAAAAAAAAAAAATACCACCAAAATAAAGCTCTGTTTGTGGGACAAAAAAAAGGATGTCAATTTTGTTTGGGAGCCACGTCGTGCAACAGCGCATTTGTCAGTTAAAGCGATGCAGTGCCGTATCGCAAAAAGTGCTCTGGTCTTTGGCCAACCAAATTGTCTGGGGCTTAAGTGGTTAATGCCTAAACTGAGGAAAAAAATATTTTTTTATATTATTTGGGGGGATATTTATTGTAGCAAAAAGTAAAAGATATTTTTTATTCCAAAATTGTCGCTCTTTTTTTGTTTATTGCGCAAAAAAAAAACGCAGAGGTGATCAAATACCACCAAAAGAAAGCTCTATTTGTGGGGACAAAAAAATTGTTAGTTAAAGCGACAGTTAAAGCGACGCATTGCCGTTTCGCAAAAATGGGCTCTGGTTAGGAAGGGGTAAATTCTGGTTAACACCTTAAGGACCGCCGCATGTACATTTACGTTGGCAGAATGGCACGGACAGGCACATTGGCGTACCTGTATGTCCCTGCCTAGACGTGGGTCGGGGGGACCCCCCCCCCCGGTACTTGCGGCGGTCCCCGTGGCTGCAGGAGCGATCCGGGATGAGGGGGCGGCTGTTCGTTTCTAGCCACCCCCTCGCAATCGCTCCCAGCCAATCTGCGCACTCCCCCGCCCTCTCCCTGTGGGGGAAGTGATGTAATCTCTCCTCGTGGCGGTCTTTTCAAACGCCGCTGAGGAGAGAAGACATCACACAGTGAGTTTGCACCAACACTAACACAGTACACATAGGCACATAAAACCCCCCCGATCACTCCCCCCCCCACCCAAGTCCCCCGTCACAGTGTCACTGAATGCAGTGATCATATATTTACTGATCACTGCATTTAGTGTCAGTGTGACAGTTAGTGTGACAGGCAGTTAGTGTTAGGTTCAGGGTAGCCCCCGTACCCCCCCCCCTCAAATAAAGTTTTAACCCCTTGATCACCGCCCTAGTTAACCCTTTCACCCCCTATTGCCAGTGTCACTAAGCGATCGGTTTTCGGATCGCTGTATTTGTGTCACTGTTGCCGCTAGGTAGCTTTTTTTTTTTTTTTTTTATTGCGATTTTTTTTTTTTTACTAAAGACATGTGGCTGAATACATTTTGGCCTCAATGTTTGACTAAAATTTAGTTTATTCGATTTTTCTTATAACAAAAATGAGAAAATATCTTTTTTTTTTCAAAAATGTCGGTCTTTTTCCGTATATATCGCAAAAGATAAATATCGCAGAGACAATCAAATACCATCAAAAGAAAGCTCTATTTGTGGAAAGAAAAGGACGCAAATTTTGTTTGGGAGCCACGTCGCACGACCGCGCAATTGTCTGTTAAAGCGACGCAGTGCCGAATTGTAAAAACGCCTCTGGGCATTTAGCAGCATACTGGTCCGGGGCTTAAGTGGTTAAATAGCAAAATACATGTATAGTTTATACCATAAAAAAATAATTGTTGGGCGCCGCTAAAGTGTTTGGGTTTGAAGAAAAGGTGGCAACCCTCGCCTGGCTGTGCACGGTGAGAGATGGACCACAACTACCAGCAGTGCCTACAGGGTTACCGCTACACAGTATATAGAATTTTTATAGGCGGTCTGTTTTAAATGTAATAATGTGAGCCAATAACAAAAAAAAAAACCTTTTCAGTTATTGGTGTGACAAAGTGGAGATGCGATGTGACTCCTCAGCCGCTCTCTCCAACTCCCGGCTCAGAACAAACGCGGCTTCTCAACCTATTACAATCACTATTAAAATAAAGGAGAAGCCACTGAGATGAGCAAATTGTCAATAATGTCACACAGATGGGATAAGTAAAAGTGACACGGTAATTATTCTGCCTATATACTGCAGAATGAAATTGCTGTTAAATAAATATTTTAGGAGGCTACCTCTCATCTCCTAATTTTCACAGTGCGCTTTTTTTTTCTCTTGCAAGCCGTTTAACACCGAGGGACCGGAGGAGAAAAAAAAATAATTACTGTTTCAGCGATACTGAACAGAAGAGATGCTTATAATGGAACTGAGACACACGGCGAATATCCTGTAAGCTCAACCAATCGATATTTAGCGTCCCGAATTCTGCATCCTGGATCCGTGTACATCACCGACCCAACACAATAGCCTCACCTGCATTTAAAAATAGATATACAAACATTACACATTTATTAAAGGGGGAAAAAGAGATAAAATAAATGCCGCGTACACACGACCATTTTTCGGGTTCTAAAAAAATGAAGAGCCAGATTCTTGTACCTTTACGACTTTCCAGCGTAACCCATTTACGCTACGCCTCTGCACTTTTTACGGGGCAAGTGCTGTATTCTCAAAGCACTTGCTCCGTAATTTGTGGCGGCGTAGCGTAAATGGGCCGGTGTAAGGCCGCGTAATTCAAAGTAGAAAGGAGGGGGGCGTGCTGTATTTAAATTAAGGGCGCCCTCGCACCGAACGAACTGAGCATGCGCCGGCCGCAAACGTAGCCCACTGCGCATGCTCCATAGTACGACGCAAATACATTGGTTGCGACGACAACGTAATTAACGTACAGCCCTATTCGCGACGAGTTACGTAAACCACGGAAAAACACGACGCTGTCCCGACATCAATACTTAACATGGCGTACGCCGAACCTACGCAAGGTTACCCCCAGGGGCGGACTGACAACTCATGGGGCCCCCGGGCAATAGAAGATTATGGGTCCCCTGGGCTTACAGATGGCCACCATGCCATTAGGCAGTGCAGAGGCGGGGCAGCTAAAATCTCTGGATTTTTACATCAAAAGCATGTCAGTTTCGGACATATCAGGGACAGATGTAAATAAAACACACATTTTTACATACTGTCCCTGGTTTTACTGAGCCTGGCAACCCTGATGGGGCCCCCTAGTGGCATGGGGCCCTCAGGCAGTGCCCGAGTGCCTCAATGGTCAGTCCGCCCCTGGTTACCCCTCATATAGCAGGGGTAACCTTACACTTACGCAAACTACGTAAACTACGGCGACGGCGTGCAAAAACATTCGGGAATCGGCGTATCAGGCTCATTTGCATATTCAAAGCAGAAATCGACAGGAACGCCACCTAGCGGCCAAGCAAAACATTGCAACTTAGATCCGACGGTGTAAGTGACTTAGGCCAGTCGGATCTACGCCAAATCTATGCGTAACTGATTGTAAGAATCAGTCGCATAGATACACAGGGCAAGAAACAGAGATACGATGGTGTATCTGGAGATACACCGTCGTATCTTTTTTGAGAATCTCGCCCAAAGTTTTTGTTTTTTATGTCATTAAAAACGATGGTGTGTGGGGCTCCAGAGCATTTTTCACAATCTAAATAATGGGCATTAAAAATTTCGAACATGCTCTATCTTTCCACAACGTTTTTAACGTTGTCATTTTTAATGGCGCGTACGCGCAATCATTTTTCGGCATGAAAAAAACGTTGTTTTAAAAAAATTTAATTTAAAATGATGGTGTGTGGGCTTCACATCATTTTCGGGTTCTGAAAAAACGACAATTTTTTTTTCCGAACATGCTACATTTTTTAACGACGTCTTAAACGTTGTCAAACCCCAAGGGTGGCGTCATCCGAATGGAACTTCCCCTTTATAGTGCCGTCGTACGTGTTTTACGTCACCGCGCTTTGCTAGAGCATTTTTCATTCCACAATCGTGTGTGGGCAAGGCCGTTTTAATGATCGAGTTAAAAAAAAACTTTGGCCCAGATTCACAGAGCGATTACGCCTGTCTAACTGGTGTTAGACAGGAGTAATTTCAAATTTCGCGCGCCGTATCACTAGTTTGAATTCTCAAACCATGATACGGCGGCTTCGGGCTTCGATCCGAGAGGCTTACGTCTTTGTAAGCCTTCGGATCTACGCTGCAAACTTTTTGCGGCCGCTGGGAGGAGTCCGTGTCATTTTCAGCGTCGGGATATGCAAATGACTTTTTACGGCGATCCACGAAGATACAAGCGGCCTTCGCAATCGCTTACGTCATGTTTTTGCTACGTACTGTTAGACCAGCTATTTGCTGGTCTAACGGTGCGTAGCCCATGTTAAGTATGGCCGTCGTTCCCGCGTCAAATTTAATTATTTATTTTTTTTTTTTACGTAACTCGTTCGGGAATAGGAATGTCCGTAAACGACGCTACTCAAAAAAAAATGACGTAACGACGGAGCATGCGCAGTTCGATCGCTGCGGGAACGCGTAGGGGGCGTGAAGCATTTAAAATAGTCGCATTCCCGCGGCGATCGAACTGCGCATGCTCCGTTCAGAAATTTCCCGCCGTGCATTGCGCGAAATCACGTCGTTACGTCATTTTTTTTTGAGTGGCGTTGTTTACGGACATTCCTATTCCCGAAAGAGTTACGTAAAAAAAAAAAAAATACATTTAATTTGACGCGGGAACGACGGCCATACTTAACATGGGCTACGCACCGTTAGACCAGCAAATAGCTGGTCTAACAGTACGTAGCAAAAAAATGACGTAAGCGATTGCGAAGACCGCTCGTATCTTCGTGGATCGCCGTAAAAAGTCATTTGCATATCCCGACGCTGAAAACGACGCAGACTCCTCCCAGCGGCCGCAAAAAGTTTGCAGCGTAGATCCGAAGGCTTACGAAGACGTAAGCCTCTCGGATCAAAGCCCGAAGCCGCCGTATCATGGTTTGAGGATTCAAACTAGTGATAAGGCGCGCAAAATTTGAAATTACTCCTGTCTAACCCCAGTTAGACAGGCGTAATCGCTCTGTGAATCTGGGCCCTAATTTTTTAGAACCCGAAAAATGGTCGTGTGTACGCGGCATAAAAGTTACAAAGTAATGCAGCTCTGTAATCATATACACAGTATCTCACAAAAGTAAGTACACCCCTCACATTTTTGTAAACTTTTGTAAATATTTTCTTCTAGCTTTTCATGTGACAATGCTGAAGAAATGACACTTTGCTACAATGTTGTGTAGTGAGTGTACAGCTTGTATAACAGTGTACATTTGCTGTCCCCTCAAAATAACTCAACACACAGCCATTAATGTCTAAACCGCTGGCAACAAAAGTAAGTACACCCCTCATGCCACGTACACACGGTCGTTTTTTTGGGATGAAATAAAATGAAATTTTTTAAAAACTTCATTTAAAATGATCGTGTGTGGGCTTCACATCGTTTTTTGTCTTGTAAAATTCGAACATGCTGAATTTTTTTTATGTTGTAAAAAATGATCGTGTGTGGGCTAAAACAACGTTTTAAACCCGCGCATGCTCAGAAGCAAGTTATGAGACGGGAGCGCTCGTTCTGGTAAAACTAGCGTTCGTAATGGAGTAAGCACATTCATCACGCTGTAAGGCTCCATTCACACCTAGGCGTTTTAACGCCTGAAGCGAGACGCTATTGCAGCCTAAAATACGCTGGAGGGGTGATTTAACATTGTTCTCTATGGAGATGGTTCTCCACGCCGAACGCCGAAATGCCGTACACCTGAAGCTCAAAACAAGTGCCAGACCCTTTTTTTCAGGCGGCTTCGGCGTTCGGCATAGCTGACAATGAACTGTAAAAAAAAAAGGTTAAAAACGACGCGTTTTGTGGCAGCAAATCGCGGTCCAAAATGCTGCAATTTTTCGCGGCAAATCGCGGTACAAAACGCCGCGCTAAGGTGCCGCGCTAGGCATAGGCGGTATGCAGCGTATTGCAGCGACATGGATTTGGCGTTTTGTCCCCGCGATTTGCAGCGACAAGTCGCTCCTTGTTTTTCGCTGGAGGTGTGATTTTAGCATTGTCGGCTATCCCTGAACGCCTAATACGCCTGAAAAAAAGGGTCTGGGACTTGTTTTGAGCTTCAGGCGTACGGCGTTTCGGCGTTCGGCATGGAGATGTGAACCATCTCCATAGACGACAATGTTAATTCGCCCCTCCAGCGTATCTCAGGCTGCTACAGCGTCGGGCGTAGGGCGACAAAACGCCTAGGTGTGAATGCAGCCTAATGGCCCATACACACGATCCGAATATCGGACGACGAATCGTACGACTTTTTTCGCTTAATAATCGCAAGTAAAATAGAATAGGTTATTAAACTCCCGAAAATTTTCGTATGACAGAAAAAAATTATCGGAAGTGATTTCACGTGTTGTAATGTATTTGTATTGTATTTTCGGACGACGGCTGTACTAACTAAACGAAAATCGTACGATCTGACAAAATGTTTCGCGCTTGTCCGATCGAATAATATCGGATGAACGGTCGTTATCGGCTCTCGAAAGTAGTGTGCACACGATCCAAAAATCGTACGATCCATCATTGGACGATCCTTTTCGTCCGATATTTGGATCGTGTGTATGGGCCATTAGGCTGCATTCACACCTAAGCGTAGGCGATTTGCGACGTTTTTTCCCGCGATTTGCCGCGACAAAACGCAGCGTCAAATCGCGGGTTTTGTACAGGTCATTGGCATCAATGTAAGGCTGCATTCACACCTTTGCGTAGGCGATTTGCGGCGTATTTGCAGCGTCAAAAAATAGGTGTTTTGTCCCGCGATTTGTGCCGTCAAAACACGTCGTTTTTAACCACGTTTTTTTACATTGTATTGTCGGCTATGCGGAACGCCGAAGCCGCCCGATACGCGTCGAAAAAGGGTCCAGGACTTGTTCGAAATTTGGCGTTCGACGTTCTATCGACGTATGGCGTTCTGCGTTAGGAGATGTGAACAGTCTCCATAGAGAACAATGTAAATTCGACCCTCCGGCGTATTGTAGCGTCGCGCTTCAGGCGTAAAAACGCCTAGGTGTGAATGGAGCCCAAAACGCCCAAGCCGCCCGATTTGCGCGACAAAAAAGGGTCCGGGACTTGTTTGAGCTTCAGGCGTTCGGCGTTTTGCAGTGGAGATGTGAACCATCTCCATAGAGAATAATGTTATTTTTCCCCTCTAGCATCTTTAAGCGTCGCGCTTCAGGCGACAAAACGCTCAGGTGTGAATGCCAGACAAAAAAGCGCGGATCGTCTTTTACTAGCAAGGAATCAGCTAAAAGCAGCCCATAGGCGAATAGAACTTCCCGTCGTACGTGTTGTACGTCACCGCGCTTTGTTCATAATTTTTCAAAAACGATGGTGTGTGGGCAACGTCGTTTTTAACCACTTAAGACCTGGACCAAAATGCAGGTAAAGGACCTTGCCCCTTTTTGCGATTCGGCACTGCGTCGTTTTAACTGACAATTGCACGGTCGTGCGACGTGGCTCCCAAACAAAATTGGCGTCCTTTTTTCCCCACAAATAGAGCTTTCTTTTGGTGGTATTTGATCACCTCTGCGGTTTTTATTTTTTGCGCTATAAACAAAAATAGAGCGACAATTTAAAAAAAAATGCAATATTTTTTACTTTTTGCTATAATAAATATCCCCCAAAAATATATAAAAAAACTTTTTTTTCCCTCAGTTTAGGCCGATACGTATTCTTCTACGTATTTTTGGTAAAAAAAAAATCGCAATAAGCGTTTATCGGTTGGTTTTCGCAAAATGTATAGCGTTTACAAAATAAGGGATAGTTTTATTGCATTTTTATTAATCATTTTTTTTTTACTACTAATAGCGTGACTGCGACATTATGGCGGACACTTCGGACAATTTTGACACATTTTTGGGACAATTGTCATTTTCACAGCAAAAAATGCATTTAAATTGCATTGTTTACTGTGGAAATGACAGTTGCAGTTTGGGAGTTAACCACAGGGGGCGCTGTGACTTTGAGTGTTCCCTGTGTGTGTGTTTAGTACTGTGGGGGGTGTGGCTGTAGGTGTGACGTCATCGATCTATATAACAGGGATGACGCGATCGATGTTGCGGCCACAGAGAAGCACGGGGAAGCCGTTCTTCAGCTCCAGGGACGGATCGCCGCACTGCAGCGGCGATCGGGTCCGTGAGTCCCGCGGTCCCGGTCCTGGAGCTTCGGACCGGGTCACGGGAGCGCGCCGCGGGCGCGCGCCCGTGACCCACGGCTGGGTACTAAAATCAACGTATATATACGTTGATTTGCCCAGCCGTGCCATTCTGCCGACGTATATGTGCAGTAGGCGGTCCTCAAGTGGTTAATGATGAAGTTGGAAAAACTTCGTTTTTTGGACATGCTAAAAAATGACTTTTTTTTCATGCCGAAAAGTGATCGTGTGTACGCGGCATCAGTGAAAATTTATTTTTATTTCTTTCATTTTTACAAAAGTAGATATTTTCTTTCGATAAACCGTTTATATTGTTCTCAAAAATGCGATTGTGGAGGGAGCGAACCTTATCTAAAAAATAAATAAAAAACCCGGAAAAGTGGAGATTTAGGAAGTCAGGCCGTCTAAAGTGATTCATAAGATTACACATTTGGCCTGATTGTTTCTTTACTTCCAGACAAACATGTTTGATGTGTTTCCTTCACAATGTGACAGGGAATGAGTCAGACCGCTGTCCATAGTGCTGAACGCATCCATCCTGCTAGACACAACCTGAGCGCCCAGCCAGCAGGCTGACTCTAATCGCAGGACTCAGACACAACATAGACTCATCAACGCGGGACGCTGGCACGTCGCTGTCACCGGCCATTATCTGTAAAATGTAAACTGGATCGCTTCATTAATAACGAGACACATTTGTTCTCTAGCTCACCTGTCTCACTGAAAAACACGCTCAAAGGGGAATGGTCTTTTAACCACTTAAACACCGGAACCAATATGCTGCTACATGCCCAAAGGCATTTTTACAATTCGGCACAGCGTCAGTTAAACAGACAATTGCGCGGTCGTGCGACGTGGCTCCCAAACAAAATTCGCGTCCTTTTCTTCCCACATAGAGCTTTCTTTTGATGCCATTTGATTGCCTCTGCGATTTTTATTTTTTGCGCTATAAACAAAAATAGAGCGACATTTTTGAAAAAAAAAAACAATATTTTTTACTTTTTGTTATAAGAAAAATCGAATAAACTAAATTTTAGCCAAACATTTAGGCCAAAATGTATTCAGCCACATGTCTTTAGTAAAAAAAAAAAGAAATCGCAATCTAAAAAAAAAATTAGCTACCTAGCGGCAACAGCGACACTAATACAGCGATCAGAAAACTGATCGCTTAGTGACACTGGCAATAGGGGGTGAAAGGGTTAACTAGGGTGGTGATCAAGGGGTTAAACCTTTATTGGGGGGGGGGGTACGGGGGCTACCCTGGACCTAACACTGTCTGTCACAGTAACTGTCACACTGACACTAAATGCAGTGATCAGTAAATATATGATCACTGCAATTAGTGACACTGTGACAGGGGGCTGGGGGGGTGATCAGAAGGGGTTAATGTGCCTATGTGTGTGGTGTCAGTGTAGTGTTGGTGCGACTTACTGTGATGTCTTCTCTCCTCTCGCCGGATTGAAAATACCACCGAGAGGAGAGCTGACATCACTTCCTCTGCCAGTGTTTACACTACACAGGCAGAGGAAGTGCAGGGCGGAGGCTCGACAGGTTGGCTGGGAGCGATCGCGAGGGGGCGGACAAAAACGAACAGGCGCCCCCTCATCCCGGATCGCTCCCAGAGGTAAGACGTCTGCCGCATGTAGCGGGGGGGGGTCCCGATCGGACCCCCGACCCGCAAGAAGGCAGGGACGTACATGTACGCCCATCTGCCTATACGTGCCATTCTGTGGATGTACATATACATGCGGCGGGCGTTAAGTGGTTAACCACTTCAGCCCCGGAAGGATTTACCCCCTTCTTGACCAGACCATTTTTTTTACAATACGGCTCTGCGCCGCTTTAACCGATTGCCAACCGCTGCACAACTGTTTATGTTGGCAGGATGGCATCTCTGCACACATGGACGTATATGTACATCTCCTTTAAATCGTGGCATTGCCGGCGCACGCTCAGTGAGTGTGACCGCGGGTCCCCCGGACTCGATGTCCGTCGGCGTCCCGCAATCGTTTCACGGAGCAGCAGAATGGGGAGATGCCTGTGTAAACAAGGCATTTCCCTGTTCTGCCTAGTGACAGGACACTGATCTACTGCTCCCTTTGATCGGGAGCAGTGATCACTTTTGTGTCACTAGTAGCCCAGCCCCCACACAGTTAGAATCACTCCCTAGGACACACTTAACCCCTTCTTCACCACCTAGTGGTTAACCCCTTCCCTGACAGTGTCACTTACACATTAATCAGTGTATTGTTATAGCACTGATCGCTATATAAATGTGAATGGTCCCAAAATAGTGTCAAAAGTATCCGATGTGTCCGCCGCAATATCAATCAGTCAGGGCCTATCCGCCCTATAGGCTCACTATACAAGCCGCTTAGGGCCCCGCAAAGCTGCAAAGGGCCCCCCAAATTACTAGAGGCCCAGCCTGGTGAGAAGCAGGGGCGGACTGACCATTGAGTCACTTGGGCACTGCCCGAGGGCCCCGTGCCACCAGGGGGCCCCATCAGGGTTGCCAGGCTCAGTAAAACCAGGGACAGTATGTAAAAATCTGTGTTTTTTTTACATCTGTCCCTGATATATCCGAAACCGACATGCTTTTGATGTGAAGATCCAGATATTTTGGCTGCCCCGCCTCTGTATTGCCTCCTGTCGTGGTGGCCATCTGTAAGCCCAGGGGCCCCATAATCTTCTATTGCCCGGGGGCCCCATGAGTTGTCAGTCCACCCCTGGTGAGAAGTCATTTTCGCCCTCTCACCCCACTTCTCAACTCGCTGCATGGGAGACACCCCTCCCCCCGCTTCTCAACTTTAATGTGACATGTCATTTTGCTTAGGGCCCCAAGGAGGTCAGGATCGGCACTGATCACAGTCATGATAAAAATCACAGATCGCCACCATTACTACAATTAGAATCACTCCCTAGGACACACTTAACCCCTTCCTCACCCACTAGTGGTTAACCCCTTCCCTGCCAGTGTCATTTACACAGTGATCAGTGCATTTTTATAGCACTGATCGCTGTATAAATGACAATGGTGCCAAAATAGCGTCAAAATTGTCCGATGTGTCCGCCATAATGTTGCAGTCACGATAAAAAAAAAACGCAGATGGCTGCCATTACTAATAAAAAATAATAATAATAAAAATGCCATAAAACTATCCCCTATTTTGTAGACGATATAACTTTTGAGCAAACCAATCAAAAAACGCTTATTGCAATTTTTTTTACCAAAAATATGTAGAAGAATACGTATCGGCCTAAACTAAGGGAATTTTTTTTATATATATATATTTATATATTTTTTTTTTGGGGGGGATATTTATTATAGCAAAAAGAAAAAAATATTGTTTTTTATTTCAAAATTGTCGCTCTATTTTTTTTTTATAGCGCAAAAAATAAAAACCGCAGAGGTGATCAAATACCACTCTATTTGTGGGGAAAAAAGGATGTAAATTTTGTTTGGATGCAACGTCGCACGACCGAGCAATTGTCAGTTAAAGCGACGCAGTGCCGAATCGCAAAAAGTGCTCTGGTCAGGAAGGGGGTAAATTCTTCCGGGGCTAAAGTGGTTAACTGTCTCTAAAGACGATGCTTCTGAGCATGCGTGTTGTACGTCACCGTGCATTACTAGAGCATTTTTGAAAAACGATGGTGTGTGGGCAAGGCCGTTTAAATGATGAAGTTGGAAAAACTTTGTTTTTTTCTACATGCCGAAAAACATCATTTTTTTCATGCCAAAAAATGATCGTGTGTACGCGGCATAAGGTTATAAAAAATTATTGTGTGTGGGCTTTAACGACGTGAAAAACCCACGCATGCTCAGAAGCAAGTTATGAGACGGGAGCGCTCGTTCTCGTAATGGAGATAGCACATTCGTCACACTGTAACAGACTGAAAAGCGCAAATCGTCTCTCACCAAACTTTTACCTAACACGCAGTAACATGAGATTAGGAAAAGCAGCCCCAAGGGTGGCGCCAATGGAATGGAACTTCCCCTTTATAGTGCCGTCGTACGTGTTGTACGTCACCGCGTTTGAAAACAACGAGATTTTGTCTTGGCAGTGTGTACGCAAGGAAAGCTTGTCAAGATTCTGGACAAGCCTAACAAGGAACTCATCGAGGAAAACGATGTGTCTTTTACGATGAGTTCCTCGGTCGCGTGTACGAGGCCGAATGGTAATCTCGGCAAGAAGCAGTTTTCTTGCTGGTTTTTGCCGAGAAAACCGGTCGTGTGTACGAGGCTTAAAAGTCAAAGTGCCAAAAAAGTAGAATGGTATTCCAAATATATATATATATATATAAAGTGCAACAACCAACACGTTTCAGGGTCCTCGTTCACTTTTTCCCTTTATCAGGCCTTTAAGAAAAAGAGGGTGTGGTCTTGAGATGGCGATGTGCAGGTACTGTAAATCTACAAGAACTTGGTCATGTTCAGCAGCTGGTTGGGGCTACAGTAGGTGCCTCCGATTTTGTATACCCAGCGCGATAGGATCGCGCCGGATTTTGCCACTGGAGGCTGTGCTTCTCGCGCCCGCTGCCCCCACGAGATGCCGCGCATCCATAGGAATGCATTGGGGGCGGCGAGCGGGAGGAGCGACATAGCTCGGCGCTGGCTCCCGCGACGGGGATCGTGGGTGGTCAATCTCGCAGCTAGCAGAGGTGAGATTGACCCAAAATCGGTGGCACCTACAGTATACTTGTTTGGAATAGAAACGTATGCGGTCGTGCAACGCTGGACCCACACAAAATTTGTATCATTTTTTTGAGACAGATAGAGCTTTCTTTTGGTGGAATTTAATGACCACTGGGTTGTTTATTCTTTGCTAAACAAACAAAAAAAGACCGAAATTTTTAAAAAATATATGTTTTTTTAGTTTCTGTTATAAAATTTAAAAAAAAAGGAATTTTTCTCCTTCACTGATGTGCGCTGATGAGGATGCTCTAATGGGCACTGATAGGCGGCACTAATGAGCAGCACTTATGAGCACTGATATGCGGCATTGATGGGCACTGATAGGCATCACTGATGGGCACTGATTGGGCTACACTGATGATCAGTACCCTGATAATCTGTGCAGATAGAAAAGCCGCTGATCAGCTCTCCTCTCCTCACATGCTGTCAGCATGAGGAGAGGAATGCCAATAACTGGCTTTTCCTTGTTTACATGTCATCCTTGTCATCGGCTGTTTACCGGGATCAGTGATGCGCTGTGTCCCAGGGGCAGAGCGCACCACCGATCGCCATGCCGCCGCCCCCCCCCCCTCCCGGGTGCACTGGACATGGCGAGATTGGGAAAACATCATATGACGTCGTCCCAGAGCGAAAGTGCTACTGCCCACCCATCATTTGACATTACGGCAGGGGGGAAAAAGTTAAAACTCTGATGTGGTGCTTCAACTTTTAGACCTAAAAAGGAGAAGTACAGCCAAAGTGGCTGTACTTCTCCTGTGGATCACAGGAGTGCGGTTTCGTTCTGCACTCCTGTGACCCATTTTCAGCAGACAGCAAGCTGAAGCCCACTGTCAGCTGCCATCACAGAGCCGGTCCAGGCTCGGGAAGGATCTTCACCATATGATCGGGATCTACTCACATGTCTGGATTGGCACCCGGCTCAGCCTCTCAGCGAGCAGCTGAGAGGCTGAGCCGACCGCTCCCACCCCCTCCACAGCCTAGTGCTCCAGTGAGCACGGGGGGGGAGGGCAGAGCAGAGCATGGTGGCTGACAATCACCAGCTCTCTGATCACGGAGCTCTGAGAACCAAGCGATCAGCGGTGTTTGATCGCTCGGTTCTCAGTGTTAGAGCCGGCGGGGACTGCTGCATCCAGGGCTGGTGCAAGGATTTTTGACACCCTAGACGAAAACTGAATTTTGCCGCCCCTCCATTGGCTCCACTCTTGACTCCACCCCCTGTGCCCCTAATGTATACCCCAACTTTTTAATGAAGCGCCCATCAAATGCAGCTTTACCAGCACCCAACAAACGTTGTCTACTAGCGCCCATCAATGCAGCCTACCAGTGCCCATCAATGCAATCTACCAGTGCCCATCAATGCAGCCTACCAGTGCCCATCAATGCAGCCTACCAGCGCTCATCAATGCAGCCTACCAGTGCCCATCAATGCAGTCTACCAGCGCCCATCAATGCAGCCTACCAGCGCCCATCAATGCAGCCTACCAGTGCCCATCAATGCAGCCTACCAGCGCCCATCAATGCAACCTACCAGCGCCCATCAATGCAGCCTACCAGCGCCCATCAATGCAGCCTACCAGAGCCCATCAATGCAGCCTACCAGCGCCCATCAATGCAGCCTACCAGCGCCCATCAATGCAGTCTACTGGCACCCATCAATGCAGCCTACCAGCGCCCATCAATGCAGCCTACCAGTGCCCATCAATGAATGTTTGCTTGCTTCCAAATTGGGACACAGTCCTCTGCTACCACTGTGCCTCTGACACTATGTGCAAATGGAGCAGCAAAATATAAAGAAAGGAAAAATTGACTTTCTAGGCACCACTAAAGATTCAATAAAATTAATTTTTAATATAAATATTGATACTAAAATTCATATACAGGAATACTGATAGTATCCTTTACATACAAAATATTATAAAAAAACAAACAAACTACATAGAACACCACAAAACCAAGTGTATAGCCGTTATGACATGGTTCAAAATCAAACAATGTATCATCAAACTGTAGTGATGGAGAGTTCCATTGCTGGGTGAAGTCCTTTGGTTTATCACTATTTACGGTTTTGGGTGTTTAGAAGATCATTCATAAAGTGCTCAACATGTTTCGCGGGACTTAGCCGCTCTGTCAGGAGCATGAATACTATAATACAAAATAGAGGTAAGTATGGAAAATGTATAGATGCACAGACAAATGGAGCGGCGGCTGCCTGCTGATGCTGAGACTGATGCCGCGTACACACGGTCGTTTTTTGTGATGAAAAAAACCGACGTTTTCTGTGAAGTAAAAAACGACGTTTTTGAAACGTCACTTTTCAAAGACGATGTTGCATACACACCATCGTTTTTTTCACAAAAAGCGAGGTTACGTTCACCACTCCTTTCCATTGAAGCTCGCTTCATAACTAGCTTCTGGGCATGCGCGGGTTGAAAAACGTTGTTTTAAACGACGTTTTTGCTACACACGGTGACTTTTTGTGAAACAAAAAACGACGTTTTGAAAAACGACACAAAAAATTCAAGCATGTTGGAATTTTTTTTTGGTCGTTTTTTTGAAGACAAAAAACAACGTTTTGCCCACACACGATCAATTTAAATGACGTTTTAAAAAAACATCGTTTTTTTTCATCACAAAAAACGACCGCGTGTACGCGGCATGAGTTGCTTGCTGCAGAAAAAAGGGAGTAGGAACACCAGTGACCGGGTGCCCTAGGCAGCAGTGCGCCCTAGGCGGCTGCTTAGTATGCCTAGTGGTAGCACAGGCTCTGGATGCATCTAGTTAAGTGGCGGGGGGAGGGCTTGGCTTGGCTTTCTCTGTGGGGACATGGCTGCATTTCTGGAGGGACATGGCTGCATTTCTGGAGGGACATGGCTGCATTTCTGGGGGGACATGGCTGCATTTCTGGGGGGACATGGCTGCATTTCTGGGGGGACATGGCTGCATTTCTGGAGGGACATGGCTGCATTTCTGGGGGGACATGGCTGCATTTCTGGGGGGACATGGCTGCATTTCTGGGGGGACATGGCTGCATTTCTGGGGGGACATTTAAAAAAAAATCGGTAATCAGTATCGGCGAGTACATGAAAAAAAGTATCGGTACTTGTACTCGGTCCTAAAAAGTGGTATCAGGACAACCCTACTTGTCATGCAATACTCTTTTAGCATTTGTGATTGTGGTAAATGGCAGCTTACATATGATTATGACTAAACTGTAAAAGAAAAAAAAAAAAAAACTGAAGTACGCAAACATATTTTATACAGATGGAAAACCTGAGGCTTTTCACCTCTATAAAGTGGGATGTAGCTTGAAAAAGAAGTCAATTAGTGTCACTGATTAAAACACCTGAATATGACTTTCATTTGGCATCTAAAGTCTAGATGGAGACATTCCTCAATCGAAGTGCGGCATCTAAACATGGAAAGCGCGAGCACCGCCAAAGAAGAATAGAGGATTAAAACATCAGTGATTTCAATGTCTACAAAGCTGAAATTATTTACAGTTGCATAGCAAACCCTGATCATCAAAACGCCTGCAATAAAAACTGTCTATATTGCCCCAAATGGCAACTCTCAGATATGAAATGTTCATTCTAGAACTGTCATTTTCCAGTGGCGTTTGCTCTGGGGGGGGGGGCACAGATTTTTATTTTATGACACTTTGATGAATGAGGTTCAGGGTCATCTATCTGCCCGTTTTCCTATTTTTAGTGACCGTCTAAAGTGGTTATTTGCACCTCAAACCCTCTTCAGTTGCTGAGGAACTACCATCTTTCCCTGAACAAAAAGCCTGGGTCTTATAATAATTTTTGCAAACAAAAAAACAGTAGGGCTTATTTTTGGGGTAGGGCTTGCAATTTAAAGGGGTTGTAAAGGTACAATTATTTTTTCCCCTAAATAGTTTCTTTACCTTAGTGCAGTCCTCCTTCACTTACCTCATCCTTCCATTTTGCTTTTAAATGACCTAGGGGCAGATTCACAAAACAATTACGCCTGTCTAACTGGGGTTAGACAGGAGTAATTTCAAATTTTGCGCGGCGTATCACTAGTTTGAATCCTCAAACCATGATACGCCGGCTTCGGGCTTCGATCCGAGAGGCTTACGTCTTCGTAAGCCTTCGGATCTACGCTGCCATCTATTTGCGGCCGCTGGGAGGAGTTCGCGTCGTTTTGGTGCATCGGGATATGCAAATGTGTTTTTACGGGGATTCACGAACATACGAGCGGGCGTCGCAATCGTTTTCGTCTATTTTTTTATACGTAATGTTAGAGCAGCTTTTTGCTGCTCTAACTTTACGTAGCCCATGTTAAGTATGGCCGTCGTTCCCGCTTCAAATTTATTTAAAATTTTATTTTGTATACGTAACTCGTCGGGACGTGGATCGCCCGTAAAGTACGCTACATAAACAACGAATGACGTCACGACGTGATTTCGCGCAATGCACGGCGGGAAATTTGCGAACGGAGCATGCGCAGATCGATCGCCGCGGGAACGCGCCTAATTTAAATGTTTCACGCCCCCTACTCGCGCAGATGGATTGCGACGGGAGAAATACACTACGCCGCCGTCGTTTACCGTAGAAAATCTACCTGAATTCCACGTAGAGCAAGGTAAAAAACGGCGGCGTAGTGTATTTCTGATACGCTACGATAATCCATTTCTCTGTGAATCTGCCCCCTTATTTCTTCTGAGAAATCCTCACTTCCTGTTCTTCTGTCTGTAATTCCAAACACAGTAATGCAAGGCTTTCTCCCTGATGTGGAGAAAGCCTCTTGAGGTGGGAGGGGGCGAGCAGGAGTGTCAGGACGCCCACTAACACACAGCTCCTTTCTCTATCTATCTGCAAAGTAGAGAGTGTCCTGACACTCCTGCTTGCCCCCCCCCCAAGAGGCTTTCTCCACACCAGGGAGAAAGCCTTGCATTACTGTGTGTAGTTACAGACAGAAGAACAGGAAGTGAGGATTTCTCAGAAGAAATAAGGACATTTAAAAGCAAAATGGAAGGATGAGGTAAGTGAAGGAGGACTGCACTGAGGGAAAGGAAGCTATTTAGGGAAAAAATAATTACCTTTACAACCCCTTTAATCCCCAGTGTGAAGAGCATAAACGTGTTTGCAAACTGCCAGAATCCTCACCGCCACAGCAGAATATAATACAAAAGCTATGTGTCTGCAATCCAACGTGTCACATCCCCTCCCTTAGCAGTCAGCAAGCTTTCCCGGCTCCTCCCAGCTCCTCCCTTCTACCCCTTAGAGGGAAAATCTGGACTGCCCCTTGCTGTGGTGATTGTGGAGAGGGGGGATAAAAGAGGTGTTGGGTGCTTAGCATTAGGAGGTGGAGTTAGTGGTATGTTCTTATGTTTTGTAGGTGTAGCGCTACCCCATTCAGGAGCCGCTGATTCGATTGGGATCGGCGGATTAAGTTACCTCTGTGTGGTGTCTAGGGGTGGATGTAGTGAGCAGAGCAGTAACGAATGTCCAACCTGTAGCTGAAGTTTTCTGAATGCTTTATTTTCCTGGTCCAACACGACCAACACATCAACTTGAGGTAGACAGGAAAAGGTTGATGAAAGTAGAGTAACTTTGCAGAGTCAGGCTTGGATAAAGAAAGCAGTCCTGCCTTCTGTAATTAAGTCAATCACGTCGCCACTCCAGCCGGAGTGGGTGCAGTGCACCTGGACAGGCCTCTCACACAGGCCTGGCAGCCAGAGTGTCACTGAGAATGCTGAGAAGGAACAAGTCGCTGCCACCGACTTGGCTCTAGAAGATTAGTAGAGGCCTCTGCCACACCAGGTCCGGTACTTATGAGTAATAGAGCATATCCTCTCAATCCTGTTCTCTTGAGATGCGGAACCCCAGTGACCCAGTGGGGTCCCTCAGTCACTTCAGTGTCTCTGAGCCAAGAGGGCCCAGAGTCGGGAACTCTGTGTAGCACAGGCCCCGGCCAGGTAGGCCATAGTGGTGGGGCCCGTGATGTGCGCACACCCTGAAGGTGGGTGCCGCACCTGGAACCAGGAACCCGCGAAGACCCCAAAATATGGCGTCTACCACCAGTGTTGTAAGTAACGGCGTTAAAATAAACGCTGTTACCTAACTATGCCCCTTTTGAGGGTAACGAGTAATGTACCAGATTACTCTTCCCCTCGCGGTTACGCCGTTCCCATTACTTGGGCGGCGTTACCACAGTTACACATGTACCTGTGTGTCACCGTCGGCGGCCATCCATTATTAAAAAAGCGCAACTCCCCCTCTGACTGTTCCATCCGTGATAGGCGGAACACTAATTTTCCCAGCAGAGCCTCTGTTTAGTGTTCAGCCTATTACGGATGCCTTCTCATCCTCGGTCTCGGACGAGAGGACATCCGTGATAGGCAGAACACTGAACAGAGACTCTGCTGGGAAAATTACTGTTCTGCCTATCATGGTCACAGCCTGAGGAGGAGGCGCGGCTTTTGAATAATGGAGGATGGCCGCCGAAGTCTGACATATGGAGAACAGGAGAAGGTAGGGAGATCGTCGTCGAGGCATTTTACAGGCACAGTGAGGCATGTATGATGGTACAGTGACTCACTGTGCCATCATACATGCCCCACTGTGTCTGTAAAATGCCTCGGTGTGCCTGTAAAATGCCTCACTCACTCTGCCTGTAACATGCCTGACGCAGAGGTCATAAAATACCACCAAAAGAAAGCTCTATTTGTGGGAAAAAAGGATGTAAATTTTGTTTGGGAGCCACGTCGCATGACCGCGCAATTGTCAGTTAAATCGATACAGTGCCGTACCACAAAAAATGGCCTGGTCATTAACCACTTAAGACCCGGACCAATACGCTGGCAAATGACCCAAGGGGTTTTTGCGATTCGGCACTGCGTCGCTTTAACAGACAATTGCGCGGTCGTGCGACGTGGCTCCCAAACAAAATTCGCGTCCTTTTTTTCCCACAAATAGAGCTTTCTTTTGGTGGTATTTGATCGCCTCTGCGATTTTTATTTTTTGCGCTATATACAAAAATAGAGCGACATTTTTGAAAAAAAATCAATATTTTTTACTTTTTGTTATAATAAAAAACCAATAAACTAAATTTTAGTCAAACATTTAGGCCAAAATTTATTTAGCCACATGTCTTTAGTAAAAAAAAAATCGCATTAAAAAAAAATTAGCTACCTAGCGGGAACAGCGACACTAATACAGCGATCAGAAAAATGATCGCTTAGTGACGCTGGCAATAGGGAGTGAAAGGGTTAACTAGGGCAGTGATCAAGGGGTTAAAACTTTATTGGGGGGGTGGGGGGGGCTACCCTGACACTACTGACTGTCTGACTGTCACACTGTCTGTCACACTGACACTAAATACAGTAATCATACATGATTACTGCATTCAGTGACACTGTGACAGGGGGGAGGGGGGGGGGGGCGATCGCGGGGGTTAAATGTGTGTGTCAGTGTGCTGTTTGGTGCAGACTTACTTGTTCTGTAGTGATCTCTCCTCAGCGGCGCTTGAAACAAACGCCGAGGGAGAGATCACGTCGCTTCCTCCTTCCTGTGTTTACACAGGAGGAGGAAGTGACAGGTCAGGCGGGCGCGCGCATTGGCTGGGAGCGATCCGGAGGGGGCGGATGAAAACGGATAGCCGCCCCCACTTGTCGGATCGCTCCTGCAGCCGCGCGGACCGCCGCATGTACGGGGGGGGGGTCCGATCGGACCCCCGATCCCCCCCAAGGCACCAACGTATATATACGTTGATGTGCCTGTCGGTGCCATTCTGCCGACGTAAATGTACATGCGGCGGTCCTTAAGTGGTTAAGGGGGGAAATCTTCCGGTCTGTAAGGCCGCGTACACACGATTGGTCCAACCCGATGAGAATGGTCCGACGGATTCTTAGCATGCGCGGGTTTTTGAACCGATGCTTTTGCGTACTAAAGATCGGTTTGGACCGATAGTCAGGCGTCCATCAGTCCGATTTTAAAGCAAGTTTTAAAACTTTGGTCCGAAGGACGACGGGCCGATGGGCCATACACACGGTCGGTTTGGACCGATGAAACTGCACTTCAGTCCATTTTCATCGGTTTGGACCGATCGTGTGTACGCGGCCTAAGTGGTTAAAACCAAAAGCCAACTTGCCAATGAGATTAATTTTTTATAGAAAGAAAAAGAGCCGTTGCTCCAGGTGTATGATGATAAACTGAGGTGGAATGTCTCATAGAGTGCCAGCCCCGACACGCGTTTCACACAAACATTTTGTGCTTAATCATAATGATTAAGCACAAGATGTTTGTGTGAAACGCATCTACGTGACCTCGTTTTGGTGTTATCACTTTAAACAATAAAAGGCAATCAGAATACCTGGATGTGCAGCCATTTATTTTCTTACATATTCATTTTTTATACCCTTTAATTTTTCTTCTTCCTTGACCAGTAACCCCTTGTTGTCATTTTCACTAAGTGGCTCCTGAATTGAATTTTCCACTCTTGGGCTACTGTTTAAATTCTTATGGCTCTCAGTTTCATTAAATAGGCCAGAAAGAGGTTAAAGTGGATGTAAACCCCCAAATTTATTTTTTATGTCACAATGGCGAGTATAATATTTCCTATCATTTGTGCCCAGTCTTGCCACACAGAGTTAATCCAGCGCTGAGTAATCCTCTTTTATGTTCAGTGAAAACGAACAGCCTTCCAGATAAAACCCTGCCTAAAGCAAAAAGTTCGGAATCTCTCTTCTTGCTTTGAGTGAGAGGTTATTTACAAATATAGCTAGGACATGTTTATTATATGTTATGTTTTGTTTATCATAACATGAGGTGATATAACATCATAACACATCCTAGTAATATACAATGAACTTTGGATCACCTCTTGTTATGATAAACATGTCCAAGCTCGATATGTAAATAACCTGTTACTGAAAGCAATAACAGAGATCCGGACTTTATAATTTGGCAGGTTTTTCTCTGGAATTCTGTTAATTTGCACTGAACTTTAAAAGAGGATTACTCAGCGCTGGATTAACTCTGTGTGGCAAGACTGGGCAGAGATGATAGGAAATCTTATACTCTACATTGTGACATCAAAAAAAAAAAAATTGGGGGGTTTACATCCACTTTAAGAAAGAACAAGGAGAAGGTGACAATCTATGGAAGAGCCCTGGGGCCATCATAAAAAAAATATATACAACATTCTGAGATTCAAAGTCAGAATTCTGAGTTTCAAAGTCAGAATTCTGAGATTAAATCTCAGAATTCTGAGATTAAATCTCAGAAATCTGAGATTAAATCTCAGAATTCTGACTTTGAATCTCAGAATTCTGAATTTGAATCTCAGAATTTTGTATATTTTTTTTTTATGATGGCCCCAGGGCTCTTCCATAACAATCGGCTGATAAATACACTATTTAAAGAATAGTTGCTGTGCTACAGGAGGATAGCCTATGACTTGTCTAATCCTGCAGGACCTGTACATCCCACGTCCGAGTCGTGAGGTCAGAGCTGACAGGTGCGATTCAATGGAATGATTAAAGCGGTGAGGCTGGATCAATAAACATGGCAGCGATCGTGCACCCGGAGCTTAATGTGACAGCGCTGACAGGGGCGTGAGCAAGACAGCGTTCCAATCTTTGCTGCACGGTGATGAAAGATGAGGGAGGAAGATTATCACGCAGGTATTAGAGGCAGCATAATGCTGTGTATGTATGCACATGAGCTCTGTTATCCTATCCATACACCCAGAAGGCTAGATAAAGGCCAGCACAAAACACACAATAAAAAGATAATTCTAGCGCAAATTTTAACCATTTGAAGACTTTTTTTGTGACTTTTTGTTACACCCACTGGAGTTTTGCATTCCACACTTATTTTTAACAGTAAATGCAGCTTATAAGGTGAAATAAAGGGATTTTTAAATACAGCTTACCTGTAAAATCCTTTTCTTGGAGTACATCACGGGACACAGAGCGGCATATTCATTACTATATGGGTTATATGGAGTACCTTCAGGTGTGGACACTGGCAATCTCAAACAAACAGGAAGTCCCTCCCTATATAACCCCCTCCCCTAGAGGGAGTCCCTCAGTTTTGTAGCAAGCAGTATGCCTCCCAAAATGTTCCCAAAAAGAGGGGTGGGAGCTCTGTGTCCCGTGATGTACTCCAAGAAAAGGATTTTACAGGTAAGCTGTATTTAAAAATCCCTTTTTCTTTCTCGTACATCACGGGACACAGAGCGGCATATTCATTACTATATGGGATGTCCGAAAGCAATGCTTTAATGAGGGGAGGGAGACATCTTCCAAAGAAGGATTTAATTTAGAGGTATACTCAAATACTAGTAAATCCAACTTAAACGAGAAATGTAAATCTCAAATCAAATCAAGGGAGCCCCCTCAGATCCTGAGGAGCTTGAATCGCGGCCTGTAGTACTGACTGCCCAAAGGCTGTATCCGCATTCCTTCTTACGTCCATTTGATAAAATTTTGTAAACATGTGGACTGACGACCACGTTGCTGCCTTGCATATTCGAGCCATAGAGATCTGATGATGATGTGCTGCCCAGGAGGTGCCCATGGCCCTGGTAGAATGGGCCTTTGCCGACAAAGGAGGAGGCAACCTCTTCAAACCGCAGGCCTGAACGATTAATTGTTTAATCCATCTTGCGATGGTGGATCAAGCAGCTGCCTGACCCATCTTGGGCCCTTCCGGTAAAACGAACACCACATCTGTTTTCCGAACCTTCTCTGTAGCTTTAAGATAGGCCTTTATGGCCCTGACAATATCCAACGTATGCAGCAACCCCTCCTTTCTAGAGGTGGGTTTTGGAAGAAGGATGGAAGTACCACATCCTGGTTCAGGTGGAAACTGGATATAACCTTTGGTAGAAAGGAAGAATGAGGACGGAACCCCGCCCTATCCTTATGTAAAATGAGATATGGTTCCTTACAAGATAAGGCTGCCAATTCCGATACTCTCCTGGCCGAAACTATGGTGATCAGAAATACCGACTTTCCAGTCAGTAGAACCAAAGGTACCTCAGCCAACGGCTCAAGGGGTTGTTTCTGTAGAGTTGACAGAACAAGATTTAAGTCCCATGGACAAAGTGGTGATTTGACCGGAGGATTAACACGTAAGACTCCCTGTACGAAGATCTTAACCAGCGAGTGGGCGGCCAGCGGCCTCTGAAACCACACTGATAAGGCTGAAATCTGTCCCTAGATCGTGCTTAATGCCAGGCCTTTATCCACTCCTAGCTGGAGAAAACTTAATACTCTATCAATGGTATCCTTGCGGGAAACCCATCTCTTAGCCTCACACCAGCCTACGTAGGCCCTCCAAACCCTGTAACAAAATTACCATGGAGGCCGGCTTTCTAGCCTTAATGAGGGTAGGGATTACCTGCCTAGACAGACCTCTACCCCTGAGAATCAGGGATTCAGCCGCCAGGCCGTCAAATTTAGACGCCGTAATGCAGGGTGGAGGATCGGCCTTGTGAGAGTAGGTCTGGCCCTAGAGGAAGAGTCCAAGGGCCTCCCGCTGCCAATTTCAGGACTAGTGAGTACCATGCCCTCCGGTACCAAGCTTGGGCTACCAGGATAACCGGCCTGTGCTATGATCCTGCGCCACAGGCGGGGTAGTAACTGCAGTGGGGGAAATGCATATAGAAGTTATGATTGATGCCAAGGGCAAACCAACACATCGGTTCCGCAGGCCATAGGGTCCCTCGTTCGAGACATGAACCTGTCTAGCTTCTTGTTGAATCCTGATGCCATGACCTCCACGTCTGGCACTCCCCACTTCTGGCAGATTGTCTGAAAAAAAAAAACTTGTGGATGCAGAGACCACTCCCCCGGCGACAGGGTTTGGCGACTTAGGAAGTACGCTTGCAGGTTGTCCACCTCGGGAATGAATGTCGCCGATATGCAGGGTACATAAACCTCTGTCCACCGAAAAACCAAGCTCCTCTCACTCTGAGTGGCTTGACTCTTGGTTCCCCCTTTGGTGGTTCACCTATATGCCACCGCTGTGGCATTGTCTGAATGACTTCTCACCGAGGACCCCTGTAATCTGGATGTCTATGCCAGGAGGGCTAGCCGAGCCGCTCAGAACTCCCAGACCTTGATGGGCAGCTGCCTCTCCGCCTCTGCCCAAGTTCCTTGGCGAGTGAACTTGTTCAAGACCGCTCTCCCGCCTTCCAGACCACTGGGCAGAACCAAGCTGCTAGAATTGCTGCCTGTAGGACACGAGCGTGGAAGCGTGTGGTATTGCCTCGAACATGGCCATCGCATACATAGGCGAATAGTTGGCTCTTTTTTGCTTAGAACCAACTGAATCAATCTCTTGATAGCCTCGACCTTTACCAGGGGCAGGAACATCCATCTTCTGTTCTGTGTCTAATCTCGTGCCGAGATATTCCAACTGCTTTGTAGGTTGAAATGCTGATCTTTCCCCGGTTTAGGACTCAGCCGAACCTCTCGAGGTACTGAACCATGAGGGCTACTACGCATTCCACCAAGGAAGCGAGTGATCTTATGATTAAGAGGTCGTCCAGGTATGCTAGGACCGAGATCCCTTGGATCCTTTGGACTGACTAGAATAGGAGCTAGGACCTTCGTGAATACCCGGGGGCCGTAGCCAGCCCGAAGGGGGGCGCCACAAATTGGAAGTGACGCTGTATCACTGCGAAGCGTAAAAACAAAAATATTTGATGTGGCTGAAAGACCTGGTACATGAAGGTAACCCTCCTTTATGTCTATAGAAGCCCGATCCTTCTGGAGTGTGGCGGCTGCTGGCCAAACGGATTCTATCCGGAAAGAGCGAACCCTTAGGTAAGCATTTAAACCTTTTAGGTCCAAAATTGGTCTGACCTTGCCGATGAGCCTTGGTATGACAAACAGATTGGAATAGAAACCTAGCCCCTGTTCTTGGGCTGGTACCTCTACCCTTATGCCCTGGTAAAGCAGGTGATCCAATGCTGCCCGCATTGAGGCCTTCCTTGTGGAGGAAATTTTAGAAATTCTAATCTGTAGCCTGCGGCCACAGATGATCGGACCCCTTCTGTCGGGGACCGATCCCCAGAGGCCTGTCCTTGCGAACCATTGTTAAAAGTTTGATCGCGCAGGAGGACCGTACTGCCTGAAATTTGAGGGCCCTGGAACCGGGGGGAGCTGCCCTTTTAAACGCAGGACCCCGGAACTTCCTTTGACTGGTAAAAGGGGTACTTTTGCCACTTGAAACAGTCTGAATGTATTTATCCAGATCTTTCCATGGAAGGGCAAACCTGCCAGCAGTCTTTTACATGGGGCTCGGCCGCCCAGTTCTTCAACCAAAAGAGCCTTCTCATATGCACTAAAAATAGTGACAACGAGACGCCTGCTGGATGGAGTCTTTTTATAGCCTCTACCGCAAAGCACAGAGCTCTGGGAATATCCAATTGTAGCCACTGCTGGCTGTAGCCAGGGATGCTGGAAAAAGTGTCTCTAAACGTTTATCGACCGGGACCTTAAACATTTGTATGTTTCCCCTTAGGCCAGTTAATGATTTATTCACCCATGAGATGGCTGCGTCCACCGTTGGGAGCGCCCCCTCTTTTTTTTTTTTTTTTTTTTTTTAGAAAAATGTCTTTTCCATAGGGTAAATAACAGAAAACCTTCCAGGTGGTCTCCCATCCAGGCACTAACCAGGCCCTACCCTGCTTAGCCTCCGAGATCAGACGAGATCAGGCGCTTTCCGGGAGATGCGGCCTCAAGGACCTCACGGGTAGTTGAAAAGCAGTGCCCGAACCGGGACCTGAACCCTGGACCCTCAGATCAAAAGTCCGATGCTCTACTAACTGAGCCATCCGGGCCCCTTTTAAAGAGCACTTGGTCAGGGGAAAGAGTGCCTGCAAGCACAAATATTTCCTGGCAGACGTGCATAAAGACTACCCTCTCGTCAGCTTTAGGCGGCAGAAAAAATTCTGTCCGGTCGTCCCAATCCTGGAAAAACCAATTCCTCTAACAGAGGATGGGCCAGAAAAGCTGCGTTGCTTAAAGGCGCTTTTAAAAGAACCCAAAGAGGATACCGCAGGAACCTGAGGCTCTGGAAATGGCAAATTGAATGCCAAGCGGGCCATGTCTGTCAAAGACTGGACCCACAGACTCTCCGCCTGGGAGGCTGAAAACGATTCTACAGTGGTAGATCCTCTAGGTTCTGTCCCTTTTGGCGATGGGGATCTAGTCCGCTTCTTGCCAGAAAAAGAGCCAGCGATCATAGCTGTTAACCTCTTTTCTCTAGCCCCCCTAGGGTGACGGCTAGCATCTCCTCTGTGATAACACAGGGTTGGGCCGACCTGGGCCAGCCTCAGCACCAGACCCCCTTAATGGCTTATCCAGGGTGACCCCTATAGGAATAACCTGTGGGGAAAGTATTGGCATATTATCAGAACCAGAGGAGGAACCCCTTTGTCTTTGCCTTTTCTCTTTATTTTTATTATTTTTTTTTTTGTTTTGATCCTGAACCCTTGGAAGCCATAATACAAAACCGAAGGACTCCGCTTACAACCACAGACTGTTAAAGCCAGGAGTACAAAAAAATAAGGTTTAGGGGACAATAGGATCACTAATGCCCCAAAACCGGTGGGGCTCAGTATGTTTTCTTTTATATATTATTCACCACATACAGCCCCACCCCCAACATGTTTGCCAGCATTCAACCTGTTGCCAAGGGGATTTTGGCTTAACAAAAAGTATTGGAACTGACTCCAGTATGTAGTACCCCTTCTCGCCACCGGGAGTCACTGTGCTGCCAGCTCTACGTCCTCTCTCTCTCCAGCTCAGCTCTGAACTGAGCTAAGAACGCGCCTGCTGTGTATAACAGCAATTAAAGGCACGCCCACTCTACACTGCAGTCACACTCCCCGCCCCCCCCCCCCTCCCGAACGGCGCGAAAATGTTCTATATGCATGCGCGCGTGCACGCACGCGCGCGCGCGACTGTCGGGGGAGGAGAGCCCAGGAGGAGACGCACTCTGGAGCCCAGGAATGCAGGTTGGAGGACGCATCAGGCGGCAGATTTGAATCCCGGCAAGGAAAGGCTAACACAGGCCCCTAAGGAGTCCCTTTAGCCTAGAGACAGATCTTTTTTTTTTTTTTTTAAAGATCTTCAACCAGCGAGCAGCAGGTAGCTAGCAAACATACATAGATAGGTAGGGGGATCAAGTTATGGGGGGAAACATTTCAGGGCATCCTGTCTATCAGACATAGTGACCATGGTGCCAATGCAGAGCATACTCAGGCTACCCCCCTTAAGATCTCCCCTAGAGAGCCTGCTGTCGAACCAAGTCCCGCAGGCTCCCCTCTTACCTGCTCCATGCCGCAGGACGTTTTGCAAAACGGTCCAATCTTCTCCCATCTCCGTGGGTAGCGTAGTAGACCTTCAGGCCCTGGGGTCCTATGAAGGTACCCACTGTCCTGGACCTATATAGCACCCTGGCAAACAGGAACTTATGGTCTTTACAAATTCCAAGTCCTGGGCCCAGGGTCCAGCCCTCCAAAGAGGAGCATTATAGGCAAAACCCCACGGTTTGGGGCCCAGGTACTGTCCACTTTGGCACTGAGGCTCCTTGGACAGATCCGGTTAGCCCGCCCTTAATCCCAAGGATGTGGAGCAAAGCTATTCCGTGACCAACACCTAAGACACTGGCGAAAAAACTGAGGGACTCCCTCTAGGGGAGGGGGTTATATAGGGAGGGACTTCCTGTTTGTTTGAGATTGCCAGTGTCCACACCTGAAGGTACTCCATATAACCCATATAGTAATGAATATGCCGCTCTGTGTCCCGTGATGTACGAGAAAGAAACAGTATTTAGAAATCTGACAGACTGTTTACATGTTGAGCATAGGGTGACCACAGTTCCAAACTATCATTCAGGGACAACCTCCTTCCCAAAAATCAAAAATCAGCTTGTGCTGTAACGAATCGCAGCACAGTGATTGGACACAAGAGGCGGGATTTATGATTTCTCCAATCACAAGCAGGGCGCTGGGATTGTGCTCCTCCAGGCATTCCCGGCCAAGACAAGTACTGTCAGTCAGTGCTTTAAGTGGGCCAAAAGAGGTGCCGGTACTCTATTAGGCGCCAGTAAACCCCCCCGGGGCAGAACGTTTTTTTTTCGTCCCCCCCCCCCCCCGGCGCTAGCGCATGACCACATATGCCCAATCACAGGGCGCCATGCCATCAAATGCAGCCACTGTGTCATCAATTGTCACCACTGTGCCATGCCATCAAACGCAGCCACTGTGTCATGCCATCAAATGCAGCCACTGTACCATCAATTGTCACCACTGTACCATGCCAACAAACGCAACCACTGTGCCATCAATTGTCACCACTGTGCCATGCCAAACGCAACCACTGTGCCATGCCATCAAATGCAGCCACTGTGCCATCAATTGTCACCACTGTGCAATGCCAAACGCAACCACTGTGCCATGCCATCAAATGCAGCCACTGGGCCATCAATTGTCAACACTGTGCCATTTTAGTAAGACTGCTGGGACTTGTAGTTCTCCATCTTCTCCTGGGGCTCACGGAGATTGGAGAACTACAAGTCCCAGCAGGTTATACATACAATAAGGCTCTGAGGTGGATGGGTGTGGATTGCATGCACCTGAGCCCCAGGAGAAGATGTAGAACTACAAGTCCCAGCAGGTTAAAATATAAGGCTCCGAGATGGATGGGTGTCCGGACAGGATTTTTCGGTACGGGAAACCCACGTACTGGGCGCACGGAGAGGTGCTGGTACTCTCCAGGGCCATTTTTGGAAGTGGCGGTACTGAGTACCGCCGCGTTCCGGCCCACTTAAAGCACTGCTGTCAGTGAGTAAAGTGGTGATGTTGCGGCCTTTTTTGGCGGCATCAGATTGGCCCAGGGGCTGGTTCTGTCAGTTTCATTCCGGGACACTGTATTGTCCTGCAATAAAGGTACCCGAGACAGACCTGCAAAATGCGGGACTGTCCCAGGCAATCCAGGACACGTGGTCACCCTAGTTGAGCAGTGTGGGGTGTAGCAAGATGGCGGCGACGGAACCTCACTTCCGTTACCAATTTTGAAGGGGCCCCATATCTTTTTTTTGTAAAATAATTTTTATTATTGGGTCGCCATATCTGACGGAACACCAGCAGTAAGGTACCATGGGACATGTAGCTCTTGAAATCCAGCTAGATGTGGGAAGAAGATGGCCAGCAGTCAGGCAGAACACGCAACATTAAAGGAGATTTTTCAAATAGGCCTAAATTTAATTGTCAGATATAACTATTGTTTGTATTGTTATTACAATGCTGATGTTGTAAAGTGTTCCTCTCCATTACATGGTGAACTGGTGAGGTTAGTAGTTAAAGCGGTTGTATATACCCAATTTTTTTTTTAAATAAATAAAATCCTGCAAGACAAAGGCATATAGAGCTAGTATGACTAGCATACTAGCTCATTATGAATTATTTACTTTAGATCGAAGCCCCCGCAGCGACCCTCGTTGCTCTCATCCGCCGCTGCCATGATACCTGGAGTGACTTCCGGGTATCGCCGCTCCGGCCATCCACAGCGCCGATCACGATCCCCACGCATGCGCGCATTTCCAGCACTTTCCCATTGAAGACCCAGCACGCTCAGTGCGCCTCTGCTGTAGATATCGGTACCTGATTTTCTGCAAATATCTCCTTAACCATGTACAGTAGGTTAAGGAGATATTACAACACCTACAGGTAAGCCTTAATGTAGGCTTACCTGTAGGTGCAAGTTGTATCAGAGGGTATACAACCGCTCAGGGGCGGATCCAGGGGGTGGCAACTGGGCAATTGCCACCCCCGAGAAATTTAGTTTCCGACGGCTGAGAGCGGGCGTATCCGTTAGCGGCCATTAGCCAGCATCTCTGCGGGTGGGCAATAGTGTGCGGCTCCACAGGTTGGTGGCTCCACGGGCGATTGAGAGCGGGCGGGCCGGGCGGCTCGGTTTGCCAGCGGTTGGCGTGGTTTGTGGGTGGGCCGGTTTGCCGGGTGGCTCAGTGTGTGTGTGGGGGCGGCCGCAGATAAGGGTGAGAAAGCAGGCTCCGTGTGTGCAGCTGGCCAATCAGCTAGACGGGGTCGGGGGAAGCAGAGAGATGACATCATCTCTTACTGCCCTGCATCCCTGCAGTAACTTCCATCCCCTTACTGTGCAGCATTATCTCTCTGCTGCCTGACTCTGGGACAAGAGACAAGAAAAACGCCACTTTAGCAAACAAGTGACAATGCGCAAGGTGTGGCAGGTGACTTGAGAAGTGACAATTTGCAAGGTGTGGCAGGTGACGTGGCAAGTGACAATCCGTAACGTGTGGCCAGTGACAATCTGCAACTGGTGGCAGGCAAGTGACAATCCACAAGGTGTGGCAGGTGAATTGAAGGTGACAATTTGCAATGTGTGGCAAGTGACAATCTGCAACATATGGCAGGTGACATGGCAAGTGACAATCCGCAAGATGTGGCAGGTGACGTGGCAAAGTGACAATCCACAAGGTGTGGCAGGTGACTTGAAGGTGACAATTAGCAATGTGTGGCAAGTGACAATCTGCAACATATGGCAGGTGACGTGGCAAGTGACAATATACATCTGGTGGCAAGCGATGGTGGCAAGTGACACGCTCAGGGCTTCCACTGATTCTGCATTATGGTGAGTTTAACCATTTCATTTTAGATTATAATGTAATAATAGAAATAATGCGCTTGAATCATCCTGACACCATAATAACCTTGGTGCTGTGATGATTGAAGCACCAACACCAGCCATTGCCACGACAAATTGCCCACAAAAAAAAACATATTTTCTGGCGGTGCCCCTCCCGAGACTAAACTCTGGATCCGCCCCTGCAACCGCTTTAATACATAAAAGATAGGGATGTTTGTGGTTTATTTTTCGCTCATGGGTAGTGACAAGGGCCATGGCATTTCTAGCAAGATCAAGAGGTATTTTCTGTACTTGCTGAAAATGTTCCAATACAGACAATATATCTAAGAACTGGTAAGCTGCAATATATTACATTGTTGTTTTTGGTGATTTGATACGTTACAAAATATTAGCTCCTTTGTGCCTAAGGGTAAAACAAATTGAAATGCCTAGGCACAATTCTGCAATGCCTAAGCACAATTTTGCAACTTTGACATGTGTTAGTAAAACCGCACATATCATCACAACTACTGTGTGCATCCAGGTGGATTATACCGCATTTTTTTCCCGAACAAATTGGGCTTTCATTTGGTGGTAAATTGTAATGGATATCTCTTGATCTTTTTTTTATTATCAAAGGAAAACTAGCCAAAAATAGTTTAAAAAAAAAAAAAATCTTAAAGCGTAACTCCACTTTTGTTGAGAAAAAAAACATTCCCCTCTGGGTGATCTATGTACATTGCAAGGATTATAACAACCTTTGATGCAGATTACTATCTTTTGTTATTCTGAAGCACTCCCTCTGTGTTTCTCTGTGCCTCTTTACTGAGTGGGTCCAATGGGAGCGGTTTCATAATTAACTGTCAGGTGTGTAGCTGCAGGGCACCAATGAGGAAGCCTGCTGGGCCTGCATCCCTTTAGATGTGTTCCTATTGAAAGTATCTCTCCAAAAATTATATTTTTGTTGCAGGGGATGCCTAAAATCTGACTTGTATCTTAGGCAGACTTCCGGGAAAATTGGTGAGCCAATCAAACAAGCAAGAAATTATGTTTCTGGGAGTGGTCAGTACACACTCTATTCTGACTCAGATTGTTGTGAAGCGATCTATCCCTTGTAAGACCTCTATGCCTGGCCTGTATAAGCAGATATAATCATTAAGGACAATCCTCATCAGATAGCTTGAACTCACCAAGTACTGATTCTATTCGCAGAAGTGCTTTAATTCTGAACATCAGGTTACAGCAGATGACAGGTTACAACAGATGAAGAGGTTGTAGTACTTTTGCGGTCAAAAGATGATATTGTCTGTAGCTTACTATGCAGAATACATGTGCCCATGTTACATGTGGCCTGTAGCTGCCTCCATTACACAGGAAGTACAAAACTCAGGAAGAAGGGGTGGAGCATTACATCGAAAGGAAGTGTGTCATCAGACAACGAAAACATGGAAAATAGATGCATTACCACAAAAGGTCACTAAACATAACGTCCATAGAAAATGGTTCAGAGAAACTATATAACAATTCTATGCCCCATTGGGGCTAGGGTTGCCACCTGTCCGTTTTTGACCCGGACAGTACAGGTTTAGGAGGCTGTGCCCGGGTTTCCCTCTGACTCACACCCGGACACCATTTCCAGCTGACAGGGGGTACCATGGTGCCTCCTTTTACAAGCCCCTACACACAGGAGGACCCAGACAGCGGGGGTCTGAGCGGCAGGCGGGGGAAGCAGTTACAGAGCAATTTAAACATAAGGGAGAGAGAAGCGACAGGAAGCAGTTGGTACAGAAGTTTTTAATAAAATATATGCTTAAAAACAATCCACTCACTCTTCATTTAGAGCTGTAGACATATCAGTCCGTGAAGTCGGCTGTAACAATTCTCCCCTTCGATCCACGCTGCTGTTTCACTGAATCGCTGGAGGAAGCCAAGGATACAGAGCCATGGGAAACTGCAGTGAGCTGTCAGCCTGGGCTTGCTGTGACCAATCAGAGCGTTCCGGAGCCTCCATCATCAAAGGCTGACAGTTCACATGAGTTTCCCGCGGCTCTCTGTTTCCTCCAGTGATTCAGTGAAACAGCAGCGTGTGTCAGGGGGGAGAATGGGACAGCCGACTTCACAGACGGACATGCCTACTACAGCTCTGACTGTCTAACATGAAGAGTGAGTGGATTGTTTTAAAGCCTTTATTTTTATTAAAAACTTCTGCACCAGCAGCTGTTACCTCTCTCTCTGCCTTATGTTTTGACTCCTCTGTGTTTGCCCCCCCTCCTCCTCTGTATTTGCACCCCCCTCCTCTTCTGTGTTTGCCCCTGTCTCCTCTGTATTTGCACCCCCCTCTTCTGTGTTTGCCCACTTCTCCTCTGTATTTGCACCCCCTTTTTCTATGTTTACCCCCTTTTTCTCTATATTTGCACCCCCTTTTCTGTGTTTGCCCCCGTCTCCTCTGTATATGCACCCCCCTCTTCTGTATTTGCCCCATCTCCTCTATATTTGCACCCCCTTTTCTGTGTTTGCCCCCGTCTCCTCTGTATTTGCACCCCCCCTCTTCTGTGATTGCCCTGTCTCCTCTATATATGCACCCCCCTCTTCTGTGTTTGGCCCTTCTCCTCTGTATTTGCACCCCCCCTCTTCTGTGATTGGCCGTCTCCTCTGTATTTGTACCACCCCTCTTCTGTGTTTGCCCCTGTCTTCTCTGTGTTTGCACCCCCTCTTCTGTGTTTCCCCTGTCTCCTCTGTATTTGCACCCCCCTCTTCTGTGTTTGCCCTGTCCCCTCTGTATTTGCACCCCCTTTTCTGTGTTTTCCCCCGTCTCCTCTGTATTTGCACCCCCTCCTCCTCTGTATTTGCACCCCCTCCTCCTCTGTATTTGCACCCCCCTCCTCCTCCTCTGTATTTGCCCCGTCTCCTCTGTATTTGCACTCCCCTCATCTATTTGCACCCCCCTCCTCTGTTATTGTCCCCCCTACTTTGTATTTGCACCCCCCTCTGTAATTACCCTCCTCCTCTGTGTTTGCCCCCCCTCCTCCTCTGTGTTTGCCCCCCCTCCTCCTCTGTGTTTGCCCCCCCTCCTCCTCTGTGTTTGCCCCCCTCCTCCTCTGTGTTTGCCCCCCCTCCTCCTTTGTGTTTGACCCCTCTCCTCCTTTGTGTTTGCCCCCCCCTCCTCCTTTGTGTTTGCCCCCCCTCCTCCTTTGTGTTTGCCCCCCCCTCCTCCTCTGTGTTTGCCCCCCCCCTCCTCCTCTGTGTTTGCCCCCCCTCCTCCTCTGTGTTTGCCCCTCCTCTGTGTTTGCCCCCCCTCCTCCTCTGTGTTTGCCCCCCCCCCTCCTCCTCTGTGTTTGCCCCCCCCTCCTCCTCTGTGTTTGCCCCCCCTCCTCCTCTGTGTTTGCCCCCCCCCTCCTCCTCTGTGTTTGCCCCCCCCCTCCTCCTCTGTGTTTGCCCCCCCCCCTCCTCCTCTGTGTTTGCCCCCTCCTCCTCCTCTGTGTTTGCCCCCTCCTCCTCCTCTGTGTTTGCGCACCCTCCTCCTCTGTGTTTGCGCCCCCTCCTCCTCTGCGTTTGCCCCTTCCTCCTCTGTGTTTGCCCCCTCCTCCTCTGTGTTTGCATCACCCTCCTCTGTAATTGTCCCCCCTACTTTGTATTTGCACCCCCTCCTCTATTTGCACCCCTCCTCTGTAATTACCCCCCTCCTCTAATTGCCCCCTATCTCTGTATTTGCACCCCTCCTCTGTAATTGCCCCCATGTGTGTTGGGGCCCCATGATACCCCCTGTTGGCTTCCATGGGGGTATTGGAGGCAGGAGGATTTGTGCTGGTAGGGGAAGATGATTTGTGGATAGATGGGGATAATGGCACCCCAATCACAAAGCAAAACTTATTTTAGATGAGAGGCATCCCACAATTCTGTTTATGTGATTTTGCCGCGATTTGTCGCGTGACAATCGCTGCAAAATCTCACCGCGGTTGGGGTGCCATGCCGTGCACCGCTAAAGTGTTCGGGTTTGGCTTGAAGAAAAGGTGGCAACCCTAATTGGGGCGGCACACACTCCGTGTACAGAACAACACCATGTAGCCATATTGCAATGCATTCTCAGAAAATTACAGTGGCTGCAGATTGATAAGGAAAGGTAATTTTTATTAACATTCAATTACAATATGATTGTCGCAACAATATGTGCGTTTTTTTTTTAAATCGATTAATCGACTAATTTCGATTAATTATAACACACATATAGATCCAACTACTTTTAGCTGATCTTCTTGCAGGCCGATTCCCAGTGCAGCTACCAACCACTGGAAAAATGGATAGCAGGATACAAAAACACACAAAGGCAGCGCTCGATGAGAATAGCATTAAAACTTTTATAGTCTTCAAGTAGGTAACAAAATAAATATTGCACTGGAGATAAAATCGATGTAGCTACATAAACTGTAAAAATGGTGCGAGTAATACCAAACGGTAGCAGTATGATACTGATATAAAAATGTGTACAACGATACCACTGCTGAATCCAGGTGAGGAGGGGTTAACATCAGTCAGTCGGCATGTAGATGTCCCATGAAGGGAACTATCACAACTCCCAGTGGATGGCTGTAGAATCCCAGGTTGATAGAGGGAAGTGATAGAGGGAAGTGTAACAGCCCTTGCGTGTGGCAGATGGTAAGGTCCTGCTGGCATGCAGATATGAAGGCACAGCAAAGGAGCCCTTCAGATGGACACGGGAAGCCCCGCCGGTGTCCGTGACATTAGCGGATGTCCCACGGAACTCCCTGAAGCCGGCGGAGAGGTGAGTACCAATCAAAAGAATTTTAATCGATCAAAAAGATTTTAATCGATCAAAAAAATTAAAGATTAATCGATCAATTAAAAGTTAATTTGCACAGCCCTATATTTTTTCTTTAGTTGCTATTTTTTTTTACCACAAAAGTGGAGTTAACCTTTAAATGTAGTTGTATATTTCTGGGTACTACCATAACCTTCCACCAAATTCACCCAAATTAAATGTTCCTGCTCCACGGCAATACCACACATGTGTATGTTAGTTGTTGTATGTACCTGTAGTACAGCCCAGAAACCATTTTACTTTTTTATCCTACCTAAAACACACTGACAATAACTAATAACAATAACAATATTGTTTTTAAAACTCTGACCTTTGACCCAAACACTAACCCTGGAACTGACCTAGATTAAACCTTGATTTAGGTATTTTTTTGTATTTTGTTTTTATTATTATTAAAATCCCTGTTAGGACAGAGCTCTGTCTTGTTTACATAGGCAGAGCTCCGTCCAGCCTCTGTTCCCAATGATCGGTAGGTGCCGGTGGACATCCATTGACTGGCACCCACTGATCTGCCTCTGCTGTGCATCACAGCAAAAGCGCAAAACGGCACCCGATCCCTCCATAAAGTGTACCTGTCACCACCTAGTACTGTCACAAGGGATGTTTACATTCCTTGTGACAGCAATAAAAGTGATCACATTTTTTTTTTAAAACACAGTGTAAAAAAAAAAAATAATAAATAAGAAAAAATCTTTTATTTTAAAGCGCCCCTGTCCCAGTGAGCTCCCGTAGCAAAGAAAACACATACGCAAGTCGTATATGTAAACAGTGTTCAAATCACACATGTGACGTATCACCGCGATCATCAGAGAGAGAGAGAGAGAGCAATAATTTTAGCACTAGACCTCCTCTGTAATGCCGCGTACACAAGATCAGGCTTTTGCCCAGCCAAAAGCACATCAGAATTCCGATGGAATTCCATCAGAGTAAAATAGAACATGTTCTATATTTAAACTCCGATGGAATTCATCGGAATTTCTGATGGAATTTCTCTGATTGGAAATTCCGACCGTGTATATCCTATGGAAAAAGTCCATGTGACTTTTTCCATCGGAAATTCCGATTGTGTGTACGGGGCTTAACTCTTACCTGGTAACCATTATTTTATTTTTAGAGCGTCGCCTATGGAGATTTTAGGTACCGTAATTTGTCGCCATTCCACGAGTGTGCGCAATTTCAAAGCGCGACATGTTTGGTATCTATTTACTCGGCATAACATCAGCTTTCACCAAAAAAATTGAACAATTTTACTGTTTCGCTTTTTTTTATTCATGAAAGTGTCTTTTCCTCCAAAAAAATTGCATTTGAAAGACTGCTGCACAAATACAATGTGATATAAAATATTGCAACAATCGCCAATTGTATTCTCTAGATTCTCTGCTAAAAAAATGTATATAATGTTTGGGGGTTCTAAGTCATTTTCTAGCAAAAAATACGGATTTTAACTTGTAAGTAGGGATGAGCCAAACACCCCCGCGTTCGGTTCGCACCAGAACGTTCGAACAGACCACCTGTTCGATCGAACATTTAGAACCCCATTGATGTCTATGGGACTCGAACGTTCAAATTAAAAAGTGCTAATTTTAAAGCCCAATATTCAAGTTATTGTTGGAAAACGTCTTTGAGAACCCGGGTCTTGCCCCAGGGAACATGTATCAATGGAAAAAAAGTTTTAAAAACGGTCGTTTTTTCAGGAGCAGGACTCCTGAAAAAATTACCATTTTAAAACTTTTTTCCATTGATACATGTTCCCTCGGGCAAGACCCGGGTTCTCAAAGAGGTTTTCGCAGGCAAACTATAGACACCCAGCAGGTACGATATTTAAAGGAATTATTTTTTTTTTTTTTTTTTTATTTAACCACTTGCCGACCAGCCGCCGCAGTTGCGGCGGCAGGTCGGCACGGGTGCGCGAGAGCCCGTAGCTCTACGCCGCGCCTTTCGCGGCCACTAGGGGGCGCGTGCGCGCCGCCGGCGGCCCGCGCGCGCGCCCCCCGCTCGCCCCCGAGTCCCGTGCGTGTGCCCGGCGGGCGCGATCGCCGCCGGGCACACGCGATCGCTCGTTACAGAGCGGGGAACGGGAGCTGTGTGTGAAAACACACAGCGCTCGTTCCTGTCAGCGGGGGAAACGCTGATTTTCTGTTCATACAATGTATGAACAGAAGATCAGTGATTCCCCCTAGTAAGTCCCCCCCCCCCCATACAGTTAGAACACAAATAGGAACACACTTAACCCCTTCCCCGCCCCCTAGTGTTAACCCCTTCACTGCCAATGGCATTTTTATAGTAATCCAATGCATTTTTATAGCATTGATCGCTAAAAAAATGCCAATGGTCCCAAAAATGTGTCAAAAGTGTCCGAAGTGTCCGCCATAATATCGCAGTACCGAAAAAAAACGCTGATCGCCACCATTACTAGTAAAAAAAAAATAATAATAAAAATGCCATAAAACTACCCCCTATTTTGTAAACGCTATAACTTTTGCGCAAACCAATCAATAAACGCTAATTGCGATTTTTTTTACGAAAAATATGTAGAAGAATACGTATCGGCCTAAACTGAGGAAAAAATATTTTTTTTTTATATATTTTTGGGGATATTTGTTTTTGTTTATAGCGCAAAAAATAAAAACCGCAGAGATGATCAAATACCACCAAAAGAAAGCTCTATTTGTGGGAAAAAAAGGACGCCAATTTTGTTTGGGAGCCACGTCGCACGACCGCGCAATTGTCAGTTAAAGCGACGCAGTGCCAAATCTCAAAAAGTGCTCTGGTCTTTGGACAGCAATATGGTCCGGGGCTGAAGTGGTTAAGCATCATTAAAATCACTGCTCCAGAAGCAGTGATTTTAATAATGTTTAAATAAAAAAAAAATGAAAAATTCCTTTAAATATTGTACCTGCTGGGTGTCTATACCTGTGATAACGTCTTTAAATAGCACAATCACCTGCCTGCCAGTAAATTAGGAAGAACTGATCTAGCTAAGCTATACAGTGTATAAATATATGTACAACTCCTGGTATGTATATATATCCTCTACACACTGTAAATTAAGCTAAACTGACTAGCCTGCCTGCTCTATCTAGCTATATAAGAAGACTATCTCTCTGTCTCTCTGACTGATCTCAGTTCAGCGCTGGAACACACTACATGAGGCCGCCCAGCAGGCAGCCTTATATAGTGTGGGGAGTGTGCTAAAGTCCTGAGCCATAATTGGCCAAAGCCACCCTGGCTTTAGCCAATTATGGCTCTCCGTTTTTTGCGCGCTGTGATTGGCCAAGCCTGCAGGGTCATAGTGCATGTTTGGCCAATCATCAGCGTGCAATGCCGCAGTGAATTATGGGCCGTTTTGCGTCACTTGAATTTGGCGCGAACGACCCGTTTTGTTCGAAATTCGTCGAACGTACGAACAGACAATGTTAGAGACCAACATACGTTCTAATCGAACGCGGAGCTCATCCCTACTTTGTCATGAATGGGATATACTGTATACGTGGTTCTGCACAGAGCGACCACCCTGTAGCAATAAATCTGTGGTGGTCGTGAACTGGTTAGTTCAAAGGTGCCATTCATAATGATCATGGATGGTGGTAAATAAAGATGCAAAAATACAGAGCACGTTACATAGTGCCTGCAGAACCCATCATTTATATTCTTGCCTTTTTATAAAAAAAAAAATGTAAAAAAAAAAACTGTTTTATTGGCTGGTGATTTCTAGCTGCCGGCTAATAGTTTAGATAACAGGCAGATTTAGATCAAACATCTAACCTGATGTGTAGCCTCCTCTCCTCTCAGAGTAATAAAAGTATTTGCATAGCTTACATCTCATAAATTCTACAACTGCAGAGCTTGACTCTATCGCTGATATCAGAATGCAGGAGATCAAAGAGCTAAACAGGAGCAATGGAAACTTTACTGTAGGCACAATCATGTTCCCTTTTTCATTTTCACCCTCTGGAGAGATATAATTCCCAGCATGCTCTGCCAGATAGCGGGGTGCAGGTATATATATACACATACATATATAGGAATGGATTGTAATGTTCAGTTCCTAATGAAGGTTGTGAGCAGTCCATGTTAGCACATGGCTAAAATCTATGTACATGGGTCTATAGGTATGTAGCGCCCCCTTACTTTCAGTATGGGCACTACGCTAAAGTTAGCGGGCGAATGGGAGAGTTAATTTGCTTTCATTCATAATTTGTCAAATTGCAGGCTGCTGCTATTTCAGAACTGTCCTGTAGGTCGGTCTGCGGCCCGGAGTTGGCGCTAGAGGGGTTCTGACAGAGCCACTTTTCCCCAGCAGCCAATTAGAGGAGTTCTTCCCTCGCTGGGCATGCTGGGAGGGGTACATCTGTGGCAGCTGCCGCGTGTTCTGGGACGGTGGTCGGTTCCTCTTCTCTGCGCGGGGTCCACGTTCCAGGTGCAGCATCCACCTTCAGTGTGCGCGCATCCACGGACCCACCGACATGGCCCACCTGGCCGGAGCCACCTGCTCCATGAAGACCCATCCAGATGTTGATAGGGGCCCCAGTGACTTACTGGGTCCCCAACCTTACTGAGAGGATCCTAGGCTGTGTGCCGTTCGGTGGGGGATCGGCTTGAGGAGAACCCGGAGGCAGGTTATTCAAAAGGGCTTGAACGAACCATCAGGGATCCGGTCGCTGGAATTGACAGGTACATGTCATCTGTCAACCGGTGACCCTTTCATTGCATTTACTGGGAGGATTCGCTCAATCAGAACTGTTCTCTTGAGTACTAAAGTACTAGGCCTGTGGCAGAGGCCCGAGCCAGGTCTGTCATAGAGGCCTGTTCCTCCCAGCAATTCAAAAGTGACATTCCAGCTGCCAGACTTATAACGGGGGTCTGTCCAGAGGCACTTCACCCACTCTGGGGAGAGTGGCGACGAACTGTATCTACTACTACTGAGAGCGAGACTGCTCTACTTCTTATCCAGGCCTGATACCGCACTGTTCTCTATTGCTTCATCAACCTGTCCTATCTCCTGTTGATGTTGTCTGTTGTTGGGCCTTGGAATAAAGCATTTGAAAATTCATTTGGTGACTGGACATTCGCTCGCTGCTACTACTCACTGCTAATATCCCTAGACACATCACAAGGTAACTTAATATGCCGATCCCAAACAACAACCAGCGGCTCCTGAGGGGGTAGTGCTACACATATATAGATCATGAATATGAAAACAATATGAGAATATAAGGAAATAAAACAAATAAACAATATGATGGAGGAAAGGAAACATTTGAGTAGCTCTATTCATAACACAAAAAAGGAATTTTAGTACTTCCATGCCAGTATGTACTGGCAAAACTGGGGCAATTGGGATTTAAGCATTGGCCCACCTGGGAGAGGTCATGCCCATGATGAATGTAATATATCCTTGTGGATCAAGGGGTTTATCCCAATCCTAGTATGAAAAAAACAGAGATTGGCCATAGCAAAGCAATCAGGGGTTTTCATTTTTAAACTGAATCCACAAATAATAATCGGGTGGTTATGGACTGCCTAACTACAAGAGTATTTCATGTTTTTCTTCAGGAGCCGTGTTTTTGCTGATGCAGACAATTGAAGGTCTCAGTAAATTCATGAAAGTGTGTGTTTTGCTCATGCAGCATTGATAGTCTGCCTTTTTTTGCCTCTCTGGAATGATGGAAGTATGACCGGGTTTGTGCCATTTGCATAAGCGTTTAAAAATAAAAGGCGGCCCTCGTTCTCTGACGGAAAGTTGTGAGCCATGCCAAAGCCTTGAGCAGATTCATTCTCATGAGTCAGCAATTCTGTTTGTTAGAGTCCATGCAATGATATAAACAACCCAGCCACCTTCCTAAAGTATACACACGATACGGAAATCGGAAGCAAAATTTTGTCCGACGAACTATCTGCCAATTTTCGAAACGTTAGTACGGTGCTTTCGACAGCCGATTTCGTTTTTTTTTTTTCTTCGTCAAATCAAAGCTGGATGAGCAGAATATAATTATTTTTAGCTTTTCAAAAATAGGGTTAATATAGTATATTTTTTCTGCTGAGGGTATAGCCAATATCTTACATTAGTAACATTGTAACTATATACCTAAATATTGTGATGGATGTCCATTGATTAACTACCAATTATTCAGTTGATATCCAAGAGTTAACTCCACTCCCTTTTTCATTTCTTTCTATTTCCTCCTTATGAGTATGTCACTGTGCGTCCTGGTGGGATGGCTGCAGGGACTCGCGGCTATGTGCCAAGCCGGGGGTCTCATGCATGTTGGTCACCGGGACTGCACGATCTTAGGATCTATTGGTACAAATTTTTTATTTTAGTATAAAAAGTTTAGCCATAGTTAATATTAGCCTCCTATATAGGTATCCCTCAATGTTTGAATGAAGACTTAGGGTATATTTTTTATGCCCCTTTGAGTTGGGATGATCGTGAAGAGAACGTCTCAAGTATGGGCATTTTTTACCATAATAAAGATGGCTTCCTTGTAGCGCTCGTTGTGCATCTCACACCGAGGGCGGGTTATTTAATATGGTGAGTTACTGCGAGAACCCATCCCATTGAGAACGTCTGTTGATGACGAAACGCGTCTGGGGGCCACGCAGTGACGTCACCACGTAGAGGGAAGGTATCGCTCGAATGTTTGCCGGCCGGCTTTTTTATATGCTCAAATTTTACTTTTTAAATGTGAGTACCCATCTGTTTTTATAAATAAAACAATCTCCTACGGAATCACACTATGGTATGCTCTTTATTTGTTCCCACGGCCGAGCTGTAAGTCGTGCCCATTCTAACAGCCGCGACACCGACCGGAAGAACAAGTATTGGAGCCTCCAGATAATGCCGTGGCTGGGCTATAGCCATCTGCTCTTTTAGAGCTCACCTTTGGTAAGCCTCCACTACTTAATTGGTGAAGGGATCACTTCAAGTTTCACACTCTCACGGTGGTGCGATTGATGATCGATTTGTGTACCTGTCAGCTTATGAAGGGATCACTTTAGGCTCACGATTCACTACGGAGTTGTTTTTATGGACTTTTTAGCATTGAAGTTTAAACTGCCATTATTTCATTGCATGATCCTCTGACCTATCCGTTGGACTATCAGCATTGGTGTCTTACTGTCATAAGTTACTGCATGAATTGCTTTTTTGTTCATTTAAACCTACTTGAGGTACATCTTTAAGTGATGGTATTCTGTATGTTGGTATAATTTAAATCTGGGAATTTTTATTGCATGTTAGAATCATATTTTTGCTGCATAATTATTTGCCACAGTGTCCTAGGTATTCAAACATATCATAGGTACATCTTTAAGTGATGCTATTCAGTATGTTGGTATAATCTAGACCTGGGAAATCTTATTGCATGAAAAATTTTTAATATTTGCCCAATATTTTTTGCATAATATTCGCCACAGTGTCTTAGGTATACCTATAGTGGCGCGGCTTTGCTCTATTTTCATTCTCTCTGTGTTCTCACACGACAGCTGCAGCCTAAAAGCACTAACGTGTTTATACGTACCCTGTTTTTCCTAAATTAGCGCAGTTTTTTGTTTGTTATAACATTTTTGTTGTATGTGTAAAGCACAATATAGATTAGGTGGCACTGATATGCAGCACTGATGCAGCACTGATGGCCACTGATAGGTGGCACTGGTTAAGCAGTACTGATGAGAACTAATAGGATTAGGTGGCACTGATGGCTGACACTGACAGATGGCACTGATGGTTGACACTGACAGATGGCACTGATGGCTGACACTGACAGGTAGCTGTCACTGATAGATGGCTGGCACTGATAGATGACACTGATAAATGGCACTGATGGCTGGCACTGAAAGGTAGATGGCACTGATAGATGGAATTGATAGGTGGCACTGACAGGTGGCACTGACAGGTGGCTGGCACTGATAGATGGCACTGACAGGTGGCACTTATGGGCATTGGGAACTGCTAGGTGGTATTTATGGGCACTGAAGGGCAGGCACTGAAATGCCATGAGAAAAGGCTGACTTGATACTCCGTGCACTCGGCAGCATAAAAGCAGCAGCGGCCATCTTGTTACACCCAAACCAAACTATATCTACTATGTGTAACAAAATGTTTGCTGCTGGCTTACTGCGGCTGAGTGCAGGGTGTACCAAGATGGGCATCGGGATGTCCAACCGCTGACGTCGACACGGAGCGTCACTTCGGTTTTTCCGCCCGCTTACTTCCAGTTGCGCTGGGTAGCCTAATATCTCCCAGGTATCGGATCTGGCATCGGGAGCATTTGTTCGAGTACAAGTACTCGCATAAAATACTCGGTATCGGTCCCAATACCAAAACTAGTATTGGTATCGAGACAACCTTACTTTTGGTAATATATTGTATATTATATATGGTTCTATTTTCAGAATAACCCTTCATAATCATAATATATTTAAATGAGTCTCAGCCTTTTTAGCTAAAGAGACACTTTTAGATATTACAAATACAGATGATCAGAATTTCCCGTTGGAAAATTTGAGAACCAGCTTTCAAATTTTTGCTGTCGCAAATTCTGACAGAAAAAGTCAGATGGGACCTACACACGGTCGGAATTTTCAATCAAATGCTCACATCAAACTTTTATTGTCGGAGATTCCGATCATGTGTAGGCGGCTTTTGTTTTTGTAAATCCACCCAGATTTACAAAAAAAAAAAAAATATCTCCTCAGTGGCTTTAGTCCATTTACAGGAGGTGCCAGTAATGTTACAGTGACTCACTGCTCTTTCCCGGGAAAACTTGGCTCTTGAAATCCTATGAGAATGTGTTCCTGCAAAGTGCTTTAAAGTTAACCTGTGCCCAGATTATGCACACTGAAATATTTATATATTCCAAACAAGCAGTTTAAAACAAGCCAACAATCACCTCCGTGGCTATAGACATTGTGAAGAAATTAATTTTTAAAGTTCACAACAGAAGCACGGAAATCTTAGCTTTTTTTCTATTACTTTCTAATGCAGCGGAATCTTGGCAGCCTGCCAGCACTAAATAATCAGCAGTAGGGATGAGCCGAACACCCCTGGGTTCGGTTCGCACCAGAACCTGCGAACAAACCAAAAGTTCGTCTGAACTTTAGAACCCTGTTAAAGTCTATGGGACTCGAACATTTGAAATCTAAAGTACTAATTTTAAAGGCTAATATGCAAGTTATTGCCCTAAAAAGTGTTTGGGGACCCGGGTCCTGCCCCAGGGGAGTGTTTGGGGACCTGGGTCCTGCCCCAGGGGACATGTATCAATGCAAAAAAAGTTTTAAAAAACTGACGTTTTTTTCAGGAGCAGTGAATTTAATAATGCTTAAAGTGAAACAATAAAATTGAAATATTCCTTTAAATGTCGTACCTAGGGGGGTGTATAGTATGCCTGTAAAGTAGCGCTTGTTTCCTGTGCTTAGAACTGTCCCTGTACAAAATGTAATTTCTGAAGGAAAAAAGTCATTTAAAATCACTCACGGCTATAATGAATTGTCGGATACCAGCAATACAGAGAAAAGTCATTCATAAAAAAAGAATGCGTGGGGGTCCCCCCAAATTCAATTACCAGGCCCTTTGGGTCTGGTATGGATATTAAGGGGAACCCTGCGTCAAATTAAAAAAAAATGATGTGGGGTTCTCCCCAAATATCCATTCCAGACCCTTCAGGTCTCTTATGGCTTTTAAGGGGAACTCCACCCCAAATTTAAAAAAAAAATGCCGTGGACCCCCATTTTGAATGACTTTTCTCTGTATTGCCGGGAGCCGACAATTCATTATAGCCGCGAGTGAAATTAAAATTACTTAATTACAGAAATGACACTTTGTGCAGGGACAGTTCTAAGCATTGGAAACAAGCGCTACTTTACAGGCATACTATACATCCCCCCTAGGTACGACATTTAAAGGAATATTTCACTTTTATTGTTTCACTTTTAAAGAATTATAAAAATTACTGCTGCCAAAAAAACTGCAGTTTTTAAAACTTTTTTTTGCATTGATACATGTCCCCTGGGGCAGGACCCGGGTCCCCAAACACTTTTTATTACAATAACTTGCATATTAGCCTTTAAAATTAGCACTTTGAATTTCAAACATTCGAGTCCCATAGACTTTAACAGGGTTCTAAAGTTCACACGAACTTGCCGCGAACACCCCAAATAGTTCGCTGTTCGGCGAACAGGCAATGTTCGAGTCGAACATGAGTTCTACTCGAACTCGAAGCTCATCCCTAATCAGCAGACCTTGATCTTAGAAACTGACTTAGGCCACGTTTACACTGCTCCGAGACGGAAGTCGCATGACTTCAGACTTGACTGCCATGCGTCTTCTAGTCTGACTTCCCTGCAACTTCAATAAAGGGATCCAACTTTGAGATGATTTCGACTTGTCTTTTGACCAATCAAACAATTCCTTTGTTACTGGTATGAAGGAAACCACACGCCAAATGTATTGTTTCTTAAACAATGAGAAATTTCTGCCTCTCAAAATAGTACACGGAAACCAAAAGTCTTTTTACCTATCTGTAGGGAGGGCATTCTTCCCTCTGACCACAATGTAAGTAGCATTTCTCCCACTGGCCACCAATTTAAGGGCCATTCTACCCACTGACCACCAATGTAAGGAGCATTCTTCTCACTAATCACCAATGTAAGGGACATTCTACCCACTGACTACCAATGTAAGGAACATTCTTTGCACTGGCCACCACTGTAAGGGGCATTCTTCCCACTGATCACCAATTTAAGGAACATTCTTCCCACTGACTGCCAATGTAAGGGGCATACTACCCGCTGGTCACCAGTGTAAATGGCATTCTTTCTACTGGTATGCAAAGTAAGGAACATTCTTCTCATTGGCCAGTGACCACCAATGCAAGGAGCATTCTTCTCATTGAACATCACAGTAAGGGGCATGACTAGTGTAGATTAGATAGTCCAACCTTTTACTCCCCACCTTTAGAACCCCCCAAATTCTTTAAACATTTTTCCATTTACCCATTAACGAGATAGACACAGGAGTTGGAGTAAACTCGGCCACGACAGCCTATTTATTTTTTCAAACCAAATTAAATATTTAAATCCAATTAACTAATTCCAAGTAAACAAAACTTTATTCATTAACATTTAACCCAAATAACTTTATTAACACCCGTCCAATTTGGTCTTTGACAGCAACCCCACTTAAACCTTTTTATTTTCCATTACACTGCGTTACCATTACCATATCCGGCCCCCAGCCGACTCCAGCTCGGAGACACCCCCTTTTTACACCGCAGTGTACCATAACCGTATTCCAGCGGACACCGTTCCACTGGAATAACACCATACGGGGGCCATCCCACCGATGAGCCCCCCCACCATTTCCATTCCATCTGTTAACTGTCACCATCAAAGACCAAAGGACACCGCCAACACTGTCATGACAACCTTTCTTCAGAACCTGAAAGAAAAGAAAACAGACGCACAACACCAAAATACCACAAAACGGGAGGTTGGGTAGCACCCCCACGTAAACCTTTTTTATTTTCCATTACACCGCGTTATCATTACCATCTCCGGCCCCCAGCCGACTCCAGCTCGGAGACACCCCCTTTTTACCAGTGTACCATAACCATATTCCAGCGGACACCGTTCCACTGGAATAACACCATAAAGGGGGCCATCCCACCGATGAGCCCCCCCCCCCCCACCATTTCCATTCCATCTGTTAACCGCCACCATCCAAGACCGAAGGACACCGCCAACACTGTCGTGATGACCCCTCTTCCGAATCTGAAAGAAAAGAAAACAGACGCACAACACCAAACATACCACAAAAACAGGGAGGGTGGGTGGGAAAACCTGCCTCCCAGCGTGCTACACTTCCTTGAATGTCCCACGTGTGCCCCCACCCCCCTTTATAAAGGGGGTTCCTCCTACCCAGTCACCAGAGCTCCTACAGCCACTCCTTCCTTCCTTAACCCTTTGTTGCACTACTCCTCACACAGTCATGCCCAGCCCTCCGTTATTTGTCTTTTTTGTCATGTCACTCCGGGCTTTCCTTTCTTCTCACTGATAACCAATGTAAGGAGCATTCTTCCCACTGATCACCAATGTAAGGAACATTCTTCTCACTGATCACCAAGGTGAGGAGCATTTTTCCACTGGTCATCAATGCAAGGGGTATTCTTTTCCACTGGCCTCCAAAGTAAGGAACATTATTTTTATTGGCATCAAATGTAAGGATCATTCTTCCCTCTGGACACCACTGCAAGGGACATTTTTCTCAATGACCACCAATGTAAAGAACATTCTTTCCACTAGTCATGAATTTAAGGGGCATTGTTTACACTGACCACCAATGTAAGGAGCATTCTCCCCACTAACCACCAACATAAAGGGGTGTTCCACCCAAATGTAATGTTTATTAAAATTCAGCAGCTACAAAAAGTGTAGCTGCTGGCTTTTAATAAACAGACACTTACCTTCTCCACGTTCCAGCGATGCGCCGACCGGGGCTCTGCTCCTCTCCCCCCCTCCCCGGCCGGCATCCTCATTGCGACTGTGGGCACCCAGCCGTGACAGCCTTTGGCTTCACGGCCGGGCACCCACTGCGCATACGCGAGCCGCACTGCGCATGCGCGAGCCGCCGCTGATTGGACAGGCGATCGTCTAGGACCTGTCAGTGTCCTAGACGATCGCCAAAGGGAGAGGCTGCAGTAAAGCGATAAGGCCTAATCGCCTTACCAGCCCCTCAGGCAGAAGCAGGAAGTGGGACAGGAAGTCCCACTCCTACTGAAGCCCCCACCCCCCCCAAAAAAAATTACATGCCAAATGTGGCATGTAAGGGGGAAGGGATTAAGCGGAAGTTCCATTTTTGGGTGGAACTCCGCTTTAAGGAATATTTCTCTCACTTACTACCAATGTATGGAGCATTTTTACACTCACCATCATACTAATGTACCATAAGCTGTAGATAAAGTAATTTTCAGGAGTTCCCAGAGACCGCATCATTTTTTCAAGGGTTCTTTCATGTTAATTAGGTTAAGGAAGGCCGCATTAGAGTCTCAGGCAGAGACTTATGCCGCCATACACCATATTTTTTAGTCTAAATAAAGTCAGACTGGTTTTTCCAACGGAATTCCGCTCAAGCTGTTATACACATGGACACCCCAAATTCTGACCATGAAAAACACAGTGACGTACAACACTCCAACGAGCCAAGAAAAATTAAGTTCAATGTTTGCGTCAAATTGTTTTCGAGCATGCGTGTTTTTTTCGGAATTCCATATAGACAAACAGAATTTCCAATAGAATTTTTTCAACAGTAAAAGTCCGATGGGGCATACACATGATCGGAATATCCGATGAAAAAATTCCGTCTGACTTTTTTCATCGGAAATTTTGACCGTGTGTATGCGGCATTACAGTATATATTTTACCTGGATATAAAACAATTACCGTGGCCTGTTTGCATTCCCCGAAGCTCATAGCTACAGTTCTACGTAAGAAAAAAAATACAATCATACACACCAAATAAATCACTGTTTGTTTGGAATCCTTTTATAGGGGTCGCAACCCCAGCTGGTCGGTAAATATAGCTCCTTATTATTCCCTGCGTAATATCTCTAAAGGCATATCAAGTGGCCAACCTGTTCCATGTGACAACGAGGATTGAGATGGAACGATCTACTTTGCACACTCCATTTCTTAGCATACTGATACAATTAACAGGATTGCTTTATGGTGGATCGAGGGGCCAATAACTCTCTTCTCCCACTCATCGGAGGAAATAAATCCACCGGAGAGACAGGCAAATGTGAAGGAGTCCGCTCTAGAATCTTTATCACCTCTTTACATCTCAAATTAATGCAGGGAAGGATTGGACTGTTTAGCGGTGTGAGGCAATGAAGCTGAGTAGGGTTGGCAGGATTAAGAAGTCAGGAGGAATTCCTTATGTCAGCACATGCATTGTTCAGGAAAGCCTCTCGGCTATTGCGCGGCCCTTGAAATTAGGAGCCCGTAATACAACGCAGAGATTAAGTATACTCCACGTCTCCTAATCGTACCGACACCTTCACTGCGCTGTTGTCTAAAAGGCACAAAAATGGCGGCGCAGTTCAATTTTGGGCATGAGATCACTAAAATGATGTTACATTAACCACTTGCTTACTGGGCACATAAACCCCCTTCGTGCCCAGGCGAAATTTCAGCTTCCGGCACTGCGTCGCTTTAACTGACAATTGCGCGGTTGTGCGACGTGGCACCCAAACAAAATTGGCGTCCTTTTTTTCCCCACAAATAGAGCTTTCTTTTGGTGGTATTTGATCGCCCGTGCGGTTTTTATTTTTTGCGTTATAATGAAAAAAAGAGCGACAATTTAAAAATATATATATATTTTTTACTTGTTGCTATAATAAATATCCCATTTTTTTTTTTTTTTTATATTTTTTTTTCTCAGTTAAGGCCGATACGTATTCTTCTACGTATTTTTATAAAAAATAAAAAATAAATCACAGTAAGTGACTGCTTTGCGCAAAAGTTATAGCACCTACAAAATAGGGGACATAATTATGATTTTTTTTTTTATATTTTTTTTTTACTAGTAATGGCGGCGATCTGCGATTTTTATTGGGACTGCGATATTGCGACGGACACATCGGACACTTTTGACACATTTTTGGCGCCATTCACATTTATACAGCGACCAGTGCTAATAAAAAAATGCTCTAATTACTGTATAAATGTGACTGGCATTGAAGGGGTTAACACTAGGGGGTGAGGAAGGGGTTAAATGTATTGCCTGGGTGTGTTCTAACTGTGTGGGGGGAGGGGGGTGACTGGGGGAGGTGACCGATGCTGTGTCCCTATGTACAAGAGGAACAGCATCTGTCACCTCTCCCTGACAGGACGTGAAGCTCTGTGTTTACACTCAGAGCTCCACGTCCCTGCTCTCTCACCGACGATCGCGTGTACCTGACGGACATCGCGGCCGCCGGGTACACGCATCGGATCCTCGGTGATGCATCGGGACTGTTTTTCCCCGCCACGCGCCACCCTGTGGCGCGCGCGGGGAAATACAAGTAAATCACGTCCAAAGACGTGACCCCGGCGCCTCAGGTCCGCGCTGTTGACGTATTCTGTCAATAGCGCGGACCTGAAGAGGTTAAAGAGCTGCAAAGAGTAACTAAATAAATAAGGTGCATGAAGGATCTCAGCTATACAGAAAAAGATTAAAGCGGAGCTCCAGCCGCAATTTTTTTTTTTTTTAAAGTCAGCAGCTACTAACAGTGTAGCTGCTGACTTTAAATAAGGACACTTACCTTGTCCTACTTGCCCGCGCTGATGGGCCCCCCGATGCCGGTCCCACGATCGCTCCGGGTCCCGCGCCGCCATTCACACTATGGGAAACAGGCTGTGAAGCCGTACGCTGAGTCTCACGCTGGCTTGTGAATGGGCGCGCTGCTCTCTGAGAACACACACAGTTCCCAGAAAGCAGTGCGCCCCATTCACAAGGAGAAGGACATAGCAACAGGTATTTCGGGTGAGTATTTTTTTTTTTCAGGTTTTTTTTATTAAGTTTTTTTAAACAACATGGGAAAATGTTGTTTTCCTGGGTGGAGCTCTGCTTTAAAGATTAAAGCGGAGGTCCGCCTAAAAAAATAAAAAATAAAAGCCAACAGCTACAAATACTGCAGCTGCTGACTTTTAATAAATGGACACTTACCTGTCCTGGGTGCCCGCAATGTCGGCAGCAGAAGACGAGCAATCGCCCGAGCCGGGACCAGCTCTGTGATGTCAGCAGACAGTTCTGCGGGGTTCAGTCCTGGGGGGTTCAGTTCTGGGGGGTTCAGTTCTGGGGGGTTCAGTCCTGGGGGGTTCAGTTCTGGGGGGTTAAGTCCTGTGGGGTTCAGTTCTCGGGGGTTAAGTCCTGTGGGGTTCAGTTCTGCAAAGTTCAGTTCTGCAGGGTTCAGTTCTGGGGGGTTCAGTTCTGTAGAGTTCAGTTCTGCGGGGTTCAGTTCTGCGGGGTTCAGTTCTGGGGCGTTCAGTTCTGGGGGGTTCAGTTCTGCGGGGTTTAGTTCTGCGGGGTTCAGTTCTGCGGGGTTCAGTTCTGGGGCGTTCAGTTCTGGGGCGTTCAGTTCTGGGGTGTTCAGTTCTGGGGGGTTAAGTCCTGTGGGGTTCAGTTCTGCAAAGTTCAGTTCTGCGGGGTTCAGTTCTGGGGGGTTCAGTTCTGCAGAGTTCAGTTCTGGCGGGTTCAGTTCTGGCGGGTTCAGTTCTGGGGCGTTCAGTTCTGGGGGGTTCAGTTCTGCAGAGTTCAGTTCTGGGGGGTTCAGTTCTGCAGAGTTCAGTTCTGCGGGGTTCAGTTCTGGGGCGTTCAGTTCTGGGGGGTTCAGTTCTGTGGGTTCAGTCCTGGGGGGTTCAGTTCTGGGGGCTTCAGTCCTGGGGGGTTCAGTTCTGAGGGGTTCAGTCCTGAGGGGTTCAGTCTTGGGGAGTTCAGTTCTGCAGGGTTCAGTCCTGGGAGGTTCAGTTTTGAGGGATTCAGTCCTGGGGTGTTCAGTTCTGCGGGATTCAGACCTGGGGGGTTCAGTTCTGGGGGGTTCAGTCCTGGGGGGTTCAGTTCAGTCGTGGGCAAACACAGGAGAACGGTTAGGTGGTGTGAGTAGCGCACCTTGGCGATTTGTGGGTGTGGCAAAATCGCAGTAGGAGCGTTTCAAAACTTGAGCCTCCTCACTGGGTCCCGTTCTTCAAAAATATTCTCTGTAAAGCCCCGTACACACGATCAGACTTTTGTCTGACCAAAATCACATCGGAATTACGACGGAATTCCATCGGAATAAAAGAGAACATGTTCTCTATCTAAACTCTAATGGAATTCATTGGAATTTCCGATGGGGCATGCACACGGTTGGAATTTCCGATGGGGCATGCACACGGTTGGAATTTCCGATGGGGCATGCACACGGTTGGAATTTCCGATGGGGCATACACACGGTTGGAATTTCCGATGGGGCATACACACGGTTGGAATTTCCGATGGGGCATACACGCGGTTGGAATTTCCGATGGAGCATACACACGGTTCGAATTTCCGATGGGGCAAGCACGCGGTTCGAATTTCCGATGGGGCATTCACACGGTTGGAATTTCCGATGAGGCATGCACACGGTTGGAATTTCCGATGGGGCATACACACGGTTGGAATTTCCGATGGGGCATACACACACTTGGAATTTACGATGGGGCATACACACGGTTGGAATTTCCGATGGGGCATGCACATGGTTGGAATTTCCGATGGGGCATACACACGGTTGGAATTTCCGATAGGGCATGCACACGGTTGGAATTTCCGATGGGGCATACACACGGTTGGAATTTCCGATAGGGCATGCACACGGTTCGAATTTCCGATGGGGCATACACACGGTTGGAATTTCCGATGGGGCATGCACACGGTTGGAATTTCCGATGGGGCATGTACACGGTTGGAATTTCCGATGGGGCATACACACGGTTGGAATTTCCGATGGGGCATACACACGGTTGGAATTTCCGATGGGGCAAGCACACGGTTGGAATTTCCGATGGGGCATGCACACGGTTGGAATTTCCGATGGGGCATGTACACGGTTGGAATTTCCGATGGGGCATACACATGGTTGGAATTTCCGATGGGGCATACACACGGTTGGAATTTCCGATGGGGCATACACACGGTTGGAATTTCCGATGGGGCATACACATGGTTGGAATTTCCGATGGGGCATACACACGGTTGGAATTTCCGATGGGGCATACACACACTTGGAATTTACGATGGGTCATACACACGGTTGGAATTTCCTATGGGGCATGCACATGGTTGGAATTTCCGATGGGGCATACACACGGTTGGAATTTCCGATAGGGCATGCACATGGTTGGAATTTCCGATGGGGCATACACACGGTTGGAATTTCCGATGGGGCATGCACACGGTTGGAATTTCCGATGGGGCATGCACACGGTTGGAATTTCCGATGGGGCATACACACGGTTGGAATTTCCGATGGGGCATACACACGGTTGGAATTTCCGATGGGGCATACACACGGTTGGAATTTCCGATGGAGCATACACACGGTTCGAATTTCCGATGGGGCAAGCACACGGTTGGAATTTCCGATGGGGCATGCACACGGTTGGAATTTCCGATGGGGCATGCACACGGTTGGAATTTCCGATGGGGCATACACATGGTTGGAATTTCCGATGGGGCATACACACGGTTGGAATTTCCGATGGGGCATACACGCGGTTGGAATTTCCGATGGAGCATACACACGGTTCGAATTTCCGATGGGGCAAGCACACGGTTGGAATTTCCGATGGGGCATGCACACGGTTGGAATTTCCGATGGGGCATACACACGGTTGGAATTTCCGATGGGGCATACACACGGTTGGAATTTCCGATGGGGCATGCACACGGTTGGAATTTCCGATGGGGCATGCACACGGTTGGAATTTCCGATGGGGCATACACGCGGTTGGAATTTCCGATAGGGCATAAACACGGTTGGAATTTCCGATGGAGCATACACACGGTTCGAATTTCCGATGGGGCAAGCACACGGTTGGAATTTCCGATGGGGCATGCACACGGTTGGAATTTCCGATGGGGCATACACACGGTTGGAATTTCCGATGGGGCATGCACACGGTTGGAATTTCCGATGGGGCATACACGCGGTTGGAATTTCCGATGGGGCATACACATGGTTGGAATTTCCGATGGAGCATACACACGGTTCGAATTTCCAATGGGGCAAGCACACGGTTCGAATTTCCGATGGGGCATACACACGGTTGGAATTTCCGATGAGGCATGCACACGGTTGGAATTTCCGATGGGGCATACACACGGTTGGAATTTCCGATGGGGCATACACACACTTGGAATTTACGATGGGGCATGAACATGGTTGGAATTTCCGATGGGGCATACACACGGTTGGAATTTCCGATAGGGCATGCACATGGTTGGAATTTCCGATGGGGCATACACACGGTTGGAATTTCCGATAGGGCTCGCACACGGTTGGAATTTCCGATGGGGCATGCACACGGTTCAAATTTCCGATGGGGCATGCACACGGTTCGAATTTCCGATGGGGCATACACACGGTTGGAATTTCCGATGGGGCATGCACACGGTTCGAATTTCCGATGGGGCTCGCACACGGTTGGAATTTCCGATTGTGTGTAAGGGGCTTAACTGTAATCTTTTAAGAGCATGTTGATGTTTTGCATCTGTTCTGCAAAACCTTTGTATAGAAATCATCTTCACATCAAAGCTCCGGTGTCTCCTCTTGCCCTGGTTTACTAGAAGCTGCAATGCCAGGGGGCATAGCATAGCGAAACGTTACATATAGACCTCATAGAAAGACAACAATGTGGTAAGAGAACATCTGGTAGAAAGGGCACCGATGTGCTTGGCTGTGGGGGAGAGTAACGAGCCGCTAAGTATTAGCTGTGTATAATGAAGCGTCTAATAACGCCGACTTAAATAAAAGAGAGAGAAAAATGAGTATCATTTCATAATTTATCAGCAGCTAATTCAACCCCAGCTGAGAAGAGAGACAGGATCACAGCTCACCCAGCGTGCAGTACTGCAATTCACCTGCAGAGAAAGGGAAGTACGTGACTCGGAGCGCGGCAGGGAGACTCAGGATTACACAATCCCCCCTGACTGGATCGCACTGCAGGTAAGTCCCACTGCTGTGCAAGGAGTTACAAAATCTACATAAATATACACAGTATCTCACAAAAGTGAGTACACCCCTCACATTTTTGTAAATATTTTCTTCTATCTTTTCATGTGACAACACTGAAGAAATGACACTTTGATACAATGTTGTGTAGTGAGTGTACAGTTTGTATAACAGTGTCAATTTGCTGTCCCCTCAAAATAACTCAACACGCAGCCATTAATGTCTAAACCGCTGGCAACAAAAGTGAGTACACCCCTAAGTGAAAATGTCTAAATTGGGCCCAAAGTGTCAATATTTTGTGTGGCCGCCATTATTTTTCAGCACTGCCTTAACCCTCTTGGGCATGGAGGTCACCAGAGCTTCACAGATTGTCACCGGAGTCCTCTTCCCCTCCTCCATGATGACATCACGGAGCTGGTGGATGTTGGAGACCTTGCGCTCCTCCACCTTCCGTTTGAGGAGCCCCACAGATGCTCAATAGGGTTTAGGTCTGGAGACATGCTTGACCAGTCCATCACCTTTACATTCAGCTTATTTAGCAAATCAAGTGACGCTAATCACGTGCACTCAACTTCTTTGGACCATGGTGAGGCCTGTTCTGAGTGGAACCTGTCCTGTTATACCGCTGTATGGTCTTGGCCACTGTGCTGCTGCTTAGTTTCAGGGTCTTGGCAATCTTCTTATAGCCTAGGCCAGCTTTATGTAAAGCAACAATTCTTTTTTTCAGATCCTCACAGAGTTCTTTTCCATGCGGTGCAATGTTGAACTTCCAGTGACCAGTATGAGAGAGTGAGAGCGATAACACCAAATTTAACACACCTGTTCCCCATTCACACCTGAGACATTCTAACACTAATGAGTCACATGACACGGGGAGGGAAAATGGCTTATTGGGCCCACACAGTGCCCCCTTACATGGATTGCCCCAATCAGAGTGGCCCCTTACATCAGCTGTCCCCATCAGAGTGCCCCCTTATGTCAGGGCACCAATTCTGCGGACTTCGATCGCGCGCACATGCGCAGTAGAACGACGCGACCGCACGTCTCTATTCAGCGCATGCGCGCGCACGTACGCGGGCACGGTCCGGCGGCGCGACGTGTGCGGGAGCGCGCGCGCGGCGCGAACTCACGCGATTCCGTCGGAGCCAATCACAGGGCTCACCACCCTATTTAAACCTGCCTCTGACACATGGCAGGTTGCTGGTTTGTCATCAGCTCCTGTATGTGTCTCATTGCTGCGAACCTGTTTGTCCTGAAAACCTTCTGGCTTACCTGTTTGAATCCTGATCTCGGCCTGCCTTGGACTCTGCTGACCTCTCCAATCCTTGACCCCGGCTTGCACTCCTGGACTCTGCTAACCTCTCCAATCCTCTGATCCCGGCTCGTATCCTTGGACTTCCGCTGAACTCTCCGATCCTTGACCTCGGCTTGCATTACTGGACTTCCTTTGATCTCTCTGACCCGTGATCCACAACCAGTACCTCGAACTTGTTTGCCTGTTTGGTCCTCTGTTCCTGTTGGTGCCACGGACTGTCTCCTCGGCCTGTCTACAGATCCGGTGCCTTCCTTGATCTACACCTTGACCCAGTTTCCTGTTTCCGGTACCGGTGCCTCCCGGTGCTGTCACCTCTCTGTCTCCATCACCAGAGGGTGGTCAGCACTGGTTCGCAAGGGTGAGCCGTCTGCAGCATCTTCGCCTCGGTAAGTTCTTTAGACTCTGACAGTACAAACCAGCCAGATGTCTGAGGCCGACCGGGCGCGCTCACCATTCGAAACTCTCTGCCAACAAGTCTCCGCCCTGACCGAAGCGGTGCAAAAACTACAGGAGGGATACCTCCAGATGGACGGCCGTCTACAGCAAATAGCCACTCCTCCAGGACCTTCTGCAGCCCCTACCGTCCAAACGACAGGGCACACAGCTCCGCCATCCTCTCCGGGTCCAGCAGTAATGATCTCGCACCCTGAACCCCGAGTACCTACTCCCGAACGGTTTGTAGGTGACCGAAGGAAGTATCGGGCCTTTAAGAATGCCTGCACCTTGTATTTTGCCCTACAACCCAGGACCTTTTGCTCGGAAGCCGTAAAAGTAGGGTTTGTCATCTCCCTTCTCTCGGATGAGCCCCAGGCCTGGGCCCATGGCTTGATGGAACAAAGAAGCCCTGTTCTGGACACCATTGGCCCACATGGCCAAGCTCTACGACGATCCGCTGCGCTCTGCCACCGCAGAAGCTACCCTCCACAATTTGAGTCAGGGCCGGCGGCCCATAGAGGACTATACTGCTGAGTTTAGGAAGTGGTCAGCTGACACAGGTTGGAACGAAGTGGCTTTAAAGTACCAGTACCGTCAGGGTCTCTCCGAGGCCCTCAAAGATGAACTTGCACGCTCTGAAACCCCCGCTTCACTGGAAGGCCTGATCCAAGCTGCCACCAAACTGGACCGACGCCTGCGGGAGCGGCGTTCTGAGCGGTTCCAGACCACCCGTCTCAGTTGGGCCCCACCAAGACAGCCTTCAGTACCCATTCCTCCACCTGCTTCATCCAGTCCTTCATTGCCGGATCCAGAGCCTATGCAACTCGGCGTAGTCCGAGCACCACTCACCCCAGAGGAACGACTGCGCAGGCGACGGGAGAATCTTTGCCTCTACTGTGGCGCGGGTAACCACTTCCTCCTCAACTGCCCTGTCAGGCCTAGTAAGTTGAAACTTTCACCGGTGTTTAATTACCATACCTCCCAATTACCACAGACTTACATTGTGCTCTTTCTTTCTCTTCAGCTTCCGGACGGGGAGACCCGCCTGCCGGCAATCGTTGATTCTGGAGCTTGCAGCAGCTTCTTGGACTCTACTACGGCCCGGAAGTTGCATGTCCCCTGCCGTACTAAAGACGTTCCTCTTCAGGTCCTCTTAGCTGACTCTGGTCTGGTCACCCAGGAAACTCTCCCTCTGCTTGCTACCACGGATTCGGGTCACCAAGAGCACCTGCGTCTGGACCTCATCTCATCCCCTATGTACCCCATTATCCTGGGTCTTCCGTGGTTGCAGCTTCACCAACCCTGTATCAATTGGCTCACGAAAGAAATAAACCTTACCTCCTCATACTGCTCCCAGCACTGCCTTCCACTTCCTCCGGTCTCCTGCTCTACCATTCTAAAACCACCAGAAAGTCTTCTGCACGTCACTCCGGTCTACCTGGAATTCAAAGACGTTTTCGATAAACAACAGGCCGACTGTCTGCCCCCACATCGACCTTACGACTGCCCCATCGATCTCCTGCCGGGCGCCGAGATCCCTTTTGGCCGCGTCTTCCCTCTCTCCGAGACCGAGTTAACAGCTCTCAAAACCTACATCAACGAGAACTTAGAGAAGAAGTTCATTCGACCTTCCTCCTCTCCCGCGGGGGCCGGGATCTTTTTTGTCGAAAATAAGGACGGCTCCCTTAGACCTTGCATCGACTACAGAGAGCTAAACAAGATCACCATTAAAAATAGGTACCCATTACCACTCAAGGGTGAGCCGTCCGCAGCATCTTGGCCTCGGTAAGTTCTTTAGACTCTGACAGTTACATCAGGTGCCCCACCAGAGTGCATAGATTGCCCCAATCAGAGTGGTCCCTTACATCATGTATCCCCATCACAGTGCCCCCTTACATGAATTACCCCAATCAGAGTGGCCCCTTACATCAGGTATGCCCATCACAGTGCCCCCTTACTTGGATTGTCCCAATGAGAGTGCCCCCTTACATCAACTGCCCCCATTAGATTGGCTTATGGATCAGTGGAAAAGTTCGAACAAAAAAAGTTTGATGTGAGCTTTTGGTAGGAAATTCCTACAGTGTGTAGGCCCCATCTGACTTTTTCTGTCGGAATTTCCGACAGCAAAAATTTGAGAGCTGGTTCTCAAATTTTCCGGCAGGAAAAGTTCTTGTCGGAAATTCCGATCGTCTGTATGCAATTCCGACGCGCAAAAAAACATGCATGCTCGGAATCAATTTGACGCATTCTCGGAATCATTGAACTTCTTTTTCCTTGGCTCGTTGTAGTGTTGTTCATCACCGCATTCTTGACGGTCGTAATTTCAGACAACATTTCTGTGACCGTGTGTATGCAAGACAAATTTGAGCCAAAAATCCACAGTAAAAAAATCCACGGTTTTCTTGTCGGAATTTCCGAACGTGTGTACATTAGACATTGGGGGGGCTCAGCTCAAATCTGGGGGGGGGGGGGTACAGCCCACCCCAGCACCCACCTAGTCCTCGGCCTGCATGTGTACAATTACTGCAGGATGGAAAATCTGTATGTTTTTTTAAAGCCTTGATGTGCTGTTTGTGTATTAATAAGACAAATCCAAAAACACCTGCGAGCGCCGCGCCGCGCGGCGTCTTGCTGGTGCAGCTGTGCATGTTTTTCTCCTGCGTCGGTAGTTTTACCAACACAGTAATCAGGGTTAAGCAAGTGGCATTCGATAGTAGGTTTCCTAGAGCTTTCTTTGTTGTCAACCTTATATTAAGCGAAACCAGAGATGAAAACATAAATGAAATGAAAAACACCGGGGCTACAACCTGTTTCCTGTGTAATGGTAACCAGGAGTACACAGCACACCGTCATGTAACCTGTGGTTGCTGAAAATCACAGATGAGAACGGAATACGAGACGGAAAGCTGTTCCCATGCCTGAGCTCCTGCCAAGCTGACTGATAAGATATGCGGAGAGCCATTAATATTTAGGTCTAATTAAAGATTGCTATCTGGATGAATCAGTGTAAGGGTGTGCTGCTAGGGGATGAGTGGGAAGGGAGAGCGAGGAGACCCCAGCTGCTTGCTGTCTCTGCCGGATGTATCATGTTCATTTAATTCTTTCTGTGTCTCATCTGGTCTAAGAAATGAGGCCTGGGGCAGTACAACTAAAACAAGGCGCACCCGTCTTCTTTATAGCAATGGGGGCTTGTGAGTAGCATGACAGGAGGCTGTGATTTTCATGGGCAGCCTAGCTTGGGCAGCAGAGCGGGTAAGTGGGTAGCTTTGTGATTTTGCGGTAAAAAAAGTTGATTCCCACCAAGGCCACTATCTGCATGGGTTTAGGATTTCCTCTAGGACTTCCTGGTAACTTAACACTTCATGCTTTTTCTTTAACCTGGTGTAACCTGGTCCTCTAACCTGGTCCAACCTAGTCCTCTAACCTGGTCTAACGTGGTCCTTTAATCTGGTCTAACTTGCTCCTCTAACCTGGTCTAACCTGCTCCTCTACCCTGGTCTAACATGGTCCTCTAACCTGGTCCTCTAATCTGGTCTAACCTGATCCTCTAATCTGGTCTAACCTGGTCCTCTAATCTGGTCTAACCTGATCCTCTAATCTGGTCTAACCTGATCTGGTCCTCAAATCTGGTCTAACCTGCTCCTCTAATCTGGTTTAACCTGCTCCTCTAGGCTCTAACCTGGTCTAACATAGTCCTCTAATCTAGTCTAACCTGGTCCTCTAATCTGGTCTAACCTTGTCTTCTAATCTGATCTAACCTTGTCCTCTAATCTGGTTTAACCTGGTCCTCTATTCTGGACCTCTAATCTGGTCCAACCTGGTCCTCTAACCTGGTCTAACATGGTCCTCTAATCTGATCTAACTTGGTCCTCTAACCTGGTCTAACCTGCTCCTCTAACATGGTCTAACCTGCTCCTCTAGCATGTGCCCTGCAATTCCTACTCTTTATTGTCGAAGTCTGTAGACACCCGACCATCACACCCAGGGCTGTCCTAAAGAATAGGAACACCTGGGCAGGAGCTGCCTTCATTGCAGGTGGGAACAGCATTTGTGATCTGTGAGTATAACGGGAAGAAGGGGACTACAACTCTGATGTAAGGGCCACTTTGATGGGGGAATTAGATGTAAGGAACGCTGTGATGGGGGAAATTGATGTAAGGGACACTGTGATGGGGGAATTTGATGTAAGGGGACCCTGTGATGGGGACACCTATTGTAAAGGGATACAGTGATGGGGGGACATGATGTAAGAGGGCACTGTGATAGGGACAACTAATGCAGGCTGGTAGGGGCCCCAGTATATTACTTTTCTCAGGGGCCCACGATGCTATTAAGATGCACCGATCACACCTGAATGAACATGATGGACATTCACTTTCCTAGGAAGGCTTTCCACAAGACTTTGGAGTGTGTCCGGGGGAATTTGTTCTCATTCCGCTAACAGAATATTTGTGAGGTCAGGTACTGATGCAAGATGTCCTAATTTTTCCCAAAGTTGGACAATTAGGACTGAGTTCAAGGCTTTGTGTAGGCCCCTTTAGTTCCTCCACACCAAACTCAAACCATGTCTTTATGGAAATGCTGGAACAGAGAAGGGCCTTACCCAACCAGTTGCCAAAAATTGGTGGCGGGCAATTGTCTACATGCCTTTGTGGGTGGGTGCAGCGGGGGGCGGCAATAACACACACACAGTCCAGATGCAATTGAAAGAACTTGTATTGAAGTCAAAGTAAAACAGTTCACAACAAGCCCAGCAGAAGGAAGCCCAACCAGGAACACTCATGGATGACAGCAGCATGCAACGGAGCAGATTTCAGCTGAGCTGACAGCATCTATCTTGAGGGGCGGAATGCGGTCTGGTTGGTCCGAGCCTAAGTGGGGAGGTTTCCAGATAGAGTGATGGATCCCTATGCTTTCCCTACTCGTCCGGAACCTTTCTTTGCCACTAATACTGTCTCTAACAGAAGGGTAACCTGTCCCTACACTATCAACATGCTAAATGCATGTCAAACCCAAGAACCAATGAGCTTAAATAGACTCTGCCTGACCCAAGATAGCCATCAGAGTCACATGGGCTGTCAGAATCCAACCAGATCGCTGCCCCAGTGACCCAGAAAACCATAGAGGAACCATGTTCTGACTGACTTCCTGTCATGGATATGCAGTAATGTCTGGCAGCTTACCTTCCTTACCTTACCTTCCTCTCCATGTGTTCATGAAAAGAGCCGACACACGCAGAGGAGGCGGGGCAGACAGGAGACTGCTCCATGCACACCGGACAGAATTAATTAGTGGAGCCTAGTACCGTAACATGTTCCAGTACTAGGCTCTGCTGTGGTACCCAGCCTGGATTCCCGGGGACAGCGGGAGGTATGTGCTCTTGTCAGTTGCCAGCGGAGAGAGCAAGAGGGGTGGGGAACCGCAGCACCCGCTACATGCGTTCCTCCTCTGGACACAGACAAGGAGGAGGGAGGGGAGCACTTTGGAGCTTCGGCGCCCCCACCTCTGCGGCGCCTGGGTGTGGAGCACCCAATGCACCCTGCCTAGGATCGGCTCTGGACACTGCAGTCAAGTGCCACCTGCAGTGGATAAAATAGTACGCTTTAGCACTAACAATACTCTTCACTGGAAATACCTGAACTCAGTAATTTGGAGGGGTGTCCACATAGTGTGGTAATATACATAGTTTGGGTGTTATGTTCAGGTGTCTACAAACCTTTGCCCATATGGTATACCTACCAGTGACTTCAGCCCCAGAAAACCGCAATAGTGTGTGTGGTGGTGGGTGGGTATCTGGCCGGAGTTCCACTTAAAGCCACTGGAGAAATCACTGCCCTCTTATTCTGTGCACTCAATTAACCCATCTGCAGATAAGCTGTTCTTAAGGCTCTCAGGAAGAATGGAGAGACATTAAATAGATGCCCAGATTTAATGACTTAACACTGAATAACAAAATAATTAATATCTGGGAACGCACAATACATACTGATTAAATTATAGGGGAGTGCTGAGCTGGGCAAAACGAATCCTTGAATAAACTGCTCCATAGCAACTTCAGAGATGTGAAATGAAGAAATAAACAGAACTCAGAAAAGCTCATTTATAACCCGCAGACACTGCAGGGAGCGTCATTGTCTTCTTATGTGAAGGTGCTTGTCTAACACGCGAACAATTAGCAGCAGACTCACTTACTGGGATAAACTTTCTAAAATGAGGATTTCAATAAATAATAAGAGAAAAAATGAATCAGGTGAGTCCATTGTGTGGGGTTGATTTACGAAAGGCAAATCCACTTTTCACTACAAGTGCAAAGTACACTTGAAATTGCACTGAAAGTGAACTTGGAAGTGCAGTCGCTGGCTGTAAATCTGAGGGGTAGATCTGAAATGAGGGGAAGCTCTGCTGATTTTATCATCCAATCATGCTGTTTTTTATTTTCCTTGCATGTCCCCCAACCTGGGTTCAGTTGCAGCGAAGGCAGTGCCGATCCTGACCTCCGTGGGGCCCTAAGCAAAGTTCTGCTAAGGGGCCCCTTTACCTGACCCCTGACTAATGGGCGTGGTTTAAGCATAATATTGAGAGTGGCTTTAAGGGGCGTGACTCAAAGGGTGTGGTTAGAGTCCGAGGTGAACGAGGGATGGAGGGAAAAACAAAGAGAGAAAGAGGAAGTAAAAAAGGAGGGATGGAGGGACAACAAGCCCAGATCCTACACCATAATAGCAAAATATGTATACCAGAAAGTTTAACAATCAGCAGATAAAGATACTCCAAACACCTGGTGTTAGGGCCTCAATCATCCCGGCACCAAGGTATGGTGTCAGGATGATTGAAGCGCATTATTATTACATTGTAATATAAAATGAAATCATTCAACTCACCATAATGCAGAATCAGTGGGAGCTCTGATGTCACTGTCCCCAGCCAGCGGAGTGCTACCTTACATCTCAGGTGTCCCCAGCCAGTGGAGTGCTTCCTTACATCTCAGGTGTCCACAGCCAGCTGAGTGCCTCCTTACATTTCACGTGTCCCCAGCCATCGGAGTGCCTCCTTACATCTCGGGTGTCCCCAGCGGAGTGCCTCCTTACATCTCAGGTGTCGCCAGCGGAGTGCCCCCTTACATCTCAGGTGTACCCAGCGGAGTGCCCCCTTACATCTCAGGTGTCCCCAGCGGAGTGCCCCCTTACATTTCAGGTGTCCCCAGCGGAGTGCCCCTGTTACATCTCAGGTGTCCCCAGTGGAGTGCCCCCTTACATCTCAGGTGTCCCCAGCGGAGTGCCCCCTTACATCTCAGGTGTCCCCTGCGGAGTGCCCCCTTACATCTCAGGTGTCCCCAGCGGAGTGCTTCCTTACATCTCAGGTGTCCCCAGCCAGCGAAGTGCTTCCTTACATCTCAGATGTCCCCAGTGGAGTGCTTCCTTACATCTCAGGTGTCCCCAGCGGAGTGATTCCTTACATCTCAGGTGTCACTGTCCCCAGCCACCGGAGTGCTTCCTTACATCTCAGGTGTCCCCAGCCAGCGGAGTGCTTCCTTACATCTAAGGTGTCCCCAGCCAGCGGAGTGCTTCCTTACATCTCAGATGTCCCCAGCGGAGTGCCTCCTTACATCTCAGGTGTCCCCAGCCACCTTACATCTCAGGTGTCACTGTCCCATGCCATCGGAGTGCTTACTTACATCTCAGGTGTCCCCAGCGGAGTGCTTCCTTACATCTCAGGTGTCCCCAGCGGAGTGCTTCCTTACATCTCAGGTATCACTGTCCCCAGCCACCGGGGTGCTTTCTTACATGTCAGGTGTCCCCAGCCACCGAAGTGCTTCCTTACATCTCAGGTGTCCCCAGCGGAGTGCTTTCTTACATTTCAGGTGCCACTGTCCCCAGCCACTGGAGTGCCTCCTTACATTTCAGGTGCCCCCCCTCCCCCTTGCCACTTTGGAGCCCCTCTATAGTTCAGCAGCGGTGTCTCTTGCCTCTGAAGGCAAGAGACGCCGGGTTTATTACCACTTTGAGTGCCGAAACTGGTAGACACTATCACATGCTCAACAAGCTGTTTGATTGGATGTCACTAGTGTTTATGTTCAGCTTTACTAATGTGATGCATTATGGTGGTTTATACTATTGACCCAGGCATGACTTTGCTCCTGCACATGGCTTCATATCTGCAGCGTTGTGCATGGTCCACTCTCTTTTCTGACCTCTCTTTGAACCACCAGCTGAATCTGGAACTGATTTGTTTCTGGCTTTCTTTCTGCTGAGGGGTACATAGGGCTTTGACTTGTTGAACAAACAGTACCAGTTAGGACAGGAAGCTTATTAAATCGATCTAAAGGTTTAAGGCAGAGGCAAGAGGAAACAAATTAGAGGCGGAGCCAGCCAGCTACAATGTATAAATTGAGCTGCAGCACCGCCCACTGGGGGCGGGGGTGGGCAGCGCCGCAGCTCTCTTTCTATTTCGGCAGGGGAGCCGAAATAGAAAGAGAGCTTTCTTTCTATTTCGCCTGGTCTTCGGTAAAATGGTGGCCGGCGGAGACATTATCTCCCCCGGCCGCGGACCTCTAGTGGCGGTGGGGCCCCGAGTACTTTCTATTTCGGTAGGGCTCCCTTGTCGTTCTGGCCTGGTCTTCGGTAAAATGGCGGCCGGCGGGGGGACATTATCTCCACCGACCGCGAACCTCTAGCGGCGGCGGTGGGGCCCCGAGTATAGTCAGCGTATAGGGCGGATCGGCCCTGAGCGAAGGCCACCCTTACCACTAGAGGCTCTGGTGAACACCTGCTGGACCTTAGACTCTGCGCCCTGGGGAATCTTGAGCTCACGTTTCCTGTACATCCGCAGCGGTCCACTATTGGGTTCACTACCTTGCGGTGCACCCCTGTCTCCAACGGGGTGCATTTGTCACCTGGTCACAGGTGACCCGACAGTACACAAGGAGAGAAATGCGCAAGGTCTGAATACAATAATTCCTTGATACTAAAAGCTTGTGCAAACGTGAAAATGATGGCGGTTATAAATAGATAAATAAATACATATATGTTAAAAATACATATAAGCACACAAGATTAGTAGATCACAAGGGGAGTCCAATGTTCAAGAGGGGGGGGGAGGAGAGAAAGTCCAGGGATGGACAGATACAATTTTTTGTAGGGGGTTGCACCTATAGCCTCAGGGCTGCCATCGTTGTAGAACAGAAACCGTGTTCCAAGACTGTGACAAAAAACAAGGGAAAGAGGCGCCTCTAAGTGTAGATGTTTTTAAATAATTTAATAAATAAAAGAGTACAGGCAACTCACATTTTAGAAGTTAAAAATTGGCATTTGTACATGTTTCTTTAAAAGTGGTCATCAGTTCTGTCACTTGTGGTCCTTCTTCTGCTGGGCACTGTGCTCTGGGAAGCTGTCCTTCACCGCTGTGAGGTGTTGAGGCCGGCAGTCGCGCTCCTTTATCAAGCGCTTGATAAAGGAGCGTGACTGCCACACCACGCAGTTTGTACGCTCAGGAAACGCATCGCATACTCCAGCAACGTCACCAGTGCCATCCTGCTGCTGCAACATCTCCACCTTACCAGCCTGGCTTACAAGCTATCTTCGCCACCGCCGTCGGCCTCAACACCTCACAGCGGTGAAGGACAGCTTCCCAGAGCACAGTGCCCAGCAGAAGAAGGACCACAAGTGACAGAACTGATGACCACTTTTAAAGAAACATGTACAAATGCCAATTTTTAACTTCTAAAATGTGAGTTGCCTGTACTCTTTTATTTATTAAATTATTTAAAAACATCTACACTTAGAGGCGCCTCTTTCCTTTGTTTTTTGTCACAGGTGACCTGACACCCCGCCTCTCCAGTACCTTTTTAGTGTGTGTATGTGTATTCTGTGTGTATGTATACTGTGTGTATTGTGTGTGTCTGTGTGTGTATACTGTATATGTATACTGTATGTGTATACTGTGTGGCCCCATAATCTTTTGCCTGGGGGCCCTACAATCTCCTATTGCCCGGGGGCCCCATAATCTCCTATTGCCCGGGTGGTCCCAAAATCTCCTATTGCCAGGGGGGCCCTTAATCTCCTATTGCCCGGAGGCCCTTTAATCTTCTATTGCCCAGGGGCCCCATAATCTCCTATTGCCCGGGGGGCCCCATAAGTTGTTAGTCCGCCCCTGTAGGTGTGTACTAGGCATTAAAAGTCATATTTCGGGTTGGAACTCCGCTTTAAGAACCTTGAAAAGTTTGAAGCTCAAAATGATGATGTGACCTTCGAAGTCTGATGAGTCTGAGCGCCCACCATTGCGTCTGCTGGATGTTACCCAACAACATCCAAAATATCTTTTTCCAGGAACCACTCCTTTTTTAATATCTGCATTTCCACACTAAAGGTTGAGATTTAAAGTCCCCTTTCCTGCACACGGCCTTGAGAGTATTGTCTCCGATGGATGAATTTTATATTTATGAGTGCGCGATGATATAGGCAAAGATTTGATATATAATTCCGCTATAACTTTCTCCAGATGAGATCTGGGGAAGTTTTACTACCCGGTGACAGTTCCGAAATTCTCGTTAAAGCATAGAAATCGTAAGCCTGCCGGGGAACAATGGAACATGTAATTGCGATGGCAAGAAGCTATTTTTAGGAGCGCAGAAGACAAGTGGTGAAATGTACGATACCGTACGGCACCCAACATGTATTTTGGGAATCTTTGGGGGGAAAAAAGACGTTGTAACAGATATGTTTATCTTTTCATGAAAACTTGTCATCCCGTCTGTTCAATATCTGAACAGATGCTCACATCCCATGAAAATAGTGTACCCCTCCCCCTATATACTTTCCAGTTATGGGAAAATTTAAATACAGTTTTAACTAAGTTTTCAAGGTCTTCTGCTTTATATTGGTGTCAGAACACGCCTGGAGGAAAAATGTTCTAAATTTTCCAAATAGCGCAAATGAATCTGCATAAGTGCCCAACACAATGCAAATATACATTCACCGGCCACTTTATTAGGTACACGTGTTCAATTGCTCGGTAACACACATTACTAATAGGGATGAGCCGAACACCCCCCCCCCCCCCCGGTTCGGTTCGCAACAGAACCTTCGAGCGGACCGAACGTTCGCGCAAACTTTAGAACTCTATTGAAGTCTATGGGACTCGAACATTCGAAAGTGTTCATTTTAAAGCCCAATATGCAAGTTATTGTCGGAAAACGTCTTTGAGAACCCGGGTCTTGCCCCAGGGAACATGTATCAATGCAAAAAAAAGTTTTAAAAACTAACGTTTTTTCTGGAGCAGCGATTTTAATGATGCTTACAGTGAAAAAAAAATAATTGAAAGATTCCTTTAAATATTGTACCTGCTGGGTGTCTATAGTATGCCTGTGAAGTGGCACGTGTTTAGAACTGTCCCTGCACAAAATGAGATTACTATAAGGAAAAAGCCATTTAAAGCAGCTGCTCGGCGAGATGATGTAGATATATGTGATCTCGCCCAGCAGAGCCGACCTGCTGCTGTATAACTGTGGTGGCTGATCGGCAAGCGGTTAATGTAATGTCTGGTCCCTGCAATATGGATGAAAATCATTGAGAAAAATAGCATGGGTTTCTCTGCCCCCCTCCCCCAGGTCATTACAAGCCCCTTTGGCCCTATACATTGAACAGCAGTATACAGGCGGTGCAAACAAGACAGGGACTGTAGGTTGGTTGTTAAGTAGAATCTGTTTGTAATTTTGAGCTGGTACTTCTTTAAAGTGTAGCTTCAGCCATGAAATCAATTTTTTAAGCTTTTCTGAAAACATAGAGAAGGGTTATCACCCCTGTAACATTTGTTTTGCTGTCTGTGCGCATCTGTTCAGAAGATTGCACCTCACTTTCTGTCCCAATGACAAATGATTTTTTGAAAATTAGTTTTTTTTAGTGAAACCCTGGCTTTGGCCAATTACGGCTCTCCGTTTTTTGCGTGCTGTGATTGGCCAAAGCAAATGTGGGTCATAGTGCATGCTTGGCCAATCATCAGCCAGAAATGCACTGCGATGCGGCAGTGAATTATGGCCCGTGACACGCCACGCGCAAGCGGTCCATAACGTTCGTAATTTGACGAACGGTCGAACAAACAATATTTGAGTCGAATATGAGTTTGACTCGAACATGAAGCTCATCCCTAATTACTAATCAGCCAATCACATGACAGCAACTCAATTCATTTAGGCATTTAGACTTGGTGAAGATGACTTGCTGAAGTTCAAACTGAGCATCAGAATGGGGAAGAAAGGGGATTTAAAGGGGTTGTAAACCTTCATGTTTTTTCACCTTAATGCATTAAGGTGAAAAAACATCCGACAATCACAGGCCCCCCAGCCCCCCGGTTTACTTACCTGAGCCCTCGATTAGTCCCGCGTCGAGAACTTGCTTGATCTCAGCCCGGTCTTCTCTGCTCTTCATTGGATAGATTGATAGCAGAGCAGCCATTGGCACGTGCTGCTGTAACCAACTCCGATGATGCGAGGGCCGGGGGGCGGGGCCGAGGTCCTGTAGTTGGCGGCTATGGATGCCAGATACAGGACTCAGGAGCGCGCCAGCAAGATTACCCCCTTGGGAGAGCGCTTCCCAGGGGGGTTACCAGGAGCAGGGAGGAGCCGAGACAGCCACCGAGGGACCCCAGAAGAGGAGGATCTGGGCCACTCTGTGCAAAACGAGCTGCACAGTGGAGGCAAGTATAACATGTTTGTTATTTAAAAAAAAAAAAAATTGGAAGCTTTACAACCCCTTTAAGAACGTGGCATAGTTGTTGGGCTGTTGAGTATTTCAAAAACTGTTCATTTTCACACACAACCATCTCTCGGGTTTACAGAGAATGGTCCAAAAAAGAGAAAATATCGAGTGAACGGTAGTTGTGCTAAGGCTTTTAACCACTTCAGCCCCGGAGGATTTGGCTGTCCAATGACCAGGCCATTTTTTGCTATTTGGCACTGCGTTGATTTAACTGACAATTGCGCGGTCGTGCACACAAACAAAATTGACATCCTTTTTTTCCAACAAATAGAGCTTTTTTTTGGTGGTATTTGGTCACTAGGGATGAGCTTTGAGTTCGAGTAGAACTCATGTTCGACTCGAACATTGCCTGTTCGCCAAACAGCGAACTATTTGGGGTGTTCGCGGCAAGTTTGTGTGAACTTTAGAACCCTGTTAAAGTCTATGGGACTCGAACGTTTGAAATCTAAAGGCAAATTTTAAAGGCTAATATGCAAGTTATTGTAATAAAAAGTGTTTGGGGACCTGGGTTCTGCCCCAGGGGACATGTATCAATGCAAAAAAAAGTTTTAAAAACAGCAGATTTTTTTGCAACAGTGATTTTAATAATTCCTTTAAGTGAAACAATAAAAAGTTTCATACCTGGGGGGGGGGGGGGTATAGTATGCCTGTAAAGTAGCGCTTGTTTCCCATGCTTAGAACTGTCCCTGCACAAAGTGTCATTTCTGAAGGAAAAAAAGTAATTAAAAATCACTCGCGGCTATAATGAATTGTCGGCTCCCGGCAATACAGAGAAAAGTCAATCATAATAAAAATAATGTGTGGGGGTCCCCACATAATTTATTTTTTATTTGACGCAGGGTTCCCCTTAATATCCATACCAGACCCGAAGGTGAGTGATTTTAAATGACTTTTTTCCTTCAGAAATTACACCCCCCTAGGTACGAAATTTAAAGGAATATTTCAATTTTATTGTTTCACTTTAAGCATTATTAAAATCACTGCTCCTGAAAAAATGGCCGTTTTTTTTTTTAATTTTTTGCATTGATACATGTCCCCTGGGGCAGGACCCGGGTCCCCAAACACTTTTTAGGACAATAACTTGCATATTAACCTTTAAAATTAGTACTTTAGATTTCAAACGTTCGAGTCCCATAGACTTTAACAGGGTTCTAAAGTTCACACAAACTTTTGGTCTGTTCGCAGGTTCTGGTGCGAACCGAACCCAGGGGTGTTCGGCTCATCCCTATTGGTCACCTCTGCGGTTTTTATTTTTTGCGCTATAAATAAAAAAAGAGCATCAATTTTGAAGAAAAATATATATATTTTTTACTTTTTGCTATAATAAATATCCCCCCAAAAATATATATATATATATTTTTTTTCCTTCAGTTTAGGCCTATACGTAATCTTCCACATATTTTTGTTAAAAAAAAAATCGCAATATTAATTGGTTTGCACGAAAGTTATAGCGTCTACAACATGGGTCTTCAAACTACGGCCCTCCAGTTGTTCAGGTACAATTCCCATCATGCCCAGTCATGTCTGTGAATGTCAGTGTGTTACAATGCATCATGGGATGTGTAGTTCTAAAACAGCTGGAGGGCCGTAGTTTGAGGATCCCTGGTCTACAAAATAGGGGATAGATTTATGGCATTTTTATTATGATTTTTTTTTTTTTTTTACTAGTAATGGCGGCGATCAGCGATTTTTTATTTTGGACTGTGACATTATGGCGGGCACATCAGACACTTTTGAAACAATTTTGGGACCATTCACATTTATACAGTGATCTAAAAAAATGCACTGACTACTGTGTAAATGACACTGGGAGTGAAGGGGTTGGGGAAGGGGTTAAGTATGTCCTAAGGAGTGATTCTAACTGTGAGGGGGCTGGGCTACCAGTGACATGACACTGATCACTGCTCCCGATTACAGGGAGCTGTGATCAGAGTCTTGTCACTAGGCGGAACAGGGAAAGGCTTGTTTACAAAGGCATCCCCCCGTTCTGCCTCTCTGTGACACGATCGCGGGACACTGGCAGACAGCGAGTCCACGGGTCCTGCAGACACGGTCACGGGAGTATGGTGGGTGCGCGCGGCACCGATTCTTAAAGGGGACATACAGGTATGCCCATTTGCCTACCGCTGCCATTCTGCCGGCATATATCAGCATTCAGCGGTTGGCAAGTGGTAAAGGAGCCGATGTACCTGTATGACGTTTTGCGCAGGAGAGCCAAACTTGCGACGTATATGTACGGGAGCTGGTCAGGAAGTAGTTAAGGCTCTTCTCAACCTGGCTTATATAAGGGTGTTACCTCACCCATAACATGACTGCAGTAGAGTTCTATCTAAAAGAGGCCTAGCACCTGATGACACTGTCTGCTAAAACCAGACACTATTCTACCACAAAGCCTCCTAGGGGTAGAATGGCTAACTGCACCTGCCTACACATTTGATTACCGGACTACTGTGCCACAACCACATGCCTTGCACGTGGTTGCCCCATTTACTTGAACAGGTTGTGCTCGGCAAGCGCTACGCCCACTGACAGGGGGTATAATTCCAGCTGCGTCCACAAGACAGAACATTGCGGCCATGGCATGTGTACACCTGCAGCTACTGTCTCTGCAGCTAAAAGAGGAAGTGGTTGGGGGGAGGTAAAAACATGGCTCAACTGCTAGTGGGAATGAGCCCTTATAGTCCCCTGGCAGCCCTTGTGAATGAGCCCAAAAAGCATACAGTAGTACCTTGGATTATGAGCACAATTCGTTCCAGAAGAATTCTTGTAATCCAAAGCACTCGTATATCAAAGCGAGTTTCCTCATAGGAGTCAATAGAAACTCAGATAATGCGTTCCAGTGCCACTGCTGGTGTATGCGGTACCGGCATGTGGCCAGAGGTGCAGGGGCTCCGGAGACACTCGGAGGTACTTGGAGATGCTCAGAGACACTCGGAAATGTGCGTAGACCACTCTGAGACACTGGGAGACACTCAGGAACCGAGTGTCTTCCAGCGTCTCCAAGTGGTCTTCGAGCATCGCCGGCACCCCCACACCGCTGGCCAAATGCAGTACTGCATGACCCAGAGGCTTGAATCCTGTTTGTCTTGCAAGATAACGTTCGCAAATCGAGTCAGGATTTAAAAAAAAAAAGCTTGTATTGCGAAACGCTCGTAAACCACGTTACTCTCAATCCGAGGTATTACTGTGCAATGGAACCTTGGATTACAAGCATAATCCGTTCCAGAAGAATGCTTGTAATCCAAAGCACTCGCATATCAAAGCGAGTTTCCCCATAGAAGTCAATGGAAACGAAGATAGTTTGTTCCACACTGACTTCTATTGCATGCAATTCTGCATGTGGCCAGCGGTTTTGGGGCACCGGAGAGACTCGGAGACCGTCCGGCTGCACTCGGAAACCCTCTGGAAGGCTAGAGAACAGGGTATTTCAGAGCAGCGGCTCCGAGTGTCCCCCGGCGCCCCCGCACCTCTGGCCACATGCGGTAATGCACACCCCAGAGGCTTGAATCCTACTCGTTTTGCGAGAGAATGCTCGCAAATCAAGTCAGGATTAAAAAAAAAAAATAGCTTGGATTGCAAAACGCTTGTAAACCAGGTTACTCGCAATCCGAGGTATTACTGTATTTGCAATTTTATTTTATTTATTTTTTTAAAGTGGTTGTATAGGGGTTTTTGTAACTTTCACCTACAGGTAAGCCTATAATAAGGCCTATAATAAGGCTTACCTGTAGGTATAAAGAATATCTCCTAAACCTGTACGGTTTAGGAGATATTCCCCCCGCAATGAGCCGCTGATTGCAGCGGCGCATGTGCAGCAGGGATCCTCGGCTAAAGGACTGGCAGCCGCCGGACCTTGCCGGTTTGAAGTCTCCCGCGCGCAAGCCAATCACAGCGCTGGAGCAGCGATACCCGGAAGACAAGCCGAGTCAAGATGACATCTCGCTCGGCATGGACCAGGTAACTTCTCTTCACCTCGTTCCGAGGTACATACTAGCTCATTATGGCTTTTTCCTTTCAGGTGAAAAAAATAAAAATAATCGCGCGTGTACTACCCATTTAAATAAAACTGTTTAGCAAAGCCAGAGTTTTTTGGCGGGAATTGTTTGGGAAATATAAGTTTGAGTTGAAGTTGGTTCATCCCGAAGCCGATATCTCCCTCCCACGTCCTGAAACGAGAATCAATGTCCGCTGGAGTCGGCCGCCTGCCCCAAACAGCCATTGATCTGATTTGCGCGGCGTTCGCAGAACATCGATCTCACCCGGCTGCAGACACATCCTGATAATCAGCACAAGTATTTAGCTGTGATGGCATTTAGAGAAAGAAGACGAAGGGGGGGGGGGATTAGCGCGGGGGTGAAGAAATGGGCAAATAAAACACAGATGGCAAAAAATAAATAAATAAAAACGCTTTCTATCTCTCGCGGGAGAAAAAGTCAGAGACGGGTCGTCAAATTTAGTGAGCGCGGTTAAAACCAGTGCAGGTAGTTTATACAAATAATTCCTTTCTGTGTGCAGCCGGGAATCTCGATTCCTCAATCGTTGGAACAAAGTTTATGGCCGCGTCTGTCTTCCTTGTGCCGTTTAGTGGTGGAATAACTTCTCACACGTGGACTGAGAGGTGTGAAATACGCTCCGACGGTTTTGCAGGGTGATTTTTAGCACCTGCTAAAGCACCCGAAAATAAGCTCGGCTAAATTTTAATTCTTCCGCCTGTCGGTAATGTGATGAAATGTTGTCGGCCTCGGCGGTAGAATTAGGAAAAGTGATGCCAACCTAGATCAAAGCAAATGGTTTTGTGAGACACAAGGTACCCATCGCTTGCACACCTACCCATAGCCTCACAGATTACACAGACTTTATTTAAAGCTGAAGCTTACCCTGCTTATATATTTCCTTCCCTGTTTCTTCCCCCTCCCCCAATCAACGTTACAAATGGGAAAAGAAAATATGGACAGCCGCACTCCAATAAACCTTGATGGTTGTCTTTATTTATGGCAAGTGATATTCCTCATCTGGTGGCAAGCAGCGTGGCAAATGACATTTCTCATCTGGTGGCAGGCAGCGTGGCAAGTGATATTCCTCATCTGGTGGCAGGCAGCGTGGCAAGTGGCATTCCTCATCTGGTGGCAGGCAGCGTGGCAAATGACATTTCTCATCTGGTGGCAGGCAGCGTGGCAAGTGACATTTCTCATCTGGTGGCAGGCAGCATGGCAAGTGACATTCCTCATCTGGTGGCAGGCAGCGTGGCAAATGACATTTCTCATCTGGTGGCAGGCAGCGTGGCAAGTGACATTTCTCATCTGGTGGCAGGCAGCATGGCAAGTGACATTCCTCATCTGGTGGCAGGCAGCGTGGCAAGTGATATTCCTCATCTGGTGGCAGGCAGCGTGGCAAGTGACATTCCTCATCTGGTGGCAGGCAGCGTGGCAAGTGATATTCCTCATCTGGTGGCAGGCAGCATGGCAAGTGACATTCCTCATCTGGTGGCAGACAACGTGGCAAGTGACACACTCGGGGCTCCCACTGATTCGGCATTATGGTGAGTTGAGCTATTGCATTTATATTACAATGTATATAATATAAGAAAAAATGCTCTTCAATCATTCTGGCACCATACCAACCATAGTGCCATGAAGATTGAAGCGCCAACACCAGCTATTGCCCTGATAAATTAACCCCCCCCCCCCCGGCCTTGGCAGAATTTTCTTCAGTTGATAGACTGATCTGACACCGCACCACGTGACCAACACCGTGGGGTAGATTCATGTACAGATCCGACGGTGTATCTACTGATACACCGTCGGATCTGTGATATCCGACGCTCGGATCTATGCGGGTGATTCCTCGAATCAGGTTCCGCATAGATCTCCCTTAGAGCCGACTGGTGTAAGTGAGTTACACTGTCGGTTCTTAGGCTGCATTCTCCCGCCGTCCGCTAGGTGGCGCTTCTTTTTTTCTACGCGACGAATATGCAAATGAGGAGAACCGCCGATTCAGAACCGAACGCCCGGGGGTAGATTCATGTACAGATCCGACGGTGTATCTACTGATACACCGTCGGATCTGTGAGATCCGACGCTCGAATCTATGCGGCTGATTCCTCGAATCAGGTTCCGCATAGATCTCCCTTAGAGCCGACTGGTGTAAGTGAGTTACACTGTCGGTTCTTAGGCTGCATTCTCCCGCCGTCCGCTAGGTGGCGCTTCTTTTTTTCTACGCGACGAATATGCAAATGAGGAGAACCGCCGATTCAGAACCGAACGCCCGGCCGTCGCTTTTTTTTTTACGTTGTTTGCGTTCGTCTTTTTCCGGCGGATCATTACCCCTGCTATATGCGGGGTAAGTGCGGCGGATCCTATGTTAAGTATGGCCGTCGTTCCCGCGTCGAGTTTTGAATTTTTTACGTCGTTTACGTAAGTCGTCCGGGAATACGGCCATACGTTAATTGCGTTAACATCGAAAACAATGACGTCCTTGCGACGTCATTTAAAGCAATGCACGTCAGGAAATTTTGCCGGCGGCGCATGCGCAGTACGATCGGCGCGGGGACGCGCGTGATTTAAATAGTAAACTCCCCCTAGCCGCGGAATTTGCATTCCGCCGGGGGATTTACGATCCGCCAGGGCTAATTACGAGGCAAGTGCTTTCTGAATACAGCACTTGCCTCAAAAACTGGCGCAGGCGGATCGTAAACAAGATAGATCACGCGGATCAAAAGATCCGCTGATCTACATGAATCTTCCCCCCTGGCCGTCGCTTTTTTTTTACGTCGTTTGCGTTCGTCTTTTTCCGGCGGATCATTACCCCTGCTATATGCGGGGTAAGTGCGGCGGATCCTATGTTAAGTATGGCCGTCGTTCCCGCGTCGAGTTTTGAATTTTTTACGTCGTTTACGTAAGTCGTCCGGGAATACGGCCATACGTTAATTGCGTTAACATCGAAAACAATGACGTCCTTGCGACGTCATTTAAAGCAATGCACGTCGGGAAATTTTGCCGGCGGCGCATGCGCAGTACGATCGGCGCGGGGACGCGCGTGATTTAAATAGTAAACTCCCCCTAGCCGCGGAATTTGCATTCCGCCGGGGGATTTACGATCCGCCAGGGCTAATTACGAGGCAAGTGCTTTCTGAATACAGCACTTGCCTCAAAAACTGGCGCAGGCGGATCGTAAACAAGATAGATCACGCGGATCAAAAGATCCGCTGATCTACATGAATCTGCCCCCGTGTCTCCACTCCCCAGTTAGATGTAAACTCGCCAGCATTAATTGTCTCACACTCTCATGTTTGCTATATAGAGCAGTAAACCCCACCAGGGTTATGAATGTCCCATCTAAAAGGTTCCAAGTATCCAGAGACCCAAAGGTATCCGCAATATGTGGAGGAAATTGAGACTCCGAATAATGTAATGACGTCAAACATTGGAATGTATTAAAATCACACGGCCTAATGGTAATGCACTTACAAGAAGGCAAAATAAAACTTGCATTGGTACGGTGTGCATATGCCAGAGATACTCAGTCACGGCGGTTTAACACAGAATCTCACCCGACCAGGACGTCAAAACACACGGAGCATCACTTCCGGCAATGCGCAAACACCACTTCCGGTTGCCGTACAGGACAAAGTCGCAATGACGAGACGCGTAGAGTGGTGACATAGTGTACATCTAACTGGGGAGCTGAGACATATGGACTATTCCTTCCTATGTTTGCACAGTACCATTCACTGGGTATGTAATACTTGTGTATGTGTTATTGCATTACTTAGCGCCACTATTTACCTTTTAATTTATGTTTGGTAGATCTTGCTTTACCATACTTTTTTGCCATTGCAGTACAGTGACCTAATTTACATGTTCAAGAAACCATCGGTGAGATGATTGGAGCTTTGTGACCTGGTGCATTGTCCTGCTGGAAGAAGCCATCAGAAGATGGGGGCACCATAGTCATAAAGGGATAGACATGGTCAGCAACAATACTCAGGTAGGCTGTGGCCTTTAAACGATGCTCAATTGGTACTAATGCCGCATACACATGGTCGTTTTTTGTGATGAAACAAAACGACGTTTTAAAAAATGTCATTTAAAATGATCGTGTGTGGGCAAAACGTTGTTTTATGTCTTCAAAAAAACGACCAAAAAAAAATTCGAACATGCTTGAATTTTTTATGTCGTTTTTCAGAATGTCGTCTTTTGTTTCACAAAAAATGATCGTGTGTGTGCAAAACGACGTTTAAAACGACGTTTTTAAACCCGCGCATGCTCAGAAGCAAGTTATGAGACGGGAGCTTCAATGGAACAGAGTGCCGTCGAAAGTGTCTTACGTCAAAAACGTCGTTTTGTTTCATGAGATAAAAAGACGTTTTTTACATCACAAAAAGTGATCGTGTGTACGCGGCATAAGGGGCCAAAAGTGTGCCAAGAAAATATCCCCCCCACCATTACACCACCACCACCACAGCCTGAACCGGTGATACAAATCAGGATGGATCCATGATTTCATGTTGTTTACACCAAATTCTGACCCGACCATCTGAATGTCACAGCTGAAATTAAGACTCATCAGACCAGGCAACGTTTTTCCAATATTCTATTGTCCAGTTTTGGTGATCCTGCACAAAGCCTCAGTTTCCTGTTCTTAGCTGACAGGAGTGGCACCTAATGTGGTCTTCTGCTGCTGAAGCTCAAGGTTTGATGTGTTGTGTCTTCAGAGATGGTATTCTGAATACCTTGGGTGTAACGAGTGGTTATTTTAGTTACTGTTTGCCTTTCTATCATCAAGAACCTGTTCTCTTCTGACCTCTGATATCATCAAGGCGAGTGTGTTGAAAATGTGTTGCTTTAGTGCGTTGGGTTGCTGTAACGGTATGGTCCATGGGAACCAGAGACTTTTGAAGGATGCGGGGTACTCCTGTGCCAGCTTCACCAATGAATCTTGGGCCTAGGGTCATTCTATGTACGATAGGGGCATAGGATGACTGAGAAATTATATCATGAATTACATGAGATGGTCCATTAATGATAATTACTGTATTGCAGTATATCTTGAAATATTGAATGAATGAATGAATGAATGAAAAACTTATAGAGCGCGGCACATGCGAACTGAATCGCCTCTGGGCGCTTGTTGTTCCTGTCTCCTTTGATATCAAAAGAGATGAGTCTTGATCTTTCTCCTGAAGGTGATTCGCCTCCAACCGAATGCTGGCTGGTAAAGCGTTCCATAGTCTGGGACCTTGGACGGCGAATCTTCTTTCTCCTTTGGACTTGTAGTTGGCTTTTGGGATCTGTAGTAGGTTCTGATTGGTGGATCGCAAGATGCGATTGGGATTGTGAGCTTTTATTTTATCGCATAGATATTGGGGGGCATTCCCATGGACACATCTATGCGTTAGACAGAGAGCTTTAAAAGCAATCCTGTCTTTAACTGGTAGCCAGTGAAGGGATCTCAGTGAAGGTGAGATTGATTCCCAGGGTTTTTTTCCAGTCACAAGTCTGGCGGCCGTATTTTGAACGACTTGCAGACGAGCGATTTGGTACTTGGGGAGTCCGAGGTAAAGGGCATTTGCATAGTCCAATCTGGAGTTGACAATTGCTCCCACCACGACCGCTAAGTCTTCTTTGGGGATGAAGGGGGTAAGTCTGCGTAGTAGGCGCAACAGATGGTGAGATCCGCTGACTACTGATCCTATTTGTGCGTCCATTGTCATAAAGGAGTCAAAGATGACCCCGAGACTTTTGACTTTGGCGCTAGGGGTGATGATTTTGCCCAGAATGGGCGGGGGTGTCCAGGTTGTTGCAGGTTGATTCCTTTGCTTGGCGTGAAACAGAAGAAGTTCTGTTTTCGCTCCATTGAGTTTAAGATAACTCTTTGTCATCCAGTCCTCTATCAAAGAGAGGCATGTCTCTAGATTGAGGTGGTGATCCTTTCTGTTGCAAATGCGGAAATAAAGTTGCGTGTCGTCTGCGTATGAGTGATACAGCAGGTTTTCGCTGTTGATAATCTCAAAAAGAGGACGAAGATAAATGTTAAACAGCACTGGTGACAGAGGCGATCCTTGAGGGACTCCGCATGTTACTGTGCGTTTCTCAGATGTGAAGGGTCCTAATTTCACTGTTTGCGATCGGTTTTCCAAAAAAGAGGAGAACCAAGATAAATCGCCTTCTGCGACTCTGGCTACTTCAGCAAGTCGCGTCAGTAACAGTTTGTGATCTACGGTGTCGAAAGCTGCACTAAGGTCCAACAGAACTAGAAGACAAGATTCTCCTTCGTCTGCGGCCTCGAGAACATCGTCCCATACTTTGAGCAGCGCGGTTTCAGTCCCGTGTCCGGGACGGAACCCTGATTGCAATGGGTCAAGTAGCTTGTGGGTATCCAGATGCTGTTGCAGCTGTTGTACCACTACTTTCTCCATTACCTTTGAGAGTACATTGAGGCTTGTTATGGGACGGCGGTGGAGTGGGTCCTTGGGGTCCAGGGAGGGTTTCTTAAGGATGGGTTGGATTATACCCTCTTTCAACTGTGAGGGTACTATGCCCTCCAAGAAAGACTGGTTGATAAGCTGCGTGATGGGAGGAGTTGTTTGTTTATTCTGACCCAACAGGTCAATAGAGTGACTCATTCAATGTGTAACATAGACTGTTGAGGTGCTAATTAAGTCTACCTGGCTGTAGTGATGGGGCTTGCTGTGATTGTATTCTGTTGTCTATTGTGCTAATTAAGTCTGCTCCTAAGATATTTCATTGTGTATCCTAATGACACTGTTTTGTGTGAAAATACTATTGATAATAGATGTGGAATGTGACTTGTCAGCTGTAGTAATTAACTCCTGTAGATTCGGTGCCAGGACGTCTGACATAGGAATGTGTATTGTGTATCGGGTGAATAACTTGTCGCAAAGTTAGAATGTCTGGGTAATGACTAATAATTAACTCATCTGAATGTCATTATCTAAAATAATGTGTATTTGAGTTGATTCATTGTTCACTTGGTTTCTAAACTGTATATAACATGGCTGAGTTACCATTAAAGCATTCCTTCGATTGACCCAGAGAAACAGAGCTTGTGTCTCATCTTTCTGGGGAATTGATATGGATCGTGTCTGCTGGATTGTTGGAGTGTCGGATATGCTGTCGTGAGTTGGTGGAATGGAGAATCGTAAACGGTGATGACCGTTACAAATGGTGGCACAGTAGTGGAATGATTCCATCGTCAGAAGAACAGCTACAAGGACACAGGACAATGGAGACACAGTATGAACGGCTGAAGCTCTCTTCCCTCAAGGACTTACTGGAGAGCTGGGGCAGATCGGCCAGCAACCGTAAGAAAAGGGACATTATCGCAGAACTTGTCAAAATGGATAGAGCTGAAAGGCCCAGTGTAACAGACAGGACACCCGAGGAAGAAAGTTTTGATCGGGCTGTTAAACGAGGACTGGCACTGTACGGTCCTAATCCTCCACCGGAGATCATAGACCTGGTTATAGTGGATGCAACTTGGCTACATCAAAGAGGTGCTGCAGCAGCAGAACTAAAGAGAGAGGAGAGGTACAGATACCAGTCGCCATGGAAGAGGAATTCAGAAGGAGATTACAAGAAATGTGGATACAGCACAGAGGACCAGGATCAGAAGAGGCCCTGCTAGGATGGTCTGATTTGATCCGTTGCCAACTCTGGAAGGAATCGCTAGCTCTTGAGCAGCAACACCAGGGAAAGGTCCTCCCCTCCATCCATGTAAGGTACTGGCCGCAGTACGACATACAAATGTCGTTGTTGGGGGAACAACCGAAGCAGGAGTGGACAGCAGAGTTAAGCAAGCTGATTCGGGCAGAGATGCGGTTGGACGAGAGCTACAGAGCCCTCGGGTGGTATATAGCCCAAGAGTGCCTGTGGTCAGTGGATGACAGCCCCACGGAAGGCTATGACTATGATGGCCTGGGATTGTTGTATTGGAGGATGTCCAGTGATCCCGACTTTGGGGATGATCGGGAGTGGCGCTTGGAGGAAATAATTGAATGTCTCCCGTTGCCTAGGACTATGAGGAAATTTCAGATGACAACTCTGAAATCCTGGCTGATAAATCGACAGTGGAAAATATGGAGATTGCCATCTCTAAAGCCGAAGCGGGTGATGTGGAGTTCCAGGGAGCCGGGGCAGTTGGCCCCTCTCTCCAGCAACAAGCTGAGGTGGTAAAGCTTTTACTCCCAGCTGAATCACTGGCAGCAGGGCAGGATGCTACTGGCCGCTGCACACAACTGCAGCTTGAGCTGATATCGGGGTATGGGACTGTGGTCTCCACTCACAGCAACCCAGCAGAAGAGCTGGCAACAGCGCAGAGTGCCACAAGCCTCTGCTTTTAACTAGCAGAAGAGAGAGTTCCTGTGGAAGTGGATGGGACTTCAGTCTCCACTGGTATACCCCAGGGATGGGGGGCAGTTGGCCCAGATCCCCAACAGCATGATGAACTGAGCCCAGTCACCCTGTCTTCTCTCCAGTGGCTGAAAGGACTCCAGGGAGAAGGGCCAGTCCAGGCCTCTCCCCAGCAGCAGGCATGTTCTCTGAGAGAGGTAGAGGTTGAATGGGTTTATTTGGGGTACTGTGTGGATACCAGCATTGGAGAAATGGAACTACTGACTAATTTCGGAGTCAACCCGTCTGGGGTTGACTCTGAAAGGGGAGAGATGTAACGGTATGACCCGTGGGAACCAGAGACTTTTGAAGGATGCGGGGTACTCCTGTGCCAGCTTCACCAATGACTCTTGGGTCTAGGGTCATCCTATGTCCGATAGGGGCATAGGATGACTGAGAAATGATATAATGAATTACATGAGATGGGACATTAATGATAATTCATGTATTGCAGGATATCTTGAAATATTGCAAGTTGTTTGTTTATTCTGACCCCAACAGGTCAATAGAGTGACTCATTCAATGTGTAACATGTAGACTGTTGAGGTGCTAATTGAGTCTACCTGGCTGTAGTGATGGGGCTTGCTGTGATTGCATTCTGTTGTCTATTGTGCTAATTAAGTCTGCTCCTAAGATATTTCATTGTGTATGCTAATGACACTGTTTTGTGTGAAAATACTATTGATAATAGACGTGGAATGTAACTTGTCAGCTGTAGTAATTAACTCCTGTAGATTCGGTGCCAGAACGTTTGACATAGGAATGCGTATTGTGTATCAGGTGAATAGCTTGTCGCAGAGTCAGAATGTCTGGGTAAAGACTAATAATTAACTCATCTGAATGACATTATCTAAAAGAATGTGTATTGAAGTTCCTTGTTTAATGAGGTGGGTGGAGTTAATTCATTATTCACTTGGTTTCTAAACTTTATATAACAAGGCTGAGTTACCATTAAAGCATTCATTCGTTTGACCCAGAGAAACAGAGCTTGTGTCTTGTCTTTCTGGGGAATTGATATTGATCGTGTCTGCTGGATTGTTGGAGTGTCGGATAACCTGTCGTGGGTTGGTGGGTTGGTGGAATGGTATGAAAAATCGACATAAATGGCGCCGCAATACAGTAACACCTGCACAATGCATTGCATCCAACTGCTGCTATTGGGTTTGCCTCTGTCTAAAGTAACCATCTGCATCTAAAGACTCCCCCTTTCTGGCTAAAGACAATCATGTATAATACTGTAACACCCAGTCTAATGTCACACCCCTTATTTCAATGCACGCCAACATCTTCAAAGGTCCCCAATATAGCCAGCAGAAGATTTACCTCAAAGACTATAATCAGATGACTTTATCCTGAGCGCAGATCTGTGTTAACGCTAAACCTAATTTCTCAGGCCTAAACTTAGCCTCTTTGTTTGAAAGCTCTCAAGTGGCATAGTTGATACATGTTGGGGCGATTTATCTCATACCCAGAGCTACTGTTTATGTCCTTGGGGTCCCTGTAAGGGACCTGGTAGGCCTATTTGTGTATTCATTATTGTGTACATTCTGGTTGACTTTAACATGCCAATATATTCTGTGATACTTTTATGACTTTACAGTTTGCTATTATTTAACCACTTGCCTACTGGGCACTAAAAGCCCCTTCTTGCACAGGCCAATTTTTAGCTTTCAGCGCTATGGCACTTTGAATGAGAATTGCGTGGTCATACAACACTGTACCCATATGACATTTTTATAATTTTGTTTTCACAAATAGAGCTTTCTTTTGGTGGTATTTAATCACTGCTGGAGTTTTTATTTTTTGCTAAACAAACAAAAAAGACCAAACATAAAAAAAAAAATGTTTTTATAGATGGTTATACAATTCATTGATGTGCACTGATGAGGCGGCACTGATGGGCACTGATAGGCTTCACTGAAAGGAACTAATAAGGCGGCACTGATGGGCACTGATGAGGCAGCACTGGTGGGCACTGATAGCACTAATAAGTGGCGCTGATGGGTGGCACTGATAGGTAGCACTGATAGGTGCCACTGCTGGGCATCATAAGGTTGCACTGATGGACACTGATAGGCAGCACTGATTGGTAGCACTGATGGGGGTACTAGTAGGTGACACTGGTTGGCAGTAATTTGCACTGGCAGGTGGCACTGGGGCGCTCTGCTGGGCACAGGTGAGGCGGCAGCGGCTGTCCGTGTTTAGGGCCGATGTCCCTCTGACAGAAGCCAGTGATCGTGGTTTTTTTTTTTCGCTGTCAGCGTGAAGGAAACAGATAGGCGATTACCATCTCTGTTTACATCATGTGATCAGCTGTCATTGGCTGACAGCTGATCATGTGGTAAAGGGTCGGGATCGGCCCCTTACTCCAATCTATGATCAGCCAAGTCTCATTGACTCACTGACCACAGAGCGCGCCGCGAAGGCACGGGAGGACTTACATGGACGCCCTCCCGGCAAATTTAGACACACTAATTGTTAACCCTATGCATGCTGCTAGCCTTCTGCACTTAAACTATTGAATATAAAAAAGTCCCTCCTTACATCAGGCATTCCCAGCAGAGTCCATCCTTACATCAGGTGTGGCCAGTGGAGTCCCTCCGCTCCTTACATCAGGTGCCCTCAGCGGAGTCCCTCCTTGCATGTGCTCACCGGAGCCCCTCCTTACATGGGCCCAGCGGAGTCCCTCCTTATACATGTGCCTAGCAGAGTCTCTTTTTACATGTATCCAGTGGAGCACCATCCTTATATTTGCCCAGTGGAGCCCTTCCTTACATGTGCTCACCGGAGCCCCTCCTTACATGGGCCCAGCGGAGTCCCTCCTTATACATGTGCCTAGCAAAGTCTCTTTTTACATGTATCCAGTGGAGCACCATCCTTATATTTGCCCAGTGGAGCACCATCCTTACATGTGCCCAGTGGAGCCCTTCCTTACATGTGCTCAGTGGAGCCCCTCCTTATATGTGTCCAGCGGAGCCCCTTCTTACATGTGTCCAGCGGTGCCCCTCCTTACACGTGTCCAGTGGAGCCTCCTCCTTACATGTTCCCAGCGGAGCCACATCCTTATATTTGCCCAGCGGAGCCCCTCCTTACATGTGCCCAGCAGAGTTCCTCCCTACATGTGCCCAGCCAAGCAGCATCATGCGGCATCACCCACAGTGATCAAGCCTGAGTGGCACACTAACAAATCGTAGATCACAGTGAACCTTTTGTTGCCAGGGGTGGTATTTTGTTGTGGGTGGTCCATTGTTGTGGTGTGTGGGGGGAGTCTATTGTTGAACTGGGGAACTATTGTTGCTAGAAGGGTGTATTGTTGCTGGGGGGGGGGGTCTACTGTTATGCAAGGGATTTATTGTTGCTGGGGTGGGGTCTATTGTTGTTGGGGTGTGGGTCCAATGTTGCTGGGAGGGGCTATTTTTACTGGGGCAGGGTCCATTGTTGCTGGAGGAGTCTATTGTTGCTGGGGTGGGGGTCTAATATTGCTGGGTTTTTTTTGCTGGGGTGGGGTCCATTGTTGCTGGAGGAGTCATTTGTTGTGTGAGGCATCTATTGTTGCTGGGGTGGGGGTCTAATGTTGCTGGGGTGGGGTGCATTGTTGCTGGAGGAGTCATGTGTTGTGTGAGGCATCTACTGTTGCTGGGGTGGGGGTCTAATGTTGCTGGGGGGGGCTATTTTTACTGGGATGGGGTCCATTGTTACTGGAGGAGTCATTTGTTGTGTGAGGGGTCTATTGTTGCTGGGGTGGGGGACTAATGTTGCTGGGGGGGTTGTTAGGGTGGGGTCCATTGTTGCTGGAGGAGTCATTTGTTGTGTGAGGCATCTATTGTTGCTGGGGTGGGGGTCTACTTGGATCTTGCTGTCTCCAGGGGATTTTCCTTCATTTCTGGTTATTAGGCAAGAATAAATTCCATGCAAATTATTTAGCACCCCAAAATGATACTTGGGGCAGTACTGGGTGGTGGGTAGGGGGTGGAACCAAGGGACGGTGTCTGGGGTGGGTAGGGCGGGTAGACAAGGGGGGACTCAGAAGGGGGGGGGTTCCTGCACCCATTCTCTAAAAAAAGATGCCCTGGATAAAAGAGATTTTTTTTTTAAAACTGCATCTTGTCTTCTTCAAGAAACACTTTTCTGGTTAGTTGCGCATTTAGTGCTCCTAGATAGAAATCCGCATCATTTTCACAGATTTGTTGAAGAATGTTAATCTGCGAATTGTAGACGGGAACGGGTTAAGACGCACGGCTCTGTTCCCAAAGCCGACATAAAAAATGGTAATAGGACAGAAAAATAATTGTACTTTCCATCAAAATATTTTTTCCTCTTTAATCGAGTATTAGAGCGGCGCCTGGGTCATCCTGGTGCTGAACATCTGACAACTCTTTCCCGTCTTATCTAAATGTCGACATGTTGGTTTTATTTTTTGTGCTTGTGAGCGTTTTCCTTCCCACAGTTTATCTGCCAGCGTTTCACACTCTGCCGGCATGCTCGCTGATCATGTCTCTCCTCTCCACCGGATGATTTCCGCTCCCTCAGGAACACTCGCAGCCTTCTCGAAAATACATTTTCACGCTGGTAATTATTTTGAAGCCTAATTTAGCATTGTTTTGTCTAATAGAGAATTATCCGCGTGGCTTTGGGGGAGGCCGGCGCAGGATGTGTCCAACTTGTCAAGGACAATGATGGTTTGTGGGGAAAGGGTTGGCGGGGTGTTTTTTTTAAAGTAGATCTTGCTAAAAAAAAAAAATGGAAGGTCTGTTAAAAGAGTTGTAAAGGAAAAAAATGTTGCCTAAAATTAAAGAGGAGCTCCAGCCGCGAATTATTATTTTTTTTTAAAGTCAGCAGCTACTAACAGTGTAGCTGCTGACTTTAAATAAGGACACTTACCTTGTCCTACTTGCCCGCGCTGATGGGCCCCCCGATGCCGGTCCCACGATCGCTCCGCGTCCCGCGCCGCCATCCACACTATGGGAAACAGGCAGTGAAGCCGTACGGCTTTACTGCCCATTTCCTACTGCGCCTGCGTGAGTCTCACACTGGCTTGTGAATGGGCGCGCTGCTCTCTGAGAACACACACAGTTCCCAGAAAGCAGCGCGCCCCATTCACAAGGAGAAGGAGAAGAAGAAATCGGACCGCGGTGCAGGTGAGGCAGATTACGGACTTCCGCATAGCAACAGGTATTTCGGGCGAGTATTTTTTTTTTTCAGGTTTTTTTTATTTTTATTTTTTAAACAACATTGTAAAATGTTGTTTTCCTGGGTGGAGCTCCGCTTTAATGTCTGCAAGGTAGACAGACAGAATAGTGTAATGATTCTGTTAACAAACAAATAAATACCTATTAAATTCCTTCATCTATATCACCTCCGGCGTTCTAGTTTCTGTTCTCTTATTCACTTCCTGGTTTGCATCACTTGTTCATGCAAGAACTACATTTCCCAGTATGAATTGCGGCACGCCCAGTAATTCACACCTCCTTGAAGTCTCTAACAGGTAGAGAGCGTCCTGCCACACAGATGTAGTTCCCAGGAGGGGGCGAGCACGTCACTGACCACCGCAGTAAAGCCTCCCTTCATGGGGGTATGTAACAATCAGACAAGCAGAAAGTGAACAGAACAGAGAAGAAATAGAGTAACTTCTGAGCAAAAACTAATAATGAGGAAGTGAAAAGAGGAATGTCTGCAGGTAAAGGATGATTATTATGAAAACATTTTTTTTCCTTTACAACCCCTTTCATGTTGCAGTCTTCCATCCCCTTATTTAAAAACCGGTCAGGGAAAGCTAGATCGCATCTTTGGGGTGGTGAAGGAGCGGTGTGTTTACCGCTCCTTCCCATTGAAATCAATGGGACACCACGGCTATACCGCCGGCACATTGCGGGCAGTTTTAACCCTTTCTCGCCGCTAGCGGCGCGGGGGGGTAAAACCGTCATAAGGACCCCATAAATGCAGAAGGCACAGAGCAAATCCAGGAATATGTGGTTAGGTATGATCCTCCATCCTCCTCCACAACTTCCCAATGTAGAGAATGTTTTGGCACTAAATGCTGCACTAGGCAACAGGCAATCAAGTGGCATGATGGGTTTGTGTCAAATGTGCAGGAAATGCGACGATCTAAAGGTATAGGGGTAGATTCAGGTAGGAGATAAGACGGCTTATCTCCAGATAAGCCGTCTTATCTCTGCGTTTTATGCGCCCAATCTATGCCACTGATTCCTAAAATCAGTTAGGCATAGATTTTCCTTAGATCAGACATGCGTAAGTCTCTTACGCTGTCTAATCTTATTTTCATATTTTAGGCCACCGGCTTTCCAACCATACACATCGCTGTTGTTACCAACGCTAAATGTGAGTGCACCAGCTTTTATTCATTAAACCCTTTTATCTCTGGTATCACGTCATGGTCTTTTTTCTCTATATGTTTTGTTGTATGGTGAGCCCTAATACAGAACATCATTGAGACATCACAGAGGGTCAGGAGGGAGACTTTAAACCCCCACGCTTAGAGTGACCAGCATAGTGGTCAGTATATTCGGTAAGGAGACTACATCATCACTTTTGGGTGTTTCTTCTGGTGGATCAAGTTTACCCTATTTCTCCTTTCCCATGGAAGATTAAAGGGGTTATAAAGTCAAAAATGTTTTCCGTTTAAAACATAGTCTAAATGCATGTGTTAAGGAAAAAAGTCAGCATTTTTGTTTAAAATATAGCTGTACCTGCTTAAAAGAAGGTTCATTGTATGCTGCCGTCTGTCCTGTGTCTCCTTTCCCCTCACTTCCTGGTTTTGCGGTGCACGCTCTTGGTATAAACGTCACTGCCTATTCGGAACTACAGTTCCCAGTAGGCTTAGCGGCTCGCACATGCGCAGAAGCAGCTTTTTGCTTTCCAAGGGCGGATGAGAACGAGCAACGTTCTCATGCACTATTTGGCCACACTCCGCCCCAACCTCCCACAGTATACACCCCTTCCCGCCCCTCTGCCTACACCTATTAGGTGCTCGTCCCTCCTCCCACACATATTCCCGCCTCCTCCAGCCCACTAACCCTCGTGCAATGGTAGATATATGTAAATAGAATATGAATGAATGACTGTCTCACTTGACTGTGGCTATAGCCTAAATTCCTGCCTGATCCAAGAATCTTGCTACCGAGTGCCACCTGTGCATTACTGTACTGGAGTGAAGGCGGGGCTGTGACTTGTTTCCCAAAACAATGAATGGGAGGGAGGCGGAGCTACAGCGTCCTAGAGACGCCCAAGCATGTGCTGGTCTCCTCTGCTGTGAGAGACACAGAACGTCCAGACGCAGAGCTGTAGGCAGAGAGTGGGGGCGAGCACGTTGTGCACGTCATGCTTGTGAAGCTTTCCTCCATAAGAAACGGCTGGGACACAGGAGGAGAGGAATGAGAGGAGGCACAGGAAGTGGAACTTTTACAGATGAAATTCAATACTTTGCTGGGCAATTTAAAAGAAGAGGTAAGGAACTTCTAAATGCTTTGCAATATATCAATGATTTTAGAGGATAAAAAACGAACCTTTAGTGTTCCTTTAACAGAATCACTATCTGGGACTTTTTATTCACTTTTTGTTTCCTACTAAGCACTAATTCCACTTGTGTTGTTATATATGACATTTCTTAGTGGTCACACTCATCACGGGTGAACGTGTACATTGCTCATCTTGATGTCACATATATTTATTTATTCATTTATTAATGTTATTCACACTTATTTGTTAGAGTTTGATTGTATCATCCATCTAGCTCCACATTTATTCAGCGCTGTATCTCTCTCTTTTTTTCATATTTTAGGCTGGCCGCTAGGTGTCTAAAATATGTAAATGAGCCTATACGCCAAATTCCCAAACGTATGCCCGGCCGGCGCTATTCAATTACGTAGTTTGCGTTAGCGTAGTACCGTCATAATTTTATGCCTGCTATATGAGGTGCAGGCAATGTTAAGTATGGACGGCGTGCCGACGCTTTTTTTCCCGTCGTTTACATCGTTTACGTAAAACGTTCGCGAATAGGGTTTTGCGTAAGTGCCGTTCACGTTGTTTACACGTCGAATTGACGTCGAGATTTGGAGAATGCGCACTGGGAACCAATTACGGCCAGCGCATGCGCAGTTCGTTCGGCGCAGGGACGCGCTTCATTTAAATGATACACACCCCCTACCTGCCGAATTTCAATTTGGCCTGCTCTTTTACGCTACGCCGCCTCAACTTTACAGGCAAGTGCTTTGAGAATAAAGCCAGACGCTAGGCATGCCTATAGATAGGCATTTCTACCTGAATCTACCCCATTCTTTGTAGGTGGATGCATATCGGCTATGCCCACTGAACTTGAGCGGATTGAAGACGTTTTGGGGTAAATGGTTACAATATGGAATTATTCATTATTTGGTAAAAAAATCGAAATTTTTAGAAATTAAATTATGAATATATTAATGGTCAATTTGGATGCAATCAGTAATTAGCAGAATTCCTCTTTAAGGGGGGAAGTTTGGCCGGAGGCCCAGCCACGAAGAGGTTACTAGAATCCATAGTCACTGAGCGGAACGATAAACCGTGCCATATACATTATTGACAATAAATTCTGTCCTGCCTCCCTCAACCAAACAAATTGTGTTGAAGATGGATTTATAACCTCTCTGCAATAAGGGATTCTGTTCGTGCCCTGCAACCTACACAATGCATTTCCATCCTTCTAATCCCACTCCTTGCCTTGCAAAAATATTGCCATTGTTAATGTGGTATTATAAAAAATAAATAATGAAATGTGTTATTACAAAGAATGGATTGCTGTATTTTACATAAGACCCAACAAATATAAGAGGCATATTTTGGCCTTGTCTGCAAGAAACTCTTAAGAGAACAGATTAAAGAATCTAAAGCTTGGGGGGGTTGCAAAGTTCTGCTGGCCTGCTCTATTCTTATAGAACATGTGTAAGTCACATCCTTTGATTGTGCATATTGGGGGCATTTGATTATTTAAAATTTAAAGCAAACCTGTACTTTAGCCAAGCTAGGTGGAGTAACAGACTTGTGCATTAAAGGCATCATAATGAAGGCCCCTTGACCCGCCCCGCACTAAGGAAAGGAAGCCTTGACTGCTGGATGCTTGACAACCAAGCCGGGCGTCAACCTAATCGGGGAGTCGGCTCCGTTGGGATTGGCTACAATGGCACAAGGTGATGGGGTGGAGCCCAGGGGTGGACTGACAACTCATGGGGCCCCCGGGCAATAGAAGACTATGGGACCCCTGGGCTTACAGATGGTCACCATGCCAGGAGGCATGGAGGGGCAGCTAAAATCTCAGGATTTTCACATTAAAAGCATGTTGGTTTCGGACATATCAGGGACAGATGTAAAAAAAACACACAGATTTTTACATACTTTCCCTGGTTTTACTGAGCCTGGCAACCCTGATGGGGCCCTCTAGTGGCATGGGGCCCTCGGGCAGTGCCCAAGTGCATCAATGGTCAGTCCGCCCCTGGTGGAGCCTGAACACTAGAAAAAGCTACGCAGAGGCACGTCCCACTACTCTCTGGAGAATCTGACGTCACAAGAATTGTCAACCCACCCGCCCGTTGTGTGTTTCGTCACAGCTTCCTTGGCTGTTTTATCTTGCCAGGTATTACTTGATGGGCTAAGCCCTCAAGTTGAATTACGGGGTCAGTTTAATGCCTGTTTCACACTGATGGTGGAAACAGGCCTCTTAGGCCTTGTACACGCGATCAGTCCATCCGATGAGAACGGTCTGTAGGACAGTTGTCTTAGGTTAACCGATGAAGCTGACTGATGGTCTGATGTGCCTACACACCATCAGTTAAAAAAACGATCGTATCAAAACGCGGTGACGTAAAACACAACGACGTGCTGAAAAAAACGAAGTTTAATGCTTCCAAGCATGCGTCCACTTGATTCTGAGCCTTTTAACTGATGCCTTTGCATACTAACGATCGGTTTTGACCCATCGGTCAGGCTTCCATCAGTCAAATTTTAAAGCAAGTTCTCTTTTTTTCTCTCTTTTTACTGAAGGATAACTGACTGATGGGGCCCACACACGATCGGTTTGGACTGATGAAACGGACCTTCAGTCCGTTTTCATTGGTTTTGACTGATCGTGTGTATAAGGCCTTAGACTAGACGGTTTGTTTATAGATGCTCGCGGTATAACCCGTGACCAGCATGGTTATTGGTATTTTGAAAATTGGTTATACCGATATGTTCAAAAAATCTGTGGCCTTGCCCTTCCTTCAATTTAAAATAAATGGTCTATGTGTAATTTTTTTTTTTTTTGGGGGGGGGGGGGGGGGGCAAGGTTTTGTTACGGTTTAAATAATTAGAAGTTAAGATAAAGCCTAAGCTTCTCAGCAGTCAAGATGCCTGCTTTAGCCTTCATTGGGTAGTCAGGTGAAGTCTGCTTTCTTCACTGCAGGTGGTGCTGTACTACAACAGCATTGCAGGGGAGAGGAAGTCAACAGGAACATGGTTTCCCTATGGTTTCCTGGGTCACTGGGGGAGCTATCCAGTTGGAAGTTGCTGTACCATGTGACTCTGGTGGGCATTTTGGGTCAGTCAGAGTCTATTTAAGACCTTGGCTCACGGGTTTGGTGCGCATTTCTCCGGTGCGTAGTGTTTGGACAGGTCACCCATCTGACAGGGACAGTGATTAATGGCAGGGAAAGGGTTTCCAGACAAGTAGGGAAATGATGGGGACACACATCCATCCTGTAAACCTCCCTATTTGGGTGCCGACCTGCCAGGCCACATTCTGCTTCTCAAGACAGACGCTGTCGCCACATTTAAGACATGCTCTGCTACACACTGCTGTTATATACCATGAGAGTTCCCAGTCAGATGACTTCCCAATGGGTTTGTTGTGCATTGCTGGACTTGTGACCTGATCCTGTGTATCCCGACTTGGCTTGTTGATCCTGCTTGTTCCTGAACCTCTGTTGCTGACTCTGGCTTGTGACCTGATCTTGCTTCCTGCTTGTTGTTTCGGTACTTCTTCTGTTTGCTTGACGCTGACCTTGGCCTGGATCTGACTCTGCTCCTGGTTCCTGCTGCCCGGGTTGTTGCCGACCTCTACCCATCTGACTACACATCCCAGATCCAATATCTGCCTGCTGCCAACTGGTCTGCTTTAGCTCCATATCTGCTACCAATATTCCGAAACAGATCTCCTACAGGCACCTATGCCACTCTGTACCCTGTTATCTGTAATCACCCCCCAGGGGAAACAGGACAAGAGGTGTAAGGGCAGCCATCTGGTTAACTCGGGGTCACGGCTCATTTTATTACAACACGCCCACTACCAGCCTACTTTGAATTATGCCGGCTTACGCCGGCCCATTTACACTACGCCCCCGTAACTTAGAGCGCAGGTTCTTTCTGAATACGGTAATTTACGCCAGTCTTTCTGAATCTGGCCCTTTATATTTATTTTGTATGAATTTCTGCTTTATATGATTACATTTTTATTTATTTAAGATTGTGCATTTTGAATTACTAGTGGTGCATCATGTGAGGTATGGTAATTAGGTGATTGATTTTCTTGGGGAATGCTTGTAATCAAAAGCACTCACATATCAAAGCGAGTTTCCCCATAGAAGTCAATGGAAGCAAAGATAATTAGTTCCGCATTGACTTCTATGGCATTCAATACTGCATGAGGCCAGAGGTGGAGCAGCCCCGTTGAGCCTCGGAAATACTCGGAAAAAGGCTCGGGGACAGCTCGGCTGAACTCGGAAAACCTTGGACAGGTTCGGGAACAAAGTATTTCTGAGTTTTTCTGAGTATTTCCAAACGGCACCGCTCGGCTCTGGCACTCTCGCACCTCTGGCCAAATGCGGTACTGTACACCCCATTAACTTAAATTCTGTTCATTTTGCGAGACAACACTCGCAAACCGAGTCAGAATTGTTTTCAAAAAGTTGTTCGTTAAAATGCTCATTTAAAATGCGTTACCCGTAAACCAAGGTTCCACTGTATTTGGTTGAAGCAGCTCTTATTTTCTCACATTTCTGAGCTTGAGATTCATTTTTTTTCTTAAATAGATTGTAAATTCTTTTGATATCTGCAACAAACTTGCTGGCTTGGTCACCAGGTGCAAAAAGGAGAAAGGAAGTCAAAACAATTAAAATAAAGCAGCCATCACACCTACACATGACGAGAAAAATGCAATTGTTTTAAATTGGTCGTGAAAAACGGTCGTGTGTAGGCTCCAGAGCATTTTGCTCGAGGAGAAAAATGGGCGAATTTTTTTTAGAACCTGCTCTATTTTTTCTCGTTGTTCTTCACGTCGTGAAAAATGGTCGTGTGTAGTCGTTTTTACGACGGGGGAAAAACTTATTTTTTTTCCATGACATGAACATATACAGTAATAAATGCTTATTTTTTGGGGTTTATTACTGCTTTAGGTCTCTGCAGTACTGTACATTTCTTTAATTTCCCTCTTGAATAAATGTATAGTCAACAGATGGACTAAGATGTCCAATCTTCAGGGGGCTTATTTACGATCCGCCAGCGCCAGTTTTTGAGGCAAGTGCTGTATTCAGAAAGCACTTGCCTCGTAAGTTGCCCTGGCGGATCATAAACCCCCTGGCGGAATGCAAATTCCATGGCTAGGGGGAGGTTTCTATTTAAATCAGGCGCGTCCCCGCGCCGATCATACTGCGCATGCGCCGCCGGCTAAATTTCCCAGCGTGCATTGCTCCAAATGACGTCGCAAGGACGTCATTGGTTTCGACGTTAATGCAATTTACGTATGGCCGTATTCGCGAACGACTTACGTAAACAACGTAAAAATTTCAAAACTCGACGCGGGAACGACGGCCATACTTAACATAGGATACGTCGCAGTTACCCCTCATATAGCAGGGGTAACTATCCACCGGAAAAAGACGAACGCAATCGACGTAAAAAAAAAACAACGGCCGGTCGCTCGTTTCTGATTCGGCGGTTCTCCTCATTTGCATAGTGGTCGCGTAGAAAAACGGAAGCGCCACCTAGTGGCCGGCGGGAGATTGCAGCCTAAGATCCGACAGTGTAAGTCACTTACACCTGTCGGCTCTAAGGGAGATCTATGCGGAACCTGATTCGATGAATCAGCCGCATAGATCCGAGCGTCGGATCTCAGAGATACGACGGTGTATCAGTAGATACACCGTCGTAACTCTATGTGAATCTATCCCCAGGTCTTCATGCTATCACTCTCTATAGTGGGCCAGGTTCAGAACGTATTTACGTCGGCGTATCTAGAGATACGCCGCGTAAATACTAAGGGCCAGATTCAGATAGTATTTACGTCGGCGTATCTATAGATACGCCGCGTAAATACTAAGAATAGCCGGCGTATCTTTTTTCTGTATTCAGAAAACAAGATACGCTGACTTTCTCCTAAGATACGAGCGGCTTAAGTCACTTACACCGTTGTATCTTAAGTTGCATATTTACGCTGGCCACTAGTTTTGGCGTTTCAGTCGTCTTTCGCGTAAAATATGCAAATGAGCTATTTACGCCGATTTCCGAACGTACTTGCCGCGGCGCGTCGTATTTTACGTCGTTCACGTAAGCGTTAGACCGGTGTAAAGTTACCCCTGCTATAGCAGGCACAGCCAATGTTAAGTATGGACGTCGGGACCGCGTCGAATAGTAGATCGATTACGTCGTTTGCGTAAATCGTTCGGGAATGGGGCTCGACGTAAGTTACGTTCACGTCGTTTACATTGAGAAATAGTGACATGATTTCACGCATGCGCACTGGGAAGGTCCACAGACGGCGCATGCGCCGTCCAAAAAAACGTAAATGACGTGGGGTCATGATTCACACCCCCACTTCAGAAATTTGAATTGCGCGGCCTTACGCCGGGCACTTTACGCTACGCCGCCGCATATTATGGAGCAAGTGCTTTCTGAATAAGGCACTTGCCCATAATATTTGCGGCGGCGTAGTGTAAACAGCATACGCTACGCCGCCGGAAAAGTAAGTTAAATGTATCTGAATCTGGCCCTAAGAATAGCCGGTGTATCTTTTTTCTGTATTCAGAAAACAAGATACGCCGGAATTCAGCTAAGATACGAGCGGCGTAAGTCTGTTACTTTTTTTTTATTATTTATTTTTATTGAGTTTTTCAAAACATTTATACATTAACACCACATTTTCAATAAGCATACAAAAATGTTTTCTTCAGTTAAATACATACACATAAATTACAACATTAAACATATAAACAATTTCCTAAACCACAATTATAGGACAGTCCAATCTCCTACTCTCTCCTCCCCCCCTGCCCCTTACCCGGTGGCGAGAAAAAAAAGACCACCCTGATTCAAAAGGTACCGCCTCATTTTAAACATATTCCTGTGCCCACCCTACTCTGTATTATGAGGGGACAAGAGCAAATCTCGTCCTCCACTACCCATATTCCTCTCTCGGTAAATGAGAAGAAGGAGAAAAAGGAAGAGAGAAAAAAATAAATAAAATAACCCCTGATTCAAAAAGTGCCTCATTTAAAACATATTTCCTGTGCCCTCCATGCTCCATATTATGAGGGGACAAGAGCATCTCTCGTCCTCCATTACCCATATACCTCTCTTGTTAGGTGAGAGGAGAAGAAGAAGGAGAAAAAAAAAGTCTGTTACACCGTCGTATCTTAGTTGCATATTTACGCTGGCCACTAGGTGGTGCTTCTGCCGATTTATGCGTCGAATATGTAAATTAGGGAGATACGCCAATTCACGAACGTACTTGCGGCCGGCGTTGTAGTTTACGTTGTTTGCGTAAGCGTTAGTAAAAGTTAAAGCATAAAGTTACCCCTGGTATATGAGGCGCAGCCAATGTTAACTATGGACATCGGGACAGCGTCGAATTGTACGTCGTTTGCGTAAATCGGGAATGGGGCTTCACGTAAGTTACGTTCACGTCGTTTACATTGACTACTTGCGACATGATTTCACGCATGCGCACTGGGATACGTCCACGGACGGCGCATGCGCCGTTCAGAAAATACGTAAATTGCGTGGGGTCATGATTCATTTACATGAATCACGCCCCCTACATGACTAATTTGAATTTGGCGCCCTTACGCTACGCCGCCGCAAATTACGAAGCAAGTGCTTTCTGAATAAGGCACTTGTCCATTAAACTTGCGGAGGCGTAGCGTAAAGAGCATACGCTACGCTGCCGGATAGATACACAATTGTATCTGAATCTGGCCCAGTAACTATAACCTGGTTGTCAGGTAACTTGTGCCAGGCACGGAGTTGAGACTCACGTCCCCCTGCTTTCAGAATACCAGAACAGCTGCAGTGATGCATCATTTTTTATGCACCTTTGATAAGATCTCTCGCAGAGAACCCATTAATACGCTGATTAACATTTATAACTTCAGTTCTCGTGCTGATAGAAGGGAAAAGTCATGTATGGCATTTGCAACCTGTGCGTTTTCCGAGACAAGAGATAACAAAGGGGGTGACAACGTGTTATTTGTACAGTTAACCAATAAATTGCAAAGTGGTTTTTATACAGACAGTGCAAACAGAATCTTTATGCCGCCGTAGCGTATCTTCTTTACGCTACGCCGGCGCAACGTTGAGAGGCAAGTATGAAAGAAAATGCGCCCAACGTTGCGCCGGTGTAGCGTATATTCGTCGGCGTAAGCCGACGTAAGTCAAAGTAGGTGGAAGTGGGCGTGATGCATGATAATGAAGCGTGACTAGATACAAATGATGGGCTGAGCGTCATCCAAGTACTTAAAACGAACGGCGCATGCGTCGTAACTTGGACGTATCCCCGTGCGCATGCGTACAACCACGTCAAAATAACTGCTTAAGATATGTCGAATCACTGCCTACGTAACCTATGCCCAGCCCTATTCACGTAGTACTACGTAAACAACGTAAAATACGACGGCTGTTCCCTGGTCTATACCTTTGCATGAGTTGCACCTCCAATATGGGGAATAACTTTACGCCGGACGTAACCCTTCCGCAAATCGCTTAAAACATGCGCCGGGCGCAAGTACGTTCGTGAATCGGCGTATCTCCCTCATTTGCATATTTGCATCACAAATCAATGGTAGTGCCAAATGCGTCCAGCGTAACTACAGGTATGCGCCCACTATACGCCGGCGTAGGCAAGTTAGGTCAGTCGGATGAAGTCAGTTTTTTGGCGTATCTTAGTTCTATGGGTACGGTGCACAGATACGACGGCGCATATTTACACTTACAGGGGTAGATTCATGTAGCACTTACTTCGGCGTTTTTAGAGATGTGCGGCGTAACTGTTACTTTGCGCCGTCGGATCCATGCGCCGTACCTACTATACCAGATCCGCCTTCAAATAGGCTACTTCTTACCGGCGTAACTTTTTCACGCCGGCGTGGCTTTGGCGCATCTTTACGCGGGACAGATCAACCGTTCCCATGGATTACCTATTCAAATATGCAAATGAGGGAGAACCGCCGATTCAGAAACGCACGGTTGTCTTGCGCCGGCGTAACCCGGTGCGCGTAACTGCAATTTCCTGCGGAAAGTCACCCCTCATAAAGCAGGGGTAACTTTGCACAGGAGTTGAACAGATCAGCTGGAGAGCAGCTAAAGCAACACTGTTACAGACGAATTGAGCAAAAACACTTGCTGGACAACACATCTGTCAGCCAACATGCCAGGGGCAGCCTTGCTCATAGCCCTACAGCGTCGACGTGCACGTAGGGGGGCACGGGAGAGGATATTCCGCACGCGCATTGACGTGTTTGGCATGAGTGATTTGGAGGTGTTTTGCCTATTCAGATTCAGCCCTGAAGCCATCCTGGAACTAACCACAACCCTGCAGGACGACATCACCAGCCAGACACACCACTCACAAGCAGTGCAGCCACTGGTGAAGGTCCTGGCAACAATCCATGTCCTTGCCAGTGGATCATTCCAGCGTACAAGTGGAGTGGTGGCTGGAATGTCACAATCCTCCATGAGCAGATGTGTGCACCAGGTTGTCCCTGCAATCCTCAGACGCATGTCCCACCAGTTCATCAGACCCACCACTGAGGAGCTGCGGCTGAAGGCAATGACAGATTTCTACAACATTGCCAGATTCCCACGCACTGTGGGGGCCATTGATTGCACACATGTGGCACTACGCCCCCCCCCCCCGGGACACAGAGCACATATACTGCAATTGGAAGCATTGGCATTCCATCAACGTACAGGTGATAGTTGATGCGCAAGGCCTAATATGGCACGTCCGTGCCAAACACCCCGGATCCAGCCATGACAGCTACATATACCGTCAAAGCACCATCTCCACAGAATTTGAACAGAACGTGTATGGGGACAGCTGGCTGGTTGGTGAGTGATATGGGTGGCAGGCATGACTATCCCCTCCCATGATGCACACATCACAACGGGCACATGCACTACTAACATCCTTCTGTCTTTTCATTACCAGGTGACGCGGCATATGCACTGGGACCCCATCTCATGACTCCATTCCGGGATCCCCAAACCAGAGGAGAGCAAAGATACAATGAAGCACACATAAAAACCCGTGCAGTCGTGGAGCGCACCTTTGGCCTCCTGAAGTCCCGTTTCCGATGCCTGGATAAGTCTGGGGGGACCCTGTTGTATTCCCCAAACTTCGTGTGCCAGATCATTGGGGCATGTTGCATGCTGCACAACTTTGCCGTGAGAAAGGGCCTGGAGATTGACTTACGTGATGACCTGACCCCCGAACCACACAGTCCCCCCTTGCCCGAGGGTCCCCGGTCTGCTGAGGGAAGAGCAGTCAGGAGGGTCCTTGTGGTTGGCTACTTTTCACGTTAAACACACACATTAATCATGTCACAATGAGAATGCACGCATGCACACCACTGTGATCCCTAGCGCACACACACACCACATCCACATCAAATTGGATTAGACCCAAGTACACCACATGGGACTTGGGAGCAGCAACGCCACGCCACGGCTCCAATTATGTTGCTGTACATTCATACACCATTCACACGTGTCGTGGTGATAATTTCTCACCAACGACTGAGGGTGACACCCCTTAATGGCAGGAGTGTCACCCCCACACATTCACACCTCATTCACACTGTAGCCTTCACACCTCACCGTGTGCAGGGAGATAAACAAAAATAAAACTCTTAATCTGAGTATCATACATAATTTTTCAAAAATCAACGGCCCTGTCGTGGGCTCCTTCTTGTCCCTAGGCTGCTGGGGCGCAGTTGCCTGGGGCGAGCCACAGGTGGGGGGGCTGGGGGGGCTGGTGGTTGAACCTCCCCCAGTCTCTCCCTGGCTGCCTGGCTGCCCTCCATTGCCACGGCTAGCCGGTGGAGGTATGTATTGGTGGCAGCCTGCATCCGCAGCTGGCGGGTGGTATTGCTGCGCTGCTGTCGCCGTGTCTGCCTCCCCTCCTCACGGACAGCAGCTGCCATGCTCCGGACCTCGGAGACCAGGCCAAATGTGGTGGTCTGCAGGTCCACCAGGCAGGACAGAAGGGCTGCCCCGTTCCCCACAACGTCCTGCAGACTATCGTTTATAGCAGTATTCTGGCCAGCCTGCTGGGTGATGGCTTCCTGCACTGCCACAGTGCAAGCAGCCTGGCTCTCGGCCGAGGACGCCAGGCTATCTGCGACCCGATGCAGATCACCAGCAAGAGAACCAATATGGCGGGTCTGTCTTGTCTGGTCCCTTGCCAGGTGATGTTCAAATTCGTCAGGGACTCCTCAAGGTTTTCCTTGTTGCCTTCCTAGAGGCCTGAGAGGCTGGAGGACGGGTGTAGGGGAGGTCCCTTGATGGGCAATCCCTGGAGGGGATGGTGTCCCTTGATGGGGAATCCCTGGAGGGGATGGTGTCCCTTGATGGGGAATCCCTGGAGGGGATGGTGTCCCTTGAGGGGGAATCTAGCAAGGGGGGGGTGGTTTGGGAGTGGCCAGGTATGGGGGTCTCCTCCAGCATATACACAGCAGCCTCTTCTACCCCAACGTGCTCCTCCTCAACCTCCTCAAGTAATGCTGTAGGGGCGATCTCCACCATGGATGGGGTGGATCGCCCTGCATCCAATGACCGCCCAGCTCCATCCTGCACATCTGAGGATGACACAAAACAATCACATGTTGGAGGAGCCACACACTTGTCACATGTAAACCCCCCCCCCCACCCATGCAACACACCACAAAGCAGATAAAACAGACTTACCTGACCTCAAAGGCTGATCCCCTGATTCGAAGCCCGGAAGACCCTCCACCAGCTCCCTATCCAGCAACCTGGCCACTACCATGTCCTCTGCAGTCAGGCTGATTCTCGTGGCTGGTCCTCCACCTGTGCCACTGGCATGCTTTCTCATTGCCACAAGCTTGTCTTTGACCAGTCTCCGCATATCGTTTATTTTTTTGCGGATATGCTTGGGCTCCCTCTCCGCCACACCGACAACATTAACCTGCCTGGTGATTTCGGCATAAATGCGTGTCTTCTCCGATTTGCCAGTGTTGACACTCTGTGGCCCATAGAGACAGGACCCATGTTGGGAGAGCGCATCGGTTATCACAGCCTTCTCCTGAGGGCTGAAGTTAAACATTCTGGCGCTTCTGTGTGCGTATTTATGCACGAGTAGGAAGTGGTGCGGCGGATCTTGGTGGTGACGTCGGCGCCGTACTGCACATGCGCACAGGAGCCAGACAGCCAGGTGCCATCAGTGCGCATGCGCCATTTAAGATACACCGCAAGGATCTCTCAGCGCCACCGTCAGACCATAATTTGAATGTGATGACGCCCACTTCCAGTTCCGCCACCTTACGCCGTCGAAAAACCGCTACGCAGGTGAGTGCAAAAATGATGAATACAGTAAATGCCTCTCCGCGCTGGTACGGCGTAGCGGAAAAAAGATGCGCCACGCCGGAGCAACGATGCGCCATTTTACATGAATCTACCACACGCGGCATATATAGAGATACGTCGGCGTAAGTGCTACAGTACGTGAATCTGGGCCAATATGTATAGTGAACTTGGCTAGGAAAATCCAAAAAGCAGGTTCTTCCAAATACTGAAACGCAACTGTGTGACTGTGAAGGTTCATTTATCCAAGTTGTGATGTAGCTCAGTGATAGACAAATTACCTAAAATACGGGGCCTCAAGTTTGGCCTCCAACATCACCAAAGGGCCAAACATAATATTTAGTAAATGTAGTGCTACAAAAAGCTGTCTGAGACTGCAAACATACAATAGGAGATGGCAAGAGACAATGCTACAGGAGTTGGTCTGAGACTGCAGACATACTATAATTAATGGTCTCAGAGTGTAGACATGGTACAAGAGATGGTCAGAGACTGCATACATACTATAATTATTGGTCCGAGACTGCAGACATGGTACAAGAGATGGTCAGAGACTGCATACATACTATAATTCATGGTCTGAGACTGCAGACCTGCTACAAGAGATGGTCAGAGACTGCATACATACTATAATTCATGGTCTGAGACTGCAGACCTGCTACAAGAGATGGTCAGAGACTGCATACATACTATAATTCATGGTTTGAGACTGGAGACCTGCTACAAGAGATGGTCAGAGACTGCAGACATGCTACTGGAGAGGATCAGAACATACTTCAGGAGAGAGTCGTAGACTGCACAAATTTGTGCTCCCCGCAGTCCCCCCTAAATACTGCTTATGCCACACTTTACTCTCCGTAGGATCCATAATTAAAGACAGAGGGGGAAAAAAGTGAATAGCTGTGGAGAGCATTGACAAAGTAAGATAGTGTAAAAGAACTAAGTCAAATCAGAAGCCATTCTAAATCATTTAGTGGAGGGGGGATTATGGTGTGGGGGTTGCTTTTCAGGGGTTGGGCTTGGCCCCTTAGTTCCAGTGAAGGGAACACATAAGGCATCAGCAAAGCAAGACATTTTGGACAATTTCAAGCTTCCACTTTGTGGGAACAGTTTGGGGACGGCCAACATGACTGCGAACCAGTGAACAAAGCAAGGTCCATAAAGACATGAATGAGCAAATTTGGGGTGGAGGAATTTGACTGGCCCCAACCGATAGAACACATTTTGGATAAATTAGAACGAAGACTGTGAGCCAGGCCTACTCCAATATCAATTGCCGTGGTGTACACACAGGAGGAGAGGGACAGGAGGAGTAGGAGCAGATCAGCTATCTCCTCTCCCATCTGTGTGAGGGATCCGGGAGGGGGAACTGTTAGTGAAGGCTCTGGACTGTATAAGGGAGACGCTCTCAGCTCAGAGCCCTGCTGAGGAGGCACTGCTAGGCGGCACTGCTAGGCAGCACTGACGGGAACTGATAGGTGGCACTGATAGGTGACACTGATGGGAACTGATAGGCGACATTGATGAGTACTGATAGGCGGCACTGATAATCAGCACTTATAGATGGCACTGATGGGGGCTGCACTGATAATCAGGGTGCTGATAATCGGTGCCCTTTATCAGTGTAAACAACGTGGGAGGAAAGGACTGCTGATAACATGTGATCAGGTGATCGCGGGACACCGTGATTGGCCCTTTACTATGATCCATGATCAGCTGTTTCCAAAGGACACAGCAATCACAGAACGAGCTTGATGCGCACCCCAGGGGCATGTGGTAGGCAGGGTTATGGGAGGACTTTTCTGGATGCCCTCCCAGAACTGGAAGGCTGGGGCTCAGAGGGAAGGGGGGGGTCAGGGGGCCCTTTATGGTTTCTTACACCTGGGCCCTGAAGGTTCTAGTTACGCCTCTAGTCGAACCATATTGCACAACGGAATTGGATGACTCCCAAGGGCAAATGCATTACTTAAAAGATCTTGTAGAACGGGGGTCTCCAAACTTTCTAAATGAAGGGCCAGTTTACTGTCCTTCAGACTTGAGGGGGGCCGGAGTGTGGCCACTGGAAGTAGAAAAATGTTCCAGTATCAGCAGGAGTAAACAATGCCCTATTTTTTGGTGTCAGTGAGAGGAGTAATGGCCCATAGTTGATGTCATTGGGAAAAACTGTGCCCCTTTGTTGGTGTTATTAAAAGGAAATTGTTCCTCATTGTTGGTGTCATTAGGAGGAATTGTGCCCCATTTTTGGTGTCAGCAGATGAAATATTGCCTCAAGGGCCAGATTAAAGCTAGTAAAGGGCCACATCTGGCCCCCGGGCCACAGTTTGGTAGAAGATAAAAAACATTTCTGTTTATGTGTTTCAAGTCTGTACTTTGCTGTTTGAACAGAAGTGTCCTCTAAAATGTGTCTTTTTTTTAAACAACAAAGTGTTAGTACCAGATTTCCCGTTTAGTTGTCCTTTTTTTTTTGCTGCAAACTTCCATACATTAGAGATTCATTGGTATTTTTACAAGGGAAATCATTGTAATCGAAAAAAGCTACCAGCCTAGTGGGCAGCAAAAGACAGAAGCAAATAGCGCTAAACAGCCACAGCTACCCGCTCACCAGAAGATTCCGACGGCATTTCCATCATAAATATTATAATTTCATTACTTTCCTAGCACAAAAAAAAAAAAAAAAAAGAAGAGCAGCGTGAAATGCAATGAGATTGAGAAAGGACAAGCTGTGTGGTGGGGGGAAAACGGAATGCCAGAGCGAGCGATGAAGGGAGGGGTGGCAGGTGCCAGCTGTCTGAGCCCCTGTGTTTAAAATTTAATACCAAACTCTCAGCTGAAGGTTTTGTTATCTATCAGAATAATGTCGAATAACCATACGGGAGCTTCTCTAATGTACTCCGTTCTTCATAATTTAGATTAAAAATGAAAATATCATTGAAAACGCGCTCGGTTGGACGTGTGTGGGCACCATTTATTGTCACCTTGGGGATAGGCAGTAAAGAAATTCATGGGGACAAACTTTTGTTGGGTTTTAGAGCTGACTGTTTTTTGATGGCTGTGCCCTAGCCATATATTCTCGGGGAAGACAGAGAAGAAGAGAAGGCACAGCTTTATTACATTTTTGGGATTTATTTGATATAATTTAATGCTTATCTAGCAAAAATAAATTGCCCCCACTAGTTTTTTTGAATATAAAAGTGATACTATAGGTCAGTGGTCTCCAAACTGCGGCCCGAGGGCCGGATGTGGCCCTTTGCTTGCCTTTATCTGGCCCTTGGGGCACTATCCCTCCCACTAATACGAGACGCTATTCTGCCATCTGACACCAACAGTGGAGCACCATTTCTCCCACCGACACCACTAATGCGGCATTATTCCTCCCTATGATACCAACAATAGGGCACTATTCCTCCCCCTAATACCAGATGTTTAGTCCCACTGATGCCAGGAAAATTTCCACCCCCGCTGGCCAAAGTCCGGCCCTCCAAGAGTCTGAAGGACAATAAACCAGACCTTTGTTTAGAATGTTTGGAGACCCCTGCTATAGGTATATTCAGGGGCGGACTGACCATTGAGGGACTCGGGGCATTGCCCAAGGGCCCCATGCCACTAGGGGGCCCCATCAGGGTTGCCAGGCTCATTAAAACCAGGGACAGTATGTAAAAATCTGTGGGCCAGATTCAGAAAGATCCGTGGATCTTTCTGCTGGCGTAACGTATCCCCGATACGTTACGCCGCTGTAAATATTTGCGCAAGTTCTTTATTCAGAAAGAACTTGCGCCATTATTTACGGCGGCGTAACGTATGTGTTGCGGCTTAAGGCCGCGCAATTCAAATGAATGAAGTGGGGGCGTGAATCATGTAAATGAATCATGACCCCACGTAATTCACTTTTTTTTTGGACGGCGCATGCACCGTCCGTGGACGTTCCCATTGCGCATGCGCGAAATCACGTCGATTTTTCTCAATGTAAACGACGTGAACGGAACTAACGTCGAGCCCCATTCCCGAACGATTTACGCAAATGACGTAACCGACGTACAATTCGACGCTGTCCCGACGTCCATACTTAACATTGGCTACGCCTCCTATAGCAGGGGTAACCTTACGCCGCTCTAACACTTACGCAAACGACGTAAACTACGCCGCGCCGCCGCAAGCACGTTCGGGAATTGGCGTAAATAGCTAATTTGCATATTTTTCGCGAAAACGCCCGTAAGCGCCACCTAGCGGCCAGCGTAAATATGCAACTAAGATACGACGATGTAAGCAACTTACGCCGCTCGTATCTTAGAAGAAAGTCGCGTATCTTCTTTTATGAATAGCAAAAAAAGATTCGCCGGCTATTCTTAGTATTTACGCAGCGTATCTCTTGATACGCTGAGGTAAATCGTTTCTGAATCCGGCCCTGTGTTTTTTTTCTACATCTGTCCCTAAAGCCCCATACACACTATCAGTTTTCCTGATGGTTTTCTCTTCAGGTTTACCAAAACCATGTAGTACAAGGGCCTGCCTGATTGCATACACATTGAAACTCTTGAGGTTTGACCTCATATTAGATGGTTTTGGTAAACCTAAAGAGAAAACCGTCAGGAAAACTGATAGTGTGTATGGGGCTTGATATGTCCAAAACCGACATGCTTTTGATGTGAAAATCCCGAGATTTTAGCTGCCCCGCCTCTGCACTGCCTCCTGGCGTGATGGCCATCTGTATGCCCGGGGGCCCCATAATCTTCTATTGCCTGGGGGCCCCATGAGTTGTCAGATAAAGTTTTGTCTGCTATAATGTCGCAGTCCCAATAAAAAAATCGCAGATCGCCGCCATTACTAGTAAAAAAAAAAAAAAGAATGCCATAAAACCATCCCCTATTTTGTAAACGCTATAAATTTTGTGCAAACCAATCGATAAACGCTTATTGCGTTTTTTTTTTACCAAAAATAGGTAGAAGATTACGTATCGGCCTAAACTGAGGAATTTTTTATTTATTTTTTAATATATTTTGGGGGATATTTATTACAGCAAAAAGTAAAAAATATTGCATTTTTTTTCAAAATTGTGGCTCTATTTTTGTTTATAGCGCAAAAAATAAAAACCGCAGAGATGATCAAATACCACCAAAAGAAATCTCTATTTGTGGGGAAAAAAGGACGCCAATTTTGTTTGGGAGCCACGTCGCACGACCGCGCAATTGTCAGTTAAAACGACGCAGGGCCGGAAGCTGAAATTTCGCCTGGGCAGGAAGGGGGGTACAACCTTCTGGGGCTGAAGTGGTTAAGGTGAAAAAACAAGAAGGTTTGTAACCCCTTTAAGATTTCCAAATGTTCCCTATAACATAATAAATCTTCACATTTTGTGTTCAGGTCCACTGCAATCCATATTTCTGTGTCACCCAGGGATCCACACCTAAAATATTGCCGCTATGCCTAAAAAAAAAAAAAAAAAAAAAAAAAGTTAATGGAGAAGCAATTGGGTTAAATAGTCGTGGAAGATTTGAGGCCGCTAATATATCGCTTTGCTCAGGAACTCCATGAGTCATTTTGAATGTGATAAACAAAAAGGGGGAAAGCACATCATCATTCTAATTCCAGGAGAGAACTTCCCAACAAGCAGCTCTATGAAGCCTTTGCAATACCTTCATTTAATAAGCACATAAAGTATATATTTATAAATCACGTACACGCAGGCGTTGCTGACCAGAGTGCGTTAGACGCCATAATTCAATGGGTAAGGTACATGACTTGAATACCTTCGGAATTCGGACCGCTCCTGTAGAATACCAGGGAGAATGAGAAGTCTGCTATATCACACAGAAAACTCAATACAAGCGCAATTATGTCCGCACCGCGGTTACGCCATTTCTAGTAAGAAGGGACGTGGGAGGGTTTGTTTACATTTGATCATCTAGACACAAAGGTTAATGTCACCTTAGCCTTATTAACATGACTGGAGCAAATGGAATAGAAAGCAAAAAAATCAATTTTAAATACAGCGAAGCTATGCTGACTGCTTTCACCTTGAAATGATCTGGACGCTGCGTTTTCCAGTTCCATAAACAGGATTCTGATTAAAGTGCATAAAACCGAGTGTTTTAATGTAGTGCACTGAGACAACCAGGAGATCAATGGACCTGTCATGGGACACCCAGAAGATGGCTCATTAAAGGGGAGTTCCACCCACAATTTCACTTTTTAAATATAAATACCCCTGTAATACACAAGCTTAATGTATTCTAGTAAAGTTAGTCTGTAAACTAAGGTCCGTTTTGTTAGGTTGTTACAGCATTTAGATTTAGATTATAATCTAGAAATAGACGGTGGCCATCTTAAGTGTGGGCATCATGAAGCCAGACTGTATGACTTCCTGGATTTCAGCTTTGCATATCTCGCACATGCTCAGTGCTGCACAAGCAATGTAATAGGTTTCAGTCATGTTTGCAAGGACTACTGGGAAACATGATGTCTATCCCAGAAACCCTTGCAAATAGCCTTGTGACTTAATAGCCTAGGCTAATAAGGAGGAGGAGGTAATAAAGGACTACAAAATAAAGGTATTTAACAAGCAACAAAATAAATAAAAATTGTCCATTCTGAACACTATGAGATTAGGGCATGCAGCACAGACAAACATAAAAAAATGGGTGGAACTCCACTTTAAGTCTTTGTTTTAGCATGAGTTGTATTCGACCATCTACAGCACATCCACCCACCCGTTTGACTGTAAGTCCATTGCTAGCTATATTTCAGAGAGTAATCATCGGATTGTAATAAAATGTTACTTTGTTCTAATTATGTAGCGCCAGGGGAGGGTTGGCAGCCTTATGCCTGTGGGGCAAGTCCAGGCAAGTGGCTCATTGAACTGTGGGCAGGGGGGTTCTGGGGCGGCTATGGTAACCGCTGAGTGGCTGGGGGGGTTGGGGTAAGTACAGTCTGGGTGTGGGGGTGAGCGCCAGGATGGATGTATGGGTGTGCGTGGGTGTGGATGTGTGTGAGTTTGCAGTGTGAAGGGTTAAGTTTCTAACGGGTAGTTTTTCCGTTTGTATGTATGCGGGACGATGGGCCCTTGTGGTCCGCTTGGGATACCCTGGAGCACAGGATGCTATTGTCCCTCCGTTGAGGGACCTGGGTTCTAATTCTCAGGGGGGGGGGGTAAAATATGTTTTTTACTGTGATTATTGTATTGTGTGTCATTTCTCTGATGGTGTTGTAACTGTTAATGTGCCTTCTGGAGATTGTATTTGTTGAAAACTAATAAACAAAGTTTAAAAAAAGTGGCTCATTGAACCACCGATTCAGCTCACCATCCATGCCTACCTGTTTTTTCAATCAGCCTGACCAGTGCCCATCAATGCAGCCTCACAAGTGCCCATCAGTGCAGCCTGACCAGTGCCCATCAATGCAGCTCTATTGGTGACCATCAATGCAGCCTGATCCGTGCCCATTAAGTTAGCCTTAGCAGTGCCCATCCAGTACAGCCTCACCAGTGCCCATCAATGCTGTCTGATTAGTGCCCATCAATGCAGTCTCATCAGTGCCCATCCAATACAGCCTCACCAGTGCCCAATAACTAAGCCTGATCAGTGCCCATCAATGCAGCTCTATTGGTGACCATCAATGCAGCCTGATCCGTGCCTATTAAGGCAGCCTCAGCAGTGCCCATCCAGTACAGCCTCACCAGTGCCCATGAATGCAGCCTGATTAGTGCCTATCAAGGCAGCCTCACCAGTGCCCATCCAAAAAAGCCTCATCAGTGCCCATCCAATGCTGCCTCACCAGTGCCCAATAACTAAGCCTGATCAGTGCCCATCAGTGAAGCATGATCAGTGCCCATCAATGCCGCATGATCAGTGCCCATCAACGCAGCATGATCAGTGCCCATCAACGCAGCCTGATCAGTGCCCATCAACGCAGCCTGGTCAGTGCCCTTCAACGCAGCCTAATCAGTGCCCATAAGTGCCGTCTGAATAGTGCCCATAAGTGCAGCCTGATCAGTGTCCAACAATGCAGCCTGATCACTGGGCCAGGGTAAATAGAGAGTTTGGGGGGGGTAGGATGTGTGGATCATCTGGGGGTGTCAGTGTCTCTCACCTGGAAGCTCAGCAGGTCCCTGCATGCCACAGCCTCCTGGGGGGTGATACTTCTGGTCCTGGGGCCAAGCTGCAGCCAATACCCAGCCCAGCCCAGCAGCCTGAGCCAATCACGCGTCCTGAATTTAGATAGAAGAAGGCCTGTGAATATAATGTATCTTGATTATGCTAAGGCATTTGATTCAGTATCCCATAAATGTTATAGCCAGACTATTATTCCTAATTTTTAGGCACAGCTTACAGACTGAAAAGGTACCAGATGATTGGCAAAAAGCAAATGTGGTGTCAATATTAAAAAAAAGTAGCCGAGATATATACCTGGTAACTACAGACCAGTCAGCCTCACATCAATAGTATGTAAACTGTTGAAAGGTACGATAAGACCTATATCCAATAATTTGCTGATGCAAAAATTATCTTTAGTAGCAAACAACATGGATTTATGAAGAACAGTTCTTGCATGAGTGAGTCCAGAGAAGGACAACAAAGCCAAAACGAGGACTGGAGCACCTCAGTTATAAGTATAGACTACAAATATTAAACTTATTCTCCTTGGAAAATATAGGGGATATGCTATGGATATACAAATCCTTAAATGGCAACTCAAGCACTAAACTCAAGCACTAATCCACAGAAATATGCATGCTGCTCGCCGCCAAGGCCCACCCGCCAAGAGGCGGCATATTTGCTTGCGGCCGGCTCCAAGGGGTTAAACTGCACAAGGGGTTTATTAAGCCCCATACACACTATCAGTTTTCCTGATGGTTTTCTCTTCAGGTTTACCAAAACCATCTAATATGAGGTCAAACCTCAAGAGTTTCAATTTGTATGCAATCAGGCAGGCCCTTGTACTACATGGTTTTGGTAAACCTGAAGAGAAAACCGTCAGGAAAGCTGATAGTGTGTATGGGGCTTTACTGTCAGGCCTCGTACACACGGCCGAGAATCTCGTCGTAAAAGAAACGTCATTTTCCTCAACGAGTTCCTTGTTATGCTTGACGAGAATCTTGACAAGCTTTCTTTGCATACACACTGTCAAGACAAAATCTCGTCGTTCTCAAACGCAGTGACGTACAACACGTACGACGGCACTAAAAAGGGGAAGTTCCATTCCACTGGCGCCACCCTTGGGGCTGCTTTTGCTAATCTCATGTTAGCGCGTGTTAAGTAAAAGTTTGGTAAGAGACGATTCGCACTTTTCAGTCTGTTACAGCGTCACGAATGGGCGATCTCCATTTACGAAAGCTACTTTTACCGAAGTAGAGACTTTCTCCCGTCTCATACTTTATTCTGAGCATGCGCGGGTTTATAAGCATACACACGAACATGTTTTTCGTCGTAAAACAGCTCGAAGAGAAACACGACGAGGAAATTGAGACTCCCGACGAGAAAAAAGAGAACATGTTCTCTTTTTTTCTCGTCAAGATCCACAACAGTTTTCTCGACGAAAATCATACACAGAGGCCCCGTACACACGGCAGAGAACCTCCACGGGCAGAACACATCGCTCCGCCCGTCGAGGTTCTCTGCCGGCAGTCAGATTCGGCGACCCGCCCGTCGGGAAAGGCAACCAGCCATTCATCCCGACGGGCCGTCGAGCAAATAGAGAACCTGCTCTCTATTTGCTCGACGGGTTTCCCGACGGGCGGGGCTCGCCGAGAGCGTACACACGGCCGAGGTTCTCGGCAGAATGCGGCTCCGAGCGAGGTTCTCGCTGGTTTCTGCCGAGAACCTCGGCCATGTGTACGGGGCTACAGCCGTTTGTCTTGATGGATTTTGTCGAGGAAAACGGTCGTGTGTACGAGGCTTCAGAGCGGTGAGGATGTGGAGCTCCCTTTCACAGTTGGTGGTGTTGGTGGTGTCAGTAGAGAGTAAAAAAAAATGTTTTGATGTGCTTCTTATTTAACACAATGCACAGGGATATGGAAAACAGTAATCATATACACACACATTCTCAGGTTGAACTGGATGTACTGGTTTCTTTATTTAACCTTAGCAACTATGGGCCGGATTCACATAGGACTTACGCTAACGTATCTCGAGATACACCGTCGTAAGTCCAAATGTGCGCCGTCGTATCTCTACGCCGATTCCCCAAGCTGGATACGTCGGAAAAATAGGCTTCAGCCGCCTGGAGTAACTTGCCTACGCCGGCGTATCGTGGGCGCATAGTTAAACTGGACGCATTCGGCGTACCCATGTTAAATCTGCAAATGAGTAGGATACGCCGATTCACAAACGTACTTGCGCCCGGCGGATGTTTTAAGCAATTTGCGTAAGGGTTACGTCCGTTATTCCCCATATAGGAGGCGCAACTCATGCAAAGGTATGGACCAGGGAACAGCCGTCGTATTTTACGTCGTTTACGTTGTACGTCAATAGGGCTGGGCGTAGGTTACGTTCAAGTCGTAGGCAGTGTTTTGACGTATCTTAGCCAGTTATCTCGACGTAACTGTGAGCATGCGCACTGGGATGCGTCCAAGATACGACGCATGCGCAGTTCGTTTTTTGAGGCTCAGCCCATTATTTGCATGGGGTCACGCTTCATTTCAATGTTGCATGCCCACTTCCAGCCCACTTTGACATACGCCGACAACTATACGTTACGCCGGCGCAACGTTGAGAGCATTTGCTTTGTGAATACCATGCTTGCCTCTCAACGTTGCGCCGGCGTAGCGCAAAGAAGACACACTACGCCGGAAGAAAGATGCGCCGAGGTACGTGAATCTACCCCAATGTTCTTAGTGCCTGTAAAAATAAACACTGCCCTCCGGGCCATGCTTTCAGACATAGATCGCCTTTGCATTACACAGCCTGTATTTTCACCCCTAGCTCTGTACAGACTGCTGGCAAAAGTATTCGGCTAATTGCAAAACCTTGACTGCAAAATTATTGCTGCGGCTGGAGGGAAGAGAAATTTTAACATTTTTTTTTTGCAGCGATAAAAAAAGACTCTACTGCCAGGGGGTTTCATATGGAAGGGTAATTTTAATAACATTCAATTATAAAATAGCCTTGTAAAAAAAGTTATGTAGTATATACAGTATCCGTTTTATCAAACTTGAGTTGCATGTTAAAGAAGAACTCCAGAACTATTCATTCTATAGTTAAAGGGGTTGTAAAGGTACATTTTTTTTTCCTAGATAGCTTCCTTTACCTTAGTGCAGTCCTCCTTCACTTACCTCATCCTTCCATTTTGCTTTTAAATGTCCTTATTTCTTCTGAGAAATCCTCACTTCCTGTTCTTTTGTTTGTAACTCCACACAGTAATGCAAGGCTTCCTCCCTGGTGTGGAGTGTTGTGCTCGCCCCCTCCCTTGGACTCTCTATTTGCAACGTAGAGAGCATCCTGACTCTCCTGTAGTCCAAGGGAGGGGGCGAGCAAGACACTCCACACCAGGGAGAAAGCCTTGCATTACTGTGTGGAGTTAGGCGGCGTACACACGGCCGAGGTTCTCGGCAGAAACCAGCGAGAACCTCGCTGGGAGCCGCATTCTGCCTAAAACCTCGGCCGTGTGTACGCTCTCGGCGAGCATCCCGTCGGGAATGCCGTCGAGCCGAAATAGAGAGCATGTTTTCTATTTGCTCGACGGCCCGTCGGGATGAATGGCTGGTTGCCATTCCCGACGGGCGGGTCGCCGAATCTGATGGCGATGTGTTCTGCCCGTCGAGGTTCTCGGTCGTGTGTACGCCGCCTCCCCAACAAAAGAACAGGAAGTGAGGATTTCTCAGAAGAAATAAGGACATTTAAAAGCAAAATGGAAGGATGAGGTAAGTGAAGGAGGACTGCACTAAGGTAAAGGAAGCTATTTAAGAAAAAGAATTGTACCTTTACAACCTTTAAATATTCAAAAAGCAGGGTGAACAAATATCTGCACTAACAATAATATGTAAAAAATAATAAAATAAGACTGAATAAAAGCAGCCAGCACAGTTTGTAGATAAATCAAACACAAAATGTAATAGTCTAAAGTGTAGCGCTTGAAATAGTGATAAATATGTTGGGCCAGATTCTCGTACCTTTGCAGCTTTCCGGTGTAACCCATTTACGCTACGCCTCCGCACTTTTTACGGACAAGTGCTGTATTCTCAAAGCACTTTCTCCGTAATTTTCATGGGCGTAGCGTAAATGGGCCGGCGTAAGGCCGCGTAATTCAAAGTAGGAAGGAGAGGGGCGTGCTGTATTTAAATGAAGCCACCCCCGCGCCGAATGAACAGCGCGAATGCGCCGGTCGTAAACGTAGCCCACTGCGCATTCTCCATAGTACGATGCAAATATAGGTTGCGACAACAACGTAATTAACGTACAGCCCTATTCGCGACGAGTTACGTAAACGACAGGAAAAAACACGACGCTGTCCCGACATCCATACTTAACATGGCGTACGTCGAACCTACGCAAGGTTACCCCTCATTACGCAAACTACGACGACGGCGCGCAAAAACGTTTGCATATTCGACGCAGAAATCGACGGGATCGCCACCTAGCGGCCAGCGTAGAATTGCATCTAAGATCCGACGGTGTAGGGACTTACGCCAGTCGGATCTACGCCAAATCCATGCGTAACTGATTCTAAGAATAAGTCGCATAGATACACAGAGCAAGAAACAGAGATACGACGGTGTATCTGGAGATACACCGTCGTATTTCTTTTGAGAATATGGGCCGTTGTTGTTTGGACTATCACATATTTATCACTATTTCAAGCTCTGCACTGGACTATTACCCTTTAAATATTCACACTGCCATATCATCTAAGCAATCACCCTTTCTATGTAAAAATGTTGCTGGGGTTCACATGGCTCTATAAGTCACTAATGCCTCGTTTCCACTGAGCGGATCGGTTCGGTACGGTTCGGTACGGTTCGCTATTTTGGGTGTTTCCATTATGAAAGCGTGCCAAAAAAGCGAACCGTACCGCACCAGCAAGGGTCCTGCTTCAGATGAGGGTCCAGAGAGAGTGGAACGGTTCCTTTAGGGCGGACCTACAAATACATCTCACTGATTGGTGGAAGCGCTAGGAATTTTTTCTAAAACCTGAATGGTCCCTGACGGTCCGATTTGCAGTGGAAACACTCATGGGAATAGACCGGTCCCATCCTAACCGCTCCGAGTTTACTGACCCGAACCGTTCCGTGCAGTGGAAACAAGGCATAAGATACAGTATAACTTTAAAATTTAGCATTATTGTGAAGCTTCTCCACCCACCTCTGCACATTATTTCAAGGAGGTCCGAGTCACGCAGAAATACGCAACGCCTTGCATCACTTGGCACCCTTCCAATTTGTACTGGCTGTATGTAATGGAGAGGTATAACCAGACTACACCAAAATCTCTGCTATCTGATCTATGTTGTCACTTATGGGCCTGTGACGGAACACCTTGGCACCCTGCTTGGGTGCTTCTGCCAAACAGAGCCTCCTGCCCTCCAAACCGTTCCAGAAAACCAAGAGCTAATATCAGCCCTTTTACCCCAAGCATTTTACACAGACAAGATGTTGCGGTAAAGTCCTAAGAAATTACTCTTTATTTGAACAGAAATGCAGGTTTTTATACACTTCAAAAGTAGGTCAGTCACCACATGAACAATAAAACCTAACCTAAATCTATCCCCTATTTTGTAGATGTTATATATTTTGTTTTGTCTAAAATTAAGGAAAAAATTATTAAAAAAATAAAAATAAAATTTGGGATATTTATTATAGCAAAAACTACAAAATATTGGGGGTTATTTACGAAAGGCAAATCCACTTTCAAACTATGGGCCAGATTCAGGTAGATGGGAGTATCTTTACTCTGGAGTAACGCTTCTCATTTACGTTACTCTGGCGAAATTTTATGCCCCGTACACACGATCACTTTTTGTGATGAAAAAAAATGTCATTTTTTAAAATGTCATTTAAAATGATGGTGTGTGGGCAAAATGTCATTTTATGTCTTCTAAAAAATGACCAAAAAAAAATTCGAACATGCTCGAATTTTTTATGTCATTTTTCAAAATGTCATTTTTTGTGTCATAAAAAATGATCATGTGTGGGCAAAACTACGTAAAAAATTAAGTTTTAAACCCGCACATGCCCAGAAGAAAGTTAGGAGACGGGAGGTAAAACTACCATTCATAATGGAGTAAGCACATTCATCACGCTGTGAGGTGCCGTACACACGGCAGAGAACCTCGACGGGCAGAACACATCGTTCCGCCCGTCGAGGTTCTCTCCCGGCCGTCGAATTCGGCGACCCGCCCGTCGGGAATGGCAACCAGCCATTCTTCCAGGCGGGCCGTCGAGGAAATAGAGAGCGTGCTCTCTATTTCGGCTCGACGGGCTTCCCGACGGGAAGCTCGCCGAGACCGTACACACGGCCGAGGTCCTCGCTGGAATGTGCATTCCAGCGAGGTTCTCGCTGATTTTCAGCGAGAACCTCGGCCGTGTGTACGGCGCCTCACAGACAAAAAAGCAGGAATCGTCTTTTACTAACAAGTAACCAGCTAAAAGCAGCCTCAAGGCAAATAGAACTTCCCCTTTAGAGTGCCATCACTTTGTTCATCATTCTCCAAAAATTATGGTGTGTACGCAACGTCATTTTTGAAAATGAAGTTTGAAAAATGTCGTTTTTTTTCATAAGGAAAAATGACATTTTTTTTCATCACAAAAAGTGATTGTGTGTACGAGGCATTAGGAGCAAGTGCTGTTATTCATGAAGCACTTGCTCCTAAAGTTGCGGCAGCGTATCGTAAATGAGCCGGCGGAATTCAAATTGGGCGGGTACGGGGCGTGTATTATTTAAACTAAGCGCGATCCCGCGGCGAATGTACTGCGCATGCGTCGACTGTCAATGCATCCCAGTGCACATGCTCCAAATTCTGTCAGTGAACGTCAATGACGTCACATCCCCATTCATGAACTTTTTACGCAAGCGACGCGTTTTTTTTTTTTCCGACGCGATGACGACGGCTATACTTAACATAGGATACTCCACTAGGGGGCTGCTTTATCTTTACGCCACGTATCGCTTACAGAAACGTCGGAAAGTCACTGCGTCGCGCCCGAATACGATCGTGAATTGCCGATTCCCGCTGATTAACATATTTTTTCGGCGTAAATCAGCGGGAACGACCGGCGCCATTTTTTAATTAAAGTTGCGATGTGATGGTGAAATTCAATTGCGCCGATCGTATCGGAACTCCAACCCGGCGTTTCTTGTTTTCTGGTTACAGAAAACAGAAATGCCGGCTTAAAGTGACAGTTAGGCTGGAGTATCACTGATACGCCAGCCTAACTCTACCTGAATCTGGCCCTATAAGTGCAAACTGCACTTGAAATTGCACCGGAAGTGCAGTCACTGTAAATCTGAGGGGGACATGCAAGGAAAATAAAAAACAGCATTTTAGCTTGCATATGATTGGATAATAAAAATCAGCAGAGCTTCCCCTCATTTCATATCTACCCCTCAGATTTACAGCGACTGCACTTTAGTGCAATTTCAAGTGCACTTTACACTTGTAGTTTGCACTTGTAGTGCAAAGTGGATTTACCTTTGGTAAATAACCCCCATTGTGTTTTTTCCAAAATTGTTGCTATTTTTTTGTTTAACCACTTGCTTACTGGGCACATATACCCCCTTCCTGCCGGGGCAAATTTCAGCTTTCGGCACTGTCATGCTTTGAAGGACAATTGTGCGGTCGTACGACGTGGCTCCAAAACAAAATTGACGTCCTTTTTTCCCCACAAATAGAGCTTTCTTTTGGTGGTATTAGAGCGACAATTTTGAAAAAAACACAATATTTTTTAGTTTTTGCTCTAATAAATATCCCATTTAAAAAAAAAATGTATACATTTTTCAGTTTAGTCTGATACGTATTCTTCTACATATTTTTGGTAAAAAAATAAATCACAATAAGCGTATAGTGATTGGTTTGCGCAAACCTTATAACGCCTACAAAATAGGGAATAGAATGATTACTTTTTTTTATTATTATTTTTCTTTTTACTAGTAATGGTGGCGATCTGCGATTTTTGTCACGACTGCGATATTACGGCGGACACATCGGACACATTTTTGGGACCATTCACATTTATACAGCAAACAGTGCTATAAAAATGCACTGGTTACTGTATAAACGTGATTGGCAGGGAAGGGGTTAACACTGGGGGGCATCAAGGGGTTAAATATGTACCCTGGGAGTGTTTCTTACTGTGGGGAGGGGGACTGACTGGGGGAGGTGACCGATGGTTGTCTATGTACAAGGGACACAACATTAGTCTCCTCTCCCTGACAGGACGTGGAGCTCTGTGTTTACACACAGAGCTCCATGTTCATGGCTCTGTGACTGCCGATCGCGGGTGCCTGGTGGACATCGCCGCATCACACAGGTGCCTGTGCGCGCGGCTGGAGGCTGTATATAGACGGCCTCCAGGCAGATCAGAGCCACCTTGCAGCCGCATATAGTCAGCCGCAGGGTGGGAAGTGGTTAACGTGCAGAAAATATAAACCGCAGAGGTGATCAAATATCACCAAAGGAAAGCTCTATTTGTGGGGGAAAAAAAAAGGAAATTTTGTTTGGGTACAGTGTTGCACAACCGCGCAATTGTCAGTTAAAGGGACGCAGTGCCGTATCGCAAAAAATGGCCCGGTCAGGAAGGGGCTAAATTTTTCCAGGGCTGAAGTGGTTAATAAATCAGCCCCACTGTTTTTTAGTAGTGAATTGTTGGGGAGATTAAACCTCCAACTGTTCAGTTCAGTTGTATCTATTCATTATTTTTCTTTTGCAACATTCTTCTACTGAAATCTTTACAACGTTTCCATTCCATATCACCGGGTTAGTTTGATTAGTTGCACTTTTTTCTCATCCCATGCAGTTGGTACAAGTCATGCTTGCTTTTTAATTTTACAACATTCGTTCGATGAAAGACGAGTGGGCTCTGTTCACATCAAAGACGAAATCAGGTTAATGTTTGTTACTTAATCTGATTATCTACTTGATATGAACAAAGGTCAGCTACACCGGCATAAATATTGCTACCTTAATAAAAGTTCCCATTTTTCTGTTCAGTATTAAACAGCGGAGTGTCTCCAATGATCTAACCTGTTGTATGCATTGACAAGACTCTACTGCCATCAAGTGCGGCATCACAGCTCAGAGCGACTCAGGCTTCTGTATGATTGGGAACAGGCACAATGTCCACAATTAGGGGAAATGATTGTTATTAAGTGGGCACACCTTCTTCGTTATCATTTCAGTGTTTTTTTAGACAGTAATCCTAATGCATAAGGCAGGGGCAGACTGACAACTCATGGGTCCCTCGGGGCAATAGAAGATTGTGGGGCCCCTGGGCAATAGGTGATTATGGGCCCCCGGGCAATAGGAGATTATGGGGTCACATAGTACTGTATACACATACAGTACACATACACAGTATAGACACACAATATACACACACTGTACACACACACACTGAGAAGGTACTGGAGAGGCGGGACAGCTATAATCTTGGGATTTTTAGAATAAAAGGATGTCAGTAAGGGACATTTCAGAGACAGATTAAAAAAAAACAGATTTTTACATACTGTCTCTGGTTTTACTGAGGTTGGCAACCCTTATGGTAGTGCCCGAGTGCCCGAATGGTCAGTCCGCCCCTGGCATAAGGTCAGCATTGCTTTTCTCACAGACTGCTGGGATCAACCCATTTAGCCTCACAAAAAGTGTATTGTTTAGGTCAGACATCCTCAACCAGGGTTTGTGCAATCCTATGGTTTTTCCAGAGGATGGTAGGGGTTGCTTGCGCTGTGGCTGAATAATTCTCCTTTTGGTGGTGGCTGCACAGTTTACCACTTTGCAGAGCAAGCAGCACGACAACAATGACCTTTTTACCATCTGTAAGGCCCCTTTCACATCGGAGCCGGAGCCGCGGTGGCAGTATATCGCCGCTAAAAATAGCGGCGCTATACCATCAGGATTGCCGCGGGAATCGGCTGATAGCGGTGCGGTATTAACCCCCGCTAGCGGCCGATAAAGGGTTAATACCGCCCGCAATGCGCCTCTATAAAGGTGCATTGCGGGTGGTATTGCCGCGGTTTCCCATTGATTTCAATGGGAAGGAGCGGTGAAGGAGCGGTATACACGTCGCTCCTCTCACCGCTCCAAAGATGCTGCTGACAGGAGATTTTTTTCTTTCCCACAAGCGCATTGCCTCAGTGTAAAAGCCCTCAGGCTTTCACATTGAGTATGCAATAAAGGAGTTTTTCAGGCCTTATAGCAGCGCTATTTTTAGCGATGTACCGCCTGAAAAACTCCTCAATGTGAAAGGGGTCTTTTTGAACACAACTGTAAAAGCTGCATTCTTCCCACTGACCACAAATGTAAAGGGCATTCTTCCCACTGACCTCTAATGTAAGGAACATTTTCCCCACTGACCACCAATGTAAGGCCGTGTACACACGGCAGAGAACCTCGACGGGCAGAACACATCGTTCCGCCCGTCGAGGTTCTCTGCCGGCCGTCAGATTCGGCGACCCGCCCGTCGGGAATGGCAACCAGCCATTCATCCAGGCGGGCCGTCGAGCAAATAGAGAACATGCTCTCTATTTCTGCTCGACGGCATTCCCGACGGGATGCTCGCCGAGAGCGTACACACGGCCGAGGTTCTCGCTGGAATGCAGCTTCCAGCGAGGTTCTCGCTGGTTTCCAGCGAGAACCTCGGTCGTGTGTACGCCGCCTATGGGGTTTTCTTCCCACTGACCTCCAATGTAGGGGGCATTCTTCCAAACAGTGGAGGTGCATCTATAAGGGCGCACGGGCGCCGCCACCTCTGTCACCAATAGATAGATTCATGCATTGCATGAGTCTATCCATGGCCGCCGCTGCCATCCCCTTTTCAGGCACCCGGCCCCTCTTTGGGCGCCGAGTACCTGAATTACAGCGATGCGGGGTGTTTTTGAAGCACCTGATTAGAGCCATAGGCCCTAATAGGCATCAAAAAAGGTAAACAGCAAGCGCTATGCTTGGCCCATCCAGTTCACCCGGCTGTGTTAGAAAATCAAAAAAATATTTGCTTTCCTAACACTGAACCTCCTCGCCACCAATCAGGTACTCGGGTCTGTTACCCATCACCTGATAGCCGTCCAATCACAGCGCTTGACATTTCAGCCAATCAGGCATCCAATCATAGGAGAGAGCAGGAGTAGAGAACGGGAGAAGAAATGGAGGAGCTGCCGTCACCAGCATGCACCACCGAGACAGGGTACGTGACGGGCAGATAGCGGGCAGGGGGACACAGTGGCAGCATTTTATGGGGCAGAGTGGGAATATTTAATGGGGCACAGTGGGAGCATTTGGTGGGGCACAGTGGGAGCGTTTGATGGGGAACAGTGGCAGCGTTTGATGGGCACAATGACTGCGTTTGATTGGAACAGTGGCTGCGTTTGATTGGCACAGTGGCTGCGTTTGATTGGCACAGTGGCTGCGTTGATTAGCACAGTGGCTGTGTTTAATGGCACAGTGGGTGCATTTGATGGCACAGTAGCTGTGTTTGATGGCACAGTGGCTTCGTTTAAGGGCACAGTAGCTGTGTTTGATGAGCACAGTGGCTGTGTTTGATGAGCACAGTGGCTGCGTTTGATGGCACAGTGGCTGCGTTTGATGGCACAGTGGCTGCGTTTGATGGCACAGTGGCTGCGTTTGATGGCACAGTGGCTGCGTTTGATGGCACAGTGGCTGCGTTTGATGGCACAGTGGCTGCGTTTGATGGCATAGTGGCTGCGTTTGATGGCACAGTGGCTATGTTTGATGAGCACAGTAGCTGTGTTTGATGGCACAGTGGCTATGTTTGATGGCACAGTAGGTGTGTTTGATGGCACAGTAGCTGTGTTTGATGGCACAGTAGCTGCGTTTGATGGCACAGTGGCTATGTTTGATGGCACAGTGGCTACATTTGATGGCACAGTGGCTATGTTTGATGAGCACAGTAGCTGTGTTTGATGGCACAGTAGCTGTGTTTGATGGCACAGTGGCTGCGTTTGATGGGCAAAGAGAGATGGATTTATCTGCCCTTAGTGAACCATGGAAAGTGTGTCAATATCTATATGTATCTCTTTGTAGATTGCCATTACTAAATATTTTTAAGGGTGCCTTTGTCATCATTTTTAAGATAAGTGTGAAGTTCCTCTTTAAATATGGCCACACCCCGACACTAAAGATGTTAGGGGTCAGTCCCATTAATGGGGAGTCAATGCACAGACATGTCCAGAGTAGATTGTGGGCCAAAGGTGGGTAAACTTTGGAGGCGGCCATTGCTCTCGGGTGGATGTGAGCACCTGGGTGATGTCTGGATTAGATAGGGGGTGTGCTGGGGTTTTATTTTTTATTTTTATAAAAGTGAATTGTGTGTGAAAGTGTAGTTTTCATCTGTTGTGACTCTATCTACACAGAAATGTAATTATAGAGCTAGGGCCAGATTCTGGTATCTCAGATACACCGTCGTATCTCAATGGGTATCTATGCGTGTGATTATTAGAATCACTTACGCATAGATACACTAAAAATCCGACAGGTGTAAAAGAATTACACCGCCGGATCGTAGATGTAATGACAACGCTGGCCGCTAGGTGGCCATAACGTTGTTTTCTCCTTTGCCTATGCAAATGAGCCTAATACGCCGATTCCCGAACGATTTTGCGTCACCCAGTCGAAGTTTACGTCGTTTCCGTAAGGTTTGCGCAGCGTAAAGATAAAGCAGCCCGAAGGTGGCGCATCCTATGTTAAGTATTGCCATCATTCCGGCGTCGCCATTTGAAAATTTTACTTCGTTTGCGTAAGACCTCCGTGAATGGGGCTGGACGCCATTAACGTACACGTCTAAAACACTGACGTCCTTGCGACGACATTTTGCGCAATGCACGTCGGGAAGTTTTTGGGACGGCGCATGCGCAGTACGTTCGGCGCGTGAACGCGCCTAATTTAACTGCTCTACGCCCCCTACCCGGCTCATTTGAATTACACGGGCTTGCGCCGGGGGATTTTCGCTACGCCGCCGCAACTTTACAGGTAAGTGCTTTGAGAATAAAGCACTTGCTCTAGTACGTTGCGGCGGCGTAGTGTAAATGCCTAACGCTACGCCGCCGGGGATTCTTTGAGAATCTGGCCCCTAATCTATTGGAAAGACTCGTTAAAGGCGCCACATCCCTTTTAGTAGATAAAACATAGAGAATAAGAATTGGGACGTTTCAAGAGCATACAAAGACAATTTAGAAAAATAGTTTTTTTTTCCGGAAAAAATCATAGATAAAAATATAAATATTCCACAATAGATCAGTAGAAAATGCCAACAAAAGTGTAATTGTATCTCTAGGGCACAGTGGTGGCATTTGATGGGCACAGTGGCTGCGTTTGATGGGCATAGTGGTTGCGTTTGATGGGCACAGTGGCTGCGTTTGATGGGCACAGTATCTGCGTTTGATGGGCATAGTGGTTGCATTTGATGGGCACAGTGGCTGCGTTTGATGGGCATAGTGGTTGCATGTGATGGGCACAGTGGCTGCGTTTGATGGGCACAGTGGCTGCGTTTGATGGGCATAGTATCTGCGTTTGATGGGCATAGTGGTTGCATTTGATGGGCACAGTGGCTGCGTTTGATGGGCATAGTGGTTGCATTTGATGGGCACAGTGGCTGCGTTTGATGGGCACAGTGGCTGTGCCCATCAATTGTATCTCTAGATACAATTACACTTTTGTTGGTATTTTCTACTGATCTATTGTGGAATATTTATATTTTTATCTATGAATTTTTCCAAAATACATTTTCTATTTTTCTAAATTGTCTTTGTATGTTCTTGAAAAGTCCCAATTCTTCTTTTCTATGTTTTATCTATATACACAGTGTACAATTCTGGAATAAAAGAAGAATAAGATCCTTGCATGATTGCATGAGATAGTGCCTATAGGGTACAGCAATGGTTTTCCTTTTTTACAGGATGCTTCCATCCATACATTCAGTTTCCTCCAAAGCCTGTGGTGAGGAAAAGGAGAATTGGGCGCCGAGCGAGCAACCTGACCTTGAAAAAATAAAATCGCCAACTGCCTCAGTAACAGAAATATTAGTACTTGATGTGCCCAGCAGTAGAAGAAGGCCGGAATTCGAAATCCATGCATTCGAAATTCCTTTAGGGCAGAAATGAGCCGAGTATAAAACTTAAGAAAAATAAAATCTGTAGAGTAATACACTTTCTCCTAAAATACATTATTTTTAAGCATCACTATACGTTGCATGATATCTGACTACACTTAACCACTTAAACCCCGGAACATTATGCAGCTAAGGGACCTGGCCCCTTTTTGCGATTCGGCACTGCGTCCCTTTAACTGACAATTGCGCGGTCGTACGACGTGGCTCCCAAACAAAATTGGCGTCCTTTTTTCCCACAAATAGAGCTTTCTTTTGGTGGTATTTGATCACCTCTGCGATTTTTTTTTTTGCGCTATAAACAAAAATAGAGCGACAATTTTTAAAAAAATTCAATGGGCCAGATTCACGTACCCGGGCGCATCTTTGTGCGGGCGTAGCGTATCTTCTTTACGCTACGCCGCCGCAACTTAGAGAGGCAAGTGCTGTATTCACAAAGCACTTGCTCCGTAAAGTGGCCGGCCTAAGCCCGCCTAATTCAAAGTAGGAAGGAGGTGGGCGACATCTATTTAAATGAATCGTGACCCCATGCTAATGAATGGCGCGCATGCTCAGAATCACGTTGCATATACTCCCTAAGTGACGTCGGCGCGCAATGCCTACGATGTGTGAACGTAACCTACGCCCAGCCCTATTCACGTACTACGTAAATGGCGTAAACGACGTAAAATTTGACGGCGTCGTTCCCTGGCCCATACCTTTGCATTTGCTGTGCCTCATATAGCAGGGGTAACTTTACGCCGGACGTAAACCTTACGCAAAGCGCGTATATAAAGCGGCCGGGCGCATCTACGTTCGTAAATCGGCATATCTTGCTCATTTGCATATTTATAATGGGAACGCCGAATGCGTCCAGCGTAACTATGCGCCCATGATACGCCGATGTAGGCAAGTTACGTCGGACAGCTGAAGCCATGTTTTTTGGCTTATCTTGCTTTGTGAATCGGCGCAAAGATGCAACGGCGCACATTTGACATTACGGCGGCGTATCTGGAGATACGCCGGCGTAAATGCTTTCTGAATCTGGCCCAATATGTTTTACTTTTTGCTATAATAAATATCCCCCAAAAGGATATAAAAAAAATAGTTTTCCTCAGTTTAGGCCGATACATATTCTTCTACTTATTTTTGTTTTGTTTCTAGTAATGGCAGCGATCAGCGATTGTTATCGTGACTACAACATGCAACTGCGGACACGTTTGACACTATTTTGGGACCATTGTCATTTTTACAGCGAACAGTGCTATAAAAATGCACTGATTACTGTAAAAATGACAGTGGAGGGGTTAATCAGGAGGGGGCGCTGTAGGGGTTAAGTGTGCCCTAAGGGAGTGTTCTTACTGTGGGGGGGGCGTGGCTGTGCGTGTGACGTCACTGATCGTCGTTCCCTATGAAAGGGAACATAGAGTCCAACAACATTCTGGATGACTACCAGTCAGGATTCCGGCCTGGGCGAGGCACAGAGTCAGCTCTTGTCAACGTTCAGGACGATCTTCTGACGGCTTTAGACCAGGATCACTCGGTGGTTCTAGTGTTACTGGACCTGTCTTCTGCATTCGATACCATTGACCATCTGGTGCTTCTGATTCGATTGGTAACGATTGCCAGATTAGAAGGTCAAGCCTTGGTATGGATGGCCTCCTTTCTCCAGGAGAGGACGCAGCTAGTACAGCTGGGGGTTTTTCAATCAGCTGACCTCCCCCTCTCCTGTGGAGTTCCACAGGGCGCGGCTTTATCTCCAGTCCTGTTCAACATCTATGTGAGGCCACTGGCTGACCTCATCAGGCATCACAATCTCCAGTTCCATGTCTATGCCGATGACACGCAGCTTTACTTTAAATTCAAACATGGTAAAGTTGCTCCCAAAACCCTGGCCGCTTGCCTTCGAGAGATCAATCAGTGGATGTGTGCCAACTCTCTGAAGTTAAACAATAGTAAGACCGATTGTATTACCTTCAGTGACTTGAGTCTGGCCCCTACATTGCCCCAATGGCCCTCGGAGTTTGGCAGCGTTCCCGAGAGAGCCACCCAGGTCAGGGACTTGGGAGTCATCCCGGACTCCCGGTTGACTCTGATCCCCCAGATAAGCAAGGTGGTAAGCACCTGCCACTTCCATCTTAAACTTCTGAGGGTGTTATTTCGATTCATTGACCACCCCAGCAAAAAAACGGTTGTCTCTGCTACGATCGCTAGTCGCCTGGACTATTGTAATGCTCTGTATCTAGGACTCCCTAATAACAACCTGCATAGACTCCAGCTTGTCCAAAATGCAGCTGCGCGGCTACTCATGGGTGCTTCCCGTAGAGAGCATATCACCCCCTCTCTTGTCGCCTTGCATTGGCTTCCTATCTCAAAACGGATATTGTTCAAGACTGGTTGTATTATGCACAGGGTATTCTATGGTTCGGGTCCAGGCTACCTCCGTGCAAGATTCATCAAATACGTTCCCTCCCGCCCCCTCCGTTCCAGTACCTCCCTGGATTTTACGGTGCCTCGCTTTAGGAAGGCTCGTCGAGGAGGTCGCTCTTTTTCTGTCCAGGGGGCGAAATTTTGGAACAGCATCCCCCTGCCGATTAGACAGGTTAGCAATCTCCTGGCTTTCCGTCGCAAACTTAAAACACACCTGTTTACCCAAGCCTATGGCTGAACCAGTAGAGGGGTGTTTTGAGTCCTTCTCATGTTATATTAGGTTTTTTCCCTTCTTAGTACCCCTTTTAATTGCTGCGGTGCCGATTTTTGTTCTCTGCTATGGGTGATGTGTACTTTTGCGTTTAGCGCTTCGAGGCCCTATGGGTAAGACAGGCGCGATATTAAACACTTTTTAATAATAATAATGATCAGTGTCAGTCTTACTAGGAAGCACAGGGAGAGGTTTGTTTACACTTACCTCTCCCCGTTCTTCCTCTCTGTGACCCGATTGCCACCAGTGTCCCACGATCGGGTCACAAAGAGGAAGAGGTAAGTGTAAACAAACCTCTCCCTGTGCTTCCTAGTGAGACTGATCATCTGTTCCCTGTCATAGGGAACGACGATCAGTGACGTCACATGCACAGCCACGCCCACCCACAGTAAGAAAACTCCCTTAGGGTACACTTAACCCCTACAGCACCCCCTCCTGGTTAACCCCTTCAAATGTAACCAAACCTCTCCCCGTGCTTCCTAGTAAAACTGACACTGATCGCCCCGCAGGGACGGTCACAAAGCTGAGGACCGGGTCACGAGCGCGCCGCCGACAGCGAGCTGCACGACCCACGGCTGAGCTCATAAATGGGACGTACATGTACGCCCTTGTGCCCAGTTGTGCCATTCTGCAGACGTATATCTGTGTTTGGCGGTCCTCAAGCGGTTAAATAAAATACATAAATAATTCAGCCATTAAAAAAAAAAAGAAAACATTCATTGTACAGAGACCAAAAACAGGCTATGTGGAATTATTAATATCAGAATCCGAATGTACTGATTTGTGTCAGCTGAGCACCATCAAAACGCAGCTAATTTCCCTCTATCAGCACAGAGTGATTATCTCTCGGTGCCCCATGCTGAGCCTATGCAGGCCGACAACCCGGGAGCCAAACGCTGGAAAATCTGCTTGTTGCCTCCGGCTAGCGGGAGAGTTGATTGGGCGACTTAGCAGTGGGGTTAGGTAATTAGAATCTGCATGTATCCAATCCCCCCCCCCCCCCTCCATGAAATCTTTCGAGGGAATGACTGCCTAGGGAGATGTAGTCAGCAAAGTTAAAACTGTAATTTTCATTGGGATCCATAAAAAGAGGCAGCCAACGCTGCCGTTACTGCAAATTGTCATCATGGAACCAATTTGGTTGCAGATGGTGCTGAGGTTGGAGTTGTGCCATGCCAGCTGTCTGTAGCGCCATTAAACTGACTGGTCTCTTCAGCTTCTTCTGATGGAAATCTAGCTCAAGGAAAGACGTCTAGTGTGCATAGCCGCTGTAAGATTCTTTTGAAACAGGGTTTTTGTTTTGTTAGAGTAGAGTAGAGCTTTCACGCCCAAACAATGTAGATGTCAATGTCATAGGAAGTAATGAAGCACAACATCATATTGCTTTGATCTTTGCTCCACGTGCCTCTGAGATGCTACATTACTCTTCTGAAAATATATTCTGAGCAATGCCTAAAACCACAAAACTAGAAATATCTCCACTGGTCCTTCTAGCCTCCTGTGACCCTTACATCACAACTCCCGGAAGGCTGGAGGATCAGAACAGCCAGTGGGCTGTGACACCCACGTGGAAGAAAAATATATTTTAAATATATTTAAAAAAAACATTCTAAATATATTTTTCCCAAATATATTGCAATATATTTGAAATGCTACAATTTTGGCCAGATTCAATATATTTCAAAAATATATTTCAATATATTTGTGAATATATTATTGAATATATTGGGAAATGCATTGTGAAATATGTTGCAAATATACTCATAAATATATGTTAAATGTACTTCTGAATGCATTTAGCAATATATTTATGCAGCCATAAATATATTGCAACATGCATTTTGGAATGCATTGTGAATATATTCAGACATATATTGCTAAATGCATTCAGAAGTACATTTAACATATATTTCTGAATACATTCACAATGCATTCCAAAATGCACTTTGCAATATATTTATGGCTGCATAAATATATTGCTAAATGCATTTAACATATATTTATGAATATATTTGCAACATATTTCACAATGCATTACCCAATATATTCACAAATATATTGAAATATATTTTTGAAATATATTGAATCTGGCCAAAATTGTAGCATTTCAAATATATGGCAATATATTTGGGAAAAAATATATTAAGAATGTTTTTTAAAATATATTTTAAATATAAATGTACTGAATGTAAAATAAAAAAAAATACATTCCTATTACATTTTGAAATGCTGTGCATTTATATATTGTATTTTATATATTGTAGGCCTATAAAACCAGCAAATATTTGGAAATAAAAACGATAACACAGTACAATACACACAACTTTATTATCATGTAAATATACAAACACTACAACACAGAGAATAGAAAGTGGTGTTAACTGTGGTAAATGACATACAAGTTTATTTGTGGTATTCTGATGGTTCCCGATGTTTCCCTTCAGGTGATATTTCAACACCGGAATTGTTCTCGTAAGAGCGTCACTGATCACACCGTTTGAAGTCCCAGGAAACTTTGCCAAAGTGGCAGCTGTAAAAAGTAAATGGAAAATATTAGACTTATTAGATTTTCCCTGTGAATCAAAAGCCATATAAGACCCTTTTCACACTGTAGCGCTGCTAAAGCTCCGGCGGTTTTTTCAACACTTTTTAGGCGTTTTTTTTTTTTTTTAAAGGGAAAAAGTACAGTTTTTAATGCGCTTTTAAAGTGCTTTGGAAGTGCTGCCCATTAATTTCAATAGGCAGGTGTGTTTTAGGAGCGCTATTTATAGCGCTCCCAACCCGCCCCAGATGCTGCTTGCAGGACTCTTTCTAAAGTTCCGCAAGCGCATCGCCCCAGTGTGAAAGTACTCATTGCACTGAAAGGGATGCAGTTTCATGAGCTTTTTAGAGGCTATTTCTAGTGCTAAAACACCTGAATACTGGCTCAGTGTGAAAGGGGTCTAATAGATGCAGCTGAGTAAATAAAACAAACAAAATTAAGCATGTAAAAAAAAAATATTGTAGACTTTTAAAAAATCTGTATAAAAATCAACATCTTGCCTACAACTTGCCTTTTTAGTTCAGACTACTACCAGACTGAGCAAGATATCTTATTTTGACACAACAGTCAAATTGGCTTACAGTCTACATGTCAAAGCTGATGCTTTCATAGGGTCTAACTGTACTTGCTTCTCTCCATCTGTCAGCCGCTTGGAGGCACCTCCTTAAAGGTTACTTTTTATTGAAGTGGTTGTAAAGGTACAAGGGGTTTTACCTTCATGTATTCAATGCATGAAGGTAAAAAAAACTTCTGTGTGCAGCCCCCCTATACTTACATGAGCCCTCTCTCAATCCAGTGATGTCCACGAGAGCCTTGTCTCTCCAGGGACTTGCACTGCTGATTGGCTTTCTGTAGCGGTGGGAGCTATTGGCTCACGGTGCTGTCAATCACAGCCAGTGAGCTAATTAGGAGATGGGGTCAAGGCAAGGCTCAGTGTGTGATTGGACACACAGAGCTCTGGTTCAGGAGCACCGGCATGGGACCTGAGAAGAGAAGGATCTGAGCTGCTCTGTACAAAAACCCTTACACAGAGCAGGTAAATAGGAGTAGGATATGTTTGATATTTTAAAAAAAAGACAACCATTTAATGTTTCGATACCAAAAGAAAACCTACCTGTTTAGGCCTTGAGTACGACACTTGACAAGGAGATGAGCTCAAGTCTTCAGATGGGACAAAAGGTGATGCACACGATACACCCACACAGGATGAACTTCCACCATCATTCTTCAGTGCTATTAGCTGCGCTCTTGTTGTTTTCAAAAGATCCATTACACCAGGCAACTCTATGGAAAAGCATAACAACTTTTTAAGTAACATAATGGCCTATTTTCTCACTATATCCATTCATTTCATTTGTTAGAAATTGATGACTTGTGGAAAAATGTACTTAAATGATTAGAGGGTTTCCTCCAGTCTGCTGCTGACCCCCCCAAGAGGGTTTCTCCCAAGGTAAAAGTAAGGATGTTCCACAAAACAAAAATCCTACTTGTGCATATAGTATGTAGTTACCTCGGTGCACTCACTGATACTATAATGAATGTAGTACAGTAAACTTCCAGTTACTCAACGATCCCCATTGGTACTGTTATTTCTGGTTGCTTGAGATCTTTTTTTTTTTCTTCAATTATATTTATTGAGTTTTATAAAAGCATACAGGTTACAGTACCATACAAGGAGTAAGCATCGTTTAAGATACATAGTAATCAACCATGACGCTGGTGTAACAGTGTGTAACACATTTGGTAAGGTCAGACAAAGAGGAAAGAAAAAAAAAAGAAAAAAATAAGAAAAAAGAAACGTAGATAACTCCAATGGCGAGTCACTCTTGCGGTACTGGGTGTTTACAGTAACTCGAACCGTCAGTGAGCTTCTTTCGGTAGGACCACCCCTATCGGGAACACTTTGTGGTCCCTCCGGGAAAAGCACTTAATGCCCAAGTACTACAAAGTAGGCAGTATGTCAGTTACGAAACAAGCATTATATCAAGATACATCTGAGAATAACATATGAAAAGAAGAACCAAGAACAAGATGATTCACAGTAAGGGGACAGCTTTAGGACTGAACGACCAAGGATGCCAAGCTTTCCTAACCTTGGCAGTCTGGCCTGTAGTAGTAGCCATAATGTACTCGTGCGAGAAGTGGAGGTTAACTAGGTCTACTACCTGGGCCACCACTGGGGTCTCCTCCGATCTCCACCTACGGGTAATACATAGTCTGGATGCTAATAGGATATGGGAAGTAACACATCTGAAGGGTGGCAGTATGTTGTCTATCGTTAAACTTAGTAGAGCCAATTCTGGGGTAGGAGCAAGTACTGTTCCAATAGTAGAGGATAGGAGGTGAAACACATCCACCCAAAACAGTCGTATCTTACGGCAGGACCATAAGATATGGAGAAGATCACCTGAGGCGGAGGTGCAACGCCAGCAGAGATTGGAGGCTTTGGGGTCAAAGGTGGCAATTCTGGCTGGAGTCATGTACCAACGAAGCGTGATTTTTTGCGTGAGTTCCCACAGGGCCGAGCATTTAGTGAATTTATATGAAGCGGTCAGGGCAGCAGCCCATTGGTCCGCGGAGAAAGAACGAGAACGTTCGGATTCCCAGCGGGCGTGGGTAGGCAATTTGGTGAAGCGTAGTTTGTTTTGGAGGGCATGGTAGAAATGTGATATACCTTTGCGTTTGGGTTTCTCAGCTGTCAGGAACTCTAACGTTTGATTCGGGACTGCATATAGAGAGAGAGGGATTGTCTGCAGGTAATGGGAGATTCTCAAATATGTGAAGAGCTCAGAGTTTGGGAGGTGAAATTCTATCTGGAGTTGTGGAAAAGATTTGAGGTTCTCACCCTGAAGGATGTCATGTAAGGAGGATATTCCTCTAGACGTCCATCTGGAGACGGATAAGTCAGGAGATATAAAATGAAGGGATTCTAAGGGTATTCGAGGGGTAGTGGAGGAGGGGTCCCCCATTGTGCAGGCAGTGAATTTGCTCCAGGCTAGCGCTGTCGCTTTCATGGTTGGGGGAAGGGAGGAGGGGATTTTCGGATTTAACGGGATACTAAACACCCAAGCTTGTAAGTTCTTGTGGTAGAGGAAGGAGAGTTCGATTTGTGCCCAAAGGGTCTCAGGGTGGGTACGAAACCAATCCGCCATCTGGGCGAGAATGGAAGCTAGGTGGTAGTCACCAAATTCAATAGAACCAACACCACCTGCCAATTTATTTTTAACCAGATTAGAGTGCGCGCATCTGGGTTTTTTGCCTTTCCATAGTAGGGCATTAAGGATTGTTTGTAGGGATTTAAAGTACGATTGAGGGATCGGGATAGGTAGCGTTCTAAATAGGTATAGAATCTGTGGGAGACATATCATCTTAAAGGCCGCTAACCTGCCTGACCAGGAGAGTTCGTGTTTAGCTATCTGCAAGGATTCTTGTCGTATTTTGAGGAGTAGTGGGAGGAAGTTGGATGAGAACAATAGCTTAGTAGACCTAGTTAACTTAATACCCAAGTAGGAGATGTCTTTTTCAGCCCATTGAAAGTCATATTGCATTTGAAGTAAATTCTTAGTAGTGGCATCAAGATGCAGGTCCAGAATGTATGATTTGGCTGCATTGACTTTATAGTAGGATACCCTACTAAACCATGAAAGTAATTTGTGTACCTCTGCCAAGGAAGAAACCGGGTCCGTGAGGATCAGTATCACATCGTCAGCAAACAAGCTGATTTTGTGTGTAATTTGCTGTATTCGTATGCCCGAAATTGACTTGAGGGTTCGAACATGTGTCGCAAGGGGTTCCATCAACAAATTAAAAATGAGGGGGGATAAGGGGCATCCCTGACGGGTGCCGTTAGTGATTTTGAAAGGAAGGACGGGATATCATATTTTCAGCGAAGACCTGGGCCGAGGGGTTGGAGTAGAGTGCCATAATGGCGTTAAAGATTAGGCCAGTAAACCCAAATTTCTGCAGTACTGAGGCAAGGTAGGCCCAATGTACCCTATCGAACGCCTTCTCTGCATCTAGAGATAGAAGCAGAGAAGGCGTTCCTGTAGATTCAGCGTAGTGAATCAAATCGATCAATCGTCTGGTGGCATCAGATGCCTGGCGGCCTGTAGTAAATCCCGACTGATCTCTATGGATGAGAGAGGGCATGATTTCAAGAAGTCTCAGGGCTATAGTCTTAGAGTACAATTTGACATCCAAATTAAGGAGCGATATTGGGCGAAAGTTTTGGGCAACGGACGGGTCCTTCCCTGGCTTAGGTATGGTAACAATTAGTGCCTTGAGCATTTCTGGATCAAAACATGAAGAGGAGGCAGCGCAGTTAAATATTTCAACAAGATGAGGTACTAAATAATCGGAGTACATTTTGTAGTATTCTCCCGAATACCCGTCTGGGCCGGGGGCTTTGTTGATAGGTAGAGCTTGTATCGCTCTGTGTATTTCTTGGGCCGAAAATGGAGCATTTAAAGTCAGAAGCTGTTCTTGGGTAAGAGAGGGAAGGCGAACTTTGTCTAGAAAATCATTAATGTGGTCTTTAGTGGGTTGGGGCGTCATTTGGTCAGTGTTTAGATTGTATAAGTCGCCATAGTAGTCACTGAATGCATTTGCGATGTCCTGGGGGTTAGTCAGCAAGGATTGAGTATGGGGGTGGAATAATTTATGAATTTTGGACTTAACACGTCTACCTTTCAGACGTTGGGCCAGGCGCTTACCCGCCTTATTGGAGGTAGAGTACATGGTGGCTCGCAGTTTACGGTGAAAGTAGTCGTGGGATTGGAGCAATAAAGAACGGAGTTCCTGACGTAAAGAGAAAAGTTGGTCAGAGATGGGCAGATGTGGTGATGCTTTGTGAAGTGAATCTAGGGCCTGGATCTTAAGAGTAATTTCATCTATGCGCTGCGTCCTCTTTCTCTTGTGAACAGCAGATATTTTCATCAGAACACCTCTCATAAACGCCTTATGGGCTTTCCACACTACCACCGGGTCATCCACAGAGCCCTTGTTGAGCTCAAAGAAGTCTTTAATGTGGTTAGCAATGTCGGAGGAGTAATCTTTATGTTGGAGTATAAAGTTATTCACCCTCCATAGAAAGGAGTTATGTTTCCGATTTGCATCTCCAATAGAGATCGTAATTGGGGAGTGGTCTGACCAAGTGGCAGCGTGGATCACCGATGTTGTAATATCCTGTAGCACCCACTTATCCGCCAGTACTAAGTCTATGCGCGAGTAGGAGTTAAAACGAGGAGAGAAGTATGAATAGTCCTTTTCCGATCCATGGTGGCACCTCCAGACGTCATATAGGTCGTTCACCGCCATGAGATGATGTAGTGGGGATGGTCTTCTCTTGGTGGGAGATGTGGAGTCCAAGGAGACATCTGGTACTAGGTTAAAGTCCCCGCATATTAGGAGGCGACCCTTTCTGAGGGGTTGGGCAGTTCTAAGGACTTTCCGTAAAAATCGAATTTGATGCACATTTGGGGCATAGATGTTGATCAGTGTGTATACCTGATCTTCGATTGAGCACACCAAGATTATGTAACGTCCTTCAGGGTCGACAGACACTTCTAGTTGTTGAAAGTTCAAGGAGTCCCTGACCGCAATCAGGACACCTCTGGATTTAGAGGAGTGAGAAGAATGGTACATCTGTGAGAAGTTACGGTGAGTACAGAGCTTCCAATCAGACTGAAGTAGGTGGGTCTCTTGTACACAAATCAGATCACTATGAAGAGCCTCCACTGTTTTCCAGAGTGAGTGTCTCTTGACTGGGTGGTTCAGTCCGTTGACATTCAGTGAGAGGAGTGAGAGTGGCATGATGGCGCCAAGTGTGTTGGTATGACAAGAGGAAAAAATAAAAAAGTAGACAAAACTTACAGTTAGACGTAGCACCCAGCCAGTCGGGACCGGAGGAGAAGCCAGCGGCGGCCAGATGCAGGTGGTCTCCAGAGACTCTGTAGTGTGATTAGAGCGCTGTGAATCAAAAAACAAAAAGTCAAATAGCTGAAGGAACTGTTGGTCCAAAGGGAGAACACTGAGGCCACGGGAACACCAGGCGGAGCCGGGAGATCACTTTCACTGATGAGAGTAAAGGATCCGACTAGGTGGCCCAGAAAAGAAAAGTAAAAAGGAAAGGTATCAAAATAAAATAAAACGCTGACCGGATGTCGTGTTACACTAGCGGTATAACAGAGGGTGAGCTAAATGCTCGGAAAAAAACCTCTACTTGGGGGTTAACGAGAGTCCAAGCTCGAGTGAACAGCTGGAAAAAAGAAAACAAAAAATATATAAGATGAACCAAAACCGATCATCAGGGCCCAGGGGCCTTTAGGGTAGATCTAAGTGGAACTTCAGGACATGTCGTCAGCAGATGTAGCCGAGGTGCTGCGAGCCGTGGTTCTATTGGATCTCTGCGGAAGGGGTGCAGGTGGATCTATGATAATGCCCCAAGCCTGGAGCAGTTTCAGGCCCTTCTCAGAATCGTTGATAACATGAGACCTGCCATCTTTGGTGACGAGTAGTGTTGCTGGGTACTTCCATTTATATTGTATCTTATGGTTTTGTAAACCTTTGGTCACTGAGCTAAGTTGTCTGCGGAGTTGGAGAGTATACTTGGAGAGGTCAGGCAGAAGTTGTACCTCCGTGAATGGGGACGGGAGAGGTTTCCTGGCTTTTAGGCCCATCATTAAATTTTCTTTGATATGAAAAAAATGTACTCTCATTAAAATGTCTCTTGGAACTGAGGCTGCTAGATGAGATGGCTTGGCAATCCTGTGAATTCTGTCTATTAGGAGATGTCTGGGGGATGCATCTGGGAGTATCAAGTGCATAAGCTCTCTTGCATACTTAGGTAAATCAGCAGGTAATATGGATTCTGGGACCCCTCTCATTTTAATATTATTGCGGCGGGAACGATCTTCTAAATCAGATAACTTTGCCCGCATCCATTTCTGATCCTCTTTGATGTCATCACACATATCAATCATCCCATTAACTGTGGAGACACAGTCAGACATGTTCTCTTCCAGCCTGGTGACTCTGTTGTCCAGAGAATGTATGTCTGCATTTACTTTGTAGAACAGGGAGGAGAGATCAGACATTAGGGAAGTTTGTAGGGACAATAACATGTCCTTTAGTGTGGAGTCTAAGACTGGCTGGCCCGAGGTAGGAAATGAGGCCATGGAGGAATGTAGGGCCTGGTTTGATGTGAGGGGGTTGAAAGCCGGGGCCTCAATTTCTGCCTTGTCTGCGCGGCGGGGCGGCGTATCCAGCCGCATTTTAGCTTTGGCCGGGCTACTCGTGAGCGGGTCCCTCTCGGGGGCTTGATCCAGTGTCTCTAGGGGCGATGGGACGGATAGATCCGCCGATATATCGTCCGGCAAATCAGTGTAGGAGCGCCGCAGCGCGGCGTGGCCGGCGCCATCTTGGGAGTCACTCACCCTCTCTGCCGGCTTGAAGGCGAATGCTGTCAGTTTCTGGGGCTTGTAGTCGGAGAAACGCTTCCGCGAGGAGGACGCCATGGTCCGGGAGGGTTCCTGCAGCAGAGTGACCGTGAGTCGGGTTTCCTATTAGGCTATGGTCGTTGTTATTTTCCCCTGGGCTGACGAGCGAGGTGTTCAAGCAGCTGCTTCCATCGCCGGCCGGCCACGCCCCTGGTTGCTTGAGATCTAATAGTAACTCTCAAGCATCCACCTCCCATGGCACCCTGACCGCCTCCCACTTAGCAGCTAAAGGGGGTAGGGATTGGGGGCAGGGTTTTACCACCCCCAAATTCACATGTGAATGAGCCTTAAAAGTGCTATTGCCAAATGCAACTTAGGGCTCATTCACAAGTGCGGTATGCAATGCTCCAATGCGCCTCTGAGAAATTCTGCAAGGTGGTGAGGAGGCAAAATGTTTACACCAAAAATTGCAGTGAAAGGCACACAATTGCAGCGCGGTAGTACGGCAATTATAGGTTTTAGTCAGGTGTGAGGAGGCAACATTGGAGGAGACTGTGCCCTGTGATCTTTGACTTCTCCCATGTTGTTCAGGTAGATCTCCAACTCTCTAAGGTTGCCTACCTCTGCCTTAAAACACTGTAGAATGAAAGGGCAAATGATTGGTCAAACAGAAAATAAAGATAAAAATAACAAAGGCAGCAGAACTGGTGGAATAACACACAATAAATAGATAACAAAAATAAAAGACTGTGCCAATAAAAAAGATTCAATGAAAATTAAAATTGAAAAAATGTCACCAATACCAATTCCATTGAAAGATTGGCATCCAGGGGCTGATATGCCAAAAACGGTGCACAATAATTAACCAAAACAAAAAAATCAGAGTGCAAGGAAAAATTTGTATATAAATTCACAAAATGAATGTCAAATTATATGTATAAACAATGAGAGGTTAATACGCCAAATCGGTGATCCCAAAATTGTATGCCAACAGCACACAATTGGCAAACCAAACCTCAAAAATTCTTAATGATATCACCACAAAACTCAAACGCTGATGACCAAATGAATAATGAAGGATGATGCAGATATGATGATCAGATACAGTGCCAGTTTAATGCAGTGATATAAACCGCAATTAAGTTGTCCGCTTACCAAAGGCAAGTTGTCTCAGTTGTTGGTTTTCTTCTTCCAAGTGCTTATTCTGGTTTTATATTCACCAGCTGTCAGTTAGTCTTGGTCAGGTGCTTTGACAGCGGCTGGCGGCCCATCTGTCAGAATCCGCCAAAAAAAAAAAAAAAAAAAATTATCTTTCCACCTCCACACCCCCCATCCACTCCCCCCCACCCCCCCCCACACACACACACACCCATCTTTCAAACCCCCCGCCCACACACACACCCCAGACACCGCTAACCTCCTTCTGCACAATTTATTTGATGGTAGCTGAATGTAAACAGCAGGCAGTGGGGGAACCATAGCCAGACTGCCATTGGCTGTTTCAAATTTTAAAATTAGGCTGACTATTGTGCCCCCTTCCCACTGCCTGCTGTCAATCAGCAGAGGAAGACCTGAAGAAGAATGTTCTCCTTCAAATCCTCTCCTTTGCTGATTGACAGCAGGCTATTGATTTCCCTGCTATCTGCTCTTTTTTCCTGCATTCTGACAGTGGCCAGTGGCTGTTAGAATACAAAAAAAAAGGCCTAGATGTCAACTGATATCAGGCTACTTCTGGGGCAGCTGGATGTAAACATAATATCATTACCTCATATTGTTATCGGCCTGAAAGGTGGCCCATAATTGGTATCTGTATGGAAAAATCCATATCTAATGGCACCTAGTAGCAGGCAGATAATAATATGCAAAAGGGGAGGGAGACATAAACATTGGTAGCACTATGCACTGACATTATGGGGTATATTTACTAAAGGCAAATCCGCTTTGCACTACAAGCGCACTTGGAAGTGCAGTCACTATAAATCTGAAAGGGACAAAAAAAAATCATTTTTGCCTGTACATGATTGGATGATAAAATCAGCAGGGCTTCCCCTCATTTCAGATCTACCCCTCAGATCTACAGTGACTGCATGTCCAAGTGCACTTGTAGTGCAAAATGGATTTTCCTTTAGTAAATCAACTCCTATGCTGCATGGCGAGTGGATATAGAATAGAAGCCATATAATATTGTATGCAGCAATGTACACTGAAAGTAAGTTACACAGTTACTGGATATAACATGGAAGCCATACATATTATATACAGCAATGTGCACTGACAGTATGTTACACAGTTACTGGATATAACATGGAAGCCATACATATTATATGCAGCAATGTACACTGAAAGTAAGTTACACAGTTACTGGATATAACATGGAAGCCATACATATTATATACAGCAATGTGCACTGACAGTAAGTTACACAGTTACTGGATATTTTTTTTTGTTTAATATATTTTTATTGGTAGAAATAGACAATACAATAAAAGTAAATCAACTCTTTAAAGAAACATCAATACAGAGTAATAAATTGGTAAATAAGACAAATGATGCAACATAGAGAGCAAGAACATTTCAAGTGTCTATTAATAAGGAGAAAGACACAAGGCAAGAGAGCAGAAGAAAAAAAAAAAAAAAAAAAATGGAGAAAAGGGTATTAAAGGGATAGAGGGAGAAAAAGCAGGGAGGGGAAGGGGTGAAGGCCGGAACACATGGTCATCGTATCAAGCATATCGCAAAACTATTTAGGAGGATAACAAGAACAAGGGGGAACCACATCAGAGAGTGGGAAAAAAAAAAAAAAAAAGGGTCGCAATATGGTGAAAAACAACCTCATGTGGTTTCAGGCCTGTAAGGGGGGTGAAGAGATGATATCTAAATAGCACTGTGTAGAGATAAATGAAGACCAGGACGCCCATATTAAGGAGTGTTGTTCGCTGGTGTCTCTTGCAATGTGAGTGAGTTCTTCCATGAGGCTAACCTCAGAAATCTTTTGCAGCCATGTTTTAATGGAAGGAGTTTCCGGTTGACCCCAAAGACGAGGGATAATAGCTTTGGCCGCATTAAGAAGGTGTGGGATGATTGAGCGTTTATATTTGCCAATGGATCTAGAGGTGGCGTGAAAAAGAACCGTCCACGGTTCAAGGGGGATTTGTACCTCGGTGATCTGGAATATCAGGTTCAAAACTTCTGTCCAGAAAGGGCGAATGAGGGGACAAGACCACCAAATATGGGCATGGGTTGCAATTTGACCGCAGTTCCTCCAACAGAGTGGAGAATTACTAGGAAACATACGGTGGAGCTTGGCAGGGGTGTGGTGCCATCTAGTAAGGAGCTTGAAGTTAGATTCAGTCATGGAAGAAGCCAGGGAAGAGACATGTGCAAGCTTGAGCACCTTATCCTTTTGTCTATCAGTAATAATAGTTCCCAAATCCTTCTCCCACCGGGATAGATATTCTGGATACAGAGGAGATTGTAAGTCTAAGAGAGCTTTGTAAAATTGGGAGATAGAGCGTATAGGAGGGTCCCTAGGCAGGAGAATCTGTTCTATGCTGTTGAGATCTGGGATACCTCTTAAGGGACGTGGTAATGTATGGAAAAAACTACTCAATTGCTTGTATCTCCATTTATCTAAGAACGAGGGTGAGTTATGACCCAGAATCTCAGAAAGGGGCCTGAGACAATTGGAGGAAACCACATGGTACAGTAGGAGAGGGCCACCCGGTGACCATGTCTGAAAACCTGAGTCAAGGAGACCCGGGGCGAAGTATCTGTGAGACATCAAGGGAGTTAATGGGGAATTGTAGGGCCACGTGAATTTCTTGTGTAGATCATCCCAAATTTGTAGGGAGGATAAGGTGAGAGGTGAGGTGGTAAGGGATAAATCTCTAAAAGAGCGTGGGATCCAAGGGGTTACAGAGAGATCAGAGCCAGATAGAGAATGTTCCAATTGGACCCATAATTTGGAGGCGGAGGCATATTTCCAGTCCGCAATCCGTGCTAATATAACTGCTTGATAGTAAGTTTTAAAATTAGGTAAAGCCAGGCCCCCTGAGCATTTGGATCTGAAAAGAGTCTCTCTAGAAACCCTGGGACGCCCATCCCTCCATATAAAGCGAGAGACCATGGTTTGTAAAAGGGTAAAAAAAACCTATCGGGATCTTCAAGGGAATCATTTGTAACAAAAAAAGAATACGGGGGAGTACGTTCATTTTTATTATGCTGACCTTACCCAACCAAGAATGAGAGAGGGAGGACCACTTACGGAGATCATCCTTAATAGCATTTAGAAGAGAAATATAATTATTTCTAAAGAGGGAATAGAGGTTTGGAGTCAAATAAATGCCAAGATATTTCATGCGTGATGGAACCCAGCGAAAGGGAAATAGGGGTCTCAGCTGATCAGCTATTCGTTGGGGAACTGTTACATTTAAGATTTCGGATTTTGAAAGATTAATCTTAAAGTTGGAGAGATCTTGGAATGAGGAGAATTCAGACATCAGATTCGGCAGTGAAACAGCTGGCTGTTGGATAAAGAATAAAATATCATCCGCATAAGCTGCGTATTTATGTATTCCAGTGCCGATCTGGACACCATGAATTCCCCTGTTACTCCTAACAGTAGCCAAAAAGGGCTCAAGGGAAATAGCAAATAACAAGGGGGATAAAGGACAACCTTGTCTGGTTCCGTTGCGTAGCGTAAATGGGTCACTTAAGGAACCATTAATACGCACTCGTGCGGTAGGGTTGGAGTAAAGGGAGAAGATACGGGAAGACATCTTAGGGCCAAGGCCAAAATAACAAAGAGTAGTTTTAAGGTATTCCCAGTCCACCCTATCAAATGCTTTTTCAGCATCGGTGGAGAGGAGAAGGGTGGGCTGGGAATATTTCCGCACAAAATGAATCAGTGATAGAGTACGGAGGGAATTATCTCTCGCCTCTCTATTTGGAATGAAACCGGTCTGATCAGCCGAGACCCATTTAGGTAAAAGGGGAAGCAGTCTGTTCGCTATTACTTTGGCGTAGAGTTTAGTGTCAACATTTAAAAGGGAGATGGGTCTATAGCTGCTACATAGGGTTGGGTCCTTGTCAGGTTTAGGAATAACTGTGATGTGAGCAGACAATGATTCAGGACGAAGGGGAGAATCACGGGAGATAGAATTTGCATAGGCTACAAGGTGGGGAAATAAGACATCTCTAAAGGTTTTATAATATAGGAGAGTGAAGCCATCAGGGCCAGGGGCCTTACCAGAAGAGGAGGACTTGAGTGCTAAATTAAATTCCTCCACGGAGAAATCTGCTTCAAGAGCGCTGAGGGCAGACTTTGAAAGCCTAGGGAGATTGGCTTTCCCAAGAAAGGCGAGGATTCGTTTACGTTTGTCCGCAAGAGATAGAGAAGCCAAACCACCCTCCACATTATATAAGTCAGCATAAAATTCTTTAAAAGCTTGCGATATCTGAGGGGTGGTGTGTACTAAGTCACCTGATGGCAATTTCACTTTGGGTATAAATGATAGAGTTTTTCTGGCTGCAAGGGACCTAGCCAATAGTTTCCCCGGTCTGTTACCCCATTCATATACTTTCTGGGAGATGTAGTGAAACTTTCGCCGAGTTTCAAGGGCAAGAAGAGTTTTGAGTTCTTCTCTTTTAAGAGCAAGGGCTTTTAGGTGGGAAACATGGAGAGAAAGTTTATGTTGTTTATCCAACTCAGCAATCTGATGCAAGACCTGTTTGAGCTGCTGACCATGTTCTCTTTTTCTCCTCGCACCCAATTCGATAAGATTTCCTCTTATTAGAGCCTTATGCGCCTCCCACAAAAGAGATGGAGAGGCGTCTGAGATAGAGTTTTCCTCAAAATATTGGGAAAGCGTTTTGGTTAAGACAGATACTTCTGTCGGATTAGTGATGAGGGAATCATTAAGTTTCCAGTTATTGGTGCGCTGAGGTAAATCTGGTATAGTCAGGCATATGGAAACAGGAGCATGATCAGAGAGAGAGGCAGTGCCGATACAGGCTGAACGGAGAAAGGGAAGGTGGAAATGATCTAAGAAGATATTATCTATTCTGGAATAAGAGTTATGTGTTGCAGAAAAATGGGAATAGTCTCTATCTGTAGGATGCAGGAGACGCCAAGCATCCATAAGTTGGAGATCGAGGAGTTTTTTCTTCACTTGCGCTAGCCGCTTGAATGGGATACCTGATCGGCCCAAGGAAGTATCCATCGTAGGATCTAGAGGCATATTTATGTCTCCCGCAAGAACAATCAGACCCTCAGCAAATTGTGAGAGTTTCGTAAGAGTTTGCGTAAAAAAGGAGGTCTGGTTATGATTGGGGCAATAGATATTGGCCAGAGTACATTTAGTGTTACCTATAAATCCCTTAACGAAAAGGTAACGTCCGTGATCATCTGTAAGCATTTCTGTAAAGCGAAATGATGCATTCCTACTGAAACCAATGGCAACTCCCTTGGCTTTGTTAGTGTCAGATAGGCTATAATACCATTGCGGGAAGTGTGGTGAAAAGAGTTTCACAGGTGTAGCGTGGGTCAAGTAAGTTTCCTGAAGGAAAGCGATAGAACAGGTAGAACTTCGCAATTCCCGGAGGACTTGATGTCTTTTAGCGGCCACACTTAGGCCTCGTACATTATAAGAGGAGATTTTTAAAGTAGCCATGGTTCCAGGAAGAAGCAAGCGAACAAGTCATATGACCATGTGGACCGGCAGGATAGGGAGGGGGAGAAGGGGGAGGGAGAGAGGGGGCAAAGAGAAAAGAGATACGAGGAAAAATGAAAGAGAAGAGAAAGAGAAGTATAAAATTACATAAAGTACCATAACATTCAGTAGAACGATTGGGAGTAAGGTAACGATCACGCAGGAATCTGCGGTGGTCCCAGTGGGGATGAAGGGAACGGGCGGTCAAAAAGGATTTGAAGAAAAAAAACACTAGGAGAAAAATAAAGACCACCATTTCCCAGCAACCCCAAAAGGAGAAGGGGGAGAAACAATGTCCCCGGTAAGTGTATCAACAAGGAGCCAGGGGCCCCGTCAGCTACCGACCTGTGAATAAAGGGTAGTTATATCAAAAAGAAAAGAAAATAGCAACGTTCAAAACAAAAAACATAAACATAGCATTCTCCAAGCACTAGGTTAGCCTATCAGATGACATGATGTACGGTCAACAGGGCTCAAAACATGGAGCAATACGGTTTAAACAAATCCTAAGTTCAAAAATTAGCCATCAAGTGTTCAGGGCTGCAAAGGAAATTCGGAAAACAATGTAAAAAATAAGAGACTGAAAAACACGTCATCGCCACCGCAAGGAGAATTGCTAAAAGGAAAAATGATTGGGTGCTCAGGAGTACCTCACCCATTTTTCTTGGAAGAGCTTGGAGTAGAAACCTTCCGCTGCTTGGCAGGGGTCTTTTTCCATTGGGATGAGTGAAGACTGGAAAAGGTGGGAATGGGGTTCTGCCAGCCTGGGAGTTCCACGTGTGGTAAGTGGAGATCTTGTAGGAAGGTAGGGAGATCCTCAGGGAAACGTAATGTGGACGATCGACCATTCTTGGTTGCAATTAGGCAAGCTGGGAAGCCCCACCGATAGGTAAGTCCATCACTTCTCAGACTCTCCAGAAGCGGTTTTTGGGCCCTGCGGCGATCGAGGGTTTCCTTAGCTATATCTGGGAAGATGTGAAGAACAGCTCCATCAAAGTCAATGTTAGGGGTGTTCCGCAATTTAACCATGATAGCATTCTTATCTTCGAAGTAGTGGAGACGGCATATCACATCTCTGGGCAGTTCAGAAGAGAGGTTACGGGGTCGAAGAGCACGGTGGACTCTGTCAAATCGTAGAGGATCCGTAGGTGACCTGCCTAAGATGGTGTTGAGGATGCCGCGTAGCGAGGGTTCAAGGTCATTATCCCCAGTTGCTTCCGGTAGGCCACGAATACGCAGGTTATTTCTGCGGTTACGGTTCTCGAGGTCCTCAAGTTTATATAAAGAGGCCCTGTGAGCATATGACAATTGAGTGACAGTGTCCTGCAGCTCTTTGATAGCCACTTCGTGCGAGTCTTGACGCTGTTCCGTTTCCTCAACCCTGTCGAGGAGATGAGCCATGTCCGCTCGGACCGCAGAAATGTCTTTTTTGATCGATTTCTCCATATCGCCATTTCTTTTCAAAATTCGAGCAGAAAGGAGGACATCTCAGAACCAATGGGAGAACCAGGATCATCCATTATCTCCGATCCGCAGGAGGAGGCTGGCGAGCTGTCGCGGATAGAGGCAGTGTGAGAAGCTGGTGAGATGAGAGACCTTGATGCCCTGGTTTTAGCGCTCATAGGGCCAGGGTTCGCTCTCCCAGTAGCAAGATAGCGTTTAATGGACCCAACAGAAGTCTGATGAGCAGTAGAAGATTTAGACCGTTTGTTTATCGATGAACGGGAAGCAGAGCTTTTTGCTGGCATTGCTATTTGAAATCAGGCCGGTAGCTAGACAGGGTCCGTCTTAAGCATCAACCCTCAGTGCCATATGAAGAACAAAGTAATTACACAGGTCATAGTCATACTGCAGAGAGAGTCAAGAATAGTGGAAGTACAGTCACTTATAGGGAAAGTTCAATGAGCAAGAGAGCGAGGCACAACAAGATGGTCACCGTGCCGTAGCAAAGCTTGCACAATTATCCCTGGTTAATGTTTAAATTTTAGAGGTGGCGGTAGAACTTACGTCTCCAAGGAAAGGGGTGTGCGGCAAGGGACTCTGCGTAGGAGAAGGCCTGTAGTGATAACTTTCAGGTGGAGCAAGATGGCCGCCAATGGGAGGCTAGGCCGGAGACAGTGACTGACCTGGACAGAGCTGTAGGGAACAGGAGGCGCAGCAATGATGTCCAGAGGAAATCCGGAGGAGAGAGCTGGAAAGCCCGGGTGTTGAGGCAGTAGGGAGGCCGAGGGAGTGCCCTGTTTCCGCCGTCGGGTGAAGCAAGATGGCCGCCGCCTCCAGGACTAGGCCGAGGCCGCGGTCTTTCCTAGTGCTGATGCCCGGACGGGGAGATCAGCGGCGCTCGCGGACGGCGAAGAACCAGCTGGAGGGCACCGGAGACCAGGGGAGAGGTGTAGAGATGGTGCTGAGGTGCCGATGCGCCCGATGGACAGCCCCGGTCGTAGCGCGGCAGCGAAACTCGGGTCCGGTGCTTGCGGAGGCGCCGCAGGCCTCAAAATGGCGGCTGCTCGTCCAGGGTGATCCTCCAGCGGAACGAATCTTAAGGTAAGCGGACAGCTAGGGGCCACTATGCAGGTATGTGCCTGTCCAGGAGAGGCCCAGGGACCAGGATGTCTTAGTTTTGAGGGGCTGGAGTGACCCACCAGTGTGGATGGCAGGAGATTAGGCCAGGGTTTGTGGAGCCTTGCTGTATTGCGTCCTTCTCCGCTCACTTCCGGGAACGCCCCCACAGTTACTGGATATAACATGGAAGCCATACATATTATATGCAGCAATGTACACTGACAGTATGTTACACAGTTACTGGATATAACATGGAAGCCATACATATTATATGCCGCAATGTGCACTGACTGTATGTTACACAGTTACTGGATATAACATGGAAGCCATACATATTATATACAGCAATGTGCACTGACTGTATGTTACACAGTTACTGAATATAACATGGAAGCCATACATATTATATACAGCAATGTGCACTGACAGTATGTTACACAGTTACTGGATATAACATGGAAGCCATACATATTATATGCAGCAATGTGCACTGACAGTAAGTTACACAGTTACTGGATATAACATGGAAGCCATACATATTATATACAGCAATGTGCACTGACAGTATGTTACACAGTTACTGGATATAACATGGAAGCCATACATATTATATGCAGCAATGTGCACTGACAGTATGTTACACAGTTACTGGATATAACATGGAAGCCATACATATTTTATACAGCAATGTACACTGACAGTATGTTACACAGTTACTGGATATAACATGGAAGCCGTACATATTATATACAGCAATGTGCACTGACAGTATGTTACACAGTTACTGGATATAACATGGAAGCCATACATATTATATACAGCAATGTGCACTGACAGTATGTTACACAGTTACTGGATATAACATGGAAGCCATACATATTATATGCAGCAATGTGCACTGACAGTATGTTACACAGTTACTGGATATAGAATAGAAGCCATACATATTATATGCAGCAATGTGCACTGACAGTATGTTACACAGTTACTGGATATAACATGGAAGCCATACATATTATATACAGCAATGTGCACTGACAGTATGTTACACAGTTACTGGATATAACATGGAAGCCATACATATTATATGCAGCAATGTGCACTGACAGTATGTTACACAGTTACTGGATATAACATGGATGCCATACATATTATATGCAGCAGGGTGACATGCTGTGGAAGAGGAGCTCTATAATATTACATTACTGTGCACATGCTGTATGGTAACTGGGAAGGTGAATGTACACAGAATGAGAACTATTCAGCAGGAAATAGACAAATACAACTTAACTCATACACCAAACTTTCACAATTCTAATATTATTACATAGAAGGCTCACCTTTCATCCAGGAGAATACATCCAGGGGAATACAGAGAGCGTCTCCACCATGCTGCCATGCTTTCCTTTTCAGACTAGGCCTTACCAGGAACAGGAAGTGAGAGGTGAAAGTTCACCCCTCTGATTCCCACTGCTCACTTCCTGTCACACACCTCCTGTATTGTTTCCTGTATTATCATTGCAGTCTCATTTAAAGAGTTTTCCCCAGGGCTGAATTCACATATTATAAGATCGAAGGCACAGAATTCAAACCCACATCCCAATAAAAAGAATGAGATAAAAGAAATGAGAAAAATATTTATACATGTAAGTAAGTGATGGGAGATGCATTCTATATATATATTTTGTATCTTCATTCTGGTACATGTGTGTGTGTGTATATATATATATATATATCAGATATACTCTATGTGTATGTGTGTGTGTGTATATATATATATATATATATATATATATATATATATATATATATATATATATATATATACTAAGGTGACCAGATTTAAAAAAAAAAATCCAGGGACACATTTTTTTTTACTAGTAATGGCGGCAATCAGCGTCTCTCTGCCCATCGCTGCAGCCGCCCACCACACAGCCTGCCAAGTCTTACACTCCGGGTCCCCGCTACTGCTTGGTGGGGAGCGGAGGAAGATAAGCAGGCAGGCAGCTGGCCGGGACTTGAGCCCAGGCAGAAGAACATGGAAGCGGAGCTGAATGGGAATGCACCTGAAACTGAAGAAATATTCCCTCTGCTCCGACCAACACATGATCATCAGAAAGGGGCACAGGTAATGGAAAAAATCCCCCCCCCCCAAGCTAGTAGGAGCGACAGAGTAGGGGGGTGTAATTCAGAATTATTATTTTTTTAATTCTGCACTGACTGTCTTTGAAATTGCCCCAGCCCCTGTTCAAATCCAATGGGGACAAAACTGGGGACAGACTTAGTCTAGGGACAGTGTCCTTAATCCAGGGACTGTCCCCTGAAACCGGGGATGTCTGGTCACCCTATATATATATACACACACACACAGTATATCTGAGATATATATATATATATGTATATGTATATATATATATATATATGTATATATATATATATATATATATATATATATATATATATATATATATATATATATGTGTATATATATATATATATATATATATATATATATATATATATATATACTGTATTTGCTGGCGTATAAGACTACCTTTTACACTTAAAAAAACTGGGCAAAAAGCAGGGGTCATCTTATACACCGGGTCAGCTGCTCGGATGCCTGCTGGATGTGCGGTAATATCGCATGTAGCTTCGGCTACATACAGTGTATACCGCTGAGCCAATCCCGGTGAGCGATGTATTCAAATGAATACAGAGCCTGCTCAGATTGGGGTAACAACCTCTGCCAATCCGAGTGCCTACATACAGTAGCCTGCTCGGATTGGCTTTGAGAGTCAGAGATGCACGGGCTGATGATGTTACAACCTCTGCCAATCCAAGCAGGCTTTGTATTCATTAATAGAATACATCGCTCGCCGTGATTGGCTCCAGTCCCAGTAAGAATGAAGAAGTATATGGCTCCAGAAGGAAGAAATATGAAGTATCGGAATGGGGGTCGTCTTATACGGTAAGTACAGGCAAAAAAAAACGTTAAAAAACTGTAAAATTAGGGGGTTGTCTTATACGCCTGGTCGCCTTATACGCCAGCAAATACGGTATATATATATATATATATATATATATATATATATACACACACACATATACACACACACAGTATATATATATATATATATATATATATATATATATATATACACACGCACAAGAATGCAGCTCTCATCACTTACATATTTATCTTCCAGCACAGCCTAGCATTGGCAGTGCAGCTTGGGCAGGGATATGACATTTAAAGCGGAGTTCCACCCAAAAGTGGAAGCTCCACTTATTTGCCTCTCCCCCCCCCCCCACCTACTTTGCCAATGCTTTTCTGCATGTGTGTTTTTGATGCATTCCAGGGTATGTTTGGTGTGTTTTTAAAGCTTTCCAGTGCATTTTCCCCTCTTTTTTTTCTTAACCTTAGATAAGGACATGTGTGTTCCAGTGTGTTCAGGTGCATTCTAGTGCGTTTTTGATGTGCTTTACAGTGTTCCATTACAGTCCAGTGCAGGAAAAATGCAGCATGCTCTACTTTTTTTCTGGAACTGCAAGCACTAGTGTGAATTATGCCATTGAAAACCATATAACTTACTTTCCATGCAGACAAAAAAAAAAAAACGCACTGGGCTGCATGTGGTGTGAATTGTCCCTATATATAGGCAATGGAGGCAGCAGCACCCGAGAGCCAATGGAAACATTGGCTGGGATACCAACATCGCCGGATTCCAGGACAGGTAAGTGTCCTAATATTAAGTCAGCAGCTGCAGTATGTGTACAGTATGGGGGGTTATTTACTAAAGGCAAATCCACTTTGCACTACAAGCGCAAACTACAAGTGCAAAGTGCATTTGAAATTGCACTGAAAGTGCACTTGTAAGTGCAGGCGCTGTAAATCTGAGGGGTAGAACAGAAATGAGGGGAAGCTCTGCTGATTTTATCATCCAATCATGTGCAAGCTAAAATGCTGTTTTTTTTATTTTCCATGCCCCCCTCAGATCTACAGCGACTGCACTTCCAAGTGCACTTTCCTTGCAATTTCAAGTGCACTTTGAATTTGTAGTTTGAACTTGTAGTGCAACGTGGATTTGCCTTTAGTAAATAACCCCCTTTGTGTAGCTGCTGAGTTTTAATTTTGTGCTGGGGGGAACTTTTTGCTGCTGGAATTACCCTTCGGCAGGTACGAAGTCCAAACAATGGACTGGACTTAGTATAAAAAGAATATACAGTATATATACAATATATATTATATTGCCAAAAGTTTTGGGACGCCTGCCTTTACACGCACATGAGTTTTAATAGCATGCCAGTCTATAACAGCTTCAATTCCTCTGAGAAGGCTGTCTTATGGGAATGTTTGACCATTCTTCCAGAAGCACATTTTTGAGTTCAGGCACTGATGTTGGATGAGAAGGCCTGGCTCACAGTCTCCACACAAATTCATCCCAAAGGTGTTCTATCAGGTTGAGGTCAGGACTCTGTGTAGGCCAGTCAAGTTTCTCCACCCCAACCCACTCATCCATGTCTTTATGGACCTTGCTTTGTGCACTGGTCCAAATCATTTGGTGGATTATGGTGTGTGTATGTGGGGGGGGGGGGGGATTATGGTGTGGGGCTGTTTTTCAGGGGTTGGGTTTGGCTCCTTAGTTCCAGTGAAGGGAACTCTTAAGGCGTCAGCATACCAAGACATTTTGGGAAAATGTTATGCCCCCAACTTTGTGCGAACAGTTTGGGGATGGCCCCTTCCTGTTCCAACATGACTGCCCACCAGTGCACAAAGCAAGGTCCATAAAGACACTGATGAGCGAGTTTGGTAATAATAGTGCAACTTCTGATTCATGGATTAAACAGAACATTGAAGATTTATATCCAGAGTTTCTCTCTGTACTCTGTAAGCAGACAAGACCCTTGGACTGTGGAGGTGGATGTCTGTGAAGGTTCTCATTCATTCAGGTCAATCAATAAATCAATATAACTGTACTTGCTGGTCCGCCGACAAGCGTTCTCAATTCAGAATGACTTATACAAAAATTCTTTGGGAATGGAAAGTGGATGCGAGAGGTTTATCTGCTTTGTATTGAATGGATTATGTGCTTAAAATCTTATAAAAAAAATATATTTTATTTAAATCTTTTTTTTTTTTTTTTAAAAGAGTAAAACAAGCCATTTTAAAATGGTAGTGGGTCTCTTATAAATGTATTCAAAATGTTATCTATGACATAGTTACAAAAATATCAGACAAAATATATGTTGAAATGTCTTTATTAGACATTAAATATTTTCAGAAAAACATATTTTAAAAATATATTTTCTAATATATAGCTTTGTAAAATATATTTAAATTATATTTTTGGAATGCATTTACAAGTATATTTAAAGATATATGTTTGAATGCATTTTTTTATATGTTCAAAAATATCTGGACAATATATATTCAAACATATATTTTCACATATATGCCTTTGGAAAATATATTAAAATTATATTTTTGGAACACATTTACAAATATATGTAAAAATATATGTTGAAAAAAATCTGAAGAATATATTTAAAAAATATATTTTTTCAATATATGTCTTTGGAAAATGCATTTAAATTATATTTTGGAATGCCTTTACAAGTATATTTAAAAATATATGTTTAAATGCATTTTTTTAGATGCTCAAAAATATATGTCAAATATATTGAAAAAAATATATTTTAAAATATATGCCTTTGGAAAATATATTTGAATTTACATTTTTGGAATAGATGTAAAAATATATTCGCGTAGGCCAATATATTGTAAATATATTTAAAATATATAATTTTTTTAAATAAATATATTGGAAATATATTTTTCTTCCATATGGGCAGGCCCAGTATGTCATCAGAGCTGGCTGCCTGCATTAGGACGAGGCCAGAGGCATAGCTTGAAGCTTGTGGGCCCCCGATGCAAAAGTTGACCTGCCCCCCCCCCCCCCCCCCCTCCACACTACCACCCACCACTTCCACCGTGCATGCAGATACACTCACCGCATGCCAAGATACTGAACGTGGCTTCATGCCGCGTACACACGGTCGTTTTTTGCGATGAAAAAAACCGACGTTTTCTGTGAAGTAAAAACGACGTTTTTGAAACGTCACTTTTCAAAGACAAGTTTGCATACACACCATCGTTTTTTCACAAAAAGCGAGGTTACGTTCACCACTCTTTTCCATTGAAGCTCGCTTCATAACTAGCTTCTGGGCATGCGCGGGTTGAAAAACGTCGTTTTGAACGACGTTTTTGCTACACACGGTGACTTTTTGTGAAACAAAAAACGACGTTTTGAAAAACGACACAAAAAATTCAAGCATGTTGGAAATTTTTTTTGGTCGTTTTTTTGAAGACAAAAAACGACGTTTTGCCCACACACGATCAATTTAAATGACGTTTTAAAAAACGTCGTTTTTTTTCATCGCAAAAAACGACCGTGTGTACGCGGCATAAGAGTTTTGAGTTGCCAGAGTTCCTCCTTCCACCAATGGACGGGGACCCCTGGCAGGTCACTGGGTGAGCTCCTTTCCCATCACTGTATACAGCCCCCCCCCCCCCCCCCATACACACACTACACAGGGCTGAATTTGCATTCCTTCCTTTAAACACAGTCTGTTACAATTCACAGGGTGTATCTGGCTTTTATGTTCCCGCTATGGCCTGTGAAATTCTATATGCGGACAGCGGTGTAGTTGCAGTAGGCAGATACATCTTTGCAGATCGTGGCTGACTGTCTATGCTGTAAAGGAATGTGATTTCAGCCCTGCAGAGGAGGAGCTTTAGTGCTTTAGTACTTTAGTGCCTTTAAATTATAAACCATAAGAGACCAGCCATCTTCGTCGCAAGTTCCCAAGCAGTGGGGCCATCACTCAAGGTTTCTTTCCAGACCCAGGCCCAGAAGGCCTACAACACTCCACTCCAACACTCCGTACAGACTTGCTAAATGTAGGTCAGGGTCACCAATGTCCTTCCACCTTCGTGTTCCTCCATCCCTAACGTGAGTCCTCATCTCAAGCCTCTTGCCAGTTCAGCCCTGCAGAGGACTCTATGCAGTGCTTTCAATGAGCATGTCTAAGCATTGCCATCCTTTAAATGGAAGCATTTTTTGTGGCAGGCAACTAAATTATATGAATGGGTCATATTTTATTTATTAATAAGTTTCCTTAGCCAAAGCTTCAATGGGCGAATTGTTAACCCACACTCGCAATACATTTTGGTGGATCTAAAGCTATAATACTAGGCTATTGACCAGGGGTGGGCAACCTCGGCCCTCCAGCTGTGATGAAACTACAAATCCCATCATGCCTCTGCTTTTAGGAGTCATGTCTGTGATTGTCAGGGTCCTGCAATGTCTCATGGGACTTGTAGTTTCACCACAGCTGGAGGGCCGAAGTTGCCCACCCCTGCTATTGACCCTTTCTCTATCTATGATACCCTGATTGTCTACACACTTATGATCAAAGCAAGTATTAATTTAACAGGCCACTAGAGATTAATCTAGGACAAGTTATTGATCGTACAATGGTTGACCAATGATAATTAGATGTGGTCTAATTTTTTCTCAACATATAGACCTTGTAATAAGCTATATTTTGTTGCTGGTTGCCCATATTACCAAGATCCAATTTATGTGGACCTGCTTTGTATTTGTAAAATACTCAAAACAGATGTAGAACCATATTAGATAGGCTGCTTGTTAGGTGAGGCAACTTTAGTTAATGGCTTTGCTGTAACCAGCAGAGCAGTAACTGATTGCTTTGGTCTGCTCTGGGCTCTACAGGCTGCACATTTTCTTCCCCTTGTCTTCTGGAGGCTTCCAGAATATAGTGGGTGGGAAAGTCAAATGAGCAGCTCCAGCAAAAACCTTGGAGAGGGTGCCCAGGTGGTGGCTGGAAATGGGAATAAATAGTCTGAAGCCTGGAGAGCAGGGTCTTTTTCTCAAGTAGAAGAGGTTCCCAGTCATAAGGGCCACAGCCCATCCTGGCAGTCTTGTTGAATAATCTCATTGAGGTCCCAGCTGTGCATAGCTGGAGGGCCTATGCTACTGCAAGTTTCTTTTGGAGCTAAGAGAAAGGGGTTTTACTGGGGATACAGTCTGGAAAGAGAGAAGGGTTCTACTGGGGATGTGGTCTTTAAAGAGAGAAGGGTTGTACTGGGGATCTAGTCTGGAAAGAGAGATGGGTTCTACAGGGCATCCAGTGAGAAGGGATCTACTGGGGATACGGTCAAAAAAGAGAAATAGGTTCTACTGGTTATCCAGTCTTTAACGAGAGAAGGGTTCTACTGGGGATGCGGTCTTTAAATAGAGAAGAGTTGTACTGGGGATCTAGTCTGAAAAGAGAGATGGGTTCTACATAGTGATGAGCGGAATACGCCATATTCGATTTCGCGATATTTCGCGAATATTTCGAAGAATATTCGCGAATATTCGTTAATATCGAATATTCGTGATATTTTATAAAAAAAAAAATTGCGAATTTTTTTTTTTTTATATAAAATATCACGAATATTCGATATTTACGAATATTCGCTATATTTTATTAAAAAAAATAGCGAAATTTCGCATATGCGAAAGCGAAAATGATTGCGAAATTTCGCTTTTTTTTTTTGGATAAAATATCACGATTATTCGATATTTACGAATATTCGCTATATTTTATTAAAAAAAAAAAAATGCGAAATATGGCGAATGCGAAATATCGCGAATGCGAAATTTCGTGAATGCGAAATTGATTGAGAAATTTATTGCGAAATTTGAAAAATACGAATATTCGAAATAGCGAATATTCGCCGCGATATTCGAGTTATTCGCGAATACTCGAATATGCAATATTCGTAGCGAATATCCGCAATGCGAATATTCGTGAGCAACACTAGTTCTACAGGGGATCCAGTGAGAAGGGATCTACTGGGGATATGGTCAGGAAACAGAGATGGGTTCTACTGGGGATCCGGTCTGGAAAGTAAGATGGGTTCTACTGGGGATATGGTCTGGAAAGAGAGAGGGGTTCTACTGGGGATCCAGTCTTTAAAGAGAGATGGGTTCTACTGCGGATACGGTCTGGAAAGAGAGAGGGGTTCTACTGGGGATACGGTCTGGAAAGAGAGAGGGGTTCTACTGGGGATACGGTCTGGAAAGAGAGAGGGGTTCTACTGGGGACTTCAGACTGGAAAGAGAGAAGGGTCCTACTGGGGATCTGGTCTGGAAAGAGAGAAGGGTTTCCCTGGGGATCTGGTCTGGAAAGACAGATGGGTTCTACTGGGGATCAAGTCTGGAAAGAGAGAGGTTCTACTGGAGATCTGATCTGATCCGGTCTAGAAGTTTCACAGTGGAGACTGTCTGCCTGAATCTGGAGGGAGGCATCTAAATCCCAGGGATAGCGAGTATAGACATGGGGAATTCTAGTAACTGTTTGCCCTTGTTTTACCCCTGCTGCACTAAATTTAAGCCTTGGCTGGCCTGGAATATTGCTAATGGTGACCATTTTGCATCCTATTGCATTAAGGAATAACTGCAAAGGGAAGAGGATCCTCACATTCCTGAGTGTTGGAGTATTCCACAACTTCCCTAAATCCCATTCAAGTAAATCTCCAATAAACTTTAAGGGATAGATTCAGTAAGAAGTTACGCGGCGTATCTTTTTTCTGTATTCAGAAAACAAGATACGCCGGAATTTAGCTAAGATACGAGCGGCGTAAGTCTCTTATGCCGTCGTATCTTAGTTGCCAATTTACGCTGGCCGGTAGGTGGCGCTTCTGTCGATTTCCGCGTTGAATATGCAAATGAGCTAGATACGCCGATTCACGAACGTAGTTGCGGCCGGCGTATCTATTTGCATCGTTTACGTTAGAGTTACGGCCGGCGTAAAGTCACCCCTGCTATAGTGAGGCGCAGCCAATGTTAAGTATGGACGTCGGGACAGCGTCGTATTGTACGTCGTTTACGTCGTTTGCGTAAGTCGATTCAGAATGGGGCTAGGCGCAAGTTACGTTCACGTAGTTTATATTGACTATTTGCGACGTAATTTGGAGCATGCGCACTGGGATACATTCACGGCCGGCGCATGCGGCGCGTCGTTTACATCGGATCACGATTAGTTTACATACAACACGCCCCCTACCTGCCCTATTTGAATTACGCAGGGATATGCCGGTCCATTTACGCTACGCCGCCGCAACTTACGGAGCAAGTGCTTTGTGAATACAGCACTTGCCTGTAAAAGTTGCGGAGGCGTAGCGTAAATCGGATACGCTACGCCCGCACAAAGATACGCTCTCCATCCTGAATCTAGCCCTAAAAAGGCAACCCTTAGACTGTTTTCTGAGCCGGAGGAGGAGTGAATATTGCTGTTTGCCTGGCTGCCTTTGCACTAGTAGGAGAAGAACCTTGGACACAAATCAGCGACCTTTGCGGGGCAGCGCTACAAAAACATAACGGAACTTAAAGCCTCCTCATTATTGAGGATACACTTTCAAAATTAGTACTGGTGTAAGCAGGTATACACCAACACCAGTATTCCAGCAAAGCACAGTCATTTTTTTGTTTTGTTTTAGTGTACACTATAGAATTGTAACAGACCCGGGACACCATTGGGCACACCAAATAGAATAGTAATGGGGCACCCATAGTGCCCCCTCACCCTCTGGCCAAGCCATGTTCCGAGCCAAATTCTTGTCTGAATAATGTGTCTGGGTTTAACCACCTCAATACCAGGCACTTTTACCCATTCCTGCCCAGGACAATTTTCAGCTTTAAGCGCTACGCACTTTGAATGACAATTGCATACAACACTGTACCCAAATGACATTTTTATCATTTTCTTCCCACAAATAGAGCTTTCTTTTGCTGGTATTTGACCACCTCTAGGGGTTTTTATTTTTTGCTAAACACTCTAAAAAAAGACCGAAATTTTTGAAAAAAATTAAGTTTTTCTTCGTATCGGTTAAAAAAAATTCTCCTTCATTGACAGGCACAGATGAGGTGGCACTGATAAGGTGGCACTGATGAGGAGGCACTGATATGTAGAATTGATGGCTACTGATATGCAGCAATTATGGGCACCAATAGGCGGCACTGATATGCAGCACTGATGGGCACTGATAGGTGGCACTGAAGGGCACTGACAAGCGGCTTTGATGGGCACTGACAGGTGGCTGTGATGGGCACTGACAGGCAGCACTGATAGGCAAAATTGATGAGGTACTAATGAGGTTTTTGACAGGTGTTACTGTCTGTAGGTCAGTGGTCATCAACCATTCCTGCAGGGCCCACTAACAGGCCAGGTTTTATGTATTACCTTGGGGAGATGCAGACTAGAATACTGCAATCACTGAGCAGCAAATGGTATCACCTGTGATGTATTTCAGTTATCTTGCAAACCTGGCCTGTAAGTGGGCCCTGCAGGACAAGGTTGATGACCACTGCTGTAGGGCACTGATTGGCATAGTGATGAGAACTGATTGGCACTGTGGTGGGCACTAATTCGCACTGATTTGCACTTTATTGGGCACTGATAGGCGATACTGAGGGGGCACTGTCTGGGTACCTTTTTAGAACATCTGATGGGGCTGTGCTGATAATCAATGTTCTGATTATCAGCACAGACCCCCCCCCCCCCCCTCTGACAGGAGAGCCTCCGATCCGCTCTCCCTGTCAGCGCGAACAGAGGAATATCGTCAATTTGTTATTGACCAGGCGGGAAGTGGTTTAGGTGGACTGAAACCCGGACACATGATTCAAAACCCAAACTGTCTGGGTGAATCCCGGACAGGTGGTGTAACGGTCACCACCGTTTACGACCTTCCATCCAACCATGACAAGCTTATCTGACACACTGCGACAATCCTGCATACACAATCCATATCAATTCCCATAATCAAGACGAGACTACTGCTCTGTACTTGCTTCCAAAGATATGAACACTTTAATGGTATCTTAGCTTGCTTTTTATACAGTACAAGATGTTACAGCCAATCACAGGACAATGCCATCTCCACCCCCCTATTCACACTGGGGCTAATTATCTAGCAGACATTTCGGCACCGATACTGACAGATCTGTCACATTCCTTGAGATAATGACATCAAAACCAAATACTATCACACAATGATTTTCCCTTTTGAATAATACACAATCACAGATAATCTTCACACCCATATAAGGAACCTCAATCACATTCTAAAAGGCATTTATACAATGCCTTGACCTCAAACCACATATCTAGACAGACGTACTGTCTCTGACACCTTTGTACCATAGACAATGTATTGTCTAGGAGTAGATGCAATTAACACCTTTCAACAGAATGAAATGTCTTTCACAAGCCGAGTCACTTAGCATTTAAAAGCAGATGTCTTTGCATTGAATAAGCTTGTAATGTCCCTCTCCTGTGTAACAGATGTCACCTTAATATCTCAGTATCCTGCCATATAAAGTATTATTAATGTCCCATTTCATGTAATATATGATATCATTTCTTTGTCACCCTAGTGGCCCTAGTGGACATAAGGTGACCCTAGACATAGGAGAATCTCAGTCTGTCACGGGTAATTCCGTTACAGGTGGCAACCCTATTTAGGGGGGGGGGTTCAGGGTACCTCTAAACTTCATGCACTTTCCTCTAGGTATCCTTCTTTATCATCTCCAGAACGTGAGAAGGATACAAAAGCTGTTTCACGTCTTTATATAATTTCAAGCGTATGAAGAAACTTCCTTGCCTGTCTGGGAGATGTATTTGTTATGCCAGCCAGACAAGCAGTGCCAACTTGTATACTTGTAGTCTCTGATTACTCGCTTCATTAATCATCCACAACCGTCTTTGTGAGCTTTTCAATGAAAATTACTGCTAAAACACAAGCCGCTCGAAGGAGCATTTTGTAATTTTCAAATATACATAGGCAAAGGTTTGTTTTTTGTTGGCAAACTGCATCCCGCACGCACAAAATCAAATCATTATTGTGCTATTATATATTAATTCTACAGCCCGTGCGACTTTACTGGGGTTTCTGTAAGCAGAGACATGTTCACAATTGACTCGGATCAATTCCCTATAGGAAGTCACCTCCTGAGGCTTATAAATGGGATTGTAAATGCAAACACAGAGGCACGGGAACACGCGACGCAATGCCGCCATATGGTTTTCTATTTGCTCAGAATGCAGGCCTTAAAAAAGGATTTTCAATGCTGTAAAATCTGGCATTTCAAATATTTCTGACGAGAAGATAAAGCTGAACTCCAGGCAAACAGAACACACAGATGACATACATACGTGGGAGCTGTTTTACTTGCCGAAGAATTTGTATTTCTGTCCATCCAGTCCTTAGATTTGCACAGCTCTGTCACACAACACAGCCCTCTCTAGTGGGGCAGGAGACCTGATTTTCTCTCTGCTGCAGTTAGGAAACACTCATAGGTGTGCGCAGCCCATTGCATTAGGGTGTGCACCCCAAAGCTCAAACACGTATTCCTTTCTCTACAGCCTCAGCTGCATGGGGTAGTGAATGAATGGGAAGTGCTCTGTGTTGAGTGGCTTCCCGTTCATTCACCAACTGAAGCATAGTAAACTAGGTATATTATGCTAAGTTTACTATGCTTCGGTTATGAATGGACACAGTGAGCAAGTGTCCATTTAGAAAAGGAAGGGGCCAGTAAATTTTATATTTTCTAGCCCCTTCCTTCAATTTCCGTCTTAAAAATACCCACAGCAGCCAGGGGAGAGGAGGGAAGCCAGAGGCACTGCAGGGCAGGGGAGGAAGCCCCCAGGCAGTAGGGGGAATCGGTGCCACACAGTGATTAGGGTGTGCCCAGGCACACCTGGCACACCCCCTGCGCACGCCAATGGTAACACTATCAGGTCTTGTCCCTCCCCCAGCCTGTGACTGGACAGAGAAAGGAGAAGCAACAGACTGATGAGCTTATCTCTCTGTCACTGTAATGACACTTTGTGCAGGAACTTTTTAAGCCTTTGGCTTCACGGCCGGGCACCCACTGCGCATGCGTGAGCAGCACTGCGCATGCGTGAGCGGCACGTCCCGCCGCTGATTGGACAGGCGATCGCATGGGACCTGTCAGTGTCCCATGTGATCGCCTACAGGGAGGGGCTGCTGTAGGCGATTAAGCTTAATCGCCTAACCAGCCCCTCGGCGGAAGGAGGAAGTGGGACAAGAAGTCCCACTCCTCCTGAAGCCCTCACTCCCCTCCCCCCAAAAAAATTACATGCCAAATGTGGCATGTTTGGGGGTGAGGAGTGGGATTAGCGGAAGTTCAAATTTTGGGTGGAACTCCGCTTTAAAATTAGCACCTTTAATTTCTCCCATAGACTTTTAAAGGGTGTTGTTGGGGCGAATGGGCGATCAGGCAATGTTGGAGTCGAACATAAAGCTCATCCCTAGTCTAGAGGATGGATTAGTACACATTATAACGTACGCTCAAAAAGTGAAGTCCTGCGGGTTCGCTCTCTCGCACTCTCGCTACATGCGGAGTCCCTCAAGGATCACCCCTGTCGCCCGTGCTCTTCAACATCTACCTCCGCCCTCTCCTCACAATTAACAGTAAACAAGAGCTGCTCTACCACTCCTACGTGGACGACACTCAACTTTATCTTCGCATCACCAACAAAAAAGACCAATATCACGGACTAGAAAAATGCCTGACATTGATAGATAATTGGATGACAGAGTGTTCCCTCAAACTTAATGGATCCAAGACAGAACTTCTTTCTTCTTTCTCTACGCAAACCGGAAGACAAATTCTAGGACGACATGGACTCCTCCCACCTTCTTTGGACAAACCATCACCCCAAGCACTAAAGTAAAAAGCCTCTGTGTCATCTTTGACTCAGACATGACTATGGACGCACAAATAAGATCAGTAATCAGCGGATCTCACTATGTTCTCTGCTTGCTGCGTAGACTCATCCCCTTATCCCGGAAGAGGTAGACATGTGCATTAGTTTTCGTTGAAATGCATTTTCGTCCGAAAATCTGTTTTTTTCATTATCGTTTTAACAAACGATAACGAAAGCGCAAGAAACAAAAACCTGAAAGATCCGACATAAAAAATGCTTTATTTTCGTTTTCGTTGCGGTAAAAATTTGATAGAGAGATTCGACATTATAGGAAAAAGATTCGACATTATAGGGAAAAGATTCGACATTATAGGGAAAAGATTTGCCACTATAGAAATAATAGATTCGACATTTCAGAGAATAGATTTCGATTTATGAGAAAATAGATTTGACATTATTACTAGTCATACAACATTAGAATTCTTGTAGGCGGAATATTCGAACGGAAATGTACGATTCGACGTAAAGATTCGACGTTCCGGCGAATATTCTTTTGACCATTCCACAGAAACCAAGTATTATTGGATTTTCGGACGAAAGCTATTCCCCAACGAAAAACGAAATAAATCAAAACGATTTTCGGGAGTAACTAAATAAATGTATTTTCCAAACGAAAACAAAACAAAATATTCCAGTCTGCACATGTCTAGGAAGAGGACACAGCAGTAGTAGTTGGAACACTAATCAATTCCCGACTCGACTACGCAAACTCCCTCTACCTAGGACTACCGAAATACCAGATTTCTCGTCTACAAGTAGTCCAGAACACTGGAGCCAGACTGGTAAAAGGTAAAAAACTGTGGGAACCAATCAACCCAGTCCTGAGGACCCTCCACTGGTTAGCCGTAAGGGATCGGGGGACATTCAAGACCCTCTGCCTCACCCACAAATGCACGCAAGGAAACGTGCCGCAATACTAATGCGAGGAACTAAAACACTACACCCAAAACCAGGCCCTAAGATCAACCAAACAGAACCTCCTCCACATCCCCAAGTCCCGCTACAAATCTAAAGGAGAATGAAGATTCGCAGTCTAAGGTCCACGGCTATGGAACACTCTACCTACAGACATCCGCATGGAAGAAAATGGAATGTCTGAACGACGACATTGGATACAGCGCCTTGAGGCAATTTAGTTGGCATTTGTAGCGCTATACAAGTTACTCACACACACTCTCCCCCCTGGCCTGAATCCACATACAGTATATAGTATTTTTAAATACAGTCTGTGCAACTGAGATCTCTGCTTTTAGGTTGTAAACAAATTTCATATTTCCTCTTGACTATGGTCCAGAAAACGTATTGTATTATAAAGAAATATGAGGTCCCTCTCCCTATCTCTGTTTCTCTCTCTTTCTAAGGTGAGTATCAATATGCTTTTGTGTTTAGCTTCCCTCATTTGCAGTTTATTAATAATCTTGGCCAGTCTTTAGGATCCAAGCCGAGAAATGAGTGACAGCTCAGTCCTTGTATCGATTATGTTTTCTCTCCCTGGCCTCATATGATGGAGTAATACCATACAGCGTGCTGACTCTGATAGATTTATTGGATCATCACCTGAAAAAAAAAAAAGACGACTTATGAGATCTTAAAAGGTCACTGGCACAGTAACAGCATGGAAAAGTTTGCTCTAACACATAATCAAATTGCATATTCTCTGCCTGTTTCCTTTGTGGGATTATGAGAGCGTTCGGTATCGGCACCCATTCCATAATTTCATTAAGATGTCAAAAGGTGAATAAGCTCATTGTCATCTTTCTTTAGAAAACATGGCTGCTAGACAGAATGTCTGTGGTTTGATGACCACGTTTGCTACAATGAAGCATGGATTGGCTAAATTTCAATCATACATACACTATATTACCAAAAGTATTGGGACACCTGCCTTTAGATGCACATGAACTTTAATGTACGGTGACCAGACGTCCCCGATTTCCGGGGACAGTCCCTGGATTAAGGACAGGGTCCCCAGTCCAAGATCGTCCCCGGTTTTGTCCCCGGATCGCAGGCAGGGGCCGTCGAGTCCAACTGCGGTTATTGCTTTTCTCCCCCTTCAGTTCCGATGTAGTGCCGATCCAGCCCCGATCCCTCCCTTCCCCTCCCGAGCGGCGCACAGCTGATTGCACACAGACACGCATAGCTGCATAGCTGTGCTGGCCGCTCTGCTGAATGGGAGAAAGGAGCAGGAAGGGGGAGGGCCCCAGACTGACACTCGTGTTCAGACTGAGGCCACACTACTACACCCGACCAGCCTGCAGAGCCAGAGAGACTTGCACGTGATGGAGAGCCAGAACGACACAGTTGAGGTACAGGGGGAGGAGGTATATTTTACAGAGCGAGGGGGTGTTACAGTACAGAGAGAGAGAGAGATTACAGAGAGAGAGAGAGAGAGAGGGGGGGGGTGTTACAGTAGAGAGAGAGAGAGAGAGAGAGAGAGAGAGAGAGATGGTATACAGAGAGAGAGAGAGAGAGAGAGAGAGATGGTATACAGAGAGAGAGAGAGAGAGAGAGAGAGAGAGAGAGAGAGAGATGGAGAGAGAGAGAGATGAGAGAGAGAGAGAGAGAGAGAGTATACAGAGAGAGAGAGAGAGAGAGATGGTATACAGAGAGAGAGAGAGATGGTATACAAAGAGAGAGAGATATAGTATACAGAGAGAGAGAGAGAAATGGTATACAGAGAGAAATGGTATACAGAGAGAGAGAGAGATATAGTATACACAGAGAGAGAGAAATGGTATACAGAGAGAGAGAGAAATGGTATACAGAGAGAGAGAGATGGTATACAGAGATAGAGAGAGAGAGAGATGATATACAGAGAGAGAGAGAGAGAGAGAGAGAGATGGTATACAGAGAGAGAGAGAAATGGTATACAGAGAGAGGAATGGTATACAGAGAGAGAGAGAGAGATGGTATACAGAGAGAGAAATGGTATACAGAGAGAGAGAGAGATGGTATACAGAGAGAGAGAGAGATGGTATACAGAGAGAGAGAGAGAGATGGTATACAGAGAGAGAGATGGTATACAGAGAGAGAGATGGTATACAGAGAGAGAGAGATGGTATACAGAGAGAGAGAGATGGTATACAGAGAGAGAGAGATGGTATACAGAGAGAGAGAGAGATGGTATGAGAAATGGTATACAGAGAGAGAGAGAGATGGTATACAGAGAGAGAGATAAATGGTATACAGAGAGAGAGAGATGGTATACAGAGAGAGAGAGAGAGATGGTATACAGAGAGAGATGGTATACAGAGAGAGAGAGATGGTATACAGAGAGAGAGAGATGGTATACAGAGAGAGAGAGAGATGGTATACAGAGAGATAGAGAGAGAGAGAGAGATGGTATACAGAGAGAGAGAGAGAAATGGTATACAGAGAGAGAGAGAGAGAGAGATGGTATACAGAGAGAGAGAGAGAAATGGTATACAGAGAGAAATGGTATACAGAGAGAGAGAGAGATGGTATACAGAGAGAGAGATAAATGGTATACAGAGAGAGAGAGATGGTATACAGAGAGAGAGAGAGAGATGGTATACAGAGAGAGAGAGATGGTATACAGAGAGAGAGAGAGAGATGGTATACAGAGAGAGATGGTATACAGAGAGAGAGATGGTATACAGAGAGAGAGATGGTATACAGAGAGAGAGAGAGATGGTATACAGAGAGAGAGAGATGGTATACAGAGAGAGAGAGAGAGAGAGAGATGGTATACAGAGAGAGAGATGGTATACAGAGGGAGAAAGATGGTATACAGAGAGAGAGAGATGGTATACAGAGAGAGAGAGAGGTGGTATACAGAGAGAGAGATAAATGGTATACAGAGAGAGAGAGAGAGAGAGAGGTGGTATACAGAGAGAGAGAGAGAGAGAGAGGTGGTATACAGAGAGAGAGAGGTGGTATACAGAGAGAGATGGTATACAGAGAGAGACAGATGGTATACAGAGAGAGACAGATGGTATTCAGAGAGAGAGAGAGATGGTATACAGAGAGAGAGAGGTGGTATACCGAGAGAGAGAGAGAGAGAGAAATGGTATACAGAGAGAGAGAGTGATAGTATACAGAGAGAGAGGTGGTATACAGAGAGATAGAGAGAAATGGTATACAGAGAGAGAGAGTGATAGTATACAGAGAGAGAGGTGGTATACAGAGAGATAGAGAGAAATGGTATACAGAGAGAGAGAGAGAGATGGTATACAGAGAGAGATGGTATACAGAGAGAGAGAGAGAGAGAGAGGTGAGAGAGGTATGGTATATATACAGAGAGAGAGAGGTGGTATACAGAGAGAGATGGTATACAGAGAGAGGTATACAGAGAGAGACAGATGGTATACAGAGAGAGAGAGAGAGAGAGAGAGAGGAGGTATGGTATAGAGAGAGAGAAATGGTATACAGAGGGAGAGAGGTATACAGAGAGAGAGGTGGATATACAGGATTATACTTTTAGAGAGTGATAGTATACAGAGAGAGAGGTGATGAAATGGACAGGACTCTTATGGTATACATGTCATGTATCCACCTATCTAGGCACTACTGTATACCACCTAACCTGCCACTACCACCTATCCAGGCCTTACTGTATACCACCTATCCAGGCACTACTGTATACCACCTAACCTGGCACTACTGTATACCACCTAAACTGGCCCTTCTGTATACCACCTATCCAGGCACTACTGTATACCACCTAACCTGGCACTACTGTATACCACCTAAACTGGCCCTTCTGTATACCATCTAACCTGGCACTACCACCTAACCTGGCACTACTGTATACCACCCAACCTGGCACTACCACCTAACCAGGCACTACTGTATACCACCTAACCTGGCACTACCACCTAACCAGGCACTACTGTATACCACCTAACCTGGCACTACCACCTAACCAGGCACTACTGTATACCACCTAACCTGGCACTACCACCTAACCAGGCACTACTGTATACCACCCAACCTGGCACTACCATCTAACCAGGCACTACTGTATACCACCTAACCTGGCACTACCACCTAACCAGGCACTACTGTATACCACCTAACCTGGCACTGCCACCTAACCTGGGACTACTGTATGCCATCTAACCTGGCACTGCCACCTAGCCTGCCACTACTACCTAACCTGGAACTATTGTCAATCACCTAACCTGCCACTACCAGCTAACCTGGCATTACTGTATATCACATAGCCTGGCACTATCACCTAACCTGCCACTACTATATACCACCTAACCTGGCACTGCCACTATTGTATATCACCTACATTGACACTATCACTCTAACCTGGCACTATATCACCCCAATCTGCCAGTATTCTACCCTAACATCCCTTGACGTCAACATACAGTGCACTGCCTGTCTGCCTGGGGGGAGGGGTGCTAGATATTGGATACGCCCCAGGTGCCAATTTTGAAAACCATTTATCATTTTCCTTCCACTTCACAATTATGTGCTATTTTGTGTTGGTCTAGCACATAAAATTCCAATAAAACACATTTATGTTTTTGGATGTACAGTAGCATGACACATTTATAGATGGCCCCCTTCTTTTGTCCCTGTCCCCCCATGTGCCCCCCCCCCCCTTAAATATAAACGCTGGAGATGCCACTGGCTGCCCCTGCCCAAGGTTTTTCTCTATAATCTAAGTATCTTTTTTTTTTTTTTATCTCATGGAGGAAGCGTGAGAAATAACATGTATATCATACATAATCACACATCCACACACTGCATATATCATTTAGGAAAATATGCTTATAAAATTTACCATTTGCCAATTAAAAAAATAAATAAAAAAAATGTCCCCGGAATTCATTTTAAAAATCTGGTCACCTTACTTTAATGGCATCCCAGTCTTAGTCTGTAGGGTTTAATATTGAGTTGCCCTACCCTTGCAGCTATACCAGCTTCATCTCTTCTAGGAAGGCCGTCCACAAGGTTTAGGACTGTGTGTCTATGGGAATGTTTGACCATTCTTCCAGAAGCGCATTTGTGAGGTCAGGCACTGATGTTGGACTAGAAGGCCTGGCTCACAGTCTCCACTCTGATTCATTCTAAAAGTGTTCTATCGGGGTTAGTTCAGGACCAGGCAATGCAGTCTAGTCAAGTTCTTCCACCCCAAACTCGCTCATCCATGTCTTTATGGACCTTGCTTTGTACACTGGTGAGCTCTACTATAAGGAGCATTCGTCCCACTGACCATCATTGTAAACAGCATTCTTCCCACTGATCATCAATGCAAGGGACAGTCTTCCTACTGGCCACCAATGTAAGGAGAGAAGAACGGGGGGCACACCGACCTAGTGTGATACCGTTTGAATGAATTTTATTAAAATATTAAAATCTGGACACCCTGGTCGGATTATGCCTCAGATACTGCCTTTGTCCCGTCCAGTCTAGACATCGCCTTACTAGAACTGTCAGACCCCTCCCTTAGAGCCCGCAGGCTAATAGACACCTTGAGGACAACATCACTCTCCTGTTGCTGGCTATATATATAGACCCAAACCCGTGATTGGTCCGGCCTAGACGTGCAGTGCTCGGCGTGGAGAACCGTTCACCTCCCTATTGGACTACAGGTACACCTGGACTCTCATTGTCTGACTTTCATCCTCTGTTTTTTTCTTTTTCTACCCTTCATATTTAAACTCTTCTCTCTCTCTCCCCCCCCCCAATTCCATGTTCTATGTTATATTGTTACCGCAGGAAGCGGACCGGGGGTTCTAATGAGTGACCAGGGGTCGCCATAGCTGCACAGAGTCTCAGGGCGCATGAACCTGTCCCTAACCCGTACGGGGACACTAGTAGTTTTGTGCGAGAGCCATGACTGCCGCAGTTGGCGCTCTCGGTTTGCGGGTGGGAGCGGGAGTTGGTTTGTTGGAGGCATGGTGCCCCCCCTCCGGCCCTGCCCGACAGTCGTAGGCCCACATGATTCAAACCTCTGGGGGCGGTCTCTGGACCCGTCTTGGACGGCGAGGCCGTGCGCAGATGACCTACAATGTTATATGTGTTGCCTGTACCCCCACGACTGATCGCCATTGCATCGCTCACTAAGACTCTGTGCCCCCTCCCCGGTACGGTGTAGGTTAAGGGCCCCCTGTTTGGTGCCCGCTGATAAAGCCTTTTTTTTTTGTTTGTTGTTTGTTTATGTTTTTATACGTTCAACTGTTCCCTTCGGGGTACTGATGCTTATGTGAGCCTGCGTGGTCTACGTTGGCCTTTGACTACATCATCGCTGTTGGACATGTCTTGTATGTGTTGTGTGTCAAAATGGCAATAAAACTTGATTATACAAAAAAAATATATATATATTAAAATCAATCATTATACTCACAATTGGAGTTTAAAATCAGGCCTTAAAAGACAGTGCAGCAAAAATACAGCAACACCAGCAGAACACGATAGTCACTACAATCGATGTTAGGGCTCTGAGGGCCAATAGGCTGGAACGCACTTTCTTCCTGTTATAGCGGGTGTGCGTTCCAGCATACACTAATGGAGCCGATTGGGTAAACATATGGAGACCGGCGCCTCCCAGGAGCCGATCGGGCAAACATATGGACACCGGCACCTTTCAGGGGAGAAGGTAGGCGCACAATATGTAGCATGATCAATAAAACACCACAAGGACACTTCCCACTGAGCATCCCGCACCTATTGTGCCTGCACATGTGTGCAGGTGTAGCAACTATGCACGTCTTGATTGAATGACATTTTTGCTGTACTGTCTTTTAAGGCCTGATTTTAAACTCCAATTGTGAGGCCGCGTACACACGGCAGAGAACCTCGACGGGCAGAACACATCGTTCCGCCAGTCGAGGTTCTCTGCCGGCCGTCGAAATCGGCGACCCGCCCGTCGGGAATGGCAACCAGCCATTCATCCAGGCGGGCCGTCGAGCAAATAGAGAGCGTGCTCTCTATTTCTGCTCGACAGGATTCCCGACGGGCGGGGCGAGCCAGGAGCGTACACACGGCCGAGGTCCTCGCTGGAATGCAGCTTCCAGCGAGGTTCTCGCTGGTTTCCAGCGAGAACCTCGGTCGTGTGTACGCCGCCTCAGTATAATGATTGATTTTAATATTTAAAAAAAATTCATTCAAACGGTATCACACTAGGTCGGTGCTCCCCCCATTCTTCTTTCCTTTTTCTTAGCTTCATAAATTCCCACGATTCTGAGGAGGGCTGTAAGACTCTGGAAGATACCTTTTAACTGGATTACATCACCCCATAGCAAAAAATACCGGAGCGCAGGAGATTTGTCTTTGTTTGTTACCAATGTAAGGAGCATTATGTCCACTGCCCTCCAATGTAAGGGGCATTCTTCCCACTGATCACCAATGTAAGGGGCATTCTTCCCACTGATCACCAATGTAAGGGGCATTCTTCCCACTGACCACCAATGTAAGGAACATTCTTCCCACTGATCACCAATGTAAGAAACATTCTTCCCACTGATCACCAATGTAAGGAGCATTCTTCACACTGACCACCAATATAAGGGACATTCTTCTCACTGATCACCAATGTAAGGGACATTCTTCCCACTGATCACCAATGTAAGGAACATTCTTCCCACTGAGCACCAATGTAAGGAGCATTCTTCCCACTGACCACCAATGTAAGGAACATTCTTCCCACTGAGCACCAATGTAAGGAGCATTCTTCCCACTGATCACCAATGTAAGGAGCATTCTTCTCACTGATCACCAATGTAAGGAGCATTCTTCCCACTGACCAGGAGAACATTCTTCCCACTGAGCACCAATGTAAGGATTCTTCCCACTGATCACCAATGTAAGGGGCATTCTTCTCACTGATCACCAATGTAAGGAGACATTCTTCTAACTGATCACCAATGTAAGATCACCAATGGACATTCTTCTCACTGATCACCAATGTAAGGGACATTCTTCCCACTGATCACCAATGTAAGGGACATTCTTCCCACTGATCACCAATGTAAGGGACATTCTTCTCACTGATCACCAATGTAAGGGACATTCTTCCCACTGATCACCAATGTAAGGGGCATTCTTCTCACTGATCACCAATGTAAGGAGCATTCTTCTCACTGATCACCAATGTAAGGAGCATTCTTCCCACTGATCACCAATGTAAGGGGCATTCTTCCCACTGATCACCAATGTAAGGGACATTCTTCCCACTGATCACCAATGTAAGGGACATTCTTCTCACTGATCACCAATGTAAGGGACATTCTTCCCACTGATCACCAATGTAAGGGGCATTCTTCTCACTGATCACCAATGTAAGGAGCATTCTTCTCACTGATCACCAATGTAAGGAGCATTCTTCCCACTGATCACCAATGTAAGGGGCATTCTTCTCACTGATCACCAATGTAAGGGACATTCTTCTCACTGATCACCAATGTAAGGGACATTCTTCTCACTGATCACCAATGTAAGGGACATTCTTCCCACTGATCACCAATGTAAGGGACATTCTTCCCACTGATCACCAATGTAAGGGACATTCTTCTCACTGATCACCAATGTAAGGGACATTCTTCTCACTGATCACCAATGTAAGGGACATTCTTCCCACTGATCACCAATGTAAGGGACATTCTTCTCACTGATCACCAATGTAAGGGACATTCTTCCCACTGATCACCAATGTAAGGGGCATTCTTCTCACTGATCACCAATGTAAGGAGCATTCTTCCCACTGATCACCAATGTAAGGAGCATTCTTCTCACTGATCACCAATGTAAGGAACATTCTTCTTACTGACCTCTACTATAAAGGACATTCTTCCCACTGATCACCAATGTAAGGAGCATTCTTCCCACTGATCACCAATGTAAGGAACATTCTTCTCACTGATCACCAATGTAAGGAGCATTCTTCCCACTGATCACCAATGTAAGGGGCATTCTTCCCACTGATCACCAATGTAAGGGACATTCTTCCCACTGATCACCAATGTAAGGAGCATTCTTCCCACTGATCACCAATGTAAGGAGCATTCTTCCCACTGATCACCAATGTAAGGAGCATTCTTCCCACTGATCACTAGTGTTGAGCAGAATATGCCATATTCGATTTCGCGATATATCTCAAATATATAGTCGAATATTCAAGATATATTCGCTAAATACGAATATTCGTGATATTTTTTGGAAATGAAATTATTGCGAATTTTCGCTATTGCGAATGCGAATGCGAATGCGAATTGCGATTGCGAAATTTCGAGAAATGCAGAATGGAGCACTCTGATTGGCTCAGAATATTCGTGATATTTTACAATACAAAATAATTGCGAATATTCGAGAAATGCGGAAGGAGCACTCTGATTGGCTCAGAATATTCGTGATATATTACAATACACAATAATTGCAAATATTCGGCAAATGCGGAAGGAGCCCTCTGATTGGCTCAGAATATTCGTGATATATTACAATACACAATAATTGCGAATATTCGAGAAATGCGGAAGGAGCCCTCTGATTGGCTCAGAATATTCGTGATATATTACAATATAAAATAATTGCGAATATTCGAGAAATGCGGAATGGAGCACTCTGATTGGCTCAGAATATTCGTGATATATTACAATATAAAATAATTGCGAATATTCGAGAAATGCGGAATGGAGCACTCTGATTGGCTCAGAATATTCGTGACATATTACAATATAAAATAATTGCGAATATTCGAGAAATGCGGAATGGAGCACTCTGATTGGCTCAGAATATTCGTGATATATTACAATACAAAATAATTGCGAAATTTCGAGAAATGCGGAATGGAGCACTCTGATTGGCTCAGAATATTCGTGATATATTACAATACAAAATAATCGCGCGATATCGCTATTGCCGAATAATCGCATTGCGATTTTTCGGCAATATAAAATGAGCGCTGCAGCTACTCGGCCCAAGGTCTCTAATCATACCAGCAATGCTTTAAGACGTCGATGGGGATCTCTAGGATGTGATCTGTTCTAAAAAAAAAATTGAAAACATTTGAATATTCGAAATAGCGAATATTCGCCGCGATATTCGTGTTATTCGCGAATACTCGAATATGCAATATTCGTAGCGAATATTCGCAATGCGAATATTCGTGAGCAACACTACTGATCACCAATGTAAGGAACATTCTTCCCACTGATCACCAATGTAAGGAACATTCTTCTCACTGATCACCAATGTAAGGAGCATTCTTCCCACTGATCACCAATGTAAGGAGCATTCTTCCCACTGATCACCAATGTAAGGGACATTCTTCTCACTGATCACCAATGTAAGGAACATTCTTCTCACTGATCACCAATGTAAGGAGCATTCTTCCCACTGATCACCAATGTAAGGAGCATTCTTCCTACTGATCACCAATGTAAGGAACATTCTTCTCACTGATCACCAATGTAAGGAACATTCTTCTCACTGATCACCAATGTAAGGAACATTCTTCTCACTGATCACCAATGTAAGGGACATTGTTCTCACTGATCACCAATGTAAGGAGCATTCTTCTCACTGATCACCAATGTAAGGGACATTCTTCCCTTTGATCACCAATGTAAGGAGCATTCTTCCCACTGATCACCAATGTAAGGGACATTCTTCTCACTGATCACCAATGTAAGGAGCATTCTTCCCACTGATCACCAATGTAAGGGACATTCTTCTCACTGATCACCAATGTAAGGAGCATTCTTCTCACTGATCACCAACGTAAGGAGCATTCTTCTCACTGATCACCAATGTAAGGAACATTCTTCTCACTGATCACCAATGTAAGGGACATTCTTCTCACTGATCACCAATGTAAGGGACATTCTTCCCACTGATCACCAATGTAAGGAACATTCTTCTCACTGATCACCAATGTAAGGAGCATTCTTCCCACTGATCACCAATGTAAGGAGCATTCTTCCCACTGATCACCAATGTAAGAAACATTCTTCTTACTGACCTCTACTATAAAGGACATTCTTCCCACTGATTACAAATGTAAGAAGCACTTTTCTAATGACCACCAATGAATTGGTTCAGTTCCTCTGAAATAAAAAGTTTAGGAAAGATTAGTCTGGATCATCAGCAAAGCAGCTCCTTTTGATGGATTTATATTGCATAGCACATCACACGCTACTAACTTATCATGCACAATTAGGAAGAGATTGTATATTCAAGAACTGTTTTAACCCCCCTGCCGGTATCCCCGAGCGCGACTCGGGGTGGATTTTTCATGTAAATATCGATATCCCTGAGTCGCACTCGGGGTGAATATGCAGAGCCTGCAGCGCGCGCTGGCTTACCTTGTATCCAGGCAGGGTACTGTACTTACCTTGTCCCTGAATCCAGCGATGCATCCCCGCTGTGTGAGCGAGTGGCGTCCTCCATTCGACTCACACAGTGTCCGCGCGCCGCCGATCTCCGTTCCCTGTGACGTAACGGCGCACGGGGCGGAGACCGGCGGCAAATTCAAAAAAGTAAACAAACACATTACATACAGAATACTGTAATCTTATAGATTACAGTACTGTATGTAAAAAGTACACACCCCCCCTGTCCCTAGTGGTCTGCCCAGTGCCCTGCATGTTCTTTTACATAATAAAAACATTTTTTTTTGTGCCTGCAAACTGTAGATTGTCCATTGAAACCAAAAGTGTCCCTTTATGTCAAAAGTGATTTTAGAGCAGCTAGAAAACAGCGATAATAAATGATAATCACTTGCAGAATTGAGCGATAGCGATTTGTGGGGAAATTCGTCATAAAAAAATAAAAGTAATGACAGCGACAATTCTGCAACTGAGCAAATTTCAGTGATTTTGATTTGATTACATTAGTGAATAATTTTTATTATACGGTAATTACATTATTATTTGTTATAATTATTTATAGTTATTTATTATATTATAATTTTATGATTTTGTGTTTCAAACTTTATCATACCCGGATGTCTACTAGACTCTGGTTTGGACAAATTTAAGTGAGTTATTCCTAAAAATTGCAGGCCTACAGTATAAAACGCAGAATTTCCATGCAAAATAATTGTACCGCTTTTGGTACGTAATTCCAGACAGAATCATACCGCCAGGGAGGTTAAGAGAAATCTATACAAACAACCATCTTATCCCCTAATCTTCGGTATTGACTAGTTGGAGTTCAGAGGGCAGGAAGAGAACATGCAGCCAGAAACCTAAGAAGATCCTTGATGTAGGAAGAAGTGTGCTGTAGGAAGACTAAAAAACACAAATAAAACTTTTCATAATGTTAAAAAATTAAAGCTAATTTGCAGGGATGGTTTTTGTAGCATAATTATTTTCATCCAGCTTGGAGCTGGAGGGATCTATGATAAAATTGCTGCTGTCCTCTGGGTCCCACGTCCCTAAAGGGATTGCTTGCTTTGCACAGGAGAACCCCTAGCAACCTTTGGAGCAACCCTGGTTAAGAAAGACTGACCCTGACTATTAAACCTGGTAGACATGTGCAATTTGTTTAGTTCCGAATTTGTTAATTCCAAAATTTCCGAACTTTAACATTTCCAAATTTTCTGATTTGTCCGAAATTTCGAATTTCAGAAATTTTGAGTTTCCAAGATTACGAGTTTCCAAAATTTTAAAATTCGGAATTTCGTAAATGTGAAAATTTGAGATTTCGAAAATCTGAAAATGTGAAAATCTTGAAATTCGGAAATTCGGAAAATTTGAAATTTAAAAATTTGAAGATTTTAAAATTCGAAATTTTAACATTTTAAAATTCGAAATGTTAAAATTGTAAAATTCGAAATTTTAAAATTTAAAATTTGACAATTTGAAAATTTGAAATGTGAACATTTGAAAATTCGAAATTAGAAAAATCTGAATTAGAAAATCTGAATTAGAAAATTCTCAATTTGAAATCGGAAATTAAAAACATTCTGAATTCGAAAATTGGTAATTAAAAAATTCGAAAATTCTAAATTCAAAAATAGGAAATTCGAAAATGTAAAAATTCTAAATTTTGAAAATACATTTCGCAAGAGGCATTGCAAGGCTGACAGTTACAATTACTCCCTGAGGCATGATGGGACTTGTAGTTCTTCAACAGCTGGAGGGCCCCTGGTTGTCTACCCCTGGCCTCTCCAGGTTTTAGCCTAAAAATGTGTTTATTTTCTTTTTAATTCATTTTTTTAGCTTTTTTCTGAAATTCTGAAATTTGGAAATTCGGAAAATCCGGAAATTCTAATACTCGGAATTAGGGAATTCAGGAATTGGGGAATTCGAGAATTCTGAGTTTCGAATTTCTGAATTCTGAATTTTCTAATTTCCGAATTTCTGAATTCCGAATTTTCTGAATTTCCCGAAAAAAGCTTAAAAACGAATGAAACGAAAAAGAAAATGAACACATTTTTCGTCAGTGCACATGTCTAAAACCTGGAGATGGTGAAGTGTTATTGTTTGTAGAATTTGAAACCCTAGACTAGGGGTAGGCAACCTGTGGCCCTCCAACTGTTGCAGAACTACAAGTCGTTCAGAATACGGCCGTCAGACTTGTGACTGGGAAAAAGCCCTGGGAATCCATCTCACCTTCACTGAGATCCCTTCATTGGCTGCCAGTTAAAGACAGAATTGCTTTTAAAGCTCTCTGTCTTACGCATAGATGTGTCCATGGGAATGCCCCCCTTTACTTATGCGAATTAATAAAAGCGCATAATCCAAATCGCGTTTTGCGATCCACGAATCAGAACCTGCTCCAGGTTCCGAAAGCCAACTTCAAGTCCAAAGGAGAGAGAAGATTTGCGATCCAGGGTCCCAGACTATGGAACGTTTTACCAACCAGCATTCGGTTGGAGGAGAACCACCTAGCATTTAGGAAAAAGGTCAAGACTTTTCTCTTTTGATATCAAAGGAGACAGGAACAACAAGCGCCCAGAGGCGATTCAGTTCGCAGGTGCCGCGCTATATAAGTTTTCATTCATTCATTCATTCATCATGCCTCTTGGAGTAATTGTAACTGCCAGCCTTGCAATGCCTCATGGGAAATGTAGTTCCACAACAGCTGGAGGGTTACTGGTTGCCTACCCCTGCCCTAGACAACTCTGGAGGAACCCTAGGATTCCACAGAATCCTGTTTGAGAATGACTGATCTAGACTAAGGGCCTCCAAACTCTCTAAACAGGGAGCCAGTTTATTGTTCTTCAGCAACTAGGGGGGCCAGACCGTGGTCAGTGGGAGAAAATGCCCTATCTAATTTAGTGGGAGGAATGGTGCTCCCTTGATGGTGTCAGTGGTATGAATAGTGGCCCATTACTGGTGTCAGTGGGAGCATAGCACCCCATAGTTGGTGTCAGTGGGAGGAATAGTGCCTCATCATTGGTGTCACTGAGAGAAATAGTGCCCCATCATTGGTGTCAGTGGGAGCATATCACCCCATAGTTGGTGTCAGTGGGAGGAATAGTAATCCATCATTGGTGTCAGTGAGAGAAATTGCGCCCCATCATTGGTGTCAGTGAGAGAAATAGTGCCCCATCATTGGTGTCAGTAAAATAAATCGTGCCATATCACTGATGTCACTGGGAGCATAGTGCCCCATCATTGGTGTCAGTGAGAGGAATAGTACCACGTCATTGGTGTCAGTGGGAGGAATAATGTCTCATCATTGGTATCAGCGGAAGATATAGTGCCCCATCGTTGGTGTCAGTGGAAGGAATAGTGCAAAATAATACAGGGCTTACGTGTTTCGGTGAGTGTGCTTAGTTGTAGCTATGACTAAGGCTACATGCTGAAGCGCGTAAGCCCGTATTATTTTATACTGCACCTGGATTAATAAACTCAGGCATTGTGGAATATTGAGCTGCCGGCTTTCTTTCACCTATATGGTGTATGAATAGTTACAGTGCTCCAAACTGGAAAAACGTAACTGCGCTATAAAATAAATACAAACCTGGAGTTGAGCTTTAACCGCTTAACGACTGCCGCATAAAAATATACGTCCACAGAATGGCACGTACAGGCAGATGGACGTGCTGGCACGTCCCTGCCTTCCCGCAGGTCGGGGGTCCGATCGGGACCCCCTCCGCTACATGCGCCGGTCGATAAGTGTCTGGGAGCGATCCGGGATGAGGGGGCGGCTGTTCGTTTCTGTCCGCCCCCTCGCGATCGCTCTCAGCGAATCCGCTTCCCCCAACTCTGCCCGCCCTCTACCTGTGTAATGTAAACACTGGCAGAGGAAGTGATGTCACCTCTCCTCTCGGCGGTATTTTCAATCCAGCGAGAGGAGAGAAGACATCACATAGTAAGTCGCACCAACACTACACTGACACCAGTACACATAGGCACATTACCCCTTCAGATCACCCCCCCCCCCCCCCCAATCACAGTGTCACTAATAGCAGTGATCATATATTTGTTGATCACTAGTGATGAGCGGAATACGCCATATTCGATTTCGCGATATTTCACGAATATATAGAAGAATATTCGCAAAATATTCGTTAATATCGAATATTCGTGATATTTTATCAAAAAAATAATTTTGCGAAATTTCGCTAATGCAAATGCGAAATTGATTGCAAAATTCTCGTCAACACGCGAAAACGGAGATCATTTCCTGGATTACTAAACTAATATGCACTAAACACTAACTCTACTTACACAAACTTATATGACTAAACTAAAGCTAATTTTTTTTTTTATACACAAAACACAGAAGGGCAGAGAAAGTATTCGCGAATATTCGTAATACGAATATTCGCATTGCGAATATTCGGCAACATAAAAGGATCGCCTCAGCTACTCGGCCCAGGGTCTCTAATCATACCAGCAATGCTTTTAGACGTCGATGGAGATCACTAGGATGTGATCTGTTTTAAAAATAAATTTGAAAAAATACGAATATTCGAAATATCGAATATTCACCGCGATATTAGATTTATTCGCGAATACTCGAATATGCAATATTCGTTACGAATATTCGCAATGCGAATATTCCTGAGCAACACTACTGATCACTGCATTTAGTGTCAGTGTGACAGTTAGTGTGACAGGCAGTTAGTGTTAGGTCCAGGGTAGTCCCCTACCCCCCTAATAAAGGTTTAACCCCTTGATCACCACCCTAGTTAACCCTTTCACCCCCTATTACCAGCGTCACTAAGCGATCGGTTTTCTGATCGCTGTATTAGTGTCACTGTTGCCGCTAGGTAGCTAGTTTTTTTTTATATTGCAATTTTTTTTTACTAAAGACATGTGGCTGAATACATTTTGGCCTAAATGTTTGACAAAAATTTAGTTTATTCGATTTTTCTTATAACAAAAATTAGAAAATATAATTTTTTTTTCAAAATTTTCGGTCTTTTTCCGTTTATATCGCAAAAAATAAAAATCGCAATCAAATACCATCAAAAGAAAGCTCTATCTGTGGAAAGAAAAGGGCGCAAATTTTGTTTGGGAACCACGTCGCACGACCGCGCAATTTTCTGATAAAGCGACGCAGTGCCGAATTGTAAAAACGCCTTTGGGCATTTAGCAGCATATTGGTCCGGGGCTTAAGTGGTTAAAGACTTTCCCCAGGTTGAATAATCGGAGCAGAGCTCATTGTGAAGACACTACGGAGGCTTCATCTTTCAAATGAAATAAAGAAGTTGTCTGATTGCAACAGCTCAACTTTTGTTCTTTCATCACACAGTCTGGATGTATTCCCATCTCCTGTTACTCATTACTGTTAGTATTTCATGATTTCCACCCTGTGTAGCTAAGCAGAGGCCGTGTGCAGCATTCCTGTGTGGACACTACAGAGAGAAAACCATTTGTGGGCAATAGAACTGTCCATCAGTATGGGAAAGTTTAATCTAACATATTCATATCTGACTGCCGATACATTTTCTTTGCTACTTTTTCTCACTTATTGCGGACTGTAAAAATGTCTGACAAGTTTTAAGGTCTCAGTAGTAAAGCAGAATTAAATCTGCAGGATTGCAGAATTAAAATGTGGATATTATTATATATTTTGGAGAATATTAACAAGCCAGGTTATAGCCTGACATTTTTTGGCCAAGTGTTATGCCGCGTACACGCGATCATTTTTCGGCATGAAAAAAACGTTGTTTTTAAAAAAATGTGAAAGACGACGAGAAAAAAATAGAGCATGTTCTAAAAAAAAAAATTCTCGTCGAAGAAAATGCTCCGGAGCCCACACACAATCGTTTTTAATGACCAATTTAAAAAATTGCATTTTACTCGTCATGAAAAACGGTTGTGTGTTCGCGGCATTAGACGAGGAAAAAGCTGATGCAGAGACAATGGCGCAGTGAGCAGACAATAGAACAACGAAGAGCGTACTATCACGTAGGTGGGGTGCAGCCATAACATGCGCAGTCCCAGTGCCATGAAAGAACTTGTATTGAAATTTAAAGTGCGGCATGTTTGGTATCTATTTACTCCTAACATCATCTTTTATATCTTTAAAAAAAAATGGGTGATGCATTTTAATTTAAAAAAGTGTATTTTTGCCCCCCAAAAAACGCTGCACAAATACTGTGTGACAAAAAATTGCAACAACCACCAATTCAAGAACTTGTATTGAAATTAGAGGTGCACGGAATGGAAATTTTGTTGCAGAAACCAAAAATGCAGGATGCACAGAAACCAAAAATGACAGTTCAATTGTTTTTATTTTTATAAAATGACAGTATATTATTTTCAACTTTTTAAATACTGCCATATCATTGGTGTCACTGGGAGCATAGTGCCCCGTCATTGGTGTCAGTGAGAGGAATAGTACCACGTCATTGGTGTCAGTGGAAGGAATAATGTCCCATCATTGGTATCAGCTGAATATATAGTGCCCCCTCGTTGCTGTCAGTGGAAGGAATAGTGCAAAATAATACAGGGCTTACGTGTTTTGGTGAGTATGCTTAGTTGTAGCTATGACTAAGGCTACATGCTGAAACGCGTAAGCCCCATATTATTTTATACTGCACCTGGATTAATAAACTCATTCCTTGTGGAATATTAAGCTGCCAGATTTCTTTCAACCTATATGGTGTGTGGATAGTTAGAGTGGTCCAAACTGAAACAACGTAACTGTGCTAGAAAAAATACAAACCTGGACCAACCTGGTGCCTCCAGCGCCCTGCGCGCGCCCCTTGTGTCCACAGGGCGAAACGACATAACATAACGATGCCGGCGGCTGATTGGCAAGTATATTTTTTCCCCCCAAAAAAGCGTTTGAAAAAAAAATTGCAACAACCATCAACATTTTTTCTCTAGGGCCTACGCTTTAAAAAAATATACCGTATTTATCGGCGTATATCGCACACTTTTTTGCCCTGAAAATCAGGGCAAAATCGTGGGTGCGCGATATACGCCGATACCCGCTTTCCCGCGCCGAGTTTTGAATACTGCGCCGACATATACCGAGCTTCTTCTTCCGCGGTCACGTCCTGGACGTACAGGACGTGAGCGCGACAGTTGCCGAGCCTGCCCGAGTGTACTGCGCTCGGTATATGCTGGCGCGGTATTCAAAACTCGGCACGGGAAACGAGCGGGGAGGACGCCGCAGAAGGACGCCGGACCCGCCGAAGAGGATACCGGACCCGCCGAAGAGGACACCGGACCCGCCGAAGAGGACACCGGACCTGCCACAGAAGGACAACCGAAGCTGCAGAAGGACAACCGAAGCCGCAGAAGGACGCCGGACCCGACGAGGCTGCCGATGGACGCCGCGCAAGACACCAAAACTGTAAGTACAAAAATAACTTTTTTTCCACAGGATTGGGGGTCACTTTAGGGGTGCGCGGTATACGTGGGAGCGCGTTATACCACGATAAATACGGTATAGTGTTTGAGGGGATTCTGACTAGTTTTCTAACAAAAAATACAGTTTCTTGTTACGTAAACAAAAGCGTCAGAAAAAGGCCTGGAGCTGAAGTGGATATACTGTATTTATCAGGGTATTGCGCGCTCCGGCGTATAGTGTGCACCCCTAATGTGGACCCGAAATTCCTGTAAAAAAATCATTTTAGTACTTACAATTTTGGTGTCTTGAACGGCGTCCATCGGCGGCCTTGTCCGGTCCAGCGTCCGTCTTCGACTTCAGTGGTGTCCTCCCGGCTTCTCCAGCGCTGTCTCGAGTCGAATCCCCGCTTCCCGCGCTCAGTTTGAACGCCTCCGCCGACATATACCGAGTGCAGTACACTCGGGTACATTCGGCCAGGCTCGGATTCGCTTGTGCTCAATTTCTGTGACGTTTATGCGTGAGCACGAGCGAAGCCGAGCCTGGCCGAATGTACCCGAGTGTACCGATAAATACGGTACTGTAAGTTGATCTGGATTTTAAAATCGAACTGAGCTGAAGGATAGGGCATTCAACTATGTATATATTATAAATTCATATTTATGTCTCAACAAGCAATATAAATGCTTAAGCAATCTCTCACTGACCTTTGTAGCTACCTGCACCATGCAGTAATTCATTCTAAAAATCTAAAAAAAAATTCTTCCACTTATTTCTATTGTCAGATATTTTTTATTTATTTTTTACTTTCTCAGTTTATCTATTTTATCTATTTTTATATGCATTTTACTTTTGGTAATATCATTTTACTTCATCAGTTTCTATGTTTTCATCAGTTTAAATCAGTAAACCTACAAAATCAAGTGATCAGAAGTGCTCAGATTTTGTACAAAGCAGGTAGTTACAGAGCAGTGTGAGGTTATGAACCATGTGAGTGACATAACTCATTACTTTTCCTCTTATTTTAGTAGATGGCACATTAGGACGGTACGTGTGGCTGGTGACAATGAGGCCGGGACAAGCTGGACGACGGTAAAACTCTGCTATGGAGCACTTTAACCTCTTATTGCCGTTCCGCTGATTTATAACACTGAAATCAATGTGCTGTTAATGAGGTGATTTCCAACAAATAATTACATCTCTGAATGGCGTGAGATTAAAGTCAACTGTAGATTAGCTATAGATTTATCAACGTTCCCGCCACAAACATTACTGAACAACACAATGTCCCTGTCACTGCTACCGATCCTTCCTATACATACCATTCACTACTGAACAACACGATGTCCCTGTACAACTATCGACCCTTCCTATACATACCAATCACCACTGATCAGCACAATGTCCCTGCACAACTACCAACCCTTCCTATATATACACTACATTACCAAAAGTATTGGGACACCTGCCTTTACACACACATGAACTTTAACGGCATCCCAGTCTTATGCCACGTACACAAACGATCGGAAATTTCGACAACAAAACCGTGGATTTTTTTCCGACTGAACTTTGGCTCAAACTTGTCTTGCATACACACGGTCACACAAATCTTGTCGGAAATTCCAAACGTCAAGAACGCGGTGACGTACAACACTATGACAAACCAAGAAAATGTAAGTTCAATGATTCCGAGCATGCGTCAAATTGATTCCGAGAATGTGTAGGATTTTTGTGCGTCAGAATTGCATCCAGACGATCTGAATTTCCGACAAGAACTTTTGTTGTCAGAAAAATTGAGATCCAGCTCTCAAATTTTTGTTGTCGGAAATTCTGACAGCAAATGTCTGATGGAGCATACACACGGTCTGAATTTCCGACCAAAAGCTCATATCGAACATTTGTTGTCGGAATTTATGATCGTGTCCATAGGGTTCATTGGGATCATTGGTCCGTAGGGTTCAATATTGAGTTGGCCCACCCTTTACAACTATAACAGCTTCAACTCTTCTGGGAAGGCTGTCCACAAGGTTTAGGAGTGTGTCTATGGGAATGTATGACCATTCTTCCAGAAGAGCATTTGTGAGGTCAAGTACTGATTTTGGACAAGAAGGCCTGGAGCATGATTCCCTCCTTTCAGAGACTGGGACCCAGGGCAGTATTCCACCATAATAACGACCCCAAACACACCTCCAAGACCACCACTGCCTTAGTAAAGAAGCTGAGGGTAAAGGTGATGGACTGGCCAAGCATGTCTCCAGACCTAAACCCTATTGACCATCTGTGGGGCATCCTCAAACGGAAGGTGGAGGAGCGCAAGGTCTCTAACATCCACCAGCTCTGTGATGTCATCATGGAGGAGGGGAAGAGGACTCCAATGGCAACCTGTGAAGCTCTGGTGAACTCCATGCCCAAGAGGGTTAAGACAATGCTGGAAAATAATGGTGGCCACACAAAAATATTGACACTTTGCGCTCAATGTGGACATTTTTACTTAGGGGTGTACTCACCAGAGGTTTAGACATTAATGGCTGTGTGTTGGGTTATTTTGAGGGGACAGAACAATTACACTGTTATACAAGCTGTACACTCACTAAACAACATTGTAGCAAAGTGTCATTTCTTCAGTGTTGTCACATGAAAAGATAAAATAAAATATTTACAAAAATGTGAGGGGTGTACTTACTTTTGTGAGATAGTGTATGTTCTTTGTGAAGTACATTATTTTTTATCAAATTGTTATGGGTAAAGTTCCACTTTAGATTTTGGAAATCCTTCATCACATAAAAGTGCTTAACCACTTAAGGACTTTTCAGACTCGGTGTTTACAAGTTAAAAAATATATTTTTTTTTTACTAGAAAATTACTTAGAACCCCCAAGCATTATAAATGTATATTTTCTAACACCTGAGGCCGTGTACACAAGGCAGAGAACCTCGACGGGCAGAACACATCGTTCCGCCCGTCGAGGTTCCCTGCCGGCCGTCGAAATCGGCGACCCGCCCGTCGGGAATGGCAACCAGCCATTCTTCCAGGCGGGCCGTTGAGCAAATAGAGAGCCTGCTCTCTATTTCTGCTCGACGGGCTTCCCGACGGGAAGCTCGCCGAGAGTGTACACACGGCCGAGGTCCTCGCTGGAATGCAGCTTCGGTCGTGTGTACACGGCCTCAGAGAATAAAATGGCGGTCATTGCAATATTTTTTGTAATGCCGTATTTGTGCAGCGTTCTTACAAGTGCACTTTTTTTTGGGAAAAAAATAACTTTTTCGAATTAAAAGATAAGACAACAGTAAAGTTAGCCCATTTCTTTTTTTATTTTGTGAAAGATAATTTTATACCGAGTAAATTGATACCCAACATGTCACGCTTCAAAATTGCGCCCCGCCCGTGGAATGGCGTCAAACTTATACCCTTAAAAATCTCCATAGGTGATGTTTAAAAAAAATCTACAGGTTGCATGTTTTGGGTTACAGAGGAGGTCTAGGGCTAGAATTGTTGCTCTTACTCTGACAATCATGGCGGGGATACCTGACATGTGTGGTCTGAACATAGTTTTCATATGCGGGCGCTGCTCACGTATATGTGTTCGCTTCTGTGCGTGTGCTCATTGGGACGGGGCACTTTAAAAAAAAAAATCTTATTTATTTTACTTTATTTTATTGATTTTTTAATTGTTAATTGTTTAAAAAAAATGGGTCACTTTTATTTCTATTACAAGGAATGTAAAACATCCCTTGTAATATAAAAAAAAGCATGACAGGTCCTCTTACATATGAGATCTGGGGTCAAAAAGACCTCAGATCTCATATTTGGACTAAAATGCAATAAGAAAAAAAAATTGCAACCAAAAAATGTCCCTTTAAGACGTATGGGCGAAAGTGACGCTTTGACGTCGCTTCCGCCCTAAAGTGATATGGAGACGGGTGGGGGCCATCTTCCCTTCACTCGTCTCCATACACAGAAACAGAGAAGACCGGATTGCCTCCGCCGTTGCTCCGTTAAGCGCCGGAGGGCGGGGGGGGGGGGCCTCTCCCGCCGCCGATAAAAGTGATCCGCTGCAGAGTCCACTTTTATCTTGTAGCGGACCACCCGCTGAAGAAGAGGATACCGGGGTTATAGTCGCTAGCTGCTACCATAACAACGATATTTCTCTTCAAACAGAGAACGTAAAACTGTGGCATTGGACCAGTGTTCTGTCTATCATCCAGAATCCAGTCCAGGAGACGGGACTTTGTATTAAGGAGGCCGCAGAGTAAACAGGAGATTCTTGCTGTAGATACTCTTTGACGGCGCTTATCCCGCCCCCCCCCTCCCTGCCCTTTCTGAGGCAGCCGTAATCTGAGGTGAGGCTGCACATGGGCATTGGTCAGGCTGCATTCATGGCAATGGTGAGGCTGCAGATGGGCATTGGTAAGACTGCATTCATGGCAATGGTGAGGCTGCAGATGGGCATTGGTAAGGCTACATTCATGGCAATGGTGAGGCTGCAGATGGGCATTGGTAAGGCTGCATTCATGGCAATGGTGAGGCTGCAGATGGGCAATGGTAAGGCTGCATTCATGGCAATGGTGAGGCTGCAGATGGGCATTGGTCAGGCTGCATTCATGGCAATGGTGAGGCTGCACATGGGCATTGGTCAGGCTCCATTCATGGCAATGGTGAGGCTGCAGATGGGCATTGGTAAGGCTGCATTCATGGCAATGGTGAGGCTGCAGATGGGCATTGGTAAGGCTGCATTCATGGCAATGGTGAGGCTGCAGATGGGCAATGGTAAGGCTGCATTCATGGCAATGGTGAGGCTGCAGATGGGCAATGGTAAGGCTGCATTCAGGCAATGGTGAGGCTGCAGATGGGCATTGGTCAGGCTGCATTCATGGCAAACAAAAGAGAAAAATGACAAAGTCGCACCGGCCTAGTGTGTTACTGCTAAAATTAATTTATTAAATTAAAATATAGGAAACCTACTCACAATTGTGGTAGAAGAAATCACAGTAAAACATATGCAGCGTGTTGAACCCGAACCACACTCCAAATCGTCATGGAGGAAGTGAAGAGGGTCACTGCCGGCTGACGTGTTTCAAAGCACAAGGCTTCTTCATCAGGCTGGGTAATTGTGAGTAGGTTTCTTATTTTGTAATTTAATAAATGAATTTTAGCGGTAACATACTAGGCCGGTGCGCCTTTGTCGTTTTTCTCTTTGTTTGCTATTAGGATATCCCCACCCACGAAGGGCAGCAAGGCCAATGGTACAGTTATCATCATTGTTATGGACTATTGATTGTTGGTTAATCCACTCATGCGCAGGAGTATTTGTTTTCTGGTTCAAAAGTGCATTCATGGCAATGGTGAGGCTGCAGCTGGGCATTGTTCAGACTGCATTTATGGCAATGGTGAGGCTGCAAATGGGCACCTGGTAAGGCTGCATTCATGGGCACTGGCCCTTATTTTGCTTCAAAGTTCCCTTTTTAAAATTACATTTTTTTTCCCCTGAAACTTCCCTCCTAAAATGAAGGTACATGTTAAGCCCTGTACACACGATCGGTCCATCCAATGAGAACGATCCGACGGACCGTTTTCATCGGTTCACCGATGAAGCTGACTGATGGACTGATGTGCCTACACACCATCGGTTCATGAACTGATCGTGTCAGAACGCGGTGACGTAAAACACAATGACGTGATGAAAAAAACGAAGTTGAATGCTTCCAAGCATGCGTCGACTTGATTTTGAGCATGTGTGGATTTTGAACCGATGCTCGTGCCTACTAACGATCGGTTTTGACCTATCAGTTTGCCATCCATCAGTTCAATTTTAAAGCAAGCCCTCTGTTTTTGGACCGAAGGATAACGGACCAATTGGGCCCACACACGATCGGTTTGGACCGAAGAAAACGAACTTCAGTGCGTTTTCATCAGTTTGAACCGATCGTGTTAATACGCCTGTGCGTGTTATATGCCGATAAATACAGTGGGCCAAATTCTCAGAAGAGATACGACGGCGTATTTCCAGATCTCTGTTTCTGAGGCGGTGTATCTATGCGACTGATTCTTAGAATCAGTTACGCATAGATTTGGCATAGATCCGACTGGCGTAAGTCACTTACACCGTCGTATCTAAGTTGCAATTTTACGCTGGCCGCTAGGTGGCGTTTCCGTCGATTTCTGCGTCGAATATGCAAATGAGCTAGATACGCGTATTCCCGAACGTATTTGCGCCCCGTCGTCGTAGTTTACGTCGTTTGCGTAAGCGTAAGGTTACCCCTGCTATATGAGGGGTAACCTTGCGTAGGTTCGGCGTACGCCATGTTAAGTATGGACGTCGGGACAGCGTCGTGTTTTTCCGTCGTTTGCGTAACTCGTTCTTGAATAGGGCTTTGCGTAAGTCACGTTCAAGTCAAAACCAATGTACTTGCGGCGTAATTTGGAGCATGTGCAGTGGAATACGTCCACGATGCGCCGTTGGTTCGGCGCGGGGGCACGCTTAATTTAAATACAAGACAGCCGCCTCCTTCCTACTTTGAATTTACGCGGGCTTATGCCGGCCCTTTTACGCTACTCCGCCGCAAGTTAAAAAGCTGCGGAGGCGTAGCGTAAATGTAATAAGCTACGCCAGAAGAAAAATATGCCAATCTACGAGCAGGCCCGGATTTCCCACAAGGCCACCAAGGCAAGGCCTCGGGGCGGCAGGGTGCCAAGGGGCAGCAGTGGCATGGAGTCCCCCGACGGCCGTAACATACAGTTGAGGGCGGTAAGTTGCTGTGTGGGAGAATTGAGTGGGGGAATCCGCTCGCTCGTTAAGTGAATAGGGGGATGTCGTCAAAATCACTTGTCAAATGTGTGCTGCTGTCCGTTCTCCCCTCCCCCCACATACCTTTCTCGGCTTGCTCTGCCTTCGGGACTCCTTCGTCCTCCCCCCAGCCGCCGAGTCTGTCTCCTGTCCCTGCCGCCGATGTACACAGTGAGAGGGGTGAGCTATGCTCTTCCCATCTCAGCTGTGACAGGAGTTCTAGCACAGTGCTAGGACTTCTGTTTTGGAGGTGACAGGGTCTATAAAGAGGACCTGTCACCTCCAATTGCTACCGCACAGGGAATTGTTTTCTCCTGTGTGATAGCAATAAAGTTAAGTGAAAAAAATTGATAAAAAATAATAATAATTAAATTTAAAAAGTAACTAAAAGTAAAGAATAAGAAAAATAATATTCAAAATAATAAGAATATAACACAAAAATAAAAACAAGTAAACGAAAAGCTAAAAATGAATAAAAATAAAAAAAGTGCTAAAAAAGTTAAGAAAAAAAGAAACAAAAAATATTTGAACTAACCGTGCCGCCCCTGTCCCCTCCAGTTGCCATTCTCCGTTGATTTGGGGGGGGGGGGGGTTTGGTGCATTGTGGAACCTGGCCTTGGGGCGGCAGGGAGAGCAAAAATCCGGCCCTGTCTACGAGAATCTGGCCCAGTATTTTAAAAATGGTACAAGAATACAATGGTACACTGGGACCTGAATTCAATTTGCTCCCCCCCCCCCCCAAAATAGAAAATCAAGAGATTGTCTAAAATTGCGCTCTTATCCATTGCTTGCAGCATTCTTTATGGGGGCAAGGTCTGGTCCACTGACGGTGCCCACTGTCTCTCTCGGGCCCTTGGTGGGGTACCAGGCAAAGCCAAGATTACCTCTAAGTATCTCCCTGGAGATCAGCTAAACTCCTAGGCACATTGTGATGTTTACCAATCCCTCGCATCCCCTTAAACAAACCTTTCCCGGCTGTCTCATCCATCCTAATCCTCTCTGATTACACAGGACTCCCCAGGGGGACAGCTTTATCCTCACCGGCAGATCCCATCCCTACGCCACCATCATTCTGCTACAAGGCAGAGCTTATTGCTGGTGTGAATGGCTCCAATCAGGGGAGAGTTACGATCTCGGAGGGGGGAGTGAGGCGGGAGGCAGAGAAAGCCTTTAGGGACTGCAGCTTTCCTTGAATTGTTCCCAATGACTCTTTATAAATTGCCACATAAAGAAGGTTCTATTTTATTTTTTTTATCCATCCTATCTCTGCTCATTTATGCCATTTAGCTTTTCGCAGGGAAGGCAATAATGCCTCTTAACGGATGGATTGCCACCGGGTCATCGCGACTTTATCCCTTTTTTTTCTGTCTGGCAACAGATTTGACTTAACTTTCATCCTTTGGCATTGAAGCTGAAAGTCCAATAATAATCAATGCTTCCCCCAATCCTTAATGTTGACTGCAGAGCTACCGGCATGGCGGGGCCGGCATAAAACATTCAGAGGTAGCAGCTGCTTGTGGCGCTGGAGGAGTCTGATGAGGATTTTTAGAGAGTAAGTGCACTTTGCGATAAAAAATAAAATTTCTTACACATACTGTACAGTATTTCACAAAAGTGAGTACACCCCTCAAATTTTTGTAAATATGTTATTATATTTTATTATATCTTTTCATGTGACAACACTGAAGAAATGACACTTTTCTACAAGAATTTTTGTAAATATATTATTATATTTTATTATATCTTTTCATGTGACAACACCGAAGACAACACTGAAGAAATGACACTTTTCTACAATAATTTTTGTAAATATATTATTATACTTTATTATATCTTTTCATGTGACAACACCGAAGACAACACTGAAGAAATTACACTTTTCTACAATAATTTTTGTAAATATATTATTATATTTTATTATATCTTTTCATGTGACAACACTGAATACAACACTGAAAAAAATGTCAATTTGCTACAATGTAGTGAGTATAGTAGTGAGTGTACAGCTTGTGTAACAGTGTAAATTTGCTGTTCCCCTCAACAGGGCCGCCATCAGGAATTATGGGGCCACTTACACAGCTTCAGGCATGGGACCCCTGGAGCAGAAAATATATATAAAAAGTAAATTATAAAAAGAAATTACAAAAAAAGGGGGGTTGCCTCCGGGGGGCACCTGGGGACCTCTGGGCCCTTTAATAAAAAGAAAAAAAAAAGAAACCTCTGGGCCCTTTAATAAAAAATAAATAAAAATAAATATATAAAAAAAATGTATAAAAAAAAAATAAAAAAAGAGGGGTTGCCATCCGGGGCCCTGGGGACCTCTGGGCCCTTTAATTAAAAAAAGAAAAAAAAGAAAATAAATATATATATATATATATATATATATATATATATATATAAATAAACATTTATAAAAAAAAAGGGGGGGTTGCCACATGGGGCCCTGGGGACCTCTGGGCCCTTTAATAATATATATATATATATATATATATATATATATATATATATATATATATATATATATATAGAAAAAAATCTATAAAAAAAACAATTTTTTTAATTAAAAAAAGGAGGGTTGCCATCGGGGGCCCTGGGGACCTCCGGGCCATTTAATAATAATAAAAATATATATATATATATATATATATATATATAAAATATTTTTTTTATTTAAAAAAAGAATATATATATATATAAAAAAAGTATTATTTTTTTTATAAACAAAGGGGGGGGGGGGGTTGTCATCCAGGGCCCTGGGGACCTCAGGGTCCTTTAATAAAAAATAAATAAATAAATATATTAAAAAATATATTTTTTTTTATAAAATATAAATAAAAAAAAGGGGGTTGCCATCTGGGGCCCTGGAGACCTCCATACCCCTTACAAAAAAAAGGGGGTTGCCATCCGGGCCCCTGGGGACCTCCGGGCCCCTTACAGGTGTACTGATGGCGTAAATACTAAGAATAGCCGGCGTATCTTTTTTCTGTATTCAGAAAACAAGATACACTGGATTTCCACTAAGATACAAGCGGCGTAAGTCACTTACACCGTTGTATCTTAGTTGCATATTTACGCTGGCCGCTAGGTGGTGCTTACGGCATTTTATGCGTAAATTATGCAAATGAGCTATTTACAGCGATTCCCGAACGTAGTTGCGGCCGGCGGTCGTAGTTTACGTCATTTGCGTAAGCGTTATTCCGGCGTAAGGTTACCCCTGCTATAGGAGGCGTAGCCAATGTTAAGTATGGACGTCGGGACAGCGTCGAATTGTACGTCGGTTACGTCGTTTGCGTAAATCGTTCAGGAATGGGGCTCGACGTAAGTTACGTTCACGTCGTTTACATTGACAAAAAGGCGACGAGATTTTGCGCATGCGCTCTGGGAACGTCCACGGACGGCGCATGCGCCGTCCAAAAAAAAGTCAATTACGTGGGGTCATGATTCATTTACATGAATCACGCCCACACCATCCCCATTTGAATTACGCAGCCTTCCGCTAAACAAGTACGTTACGCCGCCGTAAATAAGGGCTCAAGTTCTTTCTGAATACAGAACTTGCGCCCAAAGTTACAGCGTCTGTGACTGTATCCCTGTGCGCATGCTCAGAATTACGCCGGCTAGAATACCTAAGATACGTCGAACGCTGCATACGATGTGAGAGCAACTTACGCCTAGGCGCATTCACGTACGCCTTACGTAAACGAGGTAAAATTTGACGGCTGTTCCGACGTCCATACCTTAACATGAGCTGCGCCTCATATAGCAGGGGTAACTTTACGCCGAACGTACGCCTTACATAAACGGCGTAGCTTACAGCGACGGTCGCATCTACGTTCGTGAATCGGCGTATCTTGGTCATTTGCATATTTATAATGGGAACACTGAATGTTTCCAGCGTAACTAGGCGCCAACGATACGCCGGCGTAGGCAAGTTAAGTCGGACGACTGAAGCCATGTTTTTCGGCGTATCTTGCTTTGTGGATCGGCATAAAGATGCGACGGCGCACATTTGAAATTACGGCGGCGTATCTGGAGATACGCCGGAGTAAAGCCTTTGTGGATCCGGGCCATCCACCAAAATAAAGCTCTATTTGTGGGGAAAAAAATGACAATTTTGTTTGGGAGCCACGTCGCGCGACCGCGCAATTGTCAGTTAAAGCGACGAAGTGCCGAATCGCAAAAATCGGCCTGGTCATTTGGCAGCCAAATCCTCCGGGGTTGAAGTGGTTAAGCCTCTGCAAAATCTGATAGAAATTCACGGTGTAACTGCAAGCTCTGCAGCACAGGGAATCCCAGGGTTGCCGTTTTCTGCTTCCTTATATAGTAGCGCACATATTGGGAATGGTAATAATGAAGGGTCACACAGAGAAAAGAGAGAGGGAAGAGATTACCCTCCCCTTAGATGAATACAACAGCGGTGATATTACTCCCCGAGGGGAGAAGACTGCGTCTTTCCATCCAGAAATAAAGAATCACTTTCCTCAATGATGAGTTTGTTTTCCAGCCGCCCCAAGAGAACCGAAAATCCAGCACTGGAAATACTGCAGCCGTGAGACAGATGGGCAGAAGAAGCATTAAACAGAGGAACTGAGCGCCGCTGATAAACATCACTTGTAATCGCTCATCTGGGACTCTCTCATTTACAAGAAGACTTCTGAGTTTAGAGCCCGGAATATAATCCTGGCGGCACAAGGTGCCAAATTCATGTTTGTGGGTGGATGTCGTTTTGGCAGGAAAATACAAGACCGCAACTCACCCTGCTAGTCTTTGTGCAAAATTGCAAGGCTACTTTACAATGGGGGGGGGGGGCCCAATAAGCATTGTAAAGAAAAAAATATATATTTGCATGAGCCACAGAACACGTAGGCCCTGTACACACAATCGGTTTGTCCGATGAAAACAGATCGATAGACTGTTTTCATCGGTCAAAAAGATCATGTGTGAGCCCCATCGGTTTGTCGGTTAAAAAAAATATATAACATGTTTTTAAATTTTTCCTATGGATAAAAAAACGATAGAAAAAAACGATCGTCTGTGTGGAAGTCCATCGGTCAAAAATCCATGCATGCTCAGAATCAAGTCAACGCATTCTCGAAAGCATTGAACTTTACTTTTCCCAGCGAGTCGTAGTGTTTTACGTCACCGCGTTTGGACACGGTCGGATTTTAGACCGACGGTGTGTAGGCAAGACTGGGGAAAGTCAGTTTCATCGGATATCCGACGAAAAAATCCATCAGATTAGATTCCATCAGATATCCGATTGTGTGTACAGGGCTTTAGGCCCCTTTCACACTGACACGTTTTTCAGGTGGTATAGCGCAAAAAATAGAGCCTAAATACCGCCTGAAAAAAACCTGCCCTGCAGTCTTCAGTGTGATGAATGTGGTTTTCAGTAGCACATGGTTCCTCAATGCTCTGAAGAGATTGTTCATACCAAATCGCCTTTCAGATAGCTTACTCAGTCACAACTCACAAGAGAGAAGATCTGGCGATGTTTATTCGTCGTATGATCCGTAGAATACAAGTTACAACAGGTAAAAGAACGATTCTTCCATGCAGGTAGCGGAGATGCAAACGGGTCACATGAAGTACAGCATAAAATGACTGATACAGAAGAGAGGGGGAGGAGAAAACTCAGCAGCATGCTAACTACGGTGTCACAAGAGACAAACTAAGATGGACATTAACCACTTAAGACCCGGACCAAAATGCAGGTAAAGGACCTTGCCCCTTTTTGCGATTCGGCACTGCGTCGTTTTAACTGACAATTGCGCGGTCGTGCGACGTGGCTCCCAAACAAAATTGGCGTCCTTTTTTCCCCACAAATAGAGCTTCCTTTAGGTGGTATTTGATCACCTCTGCGGTTTTTATTTTTTGCGCTATAAACAAAAATAGAGCGTCAATTTTTAAAAAAATGCAATATTTTTTACATTTTGCTATAATAAATATCCCCCAAAAATATATATAAAAAAAAAAAATTTCCTCAGTTTAGGCCGATATGTATTCTTCTATCTATTTTTGGTAAAAAAAAATCGCAATAAGTGTTTATCGGTTCGTTTTCGCAAAATTTACAGCGTTTACAAAATAAGGGATAGTTTTATTGCATTTTTATAAAAAAAATTTTACTACTAATAGCGGCGATCAGCGATTTTTTTCGTGACTGCGACATTATGGCGGACACTTCGGACAATTTTGACACATTTTTGGGACAATTGTCATTTTCACAGCAAAAAATGCATTTAAATTGCATTGTTTACTGTGAAAATGACAGTTGCAGTTTGGGAGTTAACCACAAGGGGGCGCTGTAGGATTTGAGTGTTTCCTGTGTGTGTTTACAACTGTAGGGGGGTGTGGCTGTAAGTGTGACGTCATTGATCGCGTCCCCCTATAACAGGGATGACGCGATCGATGCTGCGGCCACAGTGAAGCACGGGGAAGCTGTGTTTACACACAGCTCTCCCCGTTCTTCAGCTCCGAGGACGGATCGCCGCACTGCAGCGGCGATCGGGTCCGCGGTCCCGGTCCTGGAGCTTCGGACCGGGTCACGGGTGCGCGCTGCGGGCGCGCGCCCATAACCCACGGCTGGGTACTAAAACCAATGTATATATACATTGATGTGCCCAGCCGTGCCATTCTGCCGACGTATATGTGCAGTAGGCGGTCCTTAAGTGGTTAAAGAGACAGTACATAATAATAAAAACAATATCATGTAACATGACAAGGACCACTCCAAAAGTCCTGCTAGCCGCATCTTTGGAGCAGTGCAGGAGCGCGGTGTTTACCGCTCCTTGCCATTGAAAGCAATAGGAAACCGCAGTAACCGACGGTATTAACCCTTTTTCGGCTGCTAGCGGGGGCTAAAACCGCACCGCTAGCGGCCGAATATTGCGGTAAAAACGACAGTATATCGGCGCTAAAAATAGCGCCGATATACCGCGAGCGTGCCTCCTGCACCTAGTGTGAAAGGGTCCCTCACGCTACATACAGTGGGGATCGAAACTTTGGGCACCCCAGGTAAAAATTTGTATTAATGTGCATAACGAAGCCTAGGAAAGATGGAAAAATCTCCAAAAGGCATCAAATTACAGATTAGACATTCTTATATGTCAAAAAAAGTTACATTTTATTTCCATCATTTACACTTTCAAAATTACAGAAAACAAAAAAATGGCGACTGCAAAAGTTTGGGCACCCTGCAGAATTGATAGCATGCACTGCCCCCTTTGCAAAGCTGAGACCTGCCAGTGTCATGGATTGTTCTCAATCATCGTCTGGGAAGACCAGGTGATGTCAATCTCAAAGGTTTTAAATGCCCAGACTCACCTGACCTTGCCCCAACAATCAGCACCATGGGTTCTTCTAAGCAGTTGTCTAGAAAACTGAAAATAGTTGACGCTCACAAAGCTGGAGAAGGCTATAAGAAGATAGCAAAGCGTTTTCAGATGTCAATATTCTCTGTTTGGAATGTAATTAAAGGGTTTGTAAAGGATTTTTTATTTTTTTCATCTTAATAGCTTCCTTTACCTTAATGCAGTGCTGTTTTCGTGTCCTCATTGTTCGTTATTGCTCCCAAGTTGCTGTAATTCTTCTCTGATCTCCACACTTCCTGGTTGTCTGTTTCCTGATAACCACAGTACTGGGAGCTTTCTCTCTGTGGTCACTAATCAAGGAGGTGTGATTACTGTGTGTCTAAAACCCCTCAGCACCAATCACTTTCGTTTTCCAAACCATCACTGCCCTGTATTGGCTCTGTGGCTCTGTACAGCAGAGAGACAGGAAACAGCATGCAAAAACGAAACTGAAACTGCAGGTACATTATATGATTGATTTTTATCTATTTTTAATCATTTTTAAAAGGAATCAGTTAACTATTATGTCTCTATACCCTGTAAACAGTCATTTCAGCAAAAAAAATTCCTTTACAACTCCTTTAAGAAATGGCAGTCATTAGGAACAGTGGAAGTTAAAGCAAGATCTGGAAGACCAAGAAAAATATCAGACAGAACAGCTCGCAGGATTGTGAGAAAAGCAATTCAAAACCCACGTTTGACTGCACGATCCCTCCAGAAAGATCTGGCAGACACTGGAGTTGTGGTATAAAGACTATAAAGAGATACTTGTACAAATATGGTCTTCATGGAAGAGTCATCAGAAGAAAACCTCTTCTACGTCCTCACCACAAAAATCAGCGTTTGAACTTTGCAAATGAACATATAGACAAGCCTGATGCATTTTGGAAACAAGTTCTGTGGACCGATGAGGTTAAATTATAACTTTTTGACCGGAATAAGCAAAGGTACGTTTGGAGAAGAAAGGGCACATAATTTAATGAAAAGAACCTTTTTCCAACTGTTAAGCATGGGGGTGGATCAATCATTCTTTGGGGTTGTATTGCAGCCAGTGGCACAGGGAACATTTCACGAGTAGAAGGAAAAATGGATTCAATAACATTTCAGCAAATTTTGGATGGTAACTTGATGCCATCTGTGAAAAAGCTGAAGATAAAGAGAGGATGGCTTCTACAAATGGATAATGATCCTAAACACACCTCAAAATCCACGTGGGGATTACATCAAGAGGCGTAAACTGAAGGTTTTGCCATGGCCTTCACAATCTCCTGACCTCAACATAATTGAAAATCTATGGATAGACCTTAAAAGAGCAGTGCGTGACAGACAGCCCAGAAATCTCAAAGAACTGGAAGACTTTTGTAAGGAAGAATGGGCAAAGATACCTCAAACAAGAATTGAAAGACTCTTGGCTGGCTACAAAAAGCGTTTACAAGCCGTGATAGCTACCAAAGGGGGCAGTACAAGATATTAACTCTGCAGGGTGCCCAAACTTTTGCAGACGCCATTTTTTTGTTTTCTGTAATTTTGAAAGTGTAAATGATGAAAATAAAATCTAACTTTTTTTTGACATATTATAAGAATGTCTAATCTGTAATTTGATGCCGTTTGGAGATTTTTCCATCTTTCCTTGGATTTGTTATGCACGTTAATACAAATTTTTACCTGGGGTGCCCAAACTTTTGATTCCCACTGTAGCTATGTAAGTTGAACCTATAAAGGAGTCTCCCACATACATAAAGGTTATGATTCTGCAATCCCACTGTCTATTGCAGGGAACAATATACAGAATCATGAAAGTATGTCAAACAAATTACAATTTGTTTCTGAAAAAAGAAAAGAAACCTTTCGTATTTTACCACTTCAATACAGAGAACCTTTATCCCCTTCCTTCCCAGGCCAATGTTTAGCTTTAGACCCAATTTTTTTCACACAAATTCTTTTGGTGGTATTTTATCACTGCTGTTTTTTTTTTTTTTGCTAAACAAACGAAAAAATTATGAAAATGTTGGTAAAATTTTTTTTGTAAATACGTAATTTTTCCCCTTCACTGATGAGGCTGCACTGATGGGCACTGATGAGGCCGCACTGATGGGCACTGATGAGGTGGCAATAATGAGGAGACACTAATATACCACACTGATGGGCACTGATATGTGGCACTGATATGCAACACTGGTGGGCCCTGATAGGTGGCACATATGGGCAATGAAAGGTGGCACTGATGAGCAGGCACTGAAAGGCAGCACTGACTTGCATCACTTCTTCTGAGCACAGATTGGCATCACTTCTGGGCACAGATTGGCATCACTTCTAGGCACTGACTGACATTACTGATTGGACACTGTTGGGGCTTCACTGATAATCAGTGCCCTGATTACCTGTACAGTGTCCCCTGTGAGGAGAGGCTGTTGATGCCATCTGTTTTATCTAGCAGATGATTTCTCAACTGGGGTGCCATTTGGGCTTCACCAAGGTGCCGTGAGCAAGAGATCTAATTTTTCCTGAAGTAGCATCATGAGTTTCCATGGTGTTGGGTAGGTTGGGGGGTACTGTGAAGTAATGTTAGGTTCTGAAGAAATACAAGTCCTCTACACATAGGCGTGTGCACAGGGTGTGCCAGGTGTGCCCAGGCACACCCTCATCACTCCCTGCAGTGCAGATTCCCTCTGCTGCCTGGTGTCCCCTCCCACATTATGGCTGGCTTCCCTCCTCTCCCATTGGCTACCTCAGTGGGCACACATAGATGATACTTCAGGATGAGTGCTGGAAGGGGTAATGTCACTTACCGGCCCCTCCCTTTCTGAATGAACACTGTGAGAGATCAGTACCATGATTTTAGGCTTTAAGGTGCACACCCTAATGCAACAGGCTGCGCACACCTATGCCTCTACACCACTCACTCACCCTGCAGCCATACATAATCTTCCGGTCCTGTGGGGCTTAATAGAGCTGAAGGACCTATCATAAGCACTCAGCAAGAGTGCTGGCTATGCCTGCCCCCACCCCCCCCCCCCCCTCCTCCATTCATAGACACTTTATTATAGATTGTATGAATTAAACCCACTCTGTGAAAGGTCCCTGACACTGGCAGGCAAGGAGTTAACACTAGGGGGAGATCAGGAGGCTAACTGTGTTCCCTGGGTGTGTTCTTACTGTATGGGGGATGGGTTTACCGAAACACCACAGAGATCCCTGTTCCTGATCACAAAACCTTGGAAAGGCTCAGGAATTGAGTATTTCTGAGTATTTCCAAACGACTCCGCTCCGCCCCGCCCCGTCCCACCCCCGCCTCTGGCCAAATGCAGTACTGCACACAGCTGTGGCTTGAATCTTTCTCGTTTTGCGAGACAAACCGGGTCAAGATTTAAAAAAAAAAAAATGCTCGCATTGCGAAATGCTCGTTACTCGCAATCCGAGGTTTCACTGTATTTAAAGAGGAGGTTCACCCTAAATATACGCTTTTCCATGTGATCCAGCATACTGGCGTCAGCGCCAGTATGCTGTTTTTTTTTTTTTTAATGCCCCACTTACTGTCTAATCTTTAACTTTGATTTATCCCCCCAGCGGGGGATGGCGCCTGTATAGCCCGTCACTGGTTCCGAAAATACCTGATTTAGGACTCGGGTATTTCCGCCGCAATAAGGCGCCTGTGCACAGACCTAGGAGCTGACTGCGCAGGCGCCGTATTTCTCTGAGTCCTACGGCTATGGCGCGTCACGCCCTCCGAAAAAAGCCGAAATAGGACTCGGAGAAATACGGCGCCTGCGCAGTCAGTTCCTAGGTCTGTGCGCAGGCGCCGTATTGCGCCGGAAATACCCGAGTCCTAAATCGGGTATTTTCGTAAACCAGTGACAGGCTATACAGGCGCCATCCACCGCGGGGGAGCTAAATCAAAATTGAAGATTAGACAGCAAGTGGGGCATTAAAAAAAAAAAAAAAAACAGCATACTGGCGCTGACGCCAGTATGCTGGATCACATGGAAAAAGACTATATTTAGGGTGAACCTCCGCTTTAATTCTGTAAAAATTGCAGACTATAACTGAGATGCTGCCAGAAATGGTCCCAATGCATCTTTTCCCAGACTCACCAGAAGCTGCGCTGGCATTAAATACACGGCAGGATTTGCGTGATTCATTTTTACAGGCTTTACCCTTAAAATATGTCAGTGTAAGGCGCTGCTCCTGCAGATATCAGTACATATCAGCCAGCATGCTATGCGGCATTCATCGGCCATTCCAACATCATATATCACGTTCAATGTGAAAAAATCACAGAGAGAAATGAAGGCCAGGGGTAGGTTTAATCTACTGTGCGTGTCACTCTTCCCTGGTTAATACCACGCAATGTGAGATTATAACCGCTCTTCGTGTATTATATTTATACGGCTTCCATTTCTCCCGCTGAACTGCTTACGGGATTTACAGCGGTGGAGTTTATGTGTATGTATGATGTGTGTGGTGACATTTCCCAATAAAGCATATCCATGCACATACACAACCAAGTGAGACAGCCAGGCTGTGACCTGGCCAATTCCTATCAGCATGCACCACAACGGCAAAGTGATTATCGCCATGAAGTAGCAGCTCTGCGTCCTTCAAATCCCACCTGGGACGTTATCCCCATGGAGTTTGTATGTTCTCTATGGGTTTGTTACAAAAAACAGACATACTAGTGGGGTTGATTTACTAAAGGCAAATAGACTGTGCGCTTTGCATGTGCATTTGTACTCTTTTTTTTTTTTACTTAGTAAATTTCAATGTGCTAAAGCTTTACTTTGTAAAGAATACCCAATCAGGTGCAAGGAAAAAAAAATATGGGGCCAGATTCAGGTACGAGTTACAATGGCGTATCTCCAGATACGCCGTCGTAACTCTGAGTGAGCGGCGTTGTATCTATGCGCCTGGTTCTGATGCCGCGTACACACGATCACTTTTTGTGATGAAAAAAAACGACGTTTTAAAAAACGTCATTTAAAATGATTGTGTGTGCGCAAAATGTAATTTTATGTCTTCTGAAAAAAAAAATGTTGTTTTTTGTGTCATAAAAAATGATTGTGTGTGGGCAAAACAACGTTTTTAAACCCGCGCATGCTCAAAAGCAAGTTATGAGACGGAGCTTCAATGGAACAGAGTGCCGTCGTACGTGTTGTACGTAACCACGCTTTGCAAGAGCATTTTCAGAAAACGATGGTGTGTAGGCAACGTCGTTTTTTAAAATGAAGTTTAAAAACCGTTGTTTTGTTTCGTGAGATAAAACTGCGTTTTTTTTTACATCACAAAAAGTGATCGTGTGTACGCAGGATTAGAATCAGTTACGCATAGATTTGTCTTAGATCCGACCGGAGTAAGTCTCTTATGCCGTCGTATCTTAGTTGCATATTTACGCTGGCCGCTAGGTGGCGTTTCCGTCGATTTACGCATCAAAAATGCAAATGAGCTAGATATGCCGATTCACGAATGTACTTGCGGCCGGTCGTATTTTTTTACGTCGTTTGCGTAAGCGTAAGTCCGTCGTAAAGTTACCCCTGCTATATGAGGCGTACGTAATGTTAAGTATGGACGTCGGGACATCGTAGAATTTTCCGTCATTTACGTCGTTTGCGTAAAACGTTCGCGAATATGGCTTTGCGTAAGTTACGTTCACGTCGAAACCAATGAGTATTTGCGACGTATCCCAGTGCGCATGCTCAAAATTACGTCGCAAAAAATACGGGGCCAAATTCAGGTACGAGTTACAACGGTGTATCTCCAGATATGCCGTCGTAACTCTGAGTGAGCAGCATCGTATCTATGCGCCTGATTCTTAGAATCAGTTACGCATAGATTTGTCTTAGATCCGACCGGCGTAAGTCTCTTACACCGTCGTATCTTGGTTGCATATTTACTCTGGCCGCTAGGTGGCGCTAATGTCGATTTACGCGTTGAAAATGCAAATGAGCTAGATACGCTGATTCATGATCGTACTTGTGGCCGGTCGTATATTTTTACGTCGTTTGCGTAAGCGTAAGCCCAAATTCCATGACCCCATGCAAATGATGGGCTGAGCTTCAAAAAACGAACTGCGCATGCGTCGTATCTTGGAGGCATCCCAGTGCGCATGCTCACAGTCACGTCGAAATAACTGCCTAAGATACGTCAATACACTGCCTATGACGTGAACGTAACCTACGCCCAGCCCTTTTCACGTACTACGTAAACAGCGTAAGAAATCGACGGCGTTCATTCCCTGGTCCATACCTTTGAATGGGTTGCGCCTCCTATATGAGGAATAACTTTATCCAGGATGTAACCCTTACGCAAATTCGCTTAAAACATGCACCGGGCGCAAGTACGTTCGTGAATCGGCGTATCATACACATTTGCATATTTAAAATGGGTACGCCGAATGCGTCCAGCATAACTATGCGCCCACGATACGCCGGCGTAGGCAAGTTACTGAAGTCTCCTCTCCCCATTCACTAGCCACTAGCCGTTCTACTTTATTACAGTAGAACGGCTGGTACTAGTACTCCTAGGCCCTGTACACACGATCAGACCGGTCTGATGAAACTGGTCCGACGGACCGTTTTCATCGGACCACGTTGAAGTGGTCTGATGGTCTGATGTGCGTACACACCATCGGGCCAAAAATCCGATCAGGTCAGAACGCGGTGATGTAGAACAAAACGACGGGCTGAAAAAACGAAGTTCAATGCGTCGACTTGATTCTGAGCATGCGCGGGTTTTTGGTCCGATGGTTTTGTGTACTAACCATCGAATCTGTCCGACGGACAGGAGTCCGTCGGACAGATTTTAAAGCATGTTTTGAAACTTTGGTCCGACGAACAACGGTCCGATAGACCGTACATACCATTAAACTGGTCCGATGAAACTAGTCTGCAGACCAGTTTCATCAGACCGGTCTGATCGTGTGTACGCGACCTTATAGGCAGTACCAGTGGGGAAGCTAGACATTATTTCACCCGGGGCAAAGAATCTGTTCGGTGCCCCCCTTATGGGACAAGATCAGGCAGAAGTGAGAAACTCAAAGGCCATAGCTGTTGAGTCAGCTGTCTGTCCCCTCCCTAATGCTCCTCTGGTCCTCCCCCTGCTTCTCTGTTCCCCCCAGGTGAGCGCTGCGGGGAGGGAGAGAAGGTGAGCGCTGCGGGAAGGGATAGACAGAGGAGCGGAGGGGGGCGGCGGTCCGCTGTCACTGAAGCCGGCCCACTTAGCCATCGGCCCACCGGGAAACTCCCTGTAGCCCCAATGGCCAGTCCATCCCTGATAGCGGGACCTGCACCCGATCTGATGGAAGGATCAGCCTGGGGGGGGTGACATTGTGGGCTCCCTGGACAGGTAAGTGTCCTTATTCAAAGTCAGTAGCTACAGTGTTATAATATTAACTGCTTGCCGACCAGCCGCCGCAGTTATACGGCGGCAGGCCGGCTCTCCTGGGCGGGAGCCCGTAGCTCTACGTCTGCACTTCTGCGGCCGCTAGGGGGGCGTGCGCGTGCCCGGCGGGCACGATCGCCGCCGAGGACACGCGATCGCTCGTTACAGAGCGGGGACCGGGAGCTATGTCTGTAAACACATAGCTCCCGGTCCTGTCAGCGGGGGAAATGCTGATCTTCCATTCATACAATGTATAAACAGAAGATCAGTGATTTCCCCTAGTGAGTCCACCTCCCCATACAGTTAGAACACACCCAGGAACACACTTAACCCCTTCCCCGTCCCCTAGTGTTAACCCCTTCACTGCCAATGGCATTTTTATAGTAATCCAATGCATTTTTATAGCATTGATCGCTAAAAAAATGCCAATGGTCCCAAAAATGTGTCAAAAGTGTCCGAAGTGTCCGCCATAAGGTCGCAGTACTGAAAAAAAATGATGTTCGCCGCCATTACTAGTAAAAAATAAATAAATAATAAAAATGCCATAAAACTACCCCCTCTTTTGTAAACGATATAACTTTTGCGCAAACCAATCAATAAACGCTAATTGCGATTTTTTTTTACGAAATATATGTAGAAGAATACGTATCGGCCTAAACTGAGGGAAAAAAAATGTATATATATTTTTGGGGGATATTTATTACAGAAAAAAGTTAAAAAATATTGCATTTTTTTCAAAATAGTCGTTCTATTTTTGTTTATAGCGCAAAAAATAAAAACCGCAGAGGTGATCAAATACCACCAAAAGAAAGCTCTATTTGTGGGAAAAAAAGGACGCCAATTTTGTTTGGGAGCCACGTCACATGACTGCGCAATTGTCAGTTAAAGCCACGCAGTGCCGAATCGCAAAAAGTGCTCTGGTCATTGGGCAGCAATATGGTCCGGGGGTTAAGTGGTTAATTTATTAATTTTCAAAAACATTTTTTTTTGCAAAACTACCATAGACTCTTAGCTGAAATACGCATGCAGCCTAAACCATAGCCTCGGCTGTGAAAGGAAAGCGCCAAGACTGAGAAGATCTGTGTAAAGTTTATTTTCTAACCTCCAGGAAAGAAAGATAAATTCTAATGTAAATGTAGAAGTATTTGATCCGTCTGCCGGCATAGGCCTATTATATTATGCTTCGGGTAGTCTGGAAATATATTTATTTACACGTGAAGGGAGAAAATATTACAATGCAAAATGAGTAAAACAATGTGTGATATTATCAGACCCAATATTTGTTTCTGTTCTCCGGCATTTCCCTGTACAACCCTTTTATTTCAGCTCATGCATGCATAAAACAAAGTGGTGTAAAACAGATGTAAAAATGAGAAAGCAGACACCAAGGAGAAACACGTTGTTTTCTGTGCTTCTGGGAATGTGCTGACCCAGTCTTCCTGCAGGTAAAACCAATGGGGTAAAAAACTACACAGGAGAATTGTTTGTATTTTCAGACGACAGCTGTACTGATTAAACGAAAATCGTACAGTCTGGTATCATACGAGATTTTTTTTTGCGTTTTTCGGATAATATCGGATGAACTGTAGTAAACGTCTCTCGGCTGTCTGTCCTATGAGGCTGCATGACCCATGAGGCCGCGTACACACGTCCGAGAACCTCGTCGGGCTAAACCCATCGTTCCGTCCGACGAGGTTCTCGGCCGGCCGTCGAGTTCGTCGACCAGGCTGTCGAAAAAGGCGTCGATCCATTAGTCCCGATGGCCCGTCGAGGAAATAGAGAACCTGCTCTCTATTTTGGCTCGACGAGCTTCCCGACGGGACGCTCGACGAAAATGTACACACGATCGAGCTTCTCGGCAGAATATGGATCCCAGCGTGCTCCTCGCTGGATTCTGCCGAGAAGCTTGGTCGTGTGTACGCGGCCTTACTCTGTCTGGACAGTGCTGATTGGCCTTGTGCTAATCACATGCACCCTCCCAAAATAAAAAATAGAATAAAAAACTCTCTAGCACAGGGTTTGACAAATTTGCTTGGAATCTAGGAGCCAACTAAAAAAGTTAGGAGCCAGAAAACGCGCCCCGTCCTGACGAGCTTGCGCACAGAAGCAAACACATACGTGAGTAGCGCCCGCATATGTAAACGGTATTCAAACCACACATGTGAGGTATCGCGGCGATTGGTAGAGCGAGAGCAATAATTCTAGCCCTAGACTTCCTCTGTAACTCAAAACACGCAACCTGTAGAATTTTTTAAACGTCGCCTATGGAGATTTTAAAGGGTAAAAGTTTGACGCTATTCCGCGAGCAGACGCAATTTTGAAGCGTGACATGTTGGGTATCAATTTACTCGGCGTAACATTATCTTTCACAATATTAAAAAAAAATGTGATAACTTTACTGTTGTCTTATTTTTAAATTTTTTAATGCGCTTGTAAGGCCGCTGCGCAAATACGGCGTGACAGAAAGTATTGCACTGATCACCATTTTATTCTCTAGAGTGTTAGAATAAAAAATATATATAATGTTTGGGGGTTCTAATTAGAGGGAAGGAGATGACAGTGAAAAATTACACATTACACGCTATTACATGCTGTTTTGCTTGTAATGCCAACGGCCACCACCATATAGCGCAGGTCACAGAAGGAAGCTTGGCACTTCACAAGGCCGCAAAGCCTGTGCCTCAGTGCACCCCCACCTCCCAAGCCGTGCGATCACCGCGTTTGGCGGGCCCGCGGCGGCCGGTAATTGAGGCCGCGGCTTTGCGGCCCTGTAGGCCGCAAAGCTGCGGCCTCAATTACCGGCAAATGCGGGCGCCAGGTCACAATTTCTTGTCGCAATTGCGACCTGGCGCCCGGATTTTCTCGAGCCTTGCTCTAGCAATACACACCAATCTGAGCATGTGCAAAGTGCCTCAGATGCTTTGTTCTATCCACAGATGGATTGGGGACTGTAAAAGTAGGGGAGGATCAGAGAAGACGGGTTTAAACAGCCTTTTTACACAATGCAGAAGAAGATTAACCCTTTAGGTTCCACAGTGAGTATAACAAGCATTCTTTACTGCATATACAGACTGATTTTACTTTAACCCTTAGAGCAGGGGTGTCAAACTCAATTTCATCGTGGACCGCATCAGCATTATGATTGCCCTCAAAAGGCCTGGTTGTATCAGTAAGATTAGATGTCCAGCACATCCCCTCCCCTTACATTAAATGTCAAGAGCCACCCCACCATCAGAAGTCCCCCACTCTCCCTTACATCACATTCCACCCCCCTTTCCTTAGGCTGCTGCTGGGAAGAAGCTGGATGCATTGCTTGAAAGCAGAAAGTAGGGGTCTGGAGGAGGACCAGAGGAGGGCTGGAGCTCTCCTGCAGCTGCAGGAGAGGTGCGAGGGCCACATGAAATGGCCTGGAGGGCCGGATTCGGCCCGCGGGCCTTGTGTTTGACACCTGTGCCTTAGAGGGTATCCTACCAAAATTGAAATTCCTGTTGCAGAAGATGGCTAAAATGTTACTTGTATCTTAGTGCAGATTAAAAAGAAATAGTGAGCCAATTCCAATTACACAAGAAATTACAATTGTGAACAAACGCATTTTTTTTTTTTTTTTGCTAAATCTTTTTTATTACATTTTTCATTGGCATACAAAATTAGCGCACGCAGGGCCACCGATTATTCACAAACTGAAGCATTTATGAAAGGACAGAGTCAGTGATTGGTACTAATCACTGACCATTCAGGAAAGGAAGGGGCTGGTAAATGAAACATTTACTGGCCCCTTCTCTGGCCTCTCACCTCTCTCCTGGCCCACTCTCATTCCAAAGGTGAGGTTACCATCACTGACTCTGTCCATTCAGGAAAGGAAGGGGCTGGTAAATTACACATTTATCGGTCCCTTCCCTAGCCTCTCTCCCCTCTCCTGGCCCTCTCTCATTTCAAAGGTGAGGTAATCATCACTGACTCTGTCCATTCAGGAAAGGAAGGAGCTGGTAAATGACACATTTACCAGCCCCTTCAGTGCTCTCCATTCTGACGCATCCTGGGCCCCCCTCCCCTCTCCCGTCAGCTGCTGAGGGGGATGCTTTCAGAACAGAGCGCAGGGAAAGGGACAGTATATGTGTAATTTACAACCCTTTCCTTTTCTGAATGGACAGAGTCAGTGATGGTTACCTCACCTTTGGGATGGGAGAGGGCCAGGAGAGAGAACAGGAACCCGATTATAGCAGGAGGTGGATAGGAGGGGCTGCAGGGTGGCATGTAGAGCAACTGATCCCCATCATTTTCCTCCTGCAGCCACTGAAAGACTGTGTGAGGAAAATGGTAGGGAATCTGTTCCTCCATATTCGGCCCTCACCACCTATGCTATCCAGGTGTACAGGGGGCTGCACAGGTCCGCTGGAGCATGGGATGGGGGTCACAATTGCGACCCCTGTATGTACATCCTTGCCTAATACCTTGTTTCTCCAAAAATAAGCCCTACCCTGAAATTAAGACCTAGCATGAGTTTCCAGGATGGCTGCAATATAAGCCCTATCCCAAAAATAAGCCCTAGTTAAAGTGGGAGTTCACCCCAAAATCAACTTTCTGCAGTTAGATCCAGCATACTGCTGACATCTGCAGTATGCTGGTATTTTTTATTTTTTGGTACTTATCGTTTTAGCAGTATTTCTTCTATGGCTCCGAGCGGGGAATCCTGCGGGGGAATGGGCGTTCCCGAAGTTGATTGACGGCCTTCGATAGCGCGTCACGGTTTCCGAAAATAGCCGAAGTGACGCTCGGCTGTTTACGGCTCCTGCGCCTGCCATGTAGAGCTGACTGCGCAGGCGCCGTAAATTGCCAAGCGTCACTTCGGCTATTTTCGGGAAAGCCATGACGCGCAATCGAAGGCCGTCAATCAACTTGCTTGTCTACGGGAACGCCTATACCAGGAAGTAATCGCCGCTCGGAGCCATAAAAGAAATACGGCTAAAACGATAAGTACCAATAAAAAGACCAGCATACTGCAGATGTCAGCAGTATGCTGGATCTAACTGCAGAAAGTTGATTTTTGGGTGAACTCCTGCTTTAAAGTCCTTGTAAAAACATGTAATCCGTTCTGTAAAAAAAAAATATATAATGTGTGTCTCCTTGTGTAACTTTATTGTGGAAAATACCTTATTTACAGCACTGCTGGGCGCTCACATGACCCGCCGGAGCTCTTCTCTCCTCCCGGCTGATGTCAGCTGTTTTTTTTTTCAATAAAACTTTATTAAGCCCCTTCCCACTGCAGTACTCAGAGTGGGGCTGACATCATTGAGGATTTTGGCCCCACCCTCTGCAGTATTTGGAGTAGGGAAGAAGAGCTCCAGCGGGTCACGTGAGCGACAAGTGGCGCACTGTAAATAAGGTATTTTCCACAATAATGTTACACAAGGAGACACACTCCACATATCTTTTTACAGAACGGATTACATCATTTTATAAGGTCTTTAACCACTTGCTTACTGGGCACATAAACCCCCTTCGTTCCCAGGCGAAATTTCAGCTTCCGGCACTGCGTCGCTTTAACTGACATTTGCGCGGTCGTGCGACGTGGCTCCCAAACAAAATTGACGTCCTTTTTTCTCCACAAATAGAGCTTTATTTTGGTGGTATTTGATCACCTCTGCAGTTTTTATTTTTTGCGCTATAAACAAAAAAAGAGCGACAATTTAAAAAATATATATATATTTTTTACTTGTTGCTATAATAAATATCCCAATTTTTTTTTTTTTTTTAAATATTTTTTTTACAGTTAAGGCCGATACGTATTTTTCGACGTATTTTTGTAAAAAAAAAAAAATCGCAATAAGCGACTGGTTTGCGCAAAAGTTATAGCGCCTACAAAATGGGGAACAGAATTATGATTTTTATTATTATTATTATTTTTACTAGTAATGGCGGCAATCTGCAATTTTTATTGCGACTGCGATATTGCGGCGGACATATCTGACACTTTTGACACAAATTTGGGACCATTCACATTTATACAGCGATCAGTGCTATAAAAATGCACTAATTACTGTATAAATGTGACTGGCAGGGAAGGGGTTAACACTAGGGGGTGAGGAAGGGGTTAAATGTGTATCCTGGGTGTGTTCTAACTGTGTGGGGGGAGGGGGGTGACTGGGGGAGGTGACCGATGCTGTGTCCCTATGTACAAGAGACACAGATCGGTCTCCTCTCCTCTGACAGCACTCCACGTCCCTGCTGTCATCTGCTCGTGTTCCCGCCGATCGCATGTACCCGACGGACATTGCGGCCGTCAGGTACATGCATCGGCTCTTCAGCGATGTGGCGGGACAGTGTTTACTCGCGGGTAATGCACTAGAAATCACGTCCAAAGACGTCCACTTGGCGCCTCAGGTCCGCGCTGTTGACGTATTTTGTCAATAGCGCGGGTCTGAAGTGGTTAAACAAAGAGCTGACAGGGGGAGAAACTTTTGTACATACCATACATAAATAAGACATCCCCTGAAAAAAAGCCCTAGTGTGTTTTTTGTAGCCAGAATTAATATAAGACCCAGTCTTATTTTCGGGGAAACACGGCTAAACTAACTTTCTTTAATAACTGACCCAAGGATCTGTGATCTACGTGAACATAAAACACCAATCACACCAATGAGCCACAGAAAATATTATGAAAAAAATACTGGTGAATAAAGTGCTGAACTGTGTCAATTATTGGCTAGCTACCACTTTCAAATATACATAGAAATAGGATAAACACATTACAATAGGTAAACAGTGGCCCAAAATGCATAGAAATAATACACTGCATACATGTAGTGCTAAATAAACACACACGTGCTAAAGAAACTTTTACACATAACACCTGAAATGATAATAGTGATAAAGTAAAAAATGACAAAACTAAAATAAAAAAATAAAAGTCCATATGGAACTCAAGATGCTTCATCACTTCCAGTTGCCAAGCAGTCAATTTCAGACTGTCAGGTCACCTGTGGCCAGGTGACAAATGCACCCCGTTGGAGACAGGGATGCATTGCAAGGTATTGAACCCAATAGCAGACTTCTGCGGACAGAGAGGAAACGTGAGCCTAAGATTTCCCAGGGCGCGGAGTCTAAGGTCCAGCAGGTGTTCACCAGAGCATAGTGGTGAGGATGGCCTTCGCTGCAACTGAATCCAGGTTGCGGCCCCTGGGGTCCCCCAGGTCACTCTCCGTAGGGAGAGAGGGGAAGCAGCCACTCAGAACACAAGGGATAGTGATGGGTAAGCCAAGGTCGGAGCAACAGGCAGACAAGGGTAACCAAGGGACAGGCCAAAGGTCAGGGTCACAGGCAAACAGGAGTAGTCAGAGATGAGCCACAATCGGTACACAGAAAGGTTAACGTAGCACACGGCAAACAGGAACACAATCTAACAAACAGACCAGCAGTGCAGTGGTTAAAATAGAGTTCCTGGGATGGCCTGGGGTGGAGCCATACAGGGAGAAGAGATGATAAAAGGCAGCCAGAAAGAGAGTCAGGCCTCTAATGGACAGATGGAGGAGAAGGTGAGCTGCCAGACATTATTGAATGTCCATGACACAGACGCGTTTTGTCATCACGACCTCGTCCAGGGATCCCTAGTTATGATGACGAAACGCGACAGGGAAACTGGAAGTGACGTTCCGGCAAGAACCATTGGTCGGGTGAGACATTGTTATTGTGTCCATCGTGACCGCGGACACGATGTGGACACACTGACAGTGGCGTGTGTTAGAGCTCTGGCCACTCCGGAGGTCCAGGATGCTGCCGACCATCTCCGTGGTAGGTCCTGGCTTGTGTTTGCGGCTCCTTTTCAGTCCATCGAGACTGTTGCTCTACTCCACCAGCCCTGTTTTCAGAATAAAGTGCGTTGCATATTTGCCATATACTGACCGAATATTGTCACCCTATCCTGGGCTCAGCATACCCCACATAACGGAACATACAGTAAATGGCTTGTCTGGAGAGCAATTGTGGAACAGATCATATGCGGAATACAAACATATTTATGTTTCTGTGGTTTGACATAATTATGTGCATAATGGTTTCTAGGAAGTACAGCTCTCTGGGCGAAAATTAAAAAGCCGCCCCCCTCCCCCCCCCAAACATTCATGCTGACAAACATTACCAGATAGCCCGTCCCCAGCCATCAGCAATAACAACCGTCCATAAATAACCAAAATAATCAAATCTCAGTAAAACATCACGATGCCCGAACCAGAATAAGAAAACACACAGGAAAAAATGTTTCTCGACAACTAAAGATAGCTAATAATAAATTGTCTGCCATTGTACGGTAATGGGTTATGGTGATAGAAATAGGACGCAAGAACTGGTCAGGTTGCCCACAGAGATAAGGGCAGTAATAAATTATAACAATGTGTGAGCCCTACATTTGTTATGCCGTGTGCTGTATGGGAAGTTTCTGATTAGCGGCAGCATTTTCTTTGCAGAGCAGAGAACAAATAGTAATGGAGTTGTTGGGATCTGCTGCCCTCTACTGTCAGCTGCTAGTATCACACTGTGATGTAAAATGATGTATGTCACTTCCTGACTCTGGGGGTTATTGGGGAAAGATTCTGTAATGAGGAAGTGGTGAGAGAAAAGGTCTCAGCCACATGTCTCATTTAGGTGTAAAAGAAAAAGATGGGAATGGCGTGCTTATTCAATAATGTGCCATAAAGTAATATACTCAAAGAAAAAATATGAAAGGATCCAAACATACAAATACCGTATTTATCGGCATATACCTCGCACTTTTTTGCCCTGAAAATCAGGGCAAAATCGTGGGTGCGCGATATACGCCGATACCCGCTTTCCCGCGCCGAGTTTGAATACTGCGCCAACATATATCGAGCGCAGTACACTCGTGTATAGTCAGTAGTGTTGAGCGGAATACGCCATATTCGATTTCGCGATATTGCGCGAATATATAGAAGAATATTCGCGAATATTCGCTAATATCGAATATTCGTGATATTTAATCCAAAAAAAATTTTGCGAAATTCTCATAAACGGAGATCATTTCCTGTATTACTAAACTAATATGCACTAAACACTAAGGCCCAGATTCACGTACATCGGCGCATTATTGGACCGGCGTAGCGCACCACTTTTCCGTTAGACTTGCGTAATCTAGCCGCGTAATCCCGCGATTCACGAAGCTTTTGCGCAAGAGATTGCGCAAGCGTAAGGTTTTTTCCGGAGGAGTAATACAAATTGGGAGGGACGTGGGCGTGTTACATTGAAATGAGCCGTGACCCCATGCAAATGAAGGGCCGGCCGACTCGCGCATGCGCGCGTGAAGGAAACCATGTCAGCTCCGTTGTGCGCATGCTCACAACTCGGGAGCGGCGCAATCAGTGAAATTGGACATGGACTAGGGCAATGTTGTGAACTACGCAGACAGCATAAATAGACACACACAAACGCACTTCCATTGCAAAAGTACATCCCTTTGTGTCCCTTCCCATTGAATCAAGTGCTTTTGCTCTGTTGTTCGTTAGAGTGTGTTTTGTAGTTGTCAGATTAGTGTTCTGTGTGATCTAGTGCTTGTTGGTAGTTTTGTGAAAGTGTGTTTTGATAAGTGTTTTTTGACTGTTTGTTTGATTGATAGATTTCTGAGCGTTTGTTTTCTTGCTTTATTTTTTCATCTGATTTTTTTGTGTGTGTTTCTTGCTGAGTGCTAGTGTGATTTTTGCCTGTTCTTTTTCTCTTTGTGTGTGTTCTTGTCTGATTGGTTGTGCTTGTATTTGTGACAGATTTTTGGTGACTGCTAGTGAGTTTGTTTGGAAGTATGACTGAGAGAAAAAGAAAGTTGAATTTTACAGTGGGGGAAAAAAGAATTCTTGCCCGGGCCATTACCGACTATGGGCGTTTTCTCCACGGCCCGCAGAGTGCCACCACCACCCCGGCCAGGAGGAGGGAGATATTGGATATGATCACGGAGCAGGTCAATTCATCGGGGGAGGGGGAGACACGGACCCGCTCTGGGATTGAAAAGAAAATAAACGACCTCCGGCGTGAGGTGAAAAAAAACTGGCCGCAATAAATGCCCATGCCAGGGGCACAGGAGGGGGCCCACCATGCCGGGTTAGATTTACAGCGACGGAGCGTGTGGTGGCCCTGACCTTTCACCGGCATGAAGTGGAGGGCCTGCCAGGCTTTGACACAAGTCCGGTGCCAGGTAAGGTATTTATTTCTCTCAAGTGTGTAGCATGTGTGGGGGAGGGGGTGAAAGGGAATATGTGGCAAGTGTGTGGATCCTCCAACCTGTGAATGGTTTGTGTCATCCACAGCTGTGCAGGAGGGTGCAGGGCCATCTGGCCAGACCGCTCCAACGCCAGGACAGCAGCCTAATGAGGCCCCCCCAACAAGGCCAGAGTCCGCGGAGGAGGAACAAGAGGAGGAGGATCATGCGGAGGACGATCATGAGGAGGAGGAGAATCATGAGGAGGAGGAGTCCATGGCAGGCACTGGCCGTTTGGTTTCTGCGGACTCTTCCCCTCTGGCTGCAAGAAGCCTGCCCTCCCTAAGGGTGAGCCCCCCCCCTCTTCCCCCAACATGGCTCCCCTCACAAGGGCCTCCCCTTCTCCCCGGCCACAACCATCAGCAAGAGCCAGGAGGTCATCCCAGAGCACCAGGGGGGCGCCCAATCTCCTGCCCGCCAGTCTGAGAAGGAACCTGGCCACCCAGACCCGCCTTCTGAGACAGCTCTGCCAGACTATGGGGCGGGTGGATCAGAGCCTGTCCTCCATCAACGATAGGCTGGGTAACCTGGACTCCCACTCCCGGGCCTCCACAACCTGCCTAAATGACCTGCAAACTACAGCAGCAGGCGTTGGGCAGGATGTGAGGGCCCTTACCCAGGCTATCCAGGGCAACACGGCAACACTTGGTGCTGCCCTGGACAGAATAGCCGTGGCCTTGGAGGGCAGGCCGCCAGGTGGGCAGATCTCAGGGGCTGCTCCTCCTTCCCCGGCTTTTCCCCTCCCCCATGCGTCTCCCCTGAGGGTCCGGGGCCGTGGCCGGGGGCGCCCCAGGCGTGGCTCAGGCAGAGGGCATTAATTTTTTTTCCCCCTTTTTTTGGTTTGAAAGCATGTTTATTTTTGTTCTCTGCTTTTTTTTTTTTCTATGCATTTTTATTTATTTTTTTGCTGACATTTTTGGCATTTTTTGGGTTGTGAATGATGTTTGAATGTGGGGGTGACATTCCTGCTGGAAAAGGGGTGTCATCCTCAATTTGGGTGGAGAAGGGTTCCCCAGGACCAGGGAGAAGTGATTCCCAGGTCCGTGTGAATGGTGTATGAATGTACAGTGACATAATTGGAGCCTTGACGTGGCGTTACTGCTCACCAGTCTTGCATGGTGGACTGGTGCCAATCCAATTTGATGAGGATGTGGGGTGTGTGTGCTAGGGACCATAGTGGTGTGCATGCATGCATTCTCATTGTGCCATGATTAATGTGTGTGTTTAACGTGCAAAGATGCATAATGTGAGCTGGCATGAGATGGGGTCATGAGATGGGGTTCCAGTTCATATGCAGAGTCACCTTGAAGGGAAAAGACAGGTGGATGTTAGTCATGCATGTGCCACTTGTGAGGTGTGCATCACGGGAGGGGATAGTCATGCCTGACTCCCATGTCACTCACCAACCAGCCAGCTGTCCCCATACATGTTCTGTTCGCAATCTGTGGGGATGGGGCTCTGATTGTATATGTAGCTGTCATGGGTGTCATGGGTAGTGCCATGTGTTGGGCTGCTGATGTCCTCCTGCAAGGTTGTGGTAATTCCACGATGGCATGAGGGGTGAATCTGAAGATGCGAGACACCTCAGAATCTCTCATGCCAAAGATGTCTATGCGTGTGTGATATATCAAGTGAAGAGTGAGGGGCTTGTATCAGATAAGAATATTGTATTAGATTAGATTAAATTGTAAATTTTATATAAGCCAAAAAATAAAAAAATAAAACATCTCCCGTGCCCTCCTTAGTGCCATCCTCCGTGCCCTCATCCTTCTTTGTTCATCTAAAGTCAGTAGTATAGCTATGCGCGACGATGCCCCTGGCATGTTGGCATACAGATTGTTGGGCAACACGTGTGACTGCTGAACTCCTCACTAACAGTGTTGCTTTATCTGACAATTAGACTTTTTTTCAAAATTTAGACCAGCTTTTAGGTCCTCTAACTTTAGACAGAACATTTTGCAGTTGCGCACACCGCGTAGCCTGCGCAGCAACTGCGTTTTTTTGTGAATCCCCGTAACTCCCTCATTAGCATATTTGACTAGCAAATCAATGGTGTGTCTATCGCAGTTTTGCGCGAAGGCAAGCGAAGGTCTAACTCAATTACGCCGGACCAAAAAACGTAGATTTCTGGCGTATATTGTTTTGTGAATCGCGTCCAACTATACGCACGCGCACATTTAGACTTACGCACGCGCAACAGCAGTTGCGCAGGCGTAATCGCTCTGTGAATCTGGGCCTAACTCTACACTAACTCTACTTAAAAGAAAGGAGAATAAGGGGGCAAAAGAAGGGCGGAGAAGATAATCGCGCAATATTCCTATTGCGTGATTATCTACCGCCCTTCTTTTGCATCAGAGCCAATCAGAATAACTCGAATATTCGGCAAAAGGAATATCGCGCAATATTCCTTTTGCCGAATATTCGAGTTATTCTGATTGGCTCTGATGCAAAAGAAGGGCGGAGAAGATAATCGCGCAAAATTCCGTTTGTCGAATATTCGAGTTATTCTGATTGGCTCTGATGCAAAAGAAGGGCCGAGTAGCTGATGCGATTCTTTTATGTTGCCGGCAACATAAAAGAATCGCATCAGCTACTCGGCCCAGGGTCTCTCTCTAATCATACCAGCAGAGCTTTTAGACGTCGATGGAGATCACTAGGATGTGATCTGTTTTAAAAATAAATTTGAAAAAATACGAATATTCGCCATAGCGAATATTCGCCGCAATATTCGAGTTATTCGCGAATACTCGAATATGCAATATTCGTAGCGAATATTCGCAATGCGAATATTCGTGAGCAACACTAATAGTCAGACAGGCTCGGCTCCTCTCGCGCTCACGTCTAGACATGTGCATTCGTTTTCGTTAGAATGCATTTTCGTCCGAAAATCTGTTCTTTTTCGTTATCGTTTTAACAAACGATAACGAAAGCGCAAGAAACGAAAACCGAAAAAGATCCGACGTAAAAAATGCTTTATTTTCGTTTTCGTTGCGGTAAAAATTCGATATAGAGAGATTCGACATTATAGGGAAAAGATTTCACATTGTAGGGAAAAGATTTGACATTATAGGGAAAAGATTCGAAATAATAGATTCGACATTATAGAGATTAGATTTCGATTTATGAGAAAATAGATTCGACATTATTACTAGTCATACAACATTAGAATTCTTGTAGGCGAATATTCGACCGGAAATGTACGATTCCGTCGAATATTCTTTTGACCATTTGACAGAAACCAGTTATTATTGGATTTTCGGACGAAAGCTATTCCCCAACGAAAAACGAAATAAATCAAAACGATTTTCGGGAGTAACTAAATAAATTTATTTTCCAAACGAAAAAACAAAACAAAATATTCCAGTCTGCACATGTCTACTCACGTCCTGGACGTACAGGACGTGAGCGCGAGAGTAGCCGAGCCTGCCCGACTATACACGAGTGTACTGCGCTCGGTATATGCCAGCGCAGTATTTAAACTCGGAGCGTGGATCGAGCCGGGAGGACGTCGTAGAAGGACGCCGGACCCGACGAAGAGGACACCCGAAGCCGCAGACGGACGCCGGACCCGACGAAGAGGACACCCTAAGCCGCAGAAAGACGCCGGACCAGACGAAAGAGGACACCCAAAGCCGCAGACGGACGCTAGACCCGACGAGGTCGCCGATGGACGCCGCGCAAGACACCAAAACTGTAAGTACAAAAATCTTTTTTTCCACAGGAATAGGGTCCACTTTAGGGGTGCGCGCTATACGCCGATAAATATGGTAAATAAATAAATGTGAATAAAATCCAACTAAAGCCCAATGGTAGGAGTTAGTTCATATAAAGCCAAAAATCTCATAGATAACTTGATAGAAGAAAAAACTGATAAAACACCAATCCAAACATTGACTGTTAAATTTATGATTTGACCGCTCACCTCTATCAATGACCCCAAGGGTCAAACAAGGCTCATCAGATAGTCAGATAAGGAATCCTGCTGCTGATTAGACATGTGCACTGCCAAAAAATTCGTTTTTTTTTGTTTATGTTATTTTCGTTTTTTAATTTTTTCGGAAATTCGGGAAATTTAAAAAAAAAATCGTTTTTGTTTCATTCGTTTTTTAATTTTTTCGGAAATTCGTATATTCGGGAAGATCGAACAAATATTTTTTTCCGTTGTATTCGTTTTTTTGCTTTTTTCGGAAATTCGGGAAATTCGAACATTCGGAATTTTCGGATTTCCGAAAATGCAAAAAAACGAATAAAAAAGAAAAAAACGAAATTTCCGGGAAAAAAACGAATGAAACGAAAATGAGAAAAAAAAAATTCGGAAATTAAAAAATTCGAAAAATTCAGAAATTTCCCATTTTCGAATTTTAGATTTTCGAACTTTAGATTTTTAAATGTTACAATTTCGAAATTTAGAATATTAGAATTTTCGTAATTTTTTTATTTTTCGAAAATTCGAAAAATAAAAAATGTGAAAATTCGAAATTAGAAAATTAGAAATTTCGAAAATGAAATAATTCGAAAATTAAAATTTTCAAATTTTTTCAATTTTAGAATTCTCTTATTCGAATATTCGAATTATTTTAATTTTCAAATTTTTAATTTTCAAATTTTCACATTTTTCGAAAATTGTGAAATTCGAAATTTCGAAAAATGAAAAATTCGAAAATTGAAAAATTCGAAATTTGAAAATTCGAAATTTGAAAATTCGAAAATGAAAAATTTGAATATGAAAAATTTGAATATTCGAAAAATAGAAAATTAATAATTCGAATTTTCGAAAAATGAAAAATTCGAAATTCGAAAATTCGGAATTTTGAAAATTCAAACATTTGAAAATTAAAAAATTCGAAAATTAAAAAAATCGAAAATTAAAAAAAACTAACAATTTTCGTATTTCCGAAAATCGGAAATACGAAAATTCGGAAATTAAACAATTCGGAAATACAAAAATTTGGAAATTCAAAATTCGGACATTGGAATTTCGAATATTCGAATTATTTAATTTTCGAGTTTTCGAATTTTTCATTTTCAATTTTTTTATTTTTCGAATTTTTCATTTTCGAAAATGAAAGATTCGAAAAATAAAAAAATTGAAAATTGGGATATTCGAAATCTCGAAAAATGAAAAAATTCGAAATGCGAAAATTCAAAAATTGGAAATTCAAAAATGCTAAATTTCGAAAATGAAAAATTCGAAAATTCGAAATTTCGAAAATGAAAAATTCGAAATTCGAAAATTTAAAAATTCGAAATTTAGAAATTTAGAAAATGAAAGATTCGACATTTCGAAAAATACAAAATTTGAAAATTCCAATATTCGAAATCCGAAATGTGAAAATTCGAAAATGAAAAATTTGAATATGAAAAATTAGAATATTCGAAAAATAGAAAATTAATAATTCGAATTTTCAAAAAATGAAAAATGAAAAATTCGAAAATTAAAAAAATCGAAAATACGAAATTTGGAAATACGAAAATTCGGAAATTAAACAAATCGGAAATACTAAAATTTGGAAATTCAAAATTCGAAAATTAAAAAATTCGGAAATTGAAATTTTCGGAAATACGAAAATTCTGAAATTCGAATTTTCGGAAATACGAAAATTCGGAAATTTGAATTTCCGGAAATACGAAAATTCGGAAATTCGTAAATTCGAATTTTCGGAATTCCGAAAAATCCGAAATTCGGAAATTCGAAATTTTCGGAAGTCCGAAAATTCGGAAATAAAAAAATTCGTTAATACGAAAATTCGGAAATTACGAATTTACGAATTTTCGTTAAAAACGAATTAGAAACTAAACGAAATGCACATGTCTACTGCTGATGGATCTGTAAAGGCATCCAGGTTCCAGACGAAGAACTACATCCAAAACTTGGCAGCACATATAGAGGAAACAGCTCACTCAGCTCGCCCGGCAGCTCTCATTGGCCCTCTTACGACTCATCTCCCCTCCCTTCCTGGCAAACTCTCACGAGGGTGAGAAAGAGAACTGTGCATGATGTCATCAGCCTAGGCCAATGAACAGACAAGAAACAGGAAGTGGGCTGTAAAAATAAGAGAGCCATGTGTTCAACAAAACACAAAGTGCAAAGTCATGAAAAAAGATTGACCGCTGATAATGTTGCAATTTTTTTTTCTGTAAGTGCGTTTACATACGCATGCTTTTTTTTTTCTCTTACATTTTAATTTTTAAGGAACGGTCACACTTTTGCTCCCCTATATATATAATGTTGTATTCTGCCTCATTTAAAGGCTGTTCTTTGCTCGCTGGGCTTCACCAGCCTCGTTTGCCTGAATTTATGAGCATTTTGCAAATCTATTTTTGAACTTGTCTTCATGCTTGGGTTTTTCCTTCTTGCCGAGAAATCCGGAGCCAGCTTATTTTGAGCTGTTTGCAGTGTTCTCGTGAAAATACTGTACATTTATCTTCACAGCGTAACAGAATGTGACAGCAGCACAGTGATACTAAGTGCAGGTACACACATATATTCATCCAAACGGTATTTATAGAATTGCATTCTTAGGTAAAGGTGTAATGCTATTCTCAGCCCAAGCAGTGATAAAATGATTGAAATAGAAATTGCAGACAAAATACAATAACTACTCATGCAATAATAATAACCGCTCGCTACCCCTGTACCCTTACCTGTACCCTTTTACAGACAGACCCCCTCTTCTATCAGTGGCCCCCAATAAGGCTGCTTTACCATGAAGTGTAAGACCCCTTTTTTTCTGACCCTACAATTAACTGATTCCCACTCACAATCTAATGAACAATTAACAGGATGTTCCGTGCTGGAGGAACATCAAAGTGGAACTGCAGATCTGCTGATTAGTGGCATCACTAGGCTTGGTGTCACCAAGTGCAGTAAAACGGAGAGAGGGCAGAGAGAGAGAGAGAGAGAGGGGGGGCATGGAGAGAGGAGGGGGAAGGGAGAGAAAAAGAGGGCACGGGGGAGAGACAGGGGGGCAGGGAGAGAAAAAGAGGGGACAGGGAGAGAGAGTAAGAGGGGGTAGGGAGAGAGAGGGGGGGGGCATGGACAAAGGAGGGAGAAGGGAGAGAGGGGAACAGGGAGAGAGAGTAAGAGGAGGCAGGGAGAGAAAAAGAGTGGGCAGGGAAGAGAGAGGGGTGGCTGGGAGAGAGAGAGAGGGGTGGTAGGGAGAGAAAAAGGGAGGGCCAAGAGAGAGCAGGGACAGAGCGAGAGGGCAGGTAGAGAGAGAGTGAAGGGTAGGGAGAGAAAAAGAGGGGGCCAGGGAGAGAGAGAGGGGACAGGGGGCAGAGAGAGAAAGAGGGGGGCGGGAGAGAGAGAGAGCGGACAGGGAGAAAGAAAGAGGAGACAGGGATATGGAAAGAGGGGGCAGGGAAAGGGAGGAGGCAGAGAGAGGGAGTGGGCAGGGAGAGGGAGTGGGCAGGGAGAGAGAATAAAAGGGGCAGAAAGAGAAAAATAGGGGGCAGGGGAGAGAGAGTGATGGGCAGGGAGAGATAGAGAGGGGGCAGGGAGAGAGAGAGGGGGGCAGGCAGAGGGAGAGGGGGGCAGGGAGAGAGAGGGGGGCAGGGAGAGAGAGAGCGGACAGGGAGAAAGAAAGAGGAGACAGGGATATGGAAAGAGGGGGCAGGGAAAGGGAGGAGGCAGAGAGAGGGAGTGGGCAGGGAGAGGGAGTGGGCAGGGAGAGAGAATAAAAGGGGGCAGGAAGAGAAAAATAGGGGGCTGGGGAGAGAGAATGATGGGCAGGGAGAGATAGAGAGGGGGCAGGGAGAGAGAGAGGGGGGCAGGCAGAGGGAGAGGGGGGCAGGGAGAGAGAGGGGGGGCAGGGAGAGAGAGAGCGGACAGGGAGAAAGAAAGAGGAGACAGGGATATGGAAAGAGGGGGTAGGGAAAGGGAGAAGTTAGAGAGAGGGAGTGGGCAGGGAGAGGGAGTGGGCAGGGAGAGAGAATAAAAGGGGGCAGGAAGAGAAAAATAGGGGGCTGGGGAGAGAGAGTGAAGGGCAGGGAGAGAGAGAGGGAGGCAGGGAGAGCTGCTACCTGTTCACTTCCTGGATTTACACAGATACACATAGGCACACCTTCAGCTCTGCAGCCCTGCAGCTCTCACTGGCCCTCTTATGACACATCTCCCCCTCCTGGCAAACTCTCACAAGAGTGAGAGAGAGAGCTGTGCATGATGTGATAAGCCTAGGCCAATGACGAGACAAGAAACAGGAAGTGGGCTGTATAAGGTATTTAGTGGCAGAATTAATTTAATAACTATCCAAAAAGTTAAAACAACAAGAGCAGAAGATTTATTAGATGGAAAGATGAAAAAATGACTGAAGGTCCACTTTAATCTTTTAGAACAAATACGGGACAATTCGCTCAACTTATACAAATGCTTCTGACATTAGTTCATCAAACGTTTTAGAAATAAATAAATAAATCAGGTAAGCCCATTTCCTTTTTCTAATATATTAAACTTAAACCCGACAATGGCCCAGGCTCTGTCATGATCACTTGGTGCCCCTGCTCCTCATTCCAGCACCTGGGTGTTGGCTGTTGCTTTTCCTCCCTGTCTGTGTTCAACTGTTTAACCTGGTCAGTCACCTGATATAAGCAAACTGAACACTCTATCCCTCGATTGTGATAGAGACGGACTTACCTGCACTGTTCTAGACCAAGCCTCCTGTTAGTTTGCTGTTGGATACCCTTTGTATGATTAGGATTGGACGGGATTATCTCCTGAACTCAGCCTGCCTTTTTTCCTGGAACGGATACTGTATTATGCCCAGAACTCAGCCTGCCTTTACCTGAACTGTCTTTGAACCATGCTATCTGCTAAACTGTAAGTACCTGTTTGCTTTTCTCAGTTTATGTCTGCCCAGGCATGGTGGCCAGGCACTATAGCATTGTGTATAAAGTCCTGGAGGCAACCAAGTACCGGTAGGCCTGCTTGTCTTAAGGCAGGCATGTCCAAAGTCCGGCCCATGTTCTGGTTTTGAGCGGCCCGCCTGCTTGTTTGGACATATATATCTTTTGTGGCCCCCAACGATCTCCCAGCGCTGGGCCACAAAATGTACATGCCTTGGAGGACAGGGAGGAGGCGGGATGAGTGCCGTACATACACAGGAATATAGGTAGTCCTGTGTCCGGCGCTGCAATTGGACGACTGTTCTGTCCATCAAAGGAGGCAGGACTTTCTATTAACCACTTAATCACCGCCCTATAGCCGAAATACGGCTATAGGGCGGTTCCTGTACTCTAACAGGACGTCCATGGACGTCCTCCGTTAGAGTCAGGTGTGCGCGCCCAACCGGGCGCGCACACGCGATCACCGGTGCTCACCGGGTCCACGGGACCCGCAGCACCGATGATCGCGGTAAGGAGCCAATGGCGGCGGCTCCTTACCACGTGATCGCGCCGTCCAATGACGGCGCGACCACGTGTGTAAACAAATCTGACGTGCGTCAGATCCGCGCGCCCGAGCGGGCGCGCACACGCGGTCACGGCGCTCGGCGGGTCCACGGGACCCGCAGCGTCAGTGATCTCGGTAAGGAGCCAATGGTGGCGGCTCCTTACCACGTGATCGCGCCGTCCAATGACGGCGCGATCACATGTAAACAAACCGCGTCACTTGCTGACGCCGGTTCTTCCCTCCTCTCGCTGTACCGATCGGTACAGCGTGAGAGGAGAGCGCGGATGGCTGCAGCAGTGTGGGATGGATCTGTGACTATTGCAGTCACAGATCCATCCATCCCTGCTCAGCCATCCCTGCCATCCCTGCGCAAAACTCTGCATACCCCCCAATACTCTGCATACCCCCCCCAATACTCTGCATACCCCCCCCCAATACTCTGCATAACCCCCCCCAATACTCTGCATACCCCCCCCAATACTCTGCATACCCCCCCCAATACTCTGCATACCCCCAATACTCCTCAATACTCTGCATACCCCCAATACTCCTCAATACTCTGCAATACCCCGCAATACTCCGCAATACTCTGCAGTACCCCGCAATACTCCGCAGTACCCCGCAATACTCCGCAGTACCCCGCAATACTCTGCAGTACCCCGCAATACTCCGCAATACCCCGCAATACTCCGCAGTACCCCGCAATACTCCGCAATACCCCGCAATACTCCGCAATACCCCGCAATACTCTGCAATACCCCGCAATACTCCGCAGTACCCCGCAATACTCTGCAGTACCCCGCAATACTCCGCAATACTCCGCAGTACCCCGCAATACTCCGCAATACTCCGCAATACTCCGCAGTACCCCGCAGTACCCCGCACAATACTCCCGCACAATACTCCCGCACAATACTCCCGCACAATACTCCCGCACAATACTCCCGCACAATACTCTGCAGTACCCCCGCGCAATACTCCCCCGCGCAATACTCCCCCGCGCAATACTCCCCCGCGCAATACTCTGCAATCGTTTTTTTTTAGGCTTCCCAGCCTAGAGGGGAGATGTGGGGTCTTATTGACCCCATATCTCACTGTAAAGAGGACCTGTCATGCTATATTCCTATTACAAGGGATGTTTACATTCCTTGTAATAGGAATAAAAGTAACCAAAACATTTATTTTTGGGGAAAAAGGTGTCAAACTAAAATAAATAAAGTAAAATGAACAATAAAAAAATAAAAAAAAAATTACAGCGCCCCTGTACCCGTGTGCTCGTATACAGACGCGACCGCACACGTAAGTCCCGCCAACATATGAAAACGGTGTTCAAACCACACATGTGAGGTATCGCTGCGAACGTTAGAGCGAGAGCAATAATTTTGGCCCTAGACCTCCTCTCCAACTAAAAAGATGTAACCAGGAAAAACATTTAAAGCGTCGCCTATGGGGATTTTTAAGTCGCGTAGTTTGGCGCCATTCCACAAGCGTGTGCAATATTGAAGGGTGACATGTTGGGTATCTATTTACTCGGCGTAACTTCATCTTTCATATTATGCAAAAACATTGGGCTAACTTTACTGTTTTTTTTTTTTTTAAGCACAAAACTGTTTTGTTTCCAAAAAAAAACGCGTTCAAAAAATTGCTGTGCAAATACAATGCGAGATAAAAAGTTGTAACGGCCGCCATTGTATTCTCTAGGGTCTTTGCTAAAAAAGCATATATAATGTTTTGGGGTTCTATGTAATTTTCTAGCAAATAAATGATGATTTTTCCATGTAGGAGAGAAATGTCAGAATTGGTCTGGGTGTTCCAGAACGCCTGATGGCGTTCCCTGCATGTTGGGCCTCTGTATGTGGCCACGCTGTGTAAAAGTCTCACACATGGGGTATCGCCATACTCGGGAGGAATAGCAGAATGTGTTTTGGGGTGTAATTTGTGGTATGCATATGCTGTGTGTGAGAAATAACCTAATAATATGAACATTTTGTGGAAAAAAAATTAAAATAAAAAAATCTTGATTTTGCAAAGAATTGTGGGGAAAAAATGACAACTTCAAAAAACTCACGATGCCTCTTTCTGAATACCTTGGAATGTCTTCTTTCCAAAAAGGGGTCATTTGGGGGGTATTTGTACTTTTCTGGCATGTTAGGGTCTCAAGAAATGAGAGAGGCTGTCAGTACATCAGATGTGATCAAATTGATCAATTTTCAGTAATTGGTACCATAGCTTGTAGACCCCATAACTTTCACCCAGACTAAATATTATCCAATTTTTTGTTTTTTTGTTACCAAAGATATGTAGCAGTATACATTTTAGGCCAAATTTATGAAGAAAAATTACTTTTTTGCAAAATTTTATAATAGAAATGAAGAAAAATTCATTTTTTTACAAAATTTACGTTCTTTTTTCATTTATAGAGAAAAAAATAAAAACCGCAGAGGTGATCAAATACCACCAAAAGAAAGCTCTATTTGTGGGAAAAAAAGGACAAAAATTTCATTTGGTTAGAGTGTTGTATGGCTGAGTTATTGTCATTCAAACTGTGAGAGCACCGAAAGCTGAAAATTGGTCTGGTTATTAAGGGGGTTTAAGTGCCCAGTGGTCAAGTGGTTAAAGAGGCCGCCGTGTAAACAAGAGATTCTCCTGTAGGTAAACTTTCGCGCTCCTGGGTGCATTCCTGGCAACGGTGCTGCATTTCTGGCAATAGTGCTGCATTCCTGGCAACAGTGCTGAATTCCTGGCAATGGTGCTGAATTCCTGGCAATGGTGCTGAATTCCTGACAACAGTGCTGCATTCCTGGCAATGGTGGTGCATTCCTGGCAATGGTGCTGCATTCCTGGCAACAGTGCTGCATTCCTGTCAACGGTGCTGAATTCCTGGCAATGGCGAGTGCATTCCAGGCAATGGTGAGTGCATTCCAGGCAATGGTGAGTGCATTCCTGGCAGTGGTGAGTGCATTCCTGGCAGTGGTGAGGGCATTCCTGTTAATGGTGCGGCATTCCTGGCAATGGTGGCTGCTGCATTCATGGCAATTGTCGGTCTGCAGATGGGCACCTATGAGACTGCAGATGGGCACTGACCCTTATTTTGCTTCACAGTTCTTTACTTAAAGTGGTAGTATACTCTATACTATCACTTTTACCTACAGGTAAGCCTATAATAAGGCTTACCTGTAGGTATAAAGAATATCTCCTAAACCTATACGGTTTAGGAGATATTCCCCTCGCAATGCGCTGCCTATTGCAGCGGCGCATGCGCAGGGGGGTCCCTCAGCTGAAGGGACGGCAGCCGCCAGGCCCTGCCGAATTGGAAACTCCCGCGCGCATGCGCGGGAGTGACGACATCGCCGCTCCAGCCATTATGGCTTTTCCTTTTCAGGTGTAAAAAAAATATATATATAAATATCTATATCTCTATATATATATATATATATATATATATATATATATATATATATATATATATATATATATATATATATATATAATATAGGGTATATAACCGCTTTAAAATGAAATAAAAATTCCTGAAACTTTGCTCTTAAAGTGGTTGTAAACCCCCAAAAAAAAATTGCCCAGTCTTGCCACACAGAGTTAATCCAGCACTGAGTAATCCTCTTTTAAAGTTCAGTGCCAATTAACAGAATTTCAGATAAAAACCTGCCAAATTAGGTTAAAGGGTCACTAAAGGAAAAAATATTTTTTGCTGAAATGACTGTTTACAGGGTATAGAGACATAAAAGTTAACGGATTCCCTTTAAACATGATTAAAAATAGATAAAAATCAATCATATAATGTGCCTCTAGTTTTACTTTCGTTTTTAAACTGGTTTCATGTTTCTGTGAAGTAGAGAGAGACACAGAACAAAAACAAACAAATCCAGGGCAGTGTTTTGTTTTTAAAATGAATCTGATTGGTTCTGAGGAGTTTTAGACACACAGCTTAGACCACAGTGAAAATCTGCCATGAGTTTTTTCATAAGGAGCCAGACAACCAGGAAGTGTGGAGATCAGAGAAGTATTACAGCTACTTCAAAGCAAAAACGAACAATGAGAACATGAAAACAGCACCGCATTAAGGTAAAGGAAGCTATTTAGCTAAAAAAATATTTTCCTTTAGTGATCCTTTAAAGGGTCACTAAAGTCAGGGATTTTTAAAAAAAAAAATAACAAACATGTGATACTTACCTCCACTGTGCAGTTCGTTTTGCACAGAGTGGCCCGGAAACCTGTCTTCTGGGGTCCCTCGGCGGCTGTCTGGGCTCCTCCTCGCAAAAGCTTTCCTTCTTCATGCGAGGGCGCTCGCATGGAGGAAAGCTTTTGCGAGCGCGCTCCCGTGATACAGCGGCGGCCATAGCCGCCGACTGTATCACTCGGCTCCGCCCGCCAGCGCGCCGCGTCATCCGCCCTGATTGACAGCAGCGCTAGCCAATGGCTGCGCTGCTATCAATCCGCCCAGCCTAGCCAATCAACGGCCAGGCTGGGAACCGAAGAGGACGACGTGGACGCGCCCGGGAGATTCGAACGGTCAGGTAAGTACAACGGGGGCTCGGGGGGGGCCGGTGCTGCTAGATGTTTTTTTACCTTCATGCATAGGATGCATGAAGGTAAAAAAACTTGTACCTTTAGAACCCCTTTAAGTCCGTTTCTCTCTTCTTGCTTTCAGTGACAGGTTATTTACAAATCTAGCGTGGACATGTTTATCATAACAAGAGGTGATCCAAAGTTCATTGTATATTACTAGGATGTGTTATGATGTTATATCACCTCATGTTATGATAAACAAAACATAACATATGATAAACATGTCCTAGCTAGATATGTAAATAACCTCTCACTCAAAGCAAGAAGAGAGAAAACTGACTTTTGATTTAGGCAGGGTTTTATCTGGAAGGCTGTTCATTTTCACTGAATATTAAAAGAGGATTACTCAGAGCTGGATTAACTCTGTGTGGCAAGACTGGGCACAGATGATAGGAAATCTTATACTCTACATTGTGACATCAAAAAAAAATAAAAAAATGTTTTGGGTTTACAACCACTTTAATGTGAAAACGGTATATCCACATAACACGCCCAAGCTCATCTCTTTACTCACACACAGCCACAAAGGCAAGAGAATTTGTGTTGAGCAGTGTATTAGTTGCTCGGACGAACACAATTAGACCAAACTTTTATGGTTCAAAGAATGTCAGGCAAAATGGTCGTCCCTCACGCATGTTCACTTCATCAAATCTGGCCCTCTTTGAAAAAGTTTGGACATCCCTATCTTAAGGGAAAGGGGGCTGCAATAGATGAAGCGCACAGTAGCGAGCGATAGTGTCTGACCACCTGCGTTGGGGTAGAGGTGACATTCGTGACAGGCTCTTCTGCAAGTCCCCTAACTACCCAACCCAGTTGAGTTTGCTGTGGTTTGGCGGTCCAGGCTTTTCATGGTTAAAATGGGCAGTGAGGAGGCGAAATATTGCCTCCCAGTCATCTGTCAACCACCTTTTGAAAAGTGATCCACCGTAATGGCTGCTGCTAGTCCAAACAAGCCCTTCCAGCTCCAGACATAAATCTGTATTGGTGTTATATTGTGTAACTTTAGATGCTTTTCATCATCTTTTTTCCCTGAGAATATTGTTGTGTGTCCTACTAAGAATAGATCTTCCATCTCGCCTTCGTGCTGGAACTGTGACAAATGTCAGGAAGCAAGCAGCGTCCACTGATAGGAAAGTCGTGGTTTTGCTCGGTGGGTTAGCCTGGAGGGACTGTTGTGTTTATACAGCATAAAAAAACACATGAGCGCATACAAGCTATTTGCGGTGACAAAGGGGACCTTGCAAACCAATGTACTGAACTCCTGTCAGTGAAGAAGAAGAAAGAAACAGCAAGCACATTCTACAAAACAATACTCTGAAAGTTCCCCCTCCCCCACCTTCCATGCTACTATCCTCTCTATATTAGATTATTAATGTGGGTTGGATCTTGCTCTGTTGCCCGCTAACTGCAGTATATCCCAATTGTTGATTTTGAAATATGGACTTTTAAGTCAATCCGTGTGTGGTCTATATATATTTTCAAAGCTAAACTCCATCTATGATACTCTACAGTAGTACCTTGGATTACGAGCATAATCCGTTCCAAAAGAATGCTTGTAATCCAAAACACTTGTATATCAAAGCAAGTTTTCTCATAGGAACCAATAGAAACTCAGATAATTTGTTCCAGTGTCACAGCTAGTGTATGCAGTACCGCATGTGGCCAGAGGTGGGGGGGCTGGAGAAGCTCGGAGAGCACTCAGATGCTCAGAGACACTCAGGAAAGGAGTGTTGCCGGGTGCTTCCAAGTGTCTCTGAGTGGCTCAGAGTGTCTAAGGAGGCTTTCAGATAACTACAAGCCCCCCCCCCCCCTCCCCTCCGTCCACAGGCCCCCAAAACTACTTTGACCACATTTCCAAACTACCATTCAGGGACACCCCCCCTTCCCAAAAATCAACTTGTGCTGTAACGAATCACAGCACAGTGATTGGACACAAGAGACGTTGCTTGGGACAGACCTGCAAAATGCGGGACTGTCCCGGGCAATCCGGGACACGTGGTCACCCTAACCCACACCCATGCACATTTTTTTTTAATGAAGTCTTGCAGATTCCTACAAGCCCCCACCCACAGGCCCCCGCAACCACTGGACTAGGGTTGCGGGATGGAGGCCCACATCAACATGGTGACCAGGTGCTTTGTCATACCAGACCCAGACATTCAGCTCCCATTGACTTCAATCTTCATTGGTATTTGGATTCGGCACCTGAAGATTTACCAAATCCTGCTCAACCGTAAGCCCAGTAGTGTGTTTGGCTGATCACTAGTGCCACACATTAACCGCTTCCGGACGGGCAGCTGCAGTTATACTGCGGCGGGTTGGCTCTGTTGCACGAACCGTCATAGCTGTACGTCGGTTGCTCTAATCGGCCTTGCAGGGGGTGCCGATGCTCGCGACAGGTGGTTCGCGATGACCGCCACCTACGAGCGCTCGCGGGCTGAGAGGCAGAACAAGAACGTGTGTGTGTGTGTAAGCACACAAATCCCTGTTCTGTGAGGAAAGGCAGATCGTGAGTTGCTAATTAGAAACCATGATCTGTAATTTCCTCTGTCTTTCCTCTCCCCTGATGCCGCGTACACACGATCACTTTTTGTGATGAAAAAAAACGACGTTTTCAAAAGTGTCATTTAAAATGACTGTGTGTGGGCAAAACGTCGTTTTATGTCTTAAAAAAAACAACCAAAAAAAAATTCGAACATGCTTGAATTTTTTGTGTCGTTTTTCAAAATGTCATATTTTGTGTCATAAAAAGTGATGGTGTGTGGGCAAAACTACGTTTTTAAACCCGCGCATGCTCAGAAGCAAGTTACGAGACGGAGCTTCAAAGGAACAGAGTGCCGTCGAACGTGTCTTACGTCACCACGCTTTGCTAGAGCATTTTGGAAAAACTATGGTGTGTATGCAACGTCGTTTTGGAAAATGAAGTTTGAAAACCGTCGCTTTGTTTTGTCACATAAAACGTCGTTTTTTTTCATCACAAAAAGTGATCGTGTGTACGCAGCATAACAGTTAGAAGAGACATTAGGCAACCCAGTTAACCCCTTGATCGCCCCCTTAGTGTTAACCCCTTCCCAGTGACATTTTTACAGTGATCAGAGCATTTTTATAGCACTGATCGCTTTATAAATGACAATGGTCCCAAAATAGTGTCAAAAGTGTCCGCCATATTGTCGCAGTCACGATAAAAATCGATGATTGCCACCATTACTAGTAAAGAAAATAATAATAATAAAAATGCTATAAATTTATCCCCTATTTTGTAGACGCTATGGCCCAGATTCACAGAGCAATTACGCCTGTGCAACAAGAGATGCGTGTGCGCAAGTCTAAATGTGCGCGTGCGTTTCGATGCACGGCATCCCCAAAACGAGATACGCAAGAAATCTACTTTTTTTGGTCCAGCGTAATTTCGTTAGACAGGCGCATCCGCCCGCGCAAACGTGCGCTAGACAGACCATCGATTTGCTAGTCAAATATGCTAATGAGGGACTTACAGGGATCCACAAAAGAACGTTGGGGCAGCGCAGGCTACACAGTGTGCGCAACAGCAAAATGTCCTGTCTAAAATTAGAGCATATAAAAGCTGGTCTAAAAAGAGAAAAAAAGTCTACTTGTTAGATAAAGCAACACTGTTAGTGAGGAGCTCAGCAGTCACACGTGTTGCACAACAATCTGTATGCCAACATGCCAGGTCCAATAATGCGCAGATGTACCTGAATCTGGCCCTATAACTTTTGCGCAAACCAATCAATATATATATTTTTATTTATTTTTTAACAAAAATATGTAGAAGAATACATATTGGTCTAAACTGAGGAAAAAATTTGCTTAAAAAAAAAAAAAAAAAATTGTGAATATTTATTATAGCAAACATTACAAAAATATTGGCCCAGATTCACGTACCTGGGCGCATCTATGTGCGGGCGTAGCGTATCTTCTTTACGCTATGCCGTCGCAACTTAGAGAGGCAAGTGCTGTATTCACAAAGCACTTGCGTCTTAAGTTACAGTGGCGTAGCGTAAATGGGCCGGCATAAGCCCGCGTAATTCAAAGTAGGCAGGTAGCGGGCGTGTTGTATTATAATGAACCGTGACCCCATGCAAATGAGGGGCCGAATGAACGGCGCATGCGCCGTCCGTGAACGTATCCCTGTGCACATGCTCAGAATTACGCCGGCTAGAATACCTAAGATATGCCCAGGCGCATTTACGTACGCCTTACGTAAACGGCGTAAAATTTGGCGGCTGTTCCGACGTCCATACTTTAACATGGGCTGCGCCTCATATAGCAGGGGTAACTTTACGCCGGACGTACGCCTTACATAAACGGCGTAGCTTACAGCAATGGGTGCATCTACGTTCGTGAATCGGCGTATCTTGCTCACTGAACCACAAATCAGCTCGCCATCCATGTCCACATGGTTTTATAACGGATGATTGATGTTATGAAGCAAGACAAATATGATACAATGTAGTAATTAAAAAAGTGCAGATAGTGCCTGTTAATGCATCCTGATCAGTGCCCATCAGTGCAGCCTGATCATTGTCCATTAATGCAGTGAAAGCACCTTCACCTTCTTCTTCATTACTGTCCCCCCAATTGTTTCACCTTCTTCTTTATCACTGCCCCCCTCAGTTGTTGTTCCCCTGTATCACCTTCAAATTTCTCACTTGTCAGCTTCATGTATTACTGTCCCCCCGACCCCCACTTGTTGGCTTTGTGTATTACTGTGACAGTAATACATTGAGCTGATAAGTCGGGGACAGTAATAAATTAGGCTGACAAGTGGGGCACAGCAGTGGCGGCTGGTGCTCAAAATTGCCACCACTGTGGCATCAAACGCAGCCACTGTACCCATCAATTGCTGACACTGTGCCCATCAATTGCTGCCAGTGTGCCCCATCAGATGCTGCCAGTGTGCCCATCAATTGCCGCTACTGTGCCAAATGCTGCCAGTGTTCCAATCAATTACCACTCTTATGCCGCGTACACACGGTCGTTTTTTGCGATGAAAAAAAACGTCGTTTTTTAAAACGTCATTTAAATTGATCGTGTGTGGGCAAAACGTCGTTTTTTGTCTTAAAAAAAACGACCCAAAAAAAATTCCAACATGCTTGAATTTTTTGTGTCGTTTTTCAAAACGTCGTTTTTTGTTTCACAAAAAGTCACCGTGTGTAGCAAAAACGTCGTTCAAAACAACGTTTTTCAACCCGCGCATGCCCAGAAGCTAGTTATGAAGCAAGCTTCAATGGAAAAGAGTGGTGAACGTAACCTCGCTTTTTGTGAAAAAACGATGGTGTGTATGCAACATCGTCTTTGAAAAGTGACGTTTCAAAAACGTCGTTTTTTACTTCACAGAAAACGTTGTTTTTTTTTTTCATCGCAAAAAACGACCGTGTGTACGCGGCATTAGAGTGACGCAGTGTCGCATCGCAAAAAATAACCCGGTCATTGAGCAGCCAATTCTTCCGGGGCTGAAGTGGTTACATTTTTTGGGGGGTGGGCCCATACAGGCATAAACACTGTACGGTGGAAAAGGTGTTCATAGACAAGGTGTATTAATCTATAATATTAAAGAACCCATCAATTGTCATCAACGCAGAAGGGAATAAGAGAAGAAGCTATTTACGGCGACAAAGGAGACCTGGTGAACCCCGTGTACCGTACTCATGTTGGCGTAGAAAAAGAAAGAAACAGCAAGCACATTCTACAAAACAATACTTTGCTGATGCATGTCCGAAAAGTCCCCCCTCCCCCTACCCCCTGTGATTGCTACAATCCTCTCTCCCCATCCACAATCCTGTGATATCACTGTAAATCCATTAGTTCTGCATAATTTAATTGTACTCAATTACCAGATTATGGTAATTAACACCTCATTTGCAAAAAAAGGAAAAAAAAAGAAAAAGTCAAAGAGTTTTAATCCTCCTCCCTTCTGGACGGATTCCAGGATCTGGCCGGCATGAGGCAGGAGCTCGATGGGCAACCGCCGCGTGACACCGACCGGGGGCCACCGGTACCGCCACGTTCTGCGCCTTTCCTTGTATCCATCGCATGTAACAAGGGAGCGTTGCTTCATATTAATCTTTCGAGAAATGGTCTTTCATGCCGAATCTCTCAAAATGTAATCCTTTATCTGCAAACTCCGATAATTAAAATGCTGAACATGAAACGCTTATCCGGCAGAACCATATCAAGGAAGGAGGTTTTTTTAGGCTTTTTTTTTTTTCTTTTAAATATAGGATGCTGTGTTGTGTTTAAAATGTTAACGGTTTAAAGAGCAACTCCAAAAAAACAGCGCTATTTAACCACTTCATCTCCCAAAGATTTACCCTCCTTCATGACCAGGCAATTTTTTTTTGCCGATACAGCACTGCGTTACTTTAACCACTTCGGCCACGGAAGAATTTACCCCCTTCCTGACCAGAGCACTTTTTGCGATTTGGCACTGCGTCACTTTAACTGACAATTGCGCGGTCGTGCGGCATTGCACCCAAACAAAATGTACGCCCTTTTTTCCCCACAAAGAGAGCTTTCTTTTGGTGGTATTTGATCATCTGTGCTTTTTTTTTTTTTGCGCTATAAACAAAAAAAGAGCGGCAATTAACCACTTAACCTCCAGACCATATTGCTGCCCAATGACCAGAGCACTTTTTGCGATTCGGCACTGCGTCACTTTAACTGACAATTGCGCGGTCGTGCGACGTGGCTCCCAAACAAAATTGGCGTCCTTTTTTTCCCACAAATGGAGCTTTGTTTTGGTGGTATTTGATCAACTTTTTTTTTTATTATTTTTTGCGCTATAAACAAAAATAGAGCGACAATTCTGAATATTTTTTACTTTTTTCTGTAATAAATATCCCCCAAAAATATATAAAAAAACGTTTAGGCCGATACGTATTATTCTACATATTTTTCGTAAAAACAAATCGCAATTAGAGTTTATTGATTGGTTTGCGCAAAAGTTATAGCGTTTACAAAATAGGGGGTCGTTTTATGGCATTTTTATTATTATTTTTTTTTTTACTAGTAATCGCGGCGATCAGCGTTTTTTTTTTTTCAGTACTGCGACATTATGGAGGACACTTCAGACACTTTTGACACATTTTTGGGACCATTGCCATTTTTTTTGCGATCAATGCTATAAAAAATGCATTGGATTACTATAAAAATGCCATTGGCAGTGAAGGGGTTAACACTAGGGGGCGGGGAAGGGGTTAAGTGTGTTCCTGGGTGTGTTCTAACTGTATGGGGGGGGGGGGGTGGACTCACTAGGGGAAATCACTGATCTTTTGTTCATACATACAACAGATGATCAGTGTTTCCCCCGCTGACAGGACCGGGAGCTGTGTGTTTACACACATAGCTCCCAGTCCCCGCTCTGTAACGAGCGATCGTGTGTTCCCTAGGGCGATGGTGCTCGCCCAGAAGAGCCGACCTGCCGCCGTATAACGGCAGCTGGTCGGCAAGCAATTAAAAAAAAAAATGCAATATTTTTTACTTTTTGCTATAATAAATATCCCCAAAAAATATATATAAATGTATTTCTCAGTTTAGGCCGATACGTATTCTTCTACATATTTTTGGTAAAGAAAAAATAAATCGCAATAAGCGTTTATTGATTGGTTTGCATCTACAAAATAGAGGATAGTTTTATGGCATTTTTATTAATATTATTTTTTATTAGCAATGGTGGCAATCAGCGAATTATAGTGGGACTGCGATATTTCAGCAGACAAATCAGATACCTACCTGACACTTTTTGGGGACCAGTGACACTAATACAGGGGTTTGTGCTAAACATATGCACTGTCACTGTACTAAGGACATTGGCGGGGAAGGAGTTAAACATCCTGGGGCAACTAAAGGGTTAACTGTGTGCCTAGCCAGTGTTTTGTGTACACTATGTGCTGTTTTTACTAGGGGAAGAAATGGATTCTACTCAGAAACACAGAATCCATCCCTTCCCCCCTGTCAGAACATAAGCAGATTGCTGTTTTGTGTTCTTTACCGACGATTGGTTTTTGTGTAAGCTGTAAGCTGTGTGCTGCTTTCACTAAAGGATGTGCTGGATTTTATTCCCTACTTTGCAGGGAAACAAAATTCATCATATCCACTGTCAGGACAGAGCCCTGCATTGTTTACATAGGCAGAGCTCTGTCCAGTCTCGCTCCTCAACGATCAGCAGGTGCCGGCAAACAACCATTGGCTGCCACCTGCTGATCAGCTTCTGCCATAACCTCGGTACACCACTTGCAGACCATAACGTGTATATATGTATTGCGGTTGGCAAGAGGATAACATTGTATCTTCCCAATTTTTAGTTATGTTTATTTCAATATTGCAAAAGAAGGAAATAGATTTTTAAAACACAATGTATTACTACCAGAAAAAAATATATATTACATTAACCACTTAAAGCCACACAGTGGCTCTGTAAATCCAGGAAGATGTCATATGACGTCCTCGAGTCCTCCGGCCACTGGGGGGCGTGCGGGCACCGGCGGCGGCGCACGCGCGCACCCGGTGCGTCCGAGATGCCGATGCACATGCCTGGCGGCCGCGATGGCCGCAAGGTACCTGCAATCAGCAGTTTTAGAGCAGGGACATGGAGCTCTGTGTGTAAACACAGAGCTCCACGTCCTGTCAGGGAGAGGAGACAGATGCTGTGTCCCTTGTACATAGGGAGACAGCATCGGTCACCTCCCCCAGTCAGTCCCCCTCCACACACAGTTAGAACACACCCAGGATACACATTTAACCCCTTCTATGCCCCCTTAGTGTTAACCCCTTCCCTGCCAGTCACATTTATACAGTAATCAATGCATTTTTATAGCACTGATCGCTGTATTAATGTGAATGGTCCCAAAAAAGTGTCAAAAGTGTCCCATGTGTCCGCCGCAATATCGCAGTCCTGACAAAATTTGCAGATCGCTGTATTACGAGTAAAAAAAATAATTAAAAAAATGTCAGAATTCTATCCCCTATTTTGTAGTCACTATAACTTTTGCGCAAACCAATCACTATACGCTTATTGCGATTTTTATTTTTACCAAAAATATGTAGAATACGTATCGGCCTAAACTGAGAATTTTTTTTTATTTTTTTAAAAAGGGATATTTATTATAGCAAAAAGTAAAAAATATTGTGGGTTTTTTTTTCAAAATTGTTGCTCTTTTTTTGTTTATAGCGCAAAAAATAAAAACCGCAGAGGTGATCAAATACCACAAAAAGAAAGCTCTATTTGTGGGCAAAAAAGGACGTCAATTTTGTTTGGGAGGCATGTCGCACGACCGCGCAATTTTAATTTAAAGTGTCGCAGTGCTGAAAGCTGAAATTTCGCCTGGACAGGAAGGGGGTATATGTGCCCAGTAAGCAAGTGGTTAAAGTGTTACTAAACCCCCGGACTCTGCATTCATTATATCTTGCCTCCCACAGTACACAGAAAATGGAAAAGGAATTATTTTAGTAAATATAAACTGCCAAATACCTTTTCTCATCAGCAGTATAAAGCAGTCTTGTGACTTCTATCAGTGTCTGGTTAAATGAGGATTTTTCTCTTTGTTTATAATTTTTTACAATTTTAGTATATTTTTTTTGATGTTTTTTTGAGACTTTTTCTTTTCAATATTATTATTTAGAAAAAGTACAAAATCAGCATTTGCCATTGTAAGATAAAGTAATTGCTCATTATAAAACAGGAGATGATTAGTTTAACACACAGAAGAACATATTAACCTTTTCTATACTGGGCACTTATACACCTTCCTGCCCAGACCAATTTTCAGCTTTCAGCGCTGTTGCATTTTGAATGACAATTGCGCGGTCGTGCTACACTGCACCCAAACTAAATTTGTATAATTTTGTTCCCACAAATAGAGCTTTCTTTTGGTTGTATTTGATCACCTCTGGGATTTTTATTTTCAGCCAAAAAAATGAAAAAGGCCGAAAATTTGGAAAAACAAATGCTTTTTTTTTTGTTTCCGTTACAAAACTTTGTAAATAAGTACGTTTTCTCCTTCACTTAGGGGCTGCACTGACGGTCACTGATGGGCACCGATGAGGTGGCACTGATGAGGTGGAATTGATGGGCACTGATGGGCACTAATATGCAGCACTGATGGAGCACTAATAGGCGGCACGGATGGGCACTGATAGGCGGCACGAATGGGCACTGATAGGTGGCACAGATGGGCAGCATGGATGGGCACAGATAGGTGGTACGGATGGGCACAGATAGGCGGCATGGATGGGCACGGATAGGCGACACGGGTGGGCAAAGATCGGCGACACGGGTGGGCAAAGATCGGCGACACAGGTGGGCAAAGATAGGCGACACAGGTGGGCAAAGATAGGTGGCACGGATGGACACTGAGAGGCGACACAGATGGGCACTGATAGGCGGCACGGATGGGCACAGATAGGCGGCACGGATGGGCACAGAAAGGGGGCACGGATGGGCACAGATAGGCGGCATGGATGGGCACTGATAGGTGGCACGGATGGGCACTGATAGGTGGCACGGACGTACTGTATTATATTGTACTTATGGATACCAATCAGTGCTAAAAAACAATGCCTGCCAATCAGTGATCCCCATTGTGGGCACTGATTGGCATCCATTGTGGGCACTGATTGGCATCCATTGTGGCATCCCTGGTGGTCAAGGATGGCATACCTGGTGGTGGGCATCCCTGGTGGTCTGGTGGCATCCCTGGTGGTCTAGTGGCATCCCTGGTTGTCTAGTGTGGGCATCCTCGGGGGGCTGGGCTGATAATCGATCAGCAAACCCCCCCCCTGTCAGAGGAGCCGCCGATCGGCTCTCATCTACTCGCGTATGACAGACGCGAGTGAGGAAAAGCCGATAACCGTCTCTTCTTGTTTACATCGTGATCAGTCGTGATTGGGCACGGCTGATCATGTGACTGAGACTCTTTACCTAGATCGGTGTTGCGGGGTATCAGACTGACACCCCGCAACAATGATCGCCACGATGCGTGCCCCCGGGGGGCAGCGGCTCAATATCCTGAGGACCTCATATGACGTCCAGTCAGGATATTGAAACCACTTTGCCGCTGTCATTTTGTAATAGGGCGGGCAGTAAGTGGTTAAAGAGGACGTAAACCCTCTCAAAAAAAAAAAAACACCCTGCAAGACAAAGGCATAATGAGCTAGTATGCATACTAGCTTATTATGAATTGCTTACCTGAGATCAAAGCCCCTGCATCAGTCCTCGGTCACCTCCTCCGTCGCCGCCATGATACCCGGAGTGACTTCCAGGTATCGCTGCTCTGGCGCAGTGACTGGCCGGAGCAGCGATGATGTCACTCCCGCGCATGCACACGGGAGCCGGCAGTGACGGCATGATCTTCCCATGGAGATGGGTGGGGGCCGTCTTCCCCTTACTCGTCTCCATACACAGCAATGTGAAGGAACCGATCGCCTCCGCCTCTACCCAGAGGTGTATTTAGGTTTTGTGCTGCCCTAGGCCTGACTAAACTTGTGCACCCCCTAATTTAAATATGATCCATCCCTTCCTGTCATGGCCACACCATGTGTTGTTTAAGACCCGCCCTGAAACTTTCGAGTGAGGACACTAGTTCTGAGGGCCTGGGGAGGGGGCAATGGATTCCCTTAATTGGCACAGATTTCCTCTTACTTCCTGGTTGGCCATAGAGCAGGAAGTGAAGGGAAATCTTTGCAATGGGACAGGGATGGTAAAAAATAAACTGACAGGGGCTATAACCCTCCCTTACTCTACTCAAAATTAAGTAAAAAAGTGTTGCCTATAGTTCTACTTTAAGTAGATGGTGCAGCAGAAACATAGCACAGGAGGAAGGTTTGTGGTCCAGGATGATAAAACAGTCCAAATTGGAAGCGCCACCCCCCCCCCCCCCCGCCCACAGTTGCGGAATGCCGGCCGCCCGCATACCAGAAGCAGCGCAGCCGCTTTATGGGGGCGCTAGACTAATTTTCCTAACAGTGTAGCGCAAGCCGGCGGGGACTCTTTTCGTGCTGCCCCCCTGCAAAGTGCTGCCCTAGGCCTGGGCCTTGTTGGCCTAGGCCAGGATACAGCTCTGCCTCTACCGACAGCTCGGGTAAGTGGCGGAGGGCACAGGAGAGCGGTGGGAAGTTGGGGGGGCCCTCTCCCACCGCCGATAATGGTGATCTTGCGGCGCAGAGACCACCATTATCAGAAATCGGGCCGCCAGCTGAAGAGATGGATTCCTGGGTTATGGCAACTAGCTGCTGCCGTAACGGAGATATCCCTGTTCAGAGTGCCAACGTATATAGTCGTGCGGCGGTCCATAAGTGGTTACATTTGATGTATTATCATCCACGTATGTGAGAAAATCAAACATAAAAATTTGACCATAGAGAAACACTGTTTACCTTATGAAATATGTAATAAAAAAGCATCAAGCGATGCGCTTACATAATAATTAATTTTTATTGTTCAATTTTCTTATTTATTTTTCCCTTATTAATCTTGTTTTAGTAGCAATTGATTGATATATATATACAACTTTATACCGTGTTTTTATGTATTTTTTATTGTTACATTTAGTTTCAAACTTTGCTGATTAATCGTTTTTCTTGGTTATATATATTGGGTCAGTATGTATGTTTTTCTGATATACTGTATATGATGAAATCTCTTACCAGTTTTATTTTCTTTATATGTTGGTTATAAATGTTTTTATTTAGTGATATTTACTAAACACAGATGTTGATGTTCCATTCACTGGGTGATATATATGATTGCATTACCCGACACCTGCTGAGGAGGAGGGAGCCTTTATAAGGCTGAATGCTCCAGTTGCTTCTTAGGTTTGAAGAAACACTATTGAAGTGTGAAACGCGTCACCTCTCCCGTGTCATTGTCTTGGTGCCAGTCATTTATGACTTTATTGCAACAATAAATCTACGTTGGACCGATGATCTATGGTGTGCAGCCTTTTTTTATTTTTTTCCTAGTGTCTGGTTAAAGCTTGTAGGAGGAGTTTTCATTCTCCACTGACTGTCCTATGAGGCTGCAGGACCCCTGACCCTCTGTCTGGACAGTGCTGATTGGCCCTATGCTGATCACGCTGCCCCCCAAAAATAAAAAAAACCTCTCTAGCAATTAGTTCAGAACGATTCTGGGCAAAATGAGAATCACAATTTTTTTGCTTTGACTAAAGATCACGATTCTTGCCACGTAAAATCTTTTACATTATACAACAAAATATGGGCTAACTTTACTGGTTACTTTTTTTTTTTATTCATTCAAGTTTTTTTTTTTTTTTTTTATTGCATTTGAAAGACAGTTGAGCAAATACAGTGTGACATAAAATATATAACAACCACCATTTTATTCTCTAGGGTCTCTACTAAAAGAAATATATACAGTGTTACCTCGGATTACGAGCATAATCCGTTCCAGGAGAATGCTCGTAATCCAAAGTACTCGCATATCAAAGCGAATTTCCTCATTGAAGTCAATGGAAACAAAAATAATTTGTTTCGCATTGACTTCAGTTGCATGCAATACCCATGTGGCAAGATACGGGGGGCACCGGAGAGCCTCGGAAATGGCCAGAAAGGCCCAGGGACAGTTCGGCTGACCTCAGCAAACCTCGGAAAGACTCTGTTCATGAGCCTTTCCGAGGTTTGCCGAGGTAAGCCGAACTGCCCTCGGGCCTTTCCAGCTATTTGCGAACCGCACCGATCATTTACATATAGCCAGGGCCGCCATCAGGAATTTCTGGGGCCCCTGGAGCAGAGAACCGGGGGGAGGGGGGGCTGCCGCTGCAAATTGAGATGCACAGGAGAGTGACGCAAGTTGAGAAGTGGGGGGTGCGAATTGAGATTGGGGGGCCCCAATCGAGAAGCTAGGGGGGGGCTGACGCCGCAAATTAAGGTTGGGGGGCTTTGGGTGCAGATAAACAAAAAAGGGGGATACCATCCAGGGCCCTGGGGACCACTGGGCCCCTTAGAGGTTGGGGGGGGAGGGCTTTGGGTACTGACAAAAAAAGAAAAAAAAGGGGGATGCCATCCGGGACCCTGGAGACCACCGGGCCCCTTGGAGGTCAGGGGGGCTTTGGGTGCTGACAAAAAAGAAAAGAAGGGGGGATGCCATCCGGGCCCTTTACAGGTGTACTGCCTGTACTTCTGCATACAGAAGTCTATTCCTTTGATGTAAAAGACAAATTGTTACAATGTTTAGACTTAACGTTCCCACTGATAAAGAATGTTGTGATACTTTTTTTTCCTGATTTTTTTCTTCCTTTCTTTTGATGGCTGTCGGCTTCAGCAGAGCAGAGAGAATTCTTTGCATAGAAACATCGGGAAATACTTTGTAAAGATCTCAACGGGGGAAAAAATTGCAATAACTATTCTAAGGCCGTGTACACACGGCAGAGAACCTCGACGGGCAGAACACATCGTTCCGCCCGTCGAGGTTCTCTGCCGGCCTTCGAAATCGGCGACCCGCCCGTCGGGAATGGCAACCAGCCATTCATCCAGGCGGGCCGTCGAGCAAAAAGAGAGCGTGCTCTCTTTTCGCTCGACGGGATTCCCGACGGGCGGGGCGAGCGCTCTGTGTACACACGGCCGAGGTCCTCGCTGGAATGCAGCTTCCAGCGAGGTTCTCGCTGGTTTCCAGCGAGAACCTCGGTCGTGTGTACGCCGCCTTAGGCGATAATCTCTACTAGCAATACACATATGCAATACACATGTGCAGAGTGCCCCCAAGGCTCTGTTCTATCAGATGGATTGGGGACTGTGTAAAGCCCCCATACACACGGTCGGACTTTTGGCCAACCAACTTCAAAATCTGCAACTTTTCTAATTTGTCCGACCGTGTGTACATTCCATCGGACCAACTTTTTCGGGTTTTATCCGACAAAAAGTTGGGTCTGCGAGCGGACCAACTTTTCGGCAACAAAAGTCCGATGGTGCCTTGTGTGACCGTGTGTACAGCAAGCCAACCAACTTTTGTACAAAGTGCAAATACGCATGCTCAGAACCAATGTTAAAATGAACCAACAATAGCAGAAGTTAACCTGTCACGTACCTTACCCGAGGCCGAAGTGCTGAGAGGGCTTCCCGTACGACCAAGTGCAGAGCGCCCCCTGGAGGTAACGCAGGGGGTGCTCGGCCCAAAGATGCAAGGGTAGCCAGCTGAGACTTGCTGAGTGATGTTGAGGATCAGCTGTACACCAGGATACGTAGTCAGACCACGGGTACCACGGAAGTACCAGATGAAGAAGACTGGCAGGAAAACCCAGGGGCGGAGTCAGGAGCCAAGCCGGTAGTCATGCACGGGGGAGCAGGAGGAGACTGGAACAGGTCCGAAGGTTAGCTGAGGTTATCTGCTGGAACAAGCAGACCGGGACAAGACAAAAGGATAAACCGGGAGACAAGCCAGGGGTCATGCACGGAGAAGTCTGGTCAGGCAAGCCGGGTCGTCAACAGGAACACCAAGAAACAGGAGCAAGGAACTTAGGATCACACCAAAGACTGAAGATCATGCAGCAGTTGGTCGCTGCTGCAGCAAGCCTTAAATAGGGCACTGACGCCAGGAGTCCCGCCCGTATTGCGTGCGTACCGGTGCGCGCGCATGCGTGGTGAAGAATACTGAATTCACAGCGTTGTTGCTCGTGCTTGCGTGCGTGTGCGCGTCTGCGCACGCATGCGCAACATGCTTGTTGGTCCGTGCATGACAAGTCTGTTAGTTCTTCCACGTTTGGTTCTCTGACATAACCAAAGGGTGGCGGTACAGAGCACAAAAGAGCAGAAAAACCATGTGATGATGGGAAAGTTTTAGAAAGGTTTGCAGAAAAGTCTGAGGCCGCGTACACACGACCGAGAAACTCGACGGGCGAAGGCGTTTACCCCGTCGAGTTCCTTGTTCGGCTGTCAAAAAACTCGTCAAGCCAAATTTTCCCATTGCCCGTCGAGGAAATAGAGAACATGCTCTCTTTTTGGCTCGACGAGTTCCTCAACAGTTTTCTTGGCAGAATACGTCTCCCATCAAGTTTCTTGCTGAATTCAGCCGAGAAAACTGGTCGTGTGTACGGGGCCTCACTGTGTGTATGGGGCCTCACTGTGTGTATGCTATGGGTGTGACCGGACAAATCAATTAGGACAAAAATCCATGGGAAAGTTTGTTGGATGTCCGACCGTGTGTACAGGCCTTAAGAAGGGGAGGATCAGAGAAGACAGGATCAAACAGCCTTTTTTATACAATATACGGAGGAATAACCCCTTAGGTACCACAGTGAGTATAACGAGCAGACTTTAGGCCCCTTTCACATTGAGAAGTTTTTCAGGTGGTACAGTGCTAAAAATAGCGCTGCTATATCGCCTGAAAAACTCCTTTACTGCATCCTCAATGTGAAAGCCCGAGGGGTTTCACACTCAGGCGATGCGCTTGCGGGAGATAAAAAAATCTCCTGTCAGCAGCATCTTTGGAGCGGTGAGAAGAGGGGCGTGTATACCGCTCCTTCACCGCTCCTTCCCATTGAAAACCATGGGAAACCGCGGCGATATCACGGCCGCTAGCGGGGGTTAATACCGCACCGCTAGCGGCCGCAGCTTGCGGCAAATCCGATGGTATACCGTCGCTATTTTTAGCGGCGCTATACCGCCAGCGCGGCTCCCGTCCCTGTGTGAAAGGGGCCTTACTGCAAGCCATATACAAACTGATTTTACTGTTGCGGGTTTAGATTAACGGAAAAAAGAAACCGCAGCGCCGAAATATAACATTTGCTCTGGTCCTGAGGACGGACATAGTATCTCACCGATATAATTACATGTCACAGGATCCATTTACTAACAGCTAAAACCAACTGAAACAGTGACAGTCACCGATTTCGCTGTTATCCTCAACTATTAGCAGAAAACGGGTTTCCAGACTATCATGACTCTAATGCATTTTCACACCAAAATCAATAGAAAAGGGACGGTAAACCTATTTATCAAGCATCACTGTTGTGTTCCTGATGTCGGAAACACAGTATTATAGTGTAAGACATTTTACCGTGTTAGCGCTGTCAAGATGACAGGTCCTTGTAATAAAAAATGCGGTCCAGGGAGGCCGTTTCTAACATGCTTTAATAAAAAAGAAATAAGATCAAAGTTGAAAAAAAGGTCTGCTGGTCTACTACAGGTGTAACAAATATAACAAACACCCTTTTCCTATTGACTGGTTACAATTTTCATAATGAGAAGAATGAGGTCAGTGCAGAGCTTGTCAATCAGTGCAGAAAACCAGCTAATTATTCCCCTCCCTTCCCTGACCCTTCATAACAGAAAAACACAAAAAGAAACTGGGCCAGATCCACAAACAATTACGGCGGCGTATCTCCAGATCCGCCGCTGTAATTTCAAATCTGCGCCGCCGTATCATTGTTTTGTATCCACAAAACCAGATACGCAGTTTTTTTGCGTAGATACGCCGTCTTACGTCGTCGTCTTAAAGTTTCCTATTTACGCTGGACGCTAGGGGCGCTTCCGTATATTTTCCACGTGGAATATGCAAATGAGCTAGATACGCCGATCCACGAACGTACGTACGCCCGGCGCAGTGTTTTTACGTCGTTTGCGTAAGCGTAGGTCCGGCGTAAAGTTACCCCTGCTGTATAGAGGCATACGTAATGTTAATCCCCCTGGCGGTATTCCCTAGTCAGACTCGGGCTCGCCTCGCAGCTTTCACAGGCAGGGTTTACTTACCTTGTTCCTGGATCCAGCGATGCATCCACGCTGTGTGAGCGAGCGGGTGCTCGCTCGATTCACACAGTGTCCCCGTGTGCCGCCGATCTCCGTTCCCTGCGACGTTACGACGCACAGGGCGGAGAACGGCACCATATTAAAAAAAAGTGAACAAACACATTACATACAGTATACTGTAATCTTATAGATTACAGTACTGTATGTAAAAAATACACACCCCCCCCCCCCTTGTCCCTGGTGGTCTGCCCAGTGCACTACATGTACTTTTATATAATAAAAACGTTTTTTTTTCTCCTTGCAAACTGTAGATTGTCCATAGCAACCAAAAGTGTCCCTTTATGTCAAAAATGGTTTTATAGCAGCTAGAAAACAGCGATAATAAATTATAATCACTTGCAGAATTGAGCGATAGCGATTTGTGGGGAAATTCATCATAAAAAAAAGTAATGACAGCGACAATTCTGCAACTGAGCACATTTCAGTGATTTTGAGTTGATTACATTATTGAATAATTTTTATTATAATTATATTATTATTTGTTATAATTATTTATTATATTATAATTTATAACTTTGTTTTAAAAAATATTTCATACCCGGGATGCCTATTAGACTCTTGTTTGGTCAGATTTAAGTGAGTTATTCCTAAGAATTACAGGCCTACAGTATAAAACGCCAAATTTCCTTGTAAACCGCTTTCAGCACCTAAAATCAGAAAGAATCATACCGCCAGGGAGGTTAAGTATGGACGTCGGGCCAGCGTAGATTTTTCCGTCGTTAACGTCGTTTGCGTAAACCGTTCGCGAATAGGGAATTGCGTAAGTTACGTTCACGTCGTTTTCATTGACTATTTTCGACGTGATTTTGCACATGCACACTGGAATATCTCCACGGAATGGCCGTTCAAAAAATACGTCATTTACGTGGGGTCAAGCTGATTTAAATTAAATCACGCCCGCAGCTTTGTAATTTGAATTGCGCGACCTTACGCCGCAACAATTACACTACGTCGCTGTAAGTTACAGCGGAAAGTGTTTGTGGATAAGGATACGCCACTGTAACTTACAGCGGCGTAGTGTAACTTAGATAGGCTATGCCAGTGCCAGTTTTTTGTGGATCTGGCCCACTGTTTTTATTAGACGTACACTGACAAAAAATGTGTTCGTTTTCGTTTTTTCTTCTCGTTTTTTGGGTCATTCATTATGATCACAATTCGTAAATTTAGAAAAAATTGAAAAAAATTGAAAATCCAAAAGTAAGAAAGAAAATCAGAAAATTCGAAAGAATAACTAACTAACTAATAATAACTAACTATTCAATTATCGGTGTTGGAATTGTCTTTCAAATTTGGCTGATAGTGAACGTAACAAATACGAATTTATCCGAAGTTACTAATTATCCAAAATAACAGATGGAATGGAACAAATGAATAATAATAAAAAGTTTTTATTATTATTATTGTTAGGTATTATTATTAATTCATTACATTCCATTCGTTTAGATGCGGCATTCGTTATTTTGGATAATTCGTAACTTTGCATAAATTCGTATTCGTTATGTTTACTAACATCCGATGATTTTATATTAGTAATAGTTAGGTTATAATTAGTTAGTTATTGTTTCAGATTTTAGAATTTTCAGGTTTTTAAATTTAAAATTTACAAAAACGTTTATTTACGAATATTCGGAAAAATGTAATTAAAAAAAATTGTTAAATGAGTTTTTGTTAATTTGGATAATTCCTGAATTTGTCAAAATTTGAACGGCACATGTCTAAATTTTATTAGCAAGCTGATTCCGAAGTAGCAAAAAATACTTTTAGTTAACCACTTGCTGACCACACTATAGCAGTTTAACTGTGCGCTGGATCATGTAAATATACGTCACAGTAGAAGCCAATCTGCGGGTGCCGGGCACTCAATGTCCTATGGAACCCACCGATCGTCGGTAAAGAATACAACAATCTTCTTATGTTTTCCCCTGATAAAAACAACACACATTGGGGGCTATTTACAAAATGCAAATCCACTTTGCACTACAAGTGCAGTCGCTGTAGATCCGAGGGGACATGCAGGAAAAAAAAACAAACAGTATTTTAGCTTTCACATGATTGGATGATAAAATCCTTCCTCTCATTTCAGATCTGCCCCTCAGATTTACAGTGACTGCACTTCCAAGTGCACTTTCAGTGCAATTTCAAGTGCACTCTGATGTTTAACCCCTTTCTACCCAGTGTCATTAGTACAGTGACAGTGCATATTTTTAGCACTGATCACAGTATTAGTGTCACTGGTTCCCGCAAAGTGTCAAAAGTGTCAGTTATAGCCGGATTCACATACCTCGGCGCATATTTATGCCGGCGTATCGTAACTTCTTTACACTACGCCAGCACAAAGCAGAGAGGGAAGCATGGAATTCACAAAGCAAATGCTCCCAACGTTGCGCCGGCGTAGCGTATAGTCGTAGGCGTAAGGCAGTGTAAGTCAAAGTGGGCTGGAAGTGGGCGTGATACATTTAAATGAAGCGTGACCCCATGCAAATGATGGGCTGAGCGCATGCGTCGTACCTTTGATGCATCCCAGTGCGCATGCTCACAATCACGTCAAAACAACTGGCTAAGATACATCAAATCACTGCCTACGATGTGAACGTAACCTACGCCCAGCCCTAATTACATATACGTAAACGACGTAAAATTCAACGACGTTCGTTCCCTGGTCTATACCTTTGCATGAGTTGCGCCTCCAATATGGAGAATAACTTTACGCCGGACATAACCCTTGCGCAAATCGCTTAAAACATGCGCCGGGCGCAAGTACGTTCGTGGATCGGCGTATCTCCGTCATTTGCATATTTGCATCGAAAATTTATGGGAGTGCCAAATGCGTCCAGCGTAACTATGCGCCCACTATACGCTGGCGTAGGCAAGTTACGTCGGTCGGATGAAGTCAGTTTTTAGGCGTATCTTACTTCTTTGGGCACGGCGCACAGATACGACGGCGCATATTTACACTTACGACGGCGTATCTCGAGATACGTCGGCGTAAGTGCTTTGTGAATCCGGCTATTAGTGTCTGAATGTCAAGCCTTAAAGGGTCACTAAAGGAATTTTTTTATATTTTTTTGCTGAAATGACTGTTTACAGGGTATAGAGACATAAAAGTTAACTGATTCCTTTTCAAAATGATTAAAAATAGATAAAAATCAATCATATAATGTGCCTGCAGGTTAGTTTCACTTTTGAACTGGCTTCATGTTTCTGCAAAGTAGAAATAGACACACAGAACAAAAACAAACAAATCCAGGGCAGTGTTTTGTTTTTAAAATGAATCTGATTGGTTCTGGGAAGTTTTAGACACACAGTAATGACAGCTTAGACCACCGTAAGAAAGCTCCCAGCACTGTGGTTATAAGGAAACAGACAAGCAGGAAGTGTGGAGAACAGAGCAGGATTACAGCAACTTCAAAGCAAAAACAAACAATAAGGACATGAAACCAGTACTGCAGTAAGGTAAAGGAAGCTATTTAGCTAAAAAAAAAAAATTCCTTTAGTGATCCTTTAAGTCACTGATCGCCGCCATTACTGGTACAAAATGTAAATAAATAAAAATTCCAGTATGTGTCCCATAGATTGTAGACACTATAATGATCACATAAATCAATCAATTATCACTTATTGAGTTTTTTTTTCTCTTTTTTTATACCAAAAACCTGTAGCAGAATGCATATTGGCCTAAATTTCGAAAATCTTCAATTTTTCCAAATAGACAAAACCTAGCGCAATATGTATGCACACCTCCCAACTTTCTGAGATGGGAATGAGGGACACCTGTCAGCAAAAGTATGCAGGCGTGGGACACACCCCTTGCCATGCCCCCTTAAAGGAGAATTGTAAAAAAAAATACGATTGGTTATACCCACAATTACTTTTTTACCACTACTATTCCTTTATATCGGCTTTTGGAATTTACAAATGCAGAAATTTAGAAATCGGATGAAAGATTTAGGGCTGGAAAACACTTTTTGATAGACAAAAAGTGCATTTTATATACAACTATAGAGATCAGCCCAAAATGAGGGACAAATGAGGAGAATGAGGGACAGAGGGACAATGCTCCAAATCAGGGACAGTCCCTCGAAATCAGGGACAGTTGGGAGGTATGTGTATGTATTGCACTGATTAACTGAATATATATATTTGTGTTTGTTATTGCCCAGACATACTTTACACTTTAAATTCAAGAGAATAAAAATTGTACAACTGTTAATAAATCAAGCGTGTGTTTATCTCAGCTTTCACTTTGCTTTGTGTGATTTGTAACTAGATATAAAACTGCACTTTAGCGTATATTTATGTCAGTGTGAGGCAGAGTATAGGAGGAGGGAGGTGGCGCTCTGCGGCTGGGTTCTCGGAGAGGGACAGGCAGGAATGGGCGGGCGGGCGGGCGGGCGATGCTGGGCAGAGTATGTCTGTGGTATAACCGCAGGGCTTAAACACACATCATATCCGTGGCATTAACAAAGAGATATAAACAGTTATGTGATCTAATCCTTCTAAGTGGAGTCCAGTGGGAAATAATAAGAGAGGGCCGGGCAGGTTACAGAGATAGAGACTTCAACACGCTGAAAGGCTTCGAGCAAAGATAAAAGTATTCTGTACAGCAATCATTCTGCCACTTACAGAAGACAGTAATACTTTCATAATATACACAACTGTATTCTTGTAATATACAGTATATCACAAAAGTAAGTACATCCCTCACATTTGTGTAAATATCTTTTCATGTGACAACACTGAAGAAATTACACTTTTATACAATGTTGTGTAGTGAGTGTACAGCTTGTATAACAGTGTAAATTTGCTGTCCCCTCAAAATAACTCAACACACAGCCATTAATGTCTAAACCGCTGGCAACTAAGTGAACATTTCCAAATTGGGCACAATTAGCCATTTCCCCTCCCCGGTGTGAATAGGGAGCAGGTGTGTTAAATTTGGTGTTAACGCTCTCACTCTCTCATACTGGTTACTGTAAGTTCAACATGGCACCTCGTGGCAAAGAACTCTCTGAGGATCTGAAAAAAAATAAAATGTTGCTCTACATAAAGATGGCATAGGATAGTGGTGTCCAAACTTTTTTCAAAGAGGGCCAGATTTGATGAAGTAAACATGCGTGAGGGCCGACCATTTTGCCTGACATTCTTTGAACCATAAAAATTCGGTATAAGTGTGTTCGTCCGAGCACCAAATGCACTGCCCAACAAGAATTCTCTTGCCTTTGTAGCTGTGTGTGAGTAAAGAGATGATCTTGGGCGTGTAATTTGGATATACCCCCCCCCCCCCCGCTGTCTCCTGTCTCCCAGAAGATAGAAGACGCATTTGTTGGCATTGCCAATAGAGTCACTTTGGGCGGGAGGTCCGTGGAACACAGAATCCCTTGGGGAGCCTGGGAAACCCTTGTTTCAGCTCCCCATGCACCTCCTTTGCGTACATCACCATGTGTCCATTAGGGGCACAGGATAATTGAGAACCCCAGTCTGATCTGTACTTGTCAGACTCACTGTACAACCACACTGGAATTTTGTATATATCTATATATATACTGTATATATATAGATATCGATATATCGATATATAGATATATACTGTATTTGCCGGCGTATAAGACGACCCCCTAATTTTCCAGCTAAAATGCTGGTTTTGGGATATACTCACTGTATAAGACGACCCCTCACTGTGCCATTTTACATGCCTTACTGTGCCAGTATGCCTGCCTCACTGTGCCAGTATGCCTGCCTCACTGTGCCAGTATGCCTGCCTCACTGTGCCAGTATGCCTGCCTCACCGTGCCAGTATGCCTGCCTCACCGTGCCAGTATGCCTGCCTCACCGTGCCAGTATGCCTGCCTCACCGTGCCAGTATGCCTGCCTCACTGTGCCAGTATGCCTGTCTCGACGATCTTCCTACCTTCTCCTGTTTACAGTTTCTCAGGCTGCGGGCATCCATTATTCAAAAGCCGTGCTGCCTCCTCAGGCTGTACCGTGATACACTAATTTTCCCAGCAGAGCCTCTGTTCAGTGTTCCGCCTATCACAGATGTCCTCTCGTCCGAGGCCGAGGATGAGAAGGTCTGACAGATAGGTACCCGGCGTATAAGACGACCCCCGACTATAGGGGCATGATTTTAGATGCAAAAAGTCATCTTATACGCCGGAAAATACGGTATATTTATATCTATATCTATAGATATATATAGTATATTGTCTTATACTGTTGTTTGCTGGGTCGTTTGGGGTGTGGCTGTATTCCATGGTCCTATTGTTTGTGTCTGCCTTGTGAGAAATGTATTATGGGATGGATATTTATGTTCCTTATTGCTGATTGGACAGTTTATCCCACCCTGAATCCAAGGGAGGGGGCATTGTCCCTGAGTGAATACCTGTTACATGTGTTTCAATAAACAGTTCAAGTTCAAGCTGTGTAACTGAGGTAGTCTCGTCTGGTTCTTAGTTACAATATATGGGCTGTAATATCTGATATCTGAGGACCCAGACTGGAGGAAGCGGTATATGGCAACAGCACTCAAGCGGAGTGTGGGACATTTCATTACAGATAATAACAAGATGACACAATTGTATATAACGCACCAGATAATTCTTAGCCCTATTAGAATATATAGAATGGGTAGAAGGCCAACGTCAGAATGTTTGCGATTTTATCAGGATGAGATGGATTTCTGCCATATGATTTGGACATGCAGGGAAGTAATGGGATATTGGAGTTAAAGGGTCACTAAAGGAATTTTTTTTTTTAGCTAAATAGCTTCCTTTACCTTACTGCAGTCCTGGTTTCATGTCCTCATTGTTAATTTTTGCTCTGATGTTGCTGTAATTCTCCTCTGTTCTGGACACTTCCTGGTTGTCTGTTTCCTGATGACCACAGTACTGGGAGCTTCTAGTTTTGTTTTCGAAACCATCACTGCTCTATGGCTCTGTATAGCACAGATGCAGGATAACATGCAAAAACGAAACTAGATGCAAAAACTCAACTAAAAAACTACAGGTACATTATATGATTGATTTTTATCTATTTTTAATCGTTTTTAAAAGGAATCAGTTAACTATTATGGGCCAGATTCTCGTATTTTTCGTAAATGCCAGCGGGGTGTAGCGTATCCTATTTACGATACGCCGCCGCAACTTTGGGCGCAAGTGCCGTATTCTCAAAGCACTTGCATCCTAAGTTATGGTGGCGTAGCGTAAATGGCCCGGCGTAAGCCCGGGTAATTCAAATGTGGAAGAGGTGGGCGTGTTTTATGTAAATGTGTTGTGACCCCACGTTTTTAAAGCTTTTTTTGAACTGCGCATGTGCCGTACGCAGACGTATCCCAGTGCGCATGCGCAAAATTAAGTCGCAAATAGTCAATGCTTTCGATGTGAACGTAACTTACGCAAATCCCTATTCACGAACTACTAACGCAAACGACGTAAAAATCGACGTCCATACTAAACATTGCGTACGTAAAGTTAAATTTGGCTAATCGACAGAAGCGCCACATAGCGGCCAGCGTAAATATACAACTTAGATACGACGGCGTAAGAGACTTACGCCGCTCGTATCTAAGCAAAATTCCGGAGTATCTTGTTTTCAGAATACAGAAAATAGATACGCCGGCGCTTCTTAGAAGTTACGCGGCGTATCTCGAGATACGCCGACGTAACTCTGCTGAGAATCTGGCCCTATGTTTCTATACCCTGTAAACAGTCATTTCAGCAAAAACTATTTTTTCCTTTACAACTCCTTTAAGTAATAAAAAAATTATCTGAAATGATTAAAAGATCGGTGCCTTGTACCCCTGAAGTATGATTGTTGGGGGTGTTGAATGATGAAGAATGGTCAAGACGTAAAGATCTTTTTTTGCAAAAAAACATTTTTTCAGGCTCTAAAGCAATTTGTAAAGAGGTGGATGCAAGTTATAACTCCTTCTATCAAAGAATGAATGAATGCAATTAACCATATCATAGCATATGAAAAAGTTATGTATGAAAGTAGGAGAAACCTACAGAAATATCAGAACATTTGGAGTAAATAGTGTAGGATGGAAGGCACTAGTGAGAGTAGATGAGCAGATTGATTCGTATAAAATTGTGAATGTAATTTTTATTATGTATGTTTTTGATATGCAATAAAGAGTATGAAAAAATAAAAATATGGAGAGACTACATCTATATCCTAAGAGATATAGATCAAAATGATGGTTAAGACCCTGTGGTGCTAAAGTGCCAAGTTCAAAACTTTAGTAAACCTCCTTGCTTGTGATGAGATCCTTTCCACATCTCAAAGGAGTTGTAAACCCATAGGGCCAGATTCAGCAAGACTTGCGCTGGCGTAATTCGATATGCGCCACGTAACTGTGAAGATGCGCCGTCGTTTCTATGTGGCCGTACCCACCAAACTAGATGCGACAGAAAACGGGCCATTTCCGATCGGCTTAACTTTCCGACGCCGGAGTCTCGTCAGCGCATAATTTCGCTTGGCGCATCAGTCGCGCCTATTGATTTCCCCTGCAAATATGCAAATGAGGGAGATTTCCCCATTCGCGAACGGATTAGCACCATACGCCGGCTACATGCGCCGCGCCTATCTCGTCCGTCCGGCGCAAAGTTATTTTTACAAATAGCTGTTTTATCTTTACTCCAGACGGCCACAGGTCAGCAGGAGAGCAGCTACAGCAGCGTTACCGACGATAAGAGCTAGCTGAGCACCCCCACTTGCAGGACAACACCTCTGTCCATGCTTGTCTGTCAACTTTTACAGCCATGGAGGAAGACATCATAGGTCTCCATAGCCGTGATGACGGCTGACAGCTCCTGGCCTTTAGAGTTCAGCTTTCTCCTGTATGTTTGCTGGGAACGGGAGCAGCCATCTCAGAACAAAAGTAACTTCACTGCGGGGAGGGGGAACAGGATATACTTTAAATGCGCCCGTAGATGCGCCATTCCGGCACTAAACGCCCAACGGAACGCATTGCGCTGACGTTTCCCGTGAAGTGGTGCCGACGGAAGTTGTGAGCATGCGCACAAGGGGGCCGAGTGAAGCCTCACTAACTGCGCATGCTCCGTGGATGATGCGCTGAACGTAAGCCTCTGCGCTGGGCTCCGCCCATCATTTACATATGATCACACCCACTTCCACTTGCGTCGGGTTACGCCAGCACATTATCGTTACTCTGGCGCAAGTTTACGCGCAACTGCTATGTGAATAACAGTACTTGCGCCGAAAGTGTCGGCGGAGTAACGTAAATGAGAAACGTTACTCCAAAGTAAAGAAGCGCCCATCTACCTGAATCTGGCCCATAGAATGCATTAAGGTGAAAAAACCTCTGTCAGTCATTTTACTTACACGAGGCCTGGAATGTCCCACGGCGAGAACGCGCCTTCTCTCTGCCCGGGGTTCTTGGTTCTTGATCGGATAGATTGATACCAGCGCAGCTTTTGGCTCCCGCTGCTGTCAATTAAATCCAATGACACGAGTGGCGGGGGCGGGGCCGAGTCCTGCATTCGCCGACTATGGAAGCCAAATGCTGGACACGGGAGAGCACCCGCAAGGTAACCCCCAGGGAGAGCGCTTCTCCTAGGAGGTTATTTGATGTGAGAGGAACCGCGAGAGCCGCCAGGGGACCCCAGAAGATGGAGTTCGGGGCCATTCTGTGCAAAACGAGCTGCACAGTGGAGGTAAGTATGACATGTTTGTTGTGAAGTGAAATGATGAGCGCAACTAAACTAAACTAAACAATCAATCCAAAATAAACAAGTGAGCATCGCTATATAGAAATAGGTGGTAATTCAAATGAATTCCAAAATCAAACAAGTGAAATATTCCAAATATGTGCAATCAAGTGAAACAACAAGTGTGGATCAATCAATGACAAGGCTTCTGTCCATGTGAACAATGAGACCATCCAGATGAGACTTCACAGATGAACGTGCTCACAGAGCGCTAACCTTCCAGAAGGAAGAAAAGGGGCATCAACACAATCACCGATGGTCCTGTACGTCTTTAGCCACCAGATTGGGATTGGAGCATGGAGGGATGTTTTGAAGAAAAATAAAGCTCACATAGTGAAGTATGTAAAACTCCTTTTCTGCTACTTCTAACAATGACTCCTCTCTCATTTCCTTCCGACTCGTCTTTCACCCGGAACGTCCTGTCTGTACCCGCAGACCCTATTTTTGTTGTTAGCACATACCAGATTTGAGCTGCATTTAATTAGTTTAATTTCTTTTTTCATTGGTCTATATTGATTCACTGTTGGCTAGCGCTTTAGTTTTACTTTTATATGACATGTTTGTTATTTATTTTTTTGTGCAATTGGAACCTTTCGTATCACTTTAATTCATTCAGGCATCTATTGTCACACTTTTTAATTCTCAATCCCTGTGTCCTACTTCTGCATAATTTCCAGGCACATAAATGTCCATTTGTTTAGTTTGTACAGAGTATCTATGCTGTGAGACTCGAGCGATCAAAGGAACCATAATTGCCATAATTGGTTTAATGAGCCTTTCACAGTTTTACTGTACCAGCCGTTTGTTCTTACACATGGGTAGAATAATCTTTGAGACAGACATATGCTACTGGCATATATATATATATATATATATGTAGCGCCCCCCCCCCCTATTTGGTGGGGCGTTACGCTAAAGTAAGTGGGGAATGGGAGAGTTAAGTTGCTCCCGCTCACAAATTGGTTAAGTTTAGGCAGTTGTCAATTTAGAACTGCTTTCTAGGCCAGTCTGCATAGGGAGGTGTTTTTACCCCTAGGTGACAGTTGGCGCTGGAAAGGGTTCTAACAGACCCACTTTCTCCCAGCAACCAATCAGAGGAGGATTTTCCCTCTGGACATGCTGGCAGGAGAGTATATCTGTGGCAGACGCCTGAGAGTGAGACGTTCTATGCGGGGCCCGCAGTCCAGGTGCGGCATCCACGGGCCCCGCCATCAAGGACTGCCTGGCCAAAGCTGTGCACCAAGCGGAGCTTCATCCAGACATTGAGAGGGGCCCCAGCGGCTTGCTGGGTCCCAGATCCTAAGCTGGGAGCTGTACGGTGGGGGATTGCCTCGGGAGACCCAAAGGCAGAGGTTGTCCGCGAGGCCTAGGCGAACCACCGGGCATCCGGTCATCACTACATGACAGGTACACTTCAACCGTCCTTTGATGACCCTAGAGAAGTGAATTACTGGGAGGATCCATTAGTTCTACCCTTTGAAAAGTATGGAAATTCCTCAGGCCTGTGGCAGAGGCCCTAATTCCTCCCAGTGACTATTGCCAGGTGACCTTCCGGCTGCCAGGCCCAAGTTAGATGCCTGTCCGGGGCGCTTTACTCACTCTGACAGGAGTGGCGACATTTAAGTGTGACTGTACTGAGAGCAAGCTGCTCTCTATAATATCCAAGGCCTGATACTGCAGTTTTCTTCTGCTCATAAACCTTTCTCTATAGTGTGCCATGTTGATGTTGGCCATGTTGGGCCTTGTAATAAAACTTTGAAAACGCACTTTGATGTCTGGACACTCGCTTTATTCACTTTCTACAAGTATTCACCCCTAGACAAGCATAATTGGTAACTTAATACGCCGACCCCAAAATCAACCAGCGGCTCCTTCGGGGGTAGTGCTACATATATATATATATATATATATATATATATATATATATATAATATATATATATATATATATATATATATATATATATATATATATATATATATACACACACAGTGCCTTGCGAAAGTATTTGGCCCCCTTGAACCTTTTGGCACATTTCAGGCTTCAAACATAAAGATATAAAACTGTAATTTTTGGTGAAAAATCAACAAGTGGGACACAATCATGAAGTGGAACGAAATGTATTGGATATTTCAAACTTTTTTAACAAATAAAAAACTGAAAAATTGGGCGTGCAAAATTATTCAGCCCCTTTACTTTCAGTGCAGCAAACTCTCTCCAGAAGTTCAGTGAGGATCTCTGAATGATCCAATGTTGACTAAATGACTAATGATGATAAATAGAATCCACCTGTGTCAATTTTCCGTATAAATGCACCTGCACTGTGATAGTCTCAGAGGTCCGTTTAAAGCGCAGAGAGCATCATGAAGAACAAGGAACACACCAGGCAGGTCCGAGATACTGTTGTGGAGAAGTTTAAAGCCAGATTTGGATACAAAAAGATTTCCCAAGCTTTAAACATCCCAAGGAGCACTGTGCAAGCGATAATATTGAAATGGAAGGAGTATCAGACCACTGCAAATCTACGAAGACCTGGCCGTCCCTCTAAACTTTCAGCTCATACAAGGAGAAGACTGATCAGAGATGCAGCCAAGAGGCCCATGATCACTCTGGATGAACTGCAGAGATCTACAGCTGAGGTGGGAGACTCTGTCCATAGGACAACAATCAGTCGTATACTGCACAAATCTGGCCTTTATGGAAGAGTGGCAAGAAGAAAGCCATTTCTTAAAGATATCCATAAAAAGTGTTGTTTAAAGTTTGCCACAAGCCACCTGGGAGACACACCAAACATGTGGAAGAAGGGGCTCTGGTCAGATGAAACCAAAATCAAACTTTTTGGCAACAATGCAAAACGTTATGTTTGGCGTAAAAGCAACAAAGCTCATCACCCTGAACACACCATCCCCACTGTGAAACATGGTAGTGGCAGCATCATGGTTTGGGCCTGCTTTTCTTCAGCAGGGACAGGGAAGATGGTTAAAATTGATGGGAAGATGGATGGAGCCAAATACAGGACCATTCTGGAAGAAAACCTGATGGAGTCTGCAAAAGACCTGAGACTGGAACGGAGATTTGTCTTCCAAGACAATGATCCAAAACATAAAGCAAAATCTACAATGGAATGGTTCACAAATAAACATATCCAGGTGTTAGAAAGTCAAAGTCCAGACCTGAATCCAATCGAGAATCTGTGGAAAGAACTGAAAACTGCTGTTCACAAACACTCTCCATCCAACCTCACTGAGCTCGAGCTGTTTTGCAAGGAGGAATGGGCAAAAATGTCAGTCTCTCAATGTGCAAAACTGATAGAGACACCCCAAGCGACTTACAGCTGTAATCGCAGCAAAAGGTGGCGCTACAAAGTACTAACTTAAGGGGGCCGAATAATTTTGCACGCTCAATTTTTTATTTGTTAAAAAAAGTTTGAAATATCCAATAAATTTCGTTCCACTTCATGATTGTGTCCCACTTGTTGTTGATTCTTCACAAAAAATTACAGTTTTATATCTTAATGTTTGAAGCCTGAAATGTGGCAAAAGGTCGCAAAGTTCAAGGGGGCTGAATACTTTCGCAAAGGCACTGTATATATACACACACACACACACACACATCTGGGCAAAAGTTTTAGGCAGGTGTGAAAAATGCTGTAAATTAAGAATGCTTTTAGAAATAGAAATCTTAATAGTTTATTTTTATCAATTAACAAAATGTAAAGTAAATGAAGAGAATAAAAATCCAAATCAAATCAATATTTGGTATGACCATCCTTTGTTTTCAAACCAGCATCAATTCTTCAATTCTTCTAAGTACAGTTGCACACAGTTTTTGAAGGAACTCGGCACGTAGGTTCCAGAAATGCAGCCCTAAACTTGCATGGAACCTCCACCATGCTTCATTGTTGCCTGCTGTGGCTGTGCTGGTATCAATTTATCCAATAAAGAGACGGGTAACGATCGAGCGCGCTCTCGACACTGGATTTTCCAGGGCTCAGGTAAGTAAAACGGTTGGGGGGCATTAATCATCAGAAGTTTTTTCGCCCTAATGCATAGGATGCATTAAAGTGAAAAAAAACTTGAGGGTTTACAACCCCTTTAATTTTACGGCCATGTGCAAGAGCTCTTAAACTTCCTGCTCAGTATTTTAACTTTAAGCCAGGTTATGGCTTTATATCTGTTTATTTTTCTACCGTGGGAATTTACCGGGCCAGCTAGGCCGTTTTAAGTGCTCCTTAAGCAGTAGTGGGCACTGGTAATTGATATGTAAATGAGTAAAAATTTTATCTGGAATCAGCTGTCTCCTCTTTCTTTTTCCTCTTCTCAAATTAGGACTACGGGTAAGGTCAGGCTGCCCCAATTAAGACAAGATTTTTTATTTTTTTTGTAAGCAAATTGTTCTGCAAAGGCTTCAGATCAACCCCAGAGGGAACCTGAAATTTCTCTGCGTAGCAAGTGCAGAACGCTTACATCACACTAAGACACGGCAGAAGCTCATTAAGAGCTCAGAAAAAAAATAAAAAAATAAAGAATCGAGACGGGGAAGAGAGGGAAGTTGAGTCGGCACTAACAGGGGACACCTGCCCTTTAACAGGGAAAAGTAATATGTCTGCTGAGGAAAAGGTAGATTTCTACAATATATCAGTCCGGTCTTAGGTGGAATATTTCATGCAGAGTGTTTTGGCTGGAAGTCAGCATTCCGAGCACGGCCTCAGCGAGCACTTACGTTGGAACTGCTCAAGAAGTTCATAGATCTCTATGGATAAAATCCACTTCCTGTCTACATAAGCAACATGCATCAACTTAGAATATCAATAGAACGCTCCAATGGAGATTGCATTTAAGAGTTAAAGTGTATCTAAACCCAATTAAAAGAAAAACATACTGGGCCAGATTCTCGTATATTGGCGTAAATGCCAGCGGGGCGTAGCGTACCGTATTTACGCTACGCCGCCGCAAGTTTGGATGCAAGTGCCGTATTCTCAAAGCACTTGCGTCCTAAGTTACGGCGGAGTAGCATAAATGGGCCGGCGTAAACCCGGGTAATTCAAATGTGGATGAGGTGGGTGTGTTTTATTGAAATGAATCGTGACCCCACGTTTTTTGACGCTTTTTTGAACTGCGCATGCGCCGTCCGTGGACGTATCCCAGTGCACATGCTCCAAATGACGCCGCAAATAATCATTGGTTTCGACGTGAACGTAACATACGCAAAGCCCTATTTGCAGACGATTTACGCAAACGACGTAAAATTCGACGCTGTCCCCAAGTCCATACTTAACATTGCGTACGCCTCACCTACGCAAAGTTGCCCCTCATAAAGCAGGGGTAACTTTACGCTTACGCAAACGACGTAAAATCCGACGACCGGGCGCAAGTACGTTCGTGAATCGGCATATCTAGCTCATTTGCATATTCAACGCGGCTAATTGACGGAAGCGCCCCTAGCGGCCAGCGTATAATTGCACACAATTATACGCCGGCGTAGGCAAGTTACATCGGCGGAAGAAGCCTATTTTTTTTAACGTATCTGCCTTTGAAAATCGGCGTAAACATACGCCGGCGCAGATTTGAAATTAACAGCTTTGAGAACCTGGTGCTATATATTCTATATATACTGTACTGTACTACAAACGAAAAAAAAAGTTTTGCCTTCAGTTATACTTTCATTTTAGCCTGTACATACAGATGGGTGAGCTTACTGTAGCGCCAGGGACGCTCACACAGTCTGAATATCAATGAAAAGCGTCACATATATGCATTACCTTCCTGCTTTAGCTATAAACATTCTTAGTAGGCACAGCTGAACCCCCCCATAACCCCCCCCCCTCTTCTTGTAATCTTTAATGAAAGTGAAAAATTCACATTCATGTCTGGAAATGAACGATTTGCCCTGATTTAAAGGAAACTTTCCCTTTCTTGTGTGCTTTATCCTGAGGACATATTGAGCAATATGTTCCCTTTGACAAATCTATCTATACAGCCGTGCATGCATGACAATGCTAGACAGCCAGAGGACATGAACAGCTAGAGAGAAGTTCTCTTGGTCAGCATTGGAAATCTGTATTAATCATATTGGGGAAAATGCTGAGGATGGGTCGGGGGCGGGGGGGGCGGGTTTACAGGGGTGTGCATCTTCACTGGTCTCATGATTTGATTATGATTATTCTGTCCACAATTCGATTAGATTGCACAATGCATCATGATTAATGCGCAAGTGCGCATGGTTAAAAACTTTTTATCAAAAAATTCAAGCAGTCAGAAAAACAAACATTTTCTCTATTGGCAGAGGAATGGCTGAGATCAGAGGCAGAGGGGTGGCTGGGATTAGAGGCAGAGGGGTGGCTGGGATCAGAGGCAGAGGGGTGGCTGGGATCAGAGGCAGAGGGGTGGCTGGGATCAGAGGCAGAGGGGTGGCTGGGAACAGAGGCAGAGGGGAAGGCTGGGATCAGAGGCAGAGGGGAAGGCTGGGATCAGAGGCAGAGGGGAAGGCTGGGATCAGAGGCAGAGGGGATGGCTGGGATCAGAGGCAGAGGGGATGGCTGGGATCAGAGGCAGAGGGGATGGCTGGGATCAGAGGCAGAGGGGATGGCTGGGATCAGAGGCAGAGGGGATGGCTGGGATCAGAGGCAGAGGGGATGGCTGGGATCAGAGGACAGAGGGGATGGCTGGGATCAGAGGCAGGGGGGTGGCTGGGATCAGAGACAGGGGGATGGCTGGGATCAGAGACAGGGGGATGGCTGGGATCAGAGACAGGGGGATGGCTGGGATCAGAGACAGGGGGATGGCTGGGATCAGAGACAGGGGGATGGCTGGGATCAGAGACAGGGGGATGGCTGGGATCAGGCAGAGGGGTGGTGGGATCAGGCAGAGGGGTGGTGGGATTAGGCAGAGGGATGGTGGGATTAGGCAGAGGAATGGTGGGATCAGAGGCAGAGGGATGGCTGGGATCAGGCAAAGGGATGGTGGGATCAGAGGCAGAGGGATGACTGGGATCAGGCAAAGGGTTGGTGGGATCAGAGGCAGAGGGATGGCTGGGATCAGGCACAGGGGTGGTGGGATCAGAGGCAGAGGGATGACTGGAATCATAGGCAGAGGGTTGGCTGGGATGAGAGGCAGAGGGGTGGCTGGGATGAGAGGCAGAGGGGTGGCTGGGATTGGAGGCAGAGGGGTGGCTGGGATCAGAGGCAGAGGGATGGCTGGGATCAGAGGCAGAGGGATGGCTGGGATCAGAGGCAGAGGGATGGCTGGGATCGGAGGCAGAGGGATGGCTGGGATCGGAGGCAGAGGGATGGCTGGGATCGGAGGCAGAGGGATGGCTGGGATCGGAGGCAGAGGGATGGTGGGATCAGGCAGAGGGTTGGCTGGGATCAGAGGCAGAGGGTTGGCTGGGATCGGAGGCAGAGGGATGGCTGGGATCGGAGGCAGAGGGATGGTGGGATCAGGCAGAAGGTTGGCTGGGATCAGAGGTGTTGTAGCCCATTTCAGCCTTATGCAGGTCTACAATGTTTTCCCGAACGTCCTTTGAAAGATCTTTGGTGTTGCCCATGATGGTGAAGGTTTGAATGAAAGAAACAGATTCTGTGGACAGATGTCTTTTATACACATAACGAGTTGTTGTTAGAAGCACCTTAAATTTACAGGACGAATCTGTGTACCACATGAGCACCCACTGTAGCCAGTCTATGAGAGCAAGAATTGATTGGTAGGGGATCAAATACTTATTTTACTCAACTTAATTTATAACATTTGTATTGTGTGTTTTTCTGACTCTATTATTTAAAATATACACATGATAAAAATTATAGATCCTTCATCTTTGTAAGTGGGAACATTTACAAAATCTGCAGGGGATCAATTAATTATTTTTAGAATGAGAGAGATCAGCACACAAGGGGGGATTATGTGAATTATAACATCACCAACGGGAAGGAGGGAACATCCACCCATTACATGTTGTTTAAAAAAATAAAAATCTGAAAAAAAAAAAAAAAATACTCACCCAGGGGATCAATTATCTGCCTCTTCCACTCCGCGGTTTATTTCTTCTTCTCCTTCTTTTTACGCTGCTTTCTGGGAACTGTGTGTGTTCTGAGAGAGATCACAAGCCAGCACTCGCGCACACAACGGGGGGGATTATGTGAATTATGGCGGCGCGGGAACATCACCAACGGGAAGCGCGGGGAGCACTGTGTCTGTTAGTATTCATTTTCGCGGCTGGAGCTCCGCTTTCAGGAATAAGTTATGAAGACTTTTCTTTATATACTGTTTATGTTTGCATATCATGAGTTTTATTTTATTTTTTTCGCATAATATTTGCCTTTTTTTGTATAAATTAGGAAGCACTTGAGTGTATATCAGTGGCGGCTGGTGCTCAAAATATTTAGGGGGGGCGCAAACGGAAAAAAACAAAACAATTGCAGCCTCACTGTACCTATCAATTGTCACCACTGTGCCATGCCATCAAATGCAGTCACTGTGCCATCAAATGCAGTCACTGTGCCATCAAAACGCAGCCACTGTGCCATCAAAACGCAGCCACTGTGCCATGCCATCAAAACTCAGCCACAGTGCCATCAAAACGCAGCTACTGTCACCACTATGCCATCAAACACAGCCACTGTGCCCCCAATTGTCGCCACTGTGCCCCCAATTGTCGCCACTGTGCCCCCAATTGTCGCCACTGTGCCCCCAATTGTCGCCACTGTGCCCCCAATTGTCGCCACTGTGCCCCCAATTATAGCCACTGTGCCCCCAATTGTTGCCACTGTGCTCCCAATTGTTGCCACTGTGCCCCCACTTGTAGCCACCGTGCCCAGTACCCCCCTGGCACTTACCTTTATGGCTTCTACGTCCCTCGATGTCGCTCGTCCCGCCCTCGGTGACGCTTCAGCCAATCAGGTTACCTGATAGACACTTCCCCACAGCCAGGCAGCTGCCGTTATTCAGCTGACCAGCGCTCAACATCCGGCCAGCTGAATAGTGGGCGGCAGCGGCGAAAATATACAGATTCATACATTGTATGAATCTGTATATTTTATTGGCTGTGAGCAAGCCAGAGGGGGCAGCGCTCCTGCGTCCCTATGGACGCACCGCCACTGGTGTATACACTTTACTGTCTATTGGAGGTAGGCTCAACAAAAAAACTATAATACAATAATTGTGGGAACACGAATACAGTGGAACCTAGTATTATGAGCATAATCCGTTCCAGGAGAATGCTTGTAATTCAAAGTGCTCGCATATCAAAGCGAGTTTCCCCATTGAAGTCAATGGAAACTAAAATAATTTGTTTTCGCATTGACTTCAATGGCATGCAATACCGAATGTGGCCAGAGGTGGGGGGGGGGGCGCCGGAGAGCCTCAGAAACACACGGAAAAGCCAGAGGACAGCTCGGCTGACCTTGGAAAGGCTCAGGAACGGAGTCCTTCTGAGCATTTCCAAATGGCTCCGGCACCCCCCCTCCTCTCAGGCCAAACATGGTACTGCACACCACTGTGGCTTGAATCCTTTTTGTTTTGCGAGACAACACTTGCAAACGGAGTCAGGATTTAAAAAAAATACAGTGCTCGTATTGCGAAACGTTAGTCAACCGCGTTACTTGCTATCCGAGGTTCCACTGTATTTGTTTGCAGCCACCTTAACACATATTATCGCTATTAGCATTAGATAGCCGATTTATGAAATAGGGAGCTTGGGATACATAGCAATTTATTACGTATTGAAAATGTGATCACATAAAAGTGACATTATTTTATTTTATGGTTGACACTGCCTAAAGTCAATATCAAATACATACCATGAGCTAACGCGGTCATGAAACTTCTATTACCGACATCCAAGCTCAACTCCAGGCAGATATAAAAGACACAAATTAACCGCTTCCCGCCTACTAACAGTACATTCACTGCTAGCTGGCGACACAGCCAGGCAAGGCAGCATATGGGAACGTTGCGACCCACTTCCAGGTTTTTGGGTGTATGCTCACTGCTTCTGATCTGCATTGCGACTCGACACAGCATACGTTTGTCAGCAGATTACAGCCAATGATTTTGGCTGTCTACCTGCTGGTCAGATGTTTACAAACACACATGACAGCGATCTGGCAGTTTCTTCTCCCTGAAATCAAATCTGAGTTAAGGGAGAAAAGACAGCCAGATCCTGTGAGTAAAAGCAGCACACACACACTTGTTACACACATGAGTAACCTCTTAATCACTTCAGCCCGGACCATATTGCTGGTCAAAGACCAGAGCACTTTTTGCGATTCGGCACTGCGTCGCTTTAACTGATAATTGCGCGGTCGTGTTGCGCAGCTCCCAAAACAAAATTGGCGTCCTTTTTTTCCCACAAATAAAGCTTTCTTTTGGTGGTATTTGATCATCTCTGCGGTTTTTAGTTTTTGAGCTATAAACAAAAATAGAGCGACAATTTTTTTTTAAAAAATTATATTTTTTACTTTTTGCTATAATAAATATCCCCCAAAAAGATATAAATAAAAATATTTTTTTCCTCAGTTTAGGCCGATACGTGTTCTTCTACATATGTTTTCTAAAAAAAAATCACAATTAGCGTTTATTGATTGGTTTGCGCAAAAGTTATAGCGTTTACAAAATAGGGGGTAGTTTTATGGCATTTTTATTAATATTTTTTTTTATTAGCAATGGCGGCGATCAGCGAGTTTTTTTCGGTACTGCGACATTATGGCGGACACTTTGGACACTTTTGACACATTTTTGGGACCATTGGCATTTTTATAGCGATCAGTGCTATAAAAATGCATTGATTACTATAAAAATGCCATTGGCAGTGAAGGGGTTAACACTAGGGGGCGGATGGCCTCACTAGGGGAAATGACTGATCACTGTTCATACATTTTATGAACAGACGGTCAGGCATTTCTCCCCTGACAGGATCGGGAGCTGTGTGTTTACACACACAGCTCCCAGTCCCCGCTCTGTAACGAGCAATCGCGGGTGCCCGGCGGCGATCATGGCCCGGGCACGCACACGGGAGTCAGGGACTAGTGGCTGCTGGGCGAGGTGACATTATACTACGTGCTCTCGCCCAGCAGAGCCGACCTGCCGCCGTAAAACTGCAGCGGCTGGTCGGCAAGCAGTTAATTGCCCTTCTGATCACCCCTGTCACCCATTAGTTTCATTAGTACAATGTACGCCAATGGTGGCTGGTGGAGTAGCCCTTGACAATCCATCCCTCCTTCCTCACTGTACATCTATAGCGGGGGGGTCGGGAAACTTTTTGGCTGAGAGAGCCATGAACGCCACATATTTTAAAATGTAATTTCGTGAGAGCCATACAATATGTTTAACACTATAATAGCCACATCTTCCCCACTGTAATATCCACAGACATCTCCCCCATTGTAATATCCACAGACATCTCCCCACTGTAATATCCACAGATATCTCCCCACTGTAATATCCACAGACATCTCCCCCACTGTAATCTAAACAGACGTCTCCCCCACTGTAATCTCCACAGACGTCTCCCCCACTGTAATATCCACAGACATATCCCCCACTGTAATATCCACAGACATCTCCCCCACTGTAATATCCACAGACATCTCCCCCACTGTAATCTCCACAGACATCTCCCCCACTGTAATCTCCACAGACATCTCCCCCACTGTAATCTCCACAGACATCTCCCCCACTGTAATCTCCACAGACATCTCCCCCACTGTAATATCCACAGACATCTCCCCCACTGTAATCTCCACAGACGTCTCCCCCACTGTAATCTCCACAGACGTCTCCCCCACTGTAATATCCACAGACATCTGCCCCCCACTGTAATATCCACAGACATCTCCCCCACTGTAATATCCACAGACATCTCCCCCCACTGTAATCTCCACAGACATCTCCCCCACTGTAATCTCCACAGACGTCTCCCCCCCACTGTAATATCCACAGACATCTCCCCCACTGTAATATCCACAGACATCTCCCCACTGTAATATCCACAGACATCTCCCCCCACTGTAATATCCACAGACATCTCCCCCCACTGTAATATCCACATACATATCCCCACTGTAATATCCACAGACGTCTCCCCACTGTAATATAAACAGACATCTTCCCCACTGTAATCAAAACAGACGTCTCCCCCACTGTAATCTCCACAGACGTCTCCCCCCACTGTAATATCCACAGACATCTCCCCCACTGTAATATCCACAGACATCTCCCCCACTGTAATATCCACAGACATCTCCCCCCATTGTAATATCCACAGACATCTCCCCCCATTGTAATATCCACAGACATCTCCCCACTGTAATATGGTCCACATCTCCCCCACTGTAATATCCACAGACATCTCCCCACTGTAATATCCACAGACATCTCCCCCCCACTGTAATATCCACAGACATCTCCCCCCATTGTAATATCCACAGACATCTCCCCCACTGTAATATCCACAGACATCTCCCCCCACTGTAATATCCACAGACATCTCCCCCCACTGTAATATCTACATCTCCCCCACTGTATACGATTGTCTGCTTGCTTACCACTACACAAGCAAGCAGATCCACAAGCAGTTGAGGCGGGTGATGATGACGTCAGCTTACCTAGGCTGCCGCCGCCTGTACCAAGATGGCCGCCGCTCCGGAGCTTGGCCGAAGCCGCTGCCTTTTTCTTTGGGCTCAATCCGCGGATCGGCATACCACGTGATCCGCGGATTGAGAGGCGAGGGCCAGATGCAGCCATCAAAAGAGCCACATCTGGCTCGCGAGCCATAGGTTTCCGACCCCTGATCTATAGGATGATGGTACCTACCCCTACCCTACTTGTTAACCCTTGCTTGAGGCAACACCTCTTCAACTGTCCAGTAACAGGCTAGGGGGTGGGTCTAGGATGACCTGGGATCAGAGGAAGTGGGTTAAATATTGCAAGACGTAAGAATGAGGGCATCTAGTGTCTGAGAAGTACCTCAGGGAAGAGCTATGGAATAAAATATGTTCTCTTTTAATGGACTGTTAATGTCTATCTTGTTATTTTTTTACTGGAATGCTGCTTTAAGTAATTGACCAACTCAACTCTACAGGTACCACCAGTAACTTCAGTTACGAGAGCTCTATAAGGAGTTGCAGATAATACATACAGTATGTAATAACACACATTTTATGACCTATAAACCGGGGTAAGGGGGTTTTACAAGGCTATCAGTATTATATAGCGTTCTTTAATGAGGGCATGCACTAGCCTACACACAGGCATGACATGCTGAGCTGCCACGGGATATCTCCTCGTCCTCCTAAATAAATGTTTTCTTAAGTGTTCCTCACTCTTTAATGTGGCTTATGGCCCATTTTATTGTGCAATCTATTTTATGTTTTGCGCAGCCAGTCTTTCAAGTTTAATTCTACAAACATATATTTAATGACAAAACACAGGAACAACAATTATAATGTCTAGGAAACTATTACATGGCTGGGTGATTCTGCATCTCAAATGGATGCTACTAAACGAACCCAAGGAGTAGAATTAATACCCGGACATTTGTTGTTATGCCAAACTCGTATTACAGAAGTGTTCACATTGACCGCGTATAGTACATAAATTATATACACTGAAAGCTATTTCACCGACAGAGAATGAGGGGAAGTTAAAGCGGAGCTCCGACGACGATTATTTATTTTTTTAAGTCAGCAGCTACAAATACTGCAGCAGTGGCAAATGGTGCTCAAATTTTTTTTTGGGGGGGCGCAAACGAAAAAAAAATTGCAGCCTCACTGTGCCCATCAAATGCAGCCACTGTGCCATAATTTCGCACCACTGTGCCATGCAATTAAACGCAGTCACTGTGCCATGCCATCAAATGCAGCCACTGTGCCATCAATTGTCACCATTGTGCCATGCCATCAAACGCAACCACTGTGCCATGCCATCAAACGCAACCACTGTGCCATGCCATCAAATGCAGTCACTGTGCCATGCCATCAAACGCAGCCACTGTGCCATCAATTCCCACCACTGTGCCATGCAATTAAACGCAGCCACTGTCCAATGCCATTAAACGCAGCCACTGTGCCATCGATTGTCACCACTGTGCCATGCAATTAAACGCAGCCACTGTCCAATGCCATTAAATGCAGCCACTGTGCCATCAATTGTCACCATTGTGCCATGCCACCAAACGCAACCACTGTGCCATGCCATCAAATGCAGTCACTGTGCCATGCCATCAAACGCAGCCACTGTGCCATCAATTCGCACCACTGTGCCATGCCATTAAATGCAGCCACTATTCCATGCCATTAAACGCAGCCACTGTGCCATCGATTGTCACCACTGTGCCATGCCATCAAACGCAGCCACTGTGCCATGCCATCATACACAGCCACTGTGCAATCAATTGTCACCACTGTGCCCTTTAATGGTCGCCGCTGTGCCAATTGTCCCCACTGTGCCTATTGTCCCCACTGTGTCCTTTAATTGTTGCCACTGTGCCTATTCATCCCGCTGTGGCAATTGTCCCCACTATTGTCACCACTGTGCCCATTGATTTTGCCGCTGTGCCCTGTAAAGTGCTCCCCCCCCGCCCGGCACTTACCTTTACTGGAGTCAGGCATCCACATCCCACAATGTCTTCTCCCTCCCTCGATGACTAACATGCGTCTCAGCCAATCAGGTTACCGGTAGCCAGAACCGGCCAACCTGATTGGCTGAGACGCACAGCCTTTGCGTTCCGAGGATAAGCTTCCGGGACCCGAGGGCTGTACTGGGAAAGCCTATCAGAGCCGCTGGCTCTGAAAGACACTTCCGTACAGCCAACCAGCTGCCGTTATTCAGATGGCCGGACATGAGCGCCGACCATCTGAATAGAACAGCGGCAGCGGCGATAATAACATAGATTCGTGCAATGCATGAATCTGTTATTAGACTCAGTGGTGGTGAGAGCCAGAGGGGGCGGCGCTCCAGCGCCCTCTATGGACGAACCGCCACTGTACTGCAGCTCCTGACTTTTAAAATAAGGACACTTACCTGTCCAGGGCGCCTGCGATAATCTGTCCTTCGGCTCCCGGGTGAAGGCGCCGCCATCTTCGGTAAGGGAATGACAAAGTGAAGTCTTGCGACTTCACTTCCTGGTTCCCTACTGTGCATGCACGACTTGTGTTGCGCGTTCCCACTGGTCCCTGCTGTCTTTTAAAAGAAGGACACTTACCTGTCCAGGGCGCTCGCGATAATCTGTCTCTCGGCTCTCAGCTGCCAACAGCTAGCATCAACAGACCCTGCAAAACTCCCAAGCACCACTTGACATAACATACATTCAGTGGGTGAGGTGCTGGAACTGCGTTCTGCCGCGTTCCCGCTGAAAAAAAGCCCTGATTCTACATATGTTATGTTCACTAAAAGTAAAGCATGCAGTACAATGGTTTATATGCCATTCATTTCAAAGCACTGAGCAAACTGTTGGCACTATATAAATCTGCATAATAAATTCTCTATAATCATTTACAAACAAATGCCCTTTACAACCATGCACCAAACCTTTCCGCATTCAAATATGAAGATTAGAATGATTTCATTTATGAGAATGTTACGTAAATCAGCATGTGTTATACATACATTTTAAATGTGCTGCCCAATTTAACCACTTAAGGACCACCTAACACCGATATATGTCGGCAGAATGGCACGGCTGGGCACAGTGGCAGTGTCACTGATCGTCTGTTACCTGATATAGGGAAAGGCGATCAATGACGTCACACGTCCAGCCCCGCCCCCTACAGTTAGAAACACATATGAGGTCACACTTAACCCCTTCAGCGCCCCCTAGTGGTTAACTCCCAAACTGCAATTGTCATTTTCACAGTAAACAATGCATTTTTATAGCACTTTTTGCTGTGAAAATGACAATGGTCCCAAAAATGTTTTTTTTACCAAAAAAGGACCCCAATTTTGTTTGAGAGCCATGTCACACGACCGCGCAACTGTCAGTTAACCACTAGAGGTCCGCGCTATTAACAGAATACGTCAACAGCGCGGACCTGAGGCACCGGGGTCACGTCTTTGGACGTGATGTATTTGTAATTCCCCACCGGGTGGCGCGCGGCGGGGAAAAACAGTCCTGTCGCATCACCGAGGATTCGATGCGTGTACCCGGCGGCCGCTATGTCCGTCAGGTACACGCGATCGGCGGTGACAGAGCAGGGACGTGGAGCTGTGTGTGTAAACACAGAGCTCCACGTCCTGTCAGGGAGAGGTGACAGATGCTGTTTCTCTTGTACATAGGGAGACAGCATCGGTCACCTCCCCCAGTCACCCCCCTCCCCCCACACAGTTAGAACACACCCAGGCAATACATTTAACCCCTTCCTCACCCCCTAGTGTTAACCCCTTCAATGCCAGTCACATTTATACAGTAATCAGTGCATATTTATAGCACTGGTCGCTGTATAAATGTGAATGGCGCCAAAAATGTGTCAAAGTGTCCGATGTGTCCGCCGCAATATCGCAGTCCCAATAAAAATCGCAGATCGCCGCCATTACTAAAAAAAATATATATAAAAAAAAATCATAATTCTGTCCCCTATTTTGTAGGCGCTATAACTTTTGCGCAAAGCAGTCACTTATTGCGATTTTTTTTTTCTTTACAAAAATACGTAGAAGAATACGTATCGCTCTAAACTGAGAAAAAAAAAATGGGATATTTATTATAGCAACAAGTAAAAAATATATATATATTTTTAAATTGTCGCTCTTTTTTTGTTTATAACGCAAAAAATAAAAACCGCACGGGCGATCACATACCACCAAAAGAAAGCTCTATTTGTGGGGAAAAAAAGGACGCCAATTTTGTTTGGGAGCCACGTCGCACGACCGCGCAATTGTCAGTTAAAGCGACGCAGTGCCGGAAGCTGAAATTTCGCCTGGGCACGAAGGGGGTTTATGTGCCCAGTAAGCAAGTGGTTAAAGCGATGCAGTGCCGAATCGCAAAAAGGGTCCGGGTCTTAAGTGGTTAGGGCATAGTTCTTCACCGTTCAGTGACAGCAATGGAGTGTCTGGGTGAATCCATATACCACAGTGATTTTGCAGTGGCTCGCCTCATTTATGCTTGACTCCTCTGTGCTTTATTTTTTTATTTTAATTAAAAATGTTATTCTGTGGGTGTTCCAAGCACAGTTGCCCGGTGGTGCCATGATAACTATGGTCCTTCCATGACACCCCGCCATCAAGGAGGACCCTCCTGCTGTGCCAAACTGACAGCCAGTGCTTGCATCTCATAAACCACTCCTAATTTCCCGTCTCAGCCTCCTGTTAGTCACATTAAATTACATTATTTCATTTCTTTTTGCATTCTGTTAGAAAATAAAAGCTCACAGCTGCTGTATGTGCAATTTACTATAAAACAATCCTCCAAATTTGATATTTAACCCCTTCAATACCGGGCTTTTATACCCACCTCCATACCGGGCCTATTCTGCCACTTCTCTCCTACATGTACAAATCATCATTCTTTTGCTAGAAAATTACTTAGAACCCCCAACAATGATATATGTTTTTTTTAGCAGACACCCTAGGGAATAAAATGGCGGTCATTGCAACTTTTTATCTCGCACGGTATTTGCACAATCATTTTTTCAGACGCCTTTTTTTGGGGGAAAAAAATGGTTTCATGAATTAAAAAACAACAAGACAGTAAAGTTAGCCCAATTTTTTTGTAAAATATGAAAGATGATGTTGCGCCGAGTAAATAGATACCTAACATGTCACGCTTTAAAATTGCGCACACTCATGGAATGGTGCCAAACTTTGTTACTTAAAAATCTCCATAGGCGACGCTTTGAAATTTTTTACAGGTTACCAGTTTAGAGTTACAGAGGAGGTCTAGTGCTAGAATTGTTGCACATGCTCTAACTCGCTCTAACGCATGCGGCGATACCTCACATATGTGGTTTGAACGACTTACGTGTGCGTTCGCTTCTGAGCACGAGCTACCGGGGGACTGGGGCGTTTTACATTTTTTTTTTTTACTTATTTTTTTTTTTTTTTTACACTTTTTTTTCTTTTTGATCACTTATATTCCTATTACAAGGAATGTAAACATCCCTTGTAATAGGAAATGTTTGTGACATGTCCTCTTTATGGAGAGATGCAGGCTCACTAAGACCCCACATCTCTCCACCAGGCTGGAAAGCATGAGATCGTGAAAAAAAATCACAGATCTCATGCTTACTAGCCGCAATTGTGGCTTTGTTTAATTCCGGGTACCCGGGCATGAAGTCATCACATCACGACCGGGCCTCCGACGGTAATAGAGATGACTGGTGACCATCTGGTCAACAGTCATCTCTCTGCTTCTTATCAGACACAGGGCGATCCTTTCTCCGGGCCCCCGATGGCACGGGAGAGCCAGGAAAAGCACCGGATGGTGGCAGGAGGGGGGAGGATGTCCCCCTCCCGCCGCCTATTCTTATGGTGCGCAGGAGAGCCCCCGGAACACAATGATATCTGAATGATGCCTCTAGCTGCAGGCATCATTCAGATATCACCGCACAAAGTCCAGGACGTCATATGATGCCCATCCGGGATGGGAGATCCCCTCTGTGGACGTCATATGACTATGTGCAGTATTGAAGTGGTTAACCAAATAGATATCCTTTATTTGGAATAGTAGTAAATTCACTTTAACTGCAAATCACTTTTTTTTCTAATCTGTGTACAGAATAAGTGATAACCATCTTGAACACACACTAATGCGATATCCACGTTTATGAAATATTTATTGGGATAGGGGATGTTGGTTAGTTTATTGATTGACATCTATTATTAATATTTGGATTGGAAAGGATGTGGAACTCTTACTAATGTTATCTAAAAAAAATAAAAAAAAATAAGTCAGTTTGTTCTCACTTGGCTTTAAAAAGAATAAAAAAAAAAAAACCTGAACATTATAGTTCTTTATGGTTCAGGAACAGGCGATCTATAAACAGCAGTGCGCTCCATGACATATTGACTTTACGAGCGTGTTTTAAAAGTCCAATAGCCAACACAGTTAGAAAGCCGTAACTGCAGAGATAGCCGACTACTGTTCTAAATCACCTGTTAATCTATAAATACATGTACATGATATGATTATGCAATTAATCACTTTCACATCTTTTTCACTGTAAAATATTTCTACCCTTCCATTGCTTGACTGGTACAGTGCTCATTTCTCCTGTTATATAACTAAAATCCTCCCACCAAATTGGGCCTTCTTAATAAAATACACTCACACCATTGTTATGTTGGATTGATAAATCAGCCACGACTTTAACCGCTTCAGCAGGGCCGTCTTAATAGCATCATGGGCCCCTGGACAAAGTAATGCTCTGGGGCCCCTACAATGATGACAGTGCAGGTAAACAGACATCAAGTACGTAGGTGGCAGACTGCCTCCCCTGTGTATCTATCACTCTCAGTACCATCATGGGGCCCCCAATTTCGGGGCAGCATGGTCTCAAGGACCAGCTGCTTTGGGAAAAGTGCAGGGGCCCCCTATGCAGCTGCGGCCCCTAGGCAGTGCCCAGGTGTGCCCTCTCATTAAGACAGCCCTGCGCTTCAGTACAGGGCACTTTCGCCCCCTTCCTTCCCAGACCAATTTTCAGCTTTCAGCGCTCTCACACTTTCAATGACAATTGCGCGGTCATACTACACTGTACCCAAATTGAATTTTTATAATTTTGTTCGCACAAATAGAGCTTTCTTTTGGTGGTATTTATTCACAATTCTGTTGTTTATGTTTTTTTTATGTTTAGCAATATAAGCGAAAAAATTGCGAAAATTTGGGAAAAAAATAACTATTTTAAAAGAAATCAAATACATCTAATGTTGTCTTAAATTTAAGCCAAAATGTATTCTGCTACATGTCTTTGGTAAAAAAAAAATCCTGTTGCGTGTATAATAATTGGTTTGTGTGATCACGGACAGATGTATGCAGATAATCATGTACAGATGTGCGCAGGTGATCACGGACATATGTGTGCAGATGATCATTATTGTTACATATGATTTTACTGTTATATAAGTGGGGGGCAGGTGTTTTTACTGTGGGGGGACATGTGTTTTGGGGACATTGTGTGGGGACTTTGTGTGGGGACACTAGGCTGGTGATCAGTGTGTAAAAAACATCTCATACTCACTGATCACTGATCACCAGCTCGCTGCAGCAATCCGCTCTCCTCTCCTCACTGACGACTTCTGTGTAAGGCCTCGTACACACGAGGGGATATGTCCGCTGAAAACGGTCCGATGGACCGTTTCAGCAGACATCTCCGCTCGTGTGTATGGGCTAGCGGACAGATTTCTCCACCCGACAGATTTCAAAGCATGCTTTGAAATCTATCCGGTGGGAATCTGTCCGCCCGACATGTCTGCTGGTTAGTACACTTACCAGCAGACATGTCGTCCCCCACCGCCGCCGCGCCGCCGCCGAATGGATTTAATGTTTAACTTCCTGGTGCGGTGACGTGGCGGTGACGTGCCGGCGTCAACGTCACCGCCGCGTCACCGCCACGTCACCGCGCCGTCCGGCGGCGGGGAATTTGATCCGATGGTGTGTACACGCCATCGGATCAAACTCCCGATCGGACATATCCGATGGAAATGGTCCGCGGACCGTTTTCATCGGATATGTCCGATCGTGTGTACGAGGCCTAAGAAGAGGAGAGCCGAGAGCCTGGCAACCAGCTCTCTATTTACATTACATTATGGTTGTAATTGGGGTTGTCCAGATACCGATACTAGTATCGGTATCGGGACCGATACCGAGTATTTGCGGGAGTACTTGTACTCGCACAAATGCTCCCGATACCTAAATAGAATACTTTTTTTTGTATTTATTAACCATTGCGAATTTTCGGCAACATAAAAGAATCGCATCAGCTACTCGGCCCTTCTTTTGCATCAGAGCCAATCAGAATAACTCGAATATTCGGGAAAAGGAATATTGCGCGATTTTCTTCTCCGCCCTTCTTTTGCATCAGAGCCAATCAGAATAACTTGAATATTTGGGAAAAGGAATATTGCGCGATTTTCTTCTCCGCCCTTCTTTTGCATCAGAGCCAATCAGAATAACTTGAATATTTGGCAAAAGAAATATTGCGCGATATTCCTTTTGCCGAATATTCGAGTTATTCTGATTGGCTCTGATGCAAAAGAAGGGCGGAGAAGATAATCGCGCAATAGGGATATTGCGCGATTATCTTCTCCGCCCTTCTTTTGCCCCCTTATTCTCCTTTCTTTTAAGTAGAGTTAGAGTAGAGTTAGTGTTTAGTGCATATTAGTTTAGTAATACAGGAAATGATCTCCGTTTATGAGAATTTCGCAATCATTTTCGCATTAGCGAAATTTCGCGACTTTTTTTTTGGATAAAATATCACGAATATTCGATATTAGCGAATATTCGCAAATATTCTTCTATATATTCCGCAATATCGCGAAATCGAATATGGCGTATTCCGTCAACACTAGAGATGAGTGAGGGAACGTTTATATGAACCGACTAGTTCAAGGGTATCGTGAAATAATACTGTCCAAATGTGACAGACCTAACCAGGACAGGGGATTTTGGAGAGAACTAGGGGCAAGCCTTTTACCCACTGACTATGGGCCCTGGCTTTTAAGGCAGTACTCCTCTGTAGGAGGTGTATGCTTTGGGGGACCCTTGGATTGGTCTTGTGTCTGATTCATGTTCATGTCTCCCAAAATGCACAGACTTTGGGAATCGAGCCAGGGATTCATGTTTAGGGACTAGATGCCCCATTACCAACAATGACTGCTTCACACTGTGAGACTCATAGCAAATGTAATATCATCAGCAAGTCACTTGGTGCTGGTGGTCTCCTGTTATAGTATTTTTTATTAAGGTGCTATGCGTTATTTTGCTAAGTATGTCTCTCCCATTGTTAATTGTGCTAATTAACTCACCTGTTGCCTGTGTGCTAGCAAACTATTGTGGGATGATTTGCGACTTTGACTCTGATTAATCACTACATTGTCTGGGTGGGTAGTTGTTTAATCAACGTCGTGTTTATAGTATGGGTTGTTGGCTGTTTAGCTATGGTAATTACATTCCTGTTTACAGTTTGTATTGTTAGGGTAATATGATCAGAAGGGGAATATCCTCCTGTGGGGTATAAAGTATGTGTCTTAGTTTCAATAAACAGTAATTCCTTTGGATTTTACATCGCATGTTGTCTGTGTTTGATGGTTGGGGTAAAAAGGGGCTGGTAGCTCTCGGTCTGCTCTGAACGGTTTGGAGAGCAGGAGGCACTGTTTGGCTGTTAGAAGCACCTAGTCTGGGTGCCAAGTGGTTCCGCCACACCATGGATTATGATGAAGGGTAAGATCAGCATCTGGCTTATAAATTTAGGTATTTACGACCAGAAAGAGTGGATTAACGGGCAGTCCCAACAGATATGAGCATGGGAAGTTTCCACAATGCCTCCAACATAACGGTGAATTAGGACCGTACTTAATTAAAAAGATCCTGTCCTCTACCCAATGGAAGTAATGATATCTACTCCTAAGAAAATGTTAGACAATGCTATTGATAGACATCGTCCATATCTACACACAGACATTGCTAATCCGGCATGATCAGAAATGTTATTCTTTATTTTCACCCACCCACATCCTCACCCTGGCTGCCTTTCCCCGACGTGACTCCATTAATTCATCTTAGATCACTCAAAATCTGCTGTAATTGTACCCTGGTCAAACAGTTTTAAACTGTTTGACCAGGGTACAACTAATCAGGAGGGGAATATCCTCCTGTGGGGTATAAAGTATGTGTCTGAGTTTCAATAAATAGTAATTCCTTCAGAATTTACCTCACTGTGTCGATGGTTGGGGTAAAAAGGGCTGATATTAGCTCTCGGTCTGCTCGGAGGACAAGAGGCACCGTTCGGTAGAAGGAAACACCTAGTCAGGGTGCCAAGCGGTTCTGTCACACCATGGATGGGTAAGGGTAAGATCAGCATCTGGCTTATGAGTTTAAGTATTTCCAACCTGAAAGCAGTAATTAAAAAGATCCTGTTCTCTACCCAATGGAAGTAATGATATCTACTCCCAAGAAAATATTAGATAGCGCTATTGATTGGATATGCACGATGTCTATCAATAGTGCTATCTAATATTTTCTTGGGAGTAGATATCATTACTTTCATTGGGTCGAGAACAGGATCTTTTTAATTACTGCCCATTAATCTGCCCTTTCAGGTTGGAAATACTTAAACTCATAAGCCAGATGCTGATCTTACCTTTTCCCATCCATGGTGTGACAGAACCGCTTGGCACCCGACTAGGTGCTTCCTTCTGCCTAACGGTGCCTCTTGTCCTCCGAGCAGACCGAGAGCTAATATCAGCCCTTTTTACTCCAACCATCGACACAGTGAGGTAAATTCTGAAGTAATTACTATTTATTGAAATTCAGACACATACTTTATACCCCACAGGAGGATATTCCCCTCCTGATTAGTTGTACCCTGGTCAAACAGTTTAAAACTGTTTGACCAGGGTACAATTACAGCAGCTATTGAGTGATCTAAGATGAATTAATGGAGTCACAGCGGGGAAGGCAGCCAGGGTGGGGATGTGGGTGGGTGAAGATGAAGAATAACATTTCTGATCATGCCGGATTAGCAATGTCTGTGTGTGGATATGCACAATGTCTCACACAGACATTGCTAATCTGGTATGATCAGAAATGTTATTCTTCATTTTCACCCACCCACATCCCCACCCTGGCTGCCTTCCCCGCCGTGACTCCATTAATTCATCTTAGATCACTCAGTTTTAAACTGTTTGACCAGGGTGCAACTGATCAGGAGGGTAATATCCTCCTGTGGGGTATAAAGTATGTGTCTGAGTTTCAATAAATAGTAATTTCTTCGAAATTTACCTCACAATGTTGTCTCTGTTTGATGGTTGGGGTAAAAAGGGCTGATATTAGCTCTCGGCCTGCTCGGAGCGGTTTGGAGGACAAGAGGCACTGTTTGGCAGAAGGAAGCACCTAGTCGGGGCGCCAAGCGGTTCTGTCACACCTTGGATTGGGTAAGGGTAGGATCAGCATCTAGCTTATGAGTTTAGCTATTTCCAACCAGAAAGGGCGGATTAACGGGCAGTAATTAAAAAGATCCTGTCCTCTACCCAATGGAAGTAATGATATCTACTCCCAAGAAAATGTTAGACAGCGCTATTGATAGACATCGTGCATATCCACACACAGACATTGCTAATCCGGCATGATCACAAATGTTATTCTTCATTTTCACCCACCCACATCCTCACCCTGGCTGCCTTCCCCGCCGTGACTCCATTAATTCATCTTAGATCACTCAATAGCTGCTGTAATTGTACCCTGGTCAAACAGTTTTAAACTGTTTAGAAAAAGCTAATCTAGACTCTGTAAAGGTCAGGAGCTGGCATTTCTCTGCTGATTGCAACAGCAAACGTTGAAAGCGGGAGGGGGTGGGGGCGACACATGAAGAGGGGTGGACAGAGATGGAGATAAGGACATGGAGGGGGGATGATGGGATTGGAGAGGCAGGCTGTGCATGCCTCTAGGGGAAAAAAAAAACACTATGACATGATTTTAATAAATACCTTTAAAGTAAAGCTGCCACAAAGGATAAAGGTTGTACCGTCCGATGGAAATGTTCTATCTATATATGGCGATAATGAATTTTCAGACTTGTCATTTTAACATAAGACAATGAAAATGAAGTTGAGCTGCTTCTGCTGATCCTCCTCACCCTACTGACCACAATTTTGTGTCAAATGCAAAAAAAAAAGTCTCTCTGTCTGTATAATGGAAATGTAAATGGCTCTCTGGATCAATGGTCAAAGTCGTGTCAAGCTCCATTTTCTTAGGGACATGTATATGTTTAAACTAAAAAGACATCTAGTCGTTTTGTAAAGCCTATTTAAAGGAGATGTTGATTTTGCTAAAAGTTATCAGAGAGATTTTCATCATGCTCAACCAAACTGTCTACACGCAGTATGGAGAGCTCAATGACTTTATGTCTAGCTTGAGTTTTCTGTGGCCTGGGGGAATGCTGAGAGTACGAGGCAAACAAGGAAAGCATAAACATAAACCAGAGAGAATCACTATTGGTGTCCATGTAATGGGCAAGCAATGAAACAGATTTCAGCTTAGCAAGCACATGTGAGTGTGTGCTGTACTAATATGATGTGTTGGATTTGGAGAGATACACCATATTACATCTGCCTTTACACGCACATGAACTTTAATGGCATCCCAGTCTTAGCCCGTAAGGTTCGATATTGAGTTTGCCCACCCTTTGCAGCTATAACAGCTTCAACTCTTCTGGGAAGGCCGTCCACAAGGTTTAGGAGTGTGTCTATGGGAATGTTTGACCATTCTTCCAGAAGCGCATTTGTGAGGTCAGACACAGTAAGAAACAGAAGCGTGGTCAGTCAACAGGCCAACGGTAGGTAACAAATGGATGCAGGTTGCGATCGAGCAGAAGAGTAGTCGAGAAACAAGCCAACGGTCAGTAAGAAACAGTTGCAGGTTGGGATGAAGCAGAAGCATAGTCAAGGCGCAAGCCAAAGGTCAGTAACGAATGGTAACAAAGATGTTGACAGTAGCAGCAGTGTAAGGACCAAGATATTGGCTAGAGGACAGCACAATAATCTAGCAAACAGGAAGTGCAAATGGTTTAAACAGAAAGTTCATGAGAAGAGCAAGAAATTCATAAGAAACAAGATAGAAACTAAAGTAAGTATATCCAAGGAATCAGGCAGGGAACTGTGCAGCATTTCAGCTGGCTAAGCAATAAGAGCTACTGCCAAAAACAGAGGAGGTCCTGGGTTCAGATCTAGGTCCTGAGAGATGGATCCCCAATTAGTTCTGACTGACAGTGTATAAAGAAAAGAGGGGATGGACTCTGTATGGGAGAGACTATAGCAGTAGCTGGCATGTAGCCTGGGCCTGAATTAAAGGTGTTGCAAAGGTTTGTTTTTTATTTTCTAAATAGGTTCCTTTAAGCTAGTGCATTGTTGGTTCACTTACCTTTTCCTTCGATTTCCCTTCTAAATGTTTTTTTCTTTGTCTGAATTTCTCACTTCCTGTTCCTCCTCAGTAAGCTTGCCACCATCATCCGAGCCGTTCTGGCTGGGGTTTAGTCAGCGTGCTCGCCCCCTCCCTTGGGACTACATCCCTGCAGGGAGACGCTGTGACTTTGTTTGGCCCAGCCTCCTCTGCTCCCTGGCGGGACATTCACTGCCGCCGTTTGGGAGCCTCACATGCGATGGCCTTTGGCTGTGTCCATTGGTGAGTATGGGGTTTTCCATATCAAGGGCCCCCCTTACCCTGTGCCCTTTATATCATACTGTATACTATATCCTTTCATTTTAGGTACACCACAAGCATATACCTCTGAAGAGCAAGCTAAGCCTCGCAAAACGCGTTGGGTACACTTGATGCTTGTGTGTTTTAATATTGACAGATACTTGCAATATCATTTTACGTATGAATTGTTCATGACATTAATGTATGTACTGCTTTATACTTGAATTAAACATACAGGCCAGATTCTCGTAGATCTGCGACGGCGTAGCGTTTCCTATTTACACTATCCTGCCGCAACTTAGAGACGCAAGTGCCGTATTCTCAAAGCACTTGCTCCGTAATTTGCGGCGGCGTAGTGTAAATGGCCCAGCGTATCCCCGCGTAATTCAAAGGGGGCGTCTTGTGTTCAAATTAGGCACGCCCCCTCGCTGAACAAACTACGCATGTGCCGGCCGTAAACGTAGCCCAGTGCGCATGCTCCATAGTACGCTGCAAATACATTGGTTTCGACATGAACGTTGTCATGGACCATGAAATACTGAAATCCTAATTCATGTATTACAGAAGATTTAATTCTGAACCCCAGCCAGGTCAATAGACTCAGAAGAAATACTTATTGTCCATTGTGTGATAACCCTATCTGAAGCCTTTCTATTATCAGGTGTAAATGACTTCTGCCCTGTCTCAATTCTCCAGATGGCTCCATTGTTCTGTGGCTGGCTATTGTGTACATTGATTGACCCCCTGGGGCTTTTGTCTGAAAACACATCACAGGCTTTTAGCCACACATATTCAGGCTATTCAAGCATTGGGACCAATCTCTGCGGAGACATTTTCAAGTCCTCATTTGCATGGTTTAAGAGGACCAGAGTGGAGACTGAATACTTTACAATGGACCAATAGGAAAGCGGTTGTTGGGGGCGGGATGTTCCAAATCCTGTATAAAGTGTGCTGTGTACTTTCAATAAAGTGTGTCCTGTTACATTCAGCATTAAGCCATGGCTCATGTGTGGATTATTCAGCGATTCCAGGGATATTCCTAGTCGGGGAATATTGGGTGATTTCTTTTATGGGAGAAGAAGGGAATGGATGGCGGAGATATGTTCGACGACCGTCAAAACTGGTTGGCAGCAGCGGGATTTTCCCTTCTACTTTCCTTTACACCAGGATTCCAAGCAGACACTGGGAACAGTGAATGGAAGATTGGTACACCCGGCTTAAAAGGAAATACACTGAAAGAACTACTAGAAGTTTGTGGAAGGATTGCTAGCAACAAAACCGAGCGTGTCATCATAGCAGAATTAATGGAGCTAGACCAGGAGAACTCGGTTGCAGCAAGGCCTGCAGTACAAGAGATGGAGACACCAGTGATTCAGGATGAGGAATCACCAGCCAACAAGCTAATAAGAGAAAAATTAGCATGGTTCGGTCCGAACCCAACGGCGGATGTGGTGCTGAAAGTGATGACCCTGTTAGCGGAGGAGGCTAAACAAATAAGAGACGCAGAGCTACAGTTAAAACTGGCAGCAGTCCAACAAGCAGCCGCACATTCTCCAAACAGTGAGTACAGCACAGCAGACACAAGGAAGATTCCGTTTAGTGCTTTTGAAGCTTTTGATGAGAAAGAACGAGAGCGGCAACATGAGCTGAGAATTTCAGAAATACGACGATCGGTGACAACGCCTAAAGAAGCAGCACCAAATGAAAGACGAGGAGAGGTACAGATACCAGTAACCATGGAAGAGGAATTCAGAAGAAGGTTACAAGAGATGCGGATACAGCACACAGGACCAGAATCAGAGGAGGTCCTGCTGGGATGGGCGGATGTGATCCGGTGCCAACTCTGGAAGGAAGCGCTAGCTCTGGAGCAGCAACACCAAGGAGAGGTCCTGCCCTACATCTATGCAAGGTACTGGCCACAGTATGACGTACGACTGCCGTTGTTGGGGGAACAACCGAAGCAGGAGTGGATAGCGGAATTAAACAGGCTGATCCGGGCAGAGATGCAGCTGGATGAGAGCTACAGAGCCCTCCGGTGGTATCTAGCCCAAGAGTGCCCGTGGTCAGCGGATGACAGCCCCACAGAAGGCTATGACTATGATGGCCTGGGATTGTTGTATTGGAGGATGTCCAGTGATCCCGACTTTGGGGATGATCGGGAGTGGCGCTTGGAGGACATAATGGAGCACAGAGAGAAAAAATTGAATATCTCGGAAGCGCACTGGCTACAGGAAGATTTGGAATTTCTGGCCGCTCAGGAATGGGACCTTGAGATCGCCTACAAACAGCTGCTAGACTCTGCTCGGCACCAGGACCGGGCTCCCTTTGCCTGGGACTATCAGAAAATACCAGTGGACAATGCGGAAATCCTGACTGAAGAATCGTCCATGTGGCAGGGTAACAGTGTGCTCTTCCAACCTGCCCCTGCAGCTATGGATGCGGAGGTCTTATGGCGGATGCAGCAAGTGCCAACTGACCTTGATGATCCTGTTTCTGCATGGGATGATCTTGAAGGGAGGAATGTGCCTGTCCAGCAGTATGCCAGTGAATCGGCAGTGGAAAATCTGGAGATTGCCATTCCCAAAGCTGAAGTTCTGACCGCAGGGCCGAGCTCTGCTAACCTCTGCTCAGTACCTATAGCATCTTCTGGGTTCCATGGACAGGAGATGGTGAACCTCTATCCCCAGACACCAGAGACAGGGGATTTAATAGATTTTTCTGCTGAGGACAAACAACCTGATGGGCCTCCAGCAGAAGAGCTGGTATCAGGGCCAAACTTCACTGTGCTCTGCCCAGCACCAAGAGCAGTATTTGTGGAGTTACAAGGAACTTCCCCAGCTGAAGCGCTGGTCACCGGACAGAGGGTTCAAGACCTCTGCCCCACCCCTGTGGCAGTTTCGAAGGCTCAGGGTGAGAAGATAGCGATCACTCCCCAGCCACAGATTACAGAATGTATGGACTGTTCAGAGGATGTTCTGGATTATGCACCCCCAGCAGAAGTGCTGGCAACAGGGCAGAGTGCCAGCCATCTCTGCCCAGCACCGGGACCAACTGTGGAGTTCCAGGGAGCCGGGGCGGTTGGCCCCCCTCCCCAGCAACCAGCTGAGGTGGTAAAGCTCTTACTCCCAGCTGAACCACTGGCAGCAGGACAGGATGCTACTGGCGGCTGCACCCCACTACAGCTTGAGTGGATATCAGTGGATGGGACTGTGGTCTGCACTCACAGCAACCCAGCGGAAGAGCTGGCAACAGAGCAGAGTGCCCCGGGCCTCTGCTTTCACCTAACAGAAGAAGGGGTTCCTGGGGTAGTGGATGGGACTTCAGTCTCCACTGGCACAACCCCAGAAAATGGTACAGGACTGAAACAGGAGGATGTCGGCTTTGCTTTGCAAGCACTGGGGGATTTTCACCTCACATCAGTGGATGGGACTTCAGTCTCCACTGGTATACCCCATAAATGGTGGCCAGTTGGCCCAGATCCCCAACAGCATGATGGACTGAGCCCAGCCACCCTGTCATCTCTCCAGCGGCTGAAAGGACTCCAGGGAGAAGGGCCAGTCCAGGCCTCTCCCCAGCGGCAGACGTGTTCCCTGAGAGAGGCAGAGGATGGCGGGGTGAGTAATGCTCGGTTTGGAGCAAGTGATTTGGGGTACTGTATGGATACCGGCATTGGGGGACTGGAACTACTGACTGAATTCAGAGACAACCCATCTGGTGTCTCCTACTGGGTTAGTCCCCTGCCAAAAGGGGAGATGTGTGACAGGCCTAGCCGGGACAGGGGCTTTTGGAGAGGACTGAATGCGAGCCTCTTGCCGTCCGATTATGGGCCAGGGCCTCAAACCAGGAAGGCGGATGGGTTATCCTGGCAGACAGTCCTGGAACCTTAAGACTACTTGCCCAACATCCTCGAGCGACCCGTTTGGGTCCCACTGCGGATGTTGAACTATTTCCCAGGGGGAGTAATGTCATGGACCATGAAATACTGAAATCCTAATTCATGTATTACAGAAGATTTAATTCTGAACCCCAGCCAGGTCAATAGACTCAGAAGAAATACTCATTGTCCATTGTGTGATAACCCTATCTAAAGCCTTTCTATTATCAGGTGTAAATGACTTCTGCCCTGTCTCAATTCTCCAGATGGCTCCATTGTTCTGTGGCTGGCTATTGTGTACATTGATTGACCCCCTGGGGCTTTTGTCTGAAAACACATCACAGGCTTTTAGCCACACATATTCAGGCTATTCAAGCATTGGGACCAATCTCTGCGGAGACATTTTCAAGTCCTCATTTGCATGGTTTAAGAGGACCAGAGTGGAGACTGAATACTTTACAATGGACCAATAGGAAAGCGGTTGTTGGGGGCGGGATGTTCCAAATCCTGTATAAAGTGTGCTGTGTACTTTCAATAAAGTGTGTCCTGTTACATTCAGCATTAAGCCATGGCTCATGTGTGGATTATTCAGCGATTCCAGGGATATTCCTAGTCGGGGAATATTGGGTGATTTCTTTTATGGGAGAAGAAGGGAATGGATGGCGGAGATATGTTCGACGACCGTCACAAACGTAATTAACGCAAAGCCCTATTCGCGAACGATTTACATAAACGACGGAAAAAGCCATGCTGACCCGACTTCCATACTTAATATGGCGTACGCATCACCTACGCAAAGTTACCCCTCATATAGCAGGAGTAACATTACGCTTACGCAAATGACGTAAACTACGACGACGGGGCGCAAATACGTTCGGGAATCGGCGACGTGGCGCAAATACGTTCGGGAATCGGCGTATCAGGCTCATTTGCATATTCGACGCAGAAATCGACGGAAACGCCACCTAGCGGCCAGCGTAACATTGCAACTTAGATCCGACAGTGTAAGTGACTTACACCAGTCAGATCTAAGCAAAATCTATGCGTAACTGATTCTAAGTCAGTCGCATAGATACTCAGCCGCACAAACAGAGATACGACGGCGTATCAGGAGATACGCCGTCATATATCCTTTCAGAATCTGGCCCATACTGTAATTATTCCTGTTATTTTATTGGCTCCATAGTGCTCATCTCACTCAAAGTCCAAAGGGCGAACTTTTCCTTTTTGATGCAAAACGTAGGGATGAAGGTGTGTCTCTGGTGACACCAGACCCTTATTTATTTTTCTCAATTTCTTGCGGTAGTGTCCCTGCTTTGATTTGGCAGGGGTTGTTTTTTACAGTCTACACATGCCTCTGCACTGCTGAGTGTACGAAGCGAAGAAGGAGCCTTCTCTGAGCTATCCCTCATTGTAGGAAACCTGACTAAGCAGTAAGCACTATCTCTCACTAGCAGGTTCCTCTTTCTGCCAAACACTCACCAGAATTGTGCGAAGGTTTCCTCACCCAAGATGGCCATTGATGTCTCTCAAGAGTTCAGTGTCTAATCAAGTTACCCTCCTCTCTCAAGTCACTGTACAGAATCTAAAGGACCAATTTCCTTATGAAATTCCCTTTCTAATGTAATAATGGCACTAGGCCACCTACAGGTGGGACTGTCATTCACAACAACTCAAGCCAGCAGCTACTACGTAAGTGTCTCTTACCCAGAATTGCTGCCAGCTGGGACCAGTCTTTCTTTTCAGTACAATTAAATATTTTCAGTACAAAAAAGATGACAGAAGAGGGCAGAAGAGGCACAGGGCTCCAATATTAGAGGGAGGCCTGCAGAATCAAGAGGGGGAGCTGGCTTTTGTGCTGGCTGTTTCTCCCCAACAGGAACAGCCATAAATTGGGCTACAGTCTGGGGTGGCACTACAGCAAGTGCAGACAAAAAATAAATCTAATTTTATTTCAAAATCACTGCATAGATCTATACAGGACCAAGTGAAATGTGCATGTGGGACTCTTGGGAGATTCAACACAGAGTCTTAACCTCAGGAAATACTACTTCTAAAAGTGTGTATTTTTTCCAGACTTCTCTAAAATTATTGTTCAACATGAATTGAGACACCAGGCCAGTGTTGTAGCTCTCACGTTTTTCATTATCCAAGGGCTAGTGTTAATAGATGGTTTTATTTTACGTGCATTTAACTTGCATTTAAAACATAACCATTCGACTATTTAACGCGTTATCAAAGTGGATGTAAACCCAATTCATGAAATTTGAGCTGGGCGCAGGGTTACCAACCTCCCGCAGCATTTTGTACTGACAAAACATGGAAAATTTACTGGCGGATCACTTTTTTTACTGGCAACCTGAGAAATTACAGAACTCCTATTGAAAACTAACACAGTGAACATTTGAACTGTATAAACATGATATGGAAACACTGACAATACCGATAAACAAAGTAATTTGCTTGATTTACACTTAAAAGGTCAACACAGCATGAAATGAACAGCCCCTGATATTTACTGGCAGTTGTAAAAATAAATCACAGATTTTTACAGACTGTCAGTAAATTTACTGGCAGTTGGCAACCCTGGCTGGGCACATATATCTGCAGTATTCTGTTATCTCTCTTCAAAGAGCTAAGTCCCATAGCTCTCTCCTGACCGGTTCCTCTGTTATCAGACTGAAAACTCCTGACAAATTCCCTGACACATCTGATAAAAGCAGCCTGAAATTTCTGTCAGGGGAGGTTGCTAAAGTAGATTAGCAGGGAGCTGGACCTGTTACAAAACACCTCTGAGAGCCTCTGGCTATGATGAGAGGGGGGTGTGTGCCTTTCCTCCAATCAGAAATGTTAGCTATCTTGGCTGTATGCCCAGACATCACACTCTGTGTTAAAAAGGAAGAGAAAATGTCCTAATGCCTCGTACACACGTACGGGATTCCCGGCAGACTTTTTACCGCAGGGAAAACCAAGGAGAAAGCCGAGAACTTGCTTGGCAGCTTTTTCCCCCTACACGCGGCTGGTTTTCCTGGCAAAAAAACTGCCATGAGAGCTTTGGCCGGGAATCCAGGCCGTGTGTATGCTCCACCGATTTCCCATTGGAAAACTGCCGGGAAAAAGTCCGCCGGGAATCCCGTCCTAATGCCTCGTGCACACGTACGGGTCTCCCGGCAGACTTTTTACCGCTGGGAAAACCAAGGAGAAAGCCGAAAACTTGCTCGGCAGCTTTTTCCCCCTACACGCGGCTGGTTTTCCTGGCAAAAAAACTGCCATGAGAGCTTTGGCCGGGAATCCAGGCCGTGTGTATGCTCCACCGCTTTCCCATTGGAAAACTGCCGGGAAAAAGACCGCCGGGAATCCCGTCAGGAAAAAAGAAACATGTTCTCATTTTTCCCACTGGGATTCCGTCGGGAAAACTGCCATGGAGCATACACACGGCCAGTTTTCCCGGCCAAAAGCTGTCATGGCAGTTTTCCAGACGGGAAAACTGGTTGTGTGTACGAGGCATAACAGGATCTGAACTTTCTAAACAGTATATAAATGTAAAGACAGCAGATATGGATGTAAAACCTACATAGAGAGATTTGGTTCAGCTCTGTGTATCATCTGAGGCTGTTCACTTCACTAGGTGTATGGAGGGTTTACATCCACTTTAGCTAGTTTCTGATCTGAATTTGACCTCCTAAGTTGCATCAAAATGTTTCTAGCTGCTTTTGCATTCCAATTGACTTGAAAAAAAAGCAGTTCCAAAGTAAAGTAAGTTATCTTTATTTAAATGTTATTTTATTATTGTTTGCCTTTTTTTGGATTAAAAAAAGAAAGAGACTCGATTTACCACTTGGTCTTTTAATGCCATTACTCTTCTGTGTTACCATATGACTAAGACAAATATGCTCAGACAAAAAGGTTAAAAAAAAGCAAAACAAAAAAAAGAATCCAAAAGGCAGCAGACTCAATGAACCGTTTTTTTCCCCCTGCTAATTGTTACAAAGTCTCAATCAAATTCGAGGAAACATGGGAACAAGTGGTATATTCAATGCCCGCCTGATGTCTATGTGTTTTGACTGCTAACTCATCTTGAAGTGCTTTTCCTGGAAAAGTAAAAAGGTGAAGCAGTGTGTTCTCTGCACAGTACTCATCTAGGATATTATTGATGATAGCTGCCAAAGCTTCCTGGATACTTCTTGGATCGGATGCTGTGCATCATCTAGAAGGGTGCTACACCGGACCACATCTATACTACTCTGGCATCTGTACTTAAATTGAAAAATAACAGACTGGATGGGTGTCTGTAGATGTCGTTTAGCATCTTGTGGACACTGTGCTTCTTCCAATAAAATCTTCTACATGAAAGACAAATACCAACCAGAACTAAAAAAATGTAGGGGGATGTGGAGGTGTCTCATTAAACTACAAATATATGGTCAGGGCTGATCCTAGGCAGGTGCGTGGGGTGCAGTTCACCCAGGCGCCACAGAGGTGGGGGCACTGAAGCACCAGAGTGCTCAACCTCCCTCCTCCTCTCCTTGTCCGTGTCCAGAGGCGGCTCTCTCCGCTGGTCACCGCGGCCACCACTGTTTTTCCTGCCCAAGCTTGTCAGAGGAGGAGAGCGAAGCAGCGGATGTCTCTGTGTGGAGAGAGACCAGCCGCACAGTGACGTCATTGGGGGGGCGGTCCATGCCTGACGTGTCCCTGTTAAGGGAGCATATCTGTGTTTGAGTCATTGCCATAGAAACATTTGTAAAGAGGAAGAGTTGGTAAAGATGACCACGCCCTTGTGTGATGTGCCAGAAATATTTCTGCACCCAGGCATCTGTGACCCCAAGATCGGCCCTGTAAATGGTGTTTAAAGTTTTTAGGTTTACTTGTTAAAGTGATCAACTCAAAGAAGTTGGGTTGTCCCGATACCGATACTAAGCATTTCCCCGAGTACTTGTACTAGATGCTTCACCCGATACCTGGACAGACAGGGATGATCGGTGCGGTGGGGGGGAGTTACAAGCACCAATCTTCCTGTATAGATTTTAAAACAGCATTACAGCTTCTCCCCGAACCCCGTCCCTTCAGCTGTTTTAGTAAAAACTATACAGCAGATCAGTGCTTGTAACTCCTGCGATCACCGCTGACTGTGCCTGTATCCTTCTCCAGTTCCCCCATTCGTGCTGCTCTCCCCCTCCCTGCTCCATGTCCCCCCTTCGTGCACTCTCAGTGCATTTATGGGGCCCCCAATTTTGGGGCAGAGTGGGCTCAGTGACCAGCTGCTTTGGGGAAAGTGCAGGGGCCCCTGTGACGGTTGTAGAACATATCCCCGTCAAGCCTTCCCTTCTTCTCCCATAAAAGAAATCACCCAATATTCCACGAGTAGGAATATCCCTGGAATCGCCGAATAATCCATACATGAGCCAAGGCTTAATGCTGAATGTAAACAGGACACCCTTTATTGAAAGTACACAGCACACTTTATACAGGATTTGGAACATCCCGCCCCCAACAACTGCTTTCCCATTGGTCCCCTCCAATGTCCCATCAGTTCCCCATCAGGTCCACCTTCCATTCAAATGAGGACTTGAAAATGACACAGCAGAGATTGGTCAGAACGGTTTGAATGGAAAGACTGATGTGTATTCAGACAAAAGCCCCATGGGGTAATTACTACAATGAAGCAATCAGAACAACAATTAACATGAGTCAATTATCTAATCGGGTGGCTAGGCGTCTCGTCTCTGACACAGCTATTCATCTGCAGAACACAATGGAAAGGTATTTCACAAGCCACTTAGCATTGAAAGGTCATTGTCCCTTACTGGCAGCATGGCAATCTGGTTTAAACAGGTTTTACAGATGCCTCTACAAAGGGGAAAGTAATCCAATTATCCAGGGCTAGAGGCAGACCCCATAGAGCACATGGTTGCAAAAAAGTCATGAAACCCTTTAGAATACACAAAGTCACCTTTTACCCATAACACACAGACATTAAAAATAGCAGGGAGAGAATTACACTGAAGTATATAGGCAATTGCATAAAAGTCCTTCACAATGGCCCCCCCTTTTCTCCCTGCTCCGGCAACTCGGTTGGACCTTTCCTGGTCCAGTAGGGTTGACGGGTTCAGAGCTTTTAGTCCGAGGTTAACTCAGTTTGGCGTGACAATCCATCGGCATTCCCGTTTTGCTTGCCTGGGCGGTAATGAATTGTAAAGTCATAGGGTTGTAAGGCCAAGCTCCAGCATAGCAAACGGGCGTTGTCCCCTGAAACCCGGTTAAGCCACACCAAGGGGTTGTGATCGGTGATGAGAGTGAAAGCCCGGCCATAAAGGTAAGGTGTGAGCTTTTTGAGGGCCCATATCAAGGCCAAACACTCTTTTTCAATGGTGGCGTAACTGACCTCCCTTGGCAACAGCTTCCGACTCAGGTATGCCACCGGGTGCTCTCCTCCACCCTCCCCGATCTGGCTTAGTACTGCCCCCAGTCCAAACATTGAAGCGTCTGTGTGAACAATAAATCTTTTGTTAGGATCTGGGGTAATCAACACCGGAGCATTAACCAGAGCAGTCTTTTCCAGGACTGTCTGCCAGGATAACCCATCCGCCTTCCTGGTTTGAGGCCCTGGCCCATAATCGGACGGCAAGAGGCTCGCATTCAGTCCTCTCCAAAAGCCCCAGTCCCGGCTAGGCCTGTCACACATCCCCCCTTTTGGCAGGGGACTAACCCAGTAGGAGACTTCTGTTAGGTGAAAGCAGAGGCCCGGGGCACTCTGCTCTGTTGCCAGCTCTTCCACTGGGTTGCTGTGAGTGGAGACCACAGTCCCATCCACCGATATCCACTCAAGCTGTAGTGGGGTGCAGCCGCCAGTAGCATCCTGTCCTGCTGCCAGTGATTCAGCTGGGAGTAAGAGCTTTACCACCTCAGCTGGTTGCTGGGGAGGGGGGGCCAACCGCCCCGGCTCCCTGGAACTCCACAGTTGGTCCCGGTGCTGGGCAGAGATGGCTGGCACTCTGCCCTGTTGCCAGCACTTCTGCTGGGGGTGCATAATCCATAACATCCTCTGAATAGTCCATACATTCTGTAATCTGTGGCTGGGGAGTGATCGCCATCTTCTCACCCTGAGCCTCCGAAACTGCCACAGGGGTGGGGCAGAGGTCTTGAACCCTCTGTCCGGTGACCAGTGCTTCAGCTGGGGAAGTTCCGTGTAACTCCACAAATACTGCTCTTGGTGCTGGGCAGAGCACAGTGACATTTGGCCCTGATCCCAGCTCTTCTGCTGGAGGCCCATCAGGTTGTTTTTCCTCAGCAGAAAAATCTATTAAATCCCCTGTCTCTGCAACTGGTGTCTGGGGATAGAGGTTCACCATCTCCTGTCCATGTAACCCAGAAGATGCTCTAGGTACTGAGCAGAGGTTAGCAGAGCTCGGCCCTGCGGTCAGAACTTCAGCTTTGGGAATGGCAATCTACAGATTTTTCACTGCCGATTCACTGACATACTGCTGGACAGTCACATTCCTCCATTCAAGATCGTCCCATGCAGAAACGGGATCATCAAGGTCAGTCGGCACTTGCTGCATCCGTCATATAACCTCCTGGTCCATAGCTGCAGGGGCAGGTTGGAAAAGCACACTGTTACCCTGCCACATGGACGATTCTTCAGCCAGGATTTCAGCATTGTCCACTGGTATTTCCTGATAGTCCCAGGCAAAGGGAGCCCGGCCCTGGCGCTGAGCAGAGTCTAGCAGCTGTTTGTAGGCGATCTCCAGGTCCCATTCCCGAGCGGCCAGAAATTCCAAATCTTCCTGTAGCCAGTGCGCTTCCGAGATATTCAATTTTTTCTCTCTGTGCTCCATTATGTCCTCCAAGCCGCCACTCCCGATCATCCCCAAAGTCGGGATCACTGGACATCCTCCAATACAACAATCCCAGGCCATCATAGCCTTCTGTGGGGCTGTCATCCGCTGACCATGGGCACTCGTACGTCGTACTGCGGCCAGTACCTTGCATAGATGTAGGGCAGGACCTCTCCTTGGTGTTGCTGTTCGAGAGCTAGCGCTTCCTTCCAGAGTTGGCACCGAATCACATCCGCCAATACCAGCAGGACCTCCTCTGATTCTGGTCCTGTGTGCTGTATCCGCATCTCTTGTAACCTTCTTCTGAATTCCTCTTCCATGGTTACTGGTATCTGTACCTCTCCTCGTTCTTTCTCATCAAAAGCTTCAAAAGCGCTAAACGGAATCTTCCTTGTGTCTGCTGTGCTGTACTCACTGTTTGGAGAATGTGCGGCTGCTTGTTGGACTGCTGCCAGTTTTAACTGTAGCTCTGCGTCTCTTATTTGTTTAGCCTCCTCCGCTAACAGGGTCATCACTTTCAGCGCCACATCCGCCGTTGGGTTCGGACCGAACCATGCTAATTTCTCTCTTATTGGCTTGTTGGCTGGTGATTCCTCATCCTGAATCACTGGTGTCTCCATCTCTTGTACTGCTGGCCTTGCTGCAACCGAGTTCTCCTGGTCTAGCTCCATTAATTCTGCTATGATGACACGCTCGGTTTTGTTGCTAGCAATCCTTCCACAAACTTCCAGTAGTTCTTTCAGTGTATTTCTTTTAAGCCGGGTGTACCGGTCTTCCATTCACTGTTCCCAGTGTCTGCTTGGAATCCTGGTGTAAAGGAAAGTAGAAGGGAAAATCCCGCTGCTGCCAACCAGTTGTGACGGTGGTAGAACATATCCCCGTCAAGCCTTCCCTTCTTCTCACATAAAAGAAATCACCCAATATTCCACGAGTAGGAATATCCCTGGAATCGCCGAATAATCCATACATGAGCCAAGGCTTAATGCTGAATGTAAACAGGACACCCTTTATTGAAAGTACACAGCACACTTTATACAGGATTTGGAACATCCCGCCCCCAACAACTGCTTTCCCATTGGTCCCCTCCAATGTCCCATCAGTTCCCCATCAGGTCCACCTTCCATTCAAATGAGGACTTGAAAATGACACAGCAGAGATTGGTCAGAACGGTTTGAATGGAAAGACTGATGTGTATTCAGACAAAAGCCCCATGGGGTAATTACTACAATGAAGCAATCAGAACAACAATTAACATGAGTCAATTATCTAATCGGGTGGCTAGGCGTCTCGTCTCTGACACGGCTATTCATCTGCAGAACACAATGGAAAGGTATTTCACAAGCCACTTAGCATTGAAAGGTCATTGTCCCTTACTGGCAGCATGGCAATCTGGTTTAAACAGGTTTTACAGATGCCTCTACAAAGGGGAAAGTAATCCAATTATCCAGGGCTAGAGGCAGACCCCATAGAGCACATGGTTGCAAAAAAGTCATGAAACCCTTTAGAATACACAAAGTCACCTTTTACCCATAACACACAGACATTAAAAATAGCAGGGAGAGAATTACACTGAAGTATATAGGCAATTGCATAAAAGTCCTTCACAGCCCCCATGCAGATGGGGCCCCTGGGCAGTGCCCAGGTGTGCCCTCTCATTAAAACAGCCCTTGTGTCCCCCATCCGTGCTGCTGCTATCCTCCTCCGTTATTCTGCACTCCCCCTCCGCACACTGTGTCCCCCCTCCGTGCTGCTGCTGTCGCCCTCCTCGCTCGGTGTCACCTTCAAAGTCCCCCTCTGCGCTCCATGTCACGTTCCATAGCCTCCTCCGCCCCCTCTGTCAGGATGGATAACTGAGGTAGGAGCCGCTAAACCCGGCTATCTTTTCTGAATGACCAGAGTCAGTGATCACTGACACTGTCTATTCACATAACTGAAAAATCGTAACCTGTGTTTACGATACTTCAGTTTATGAATAGAGAGGAGCCGCTGTCTTCTCTCCATTCATTTTCAGTGAAGCTGAGAAAGGGACTGGGGAACTTAGTCCCTTTATCTGTCTCAAAGGGGAGGTGTCAGAGGTCTGTTAAGATCCCTGATATCTCACCAAAGCCCCCCAACAGGGCTAAAAAAAAAATGCTATAAATAATAATTAAAAAAATTGTAAAAAAAAAAACACACTGACACCATACACCCCCCCCCCCCCCCCAAGAAAGCATTGTAAAAAGCATGAATCTATGCATTGTTGAGTGACGGTGCATGAGAGAGGGGGGCACTATGGACGCACCGCCACTGGTCCTGCTGTACAAGGGTTGCAACCAATTTATACCAGATCAACTTCCAACTTCAGGGTATTTACAGTAATTTAATTTGAGAAAAAAAATAGATTTTTTAATAAATATAGAGCCATGTTAATGTGTCTTTTATATCCATGGAATTTCACTTTAAGAAAATTGAATAGTATCGCATTAGTGACTAAGAGAAAACAGCAGAATTTCCATTTGTATGTTCAGATTCTTGATGCATCCACAGCGCCATGCAAAATGTATTATATACACATAGCATAGTGAATTCTGAACAGTCTGAAATAAAAAAAGTTTGCATTTGTTTTTAGACGCTGGATTCCCTTATGCATATTTTTTTAACACTCTGCGTTTTCTATATGCAACGCAGACAGTTCCCATTTCAGACAGTGTGATATAGGAGACCTGCTGTGCCCGGGAAAGTCATGATTATAATCTTTGCTGTACAGTGAATCTCATTTATAAGAACGATGGGAAAGTCGGGCTGATTTCCACAGTGGTCAGATTCCAGCTGCCATTTTTCCTGTGCCAGTTTAAAGCAAATAGCGGCTTGGCTGCGATGGGAAATAGCAACAGTTTCTGTTCTAGGAAATGGCTCCAGTATGTCTTAGACATAAATAAGAACTCCCATTTAACTGAAACACAAAATGTTAAATGTTAAATTAGTTGAACAGAATGATACATTTTGAGCATGTAGGCCCCTTACATAATAATCTAGAGTGGGTGACTGGGGACAAAGAGAAGGCGCATTTATTAAATACTTTCTTCAGCTCTGTGTATACAAAGGAGCATTGGGGAGCTCATGTCCATAATGGGGGTGGTAGTGACACAGCCCCAAAATATGCACAATGGCTCAAACTTGATGTGGTCCAGAAATCACCCCAAACAAAGCACCTGGACCAGATGGCATACACCCATGGATCCTCAAAGAATTGAGCTTATTTCAAAGCCAATGTATCTCTTTTTTAGAGACTCGTTAAAGACTGGAATGGTACCACTGGATTGGTGTAGGGCCAATGTGGTGCCTATATTTAAAAAGGGATCAAAGTCTTTACCGATGTAGCACCCTGATATTTAGGCAGGGTTGTCAGTAAATATACCTGCCAAGAATAGTTGACTTGGCCAATTGATAGGAGATCAATTGTTTGCACCCTAATTCTGGAATTGCTGCACTTCTCTCTTCTGTCGCTAGATGGCCAGGTATCTGGTGGCATTAGATAAGACAAAGGCATTGCAAGGACAGATTAGGAATAGATGGGGTTACTCTGCCAATGGGCAGGGATTTTCTTGGGCCCCTTGGCCTGCTGGGAGAGACAATTTATTTCAGTGATTGGGGTTCTGTGCCACCTTGACGGCTGCCTGGGCGGACGTGTGTTGTATTGCCCCGGACTGCAAAGCCAGAGCCTGATGCCTATCCCGGGGACTTCGGGTTGTTAGGCTGTCTGAGGGCCTATCCAGAAGCAAGAGGGCAACGCAGAGTTGATATTGCGGCTTGCAGTTCATCCAAAAGTGACGGTTCTGCCGGCTGGAGAACCTGACGTGGTCGGAGGTAGAGGGGAAGCAGTCGCCACTAAAGAAAGCCCCGCAGTAAGGGGAACCCAGGCGCAGGGGCCCATGACTGGAGGAACACTGAATGGGTGCACAGGAAGGGGAAGGGCGCTGTAATTTCATCCGTACTGGGGGGGGGCGGGGTTTAGCACCTCGAGGCAGGCCCCCTTAAAAGAGCGGGTGGGCAGGGTGGATCATTTTGGCGCCATCCACGGTGAGGCAATACGCAGACCGTTTTTCCCTGTGCTGCTGCCTCACCTATGGATCGTTTTGAGGACATGCTGGAGCGGCTGCGGGCGGCGGCTGTGGTGAACGGACCGGGCTGGTATGCTGAGCTGCTGGCCATTTTGCTCCCTGATCCAGACGAGGGTAGGTCCAGAGTGACCCCCTCCCCCCTGCCCCCCCTTCTCCGTGCCGGGCCAGGTGGTCACGGCCGCCGGCCAGGTACAGCCCAGGGGGGGTCTCCGGGGTTGGATCAGAGCAGAGGTAGCCCAAGTGCGGACCCTCCTGGGTCCAGGAAGAGGCAGGATGGAGCAGCATCCGGGGAGGCCAGGAGGAGGGCTAGGCCGGAACGAGGCCCGGGTCGGCGGGTGGCGTCTCCGTCGCCTGTTAGGCCTGTGGTGGGGACTGTTGGAATGGTGGCGCAGGCGGGTCCGTCCGCTCCGCGTGGCACTTCATGACGGGGGAGATTTGTGGGCACGGCTGGTCGCAGAGGAAGCGGAGGTCCAGTGAGGCATGACGGCAACGTATCCGGAGCGGCTAATGCTGGTGCGCAGGGGGCTCAGCGTGGTAGAGCGGGGTTGGGGGTGTGATGTTGGCCTCTTCTAGACCGTCAGTGGGCATAGGGTCGGTGGAGAGGGGAATTTGTGGAAATATTCTCATTGCTTCCCCTTAAGAAGTTTAATTTGGATAAGGTGAAACCTGTTGAGAGTAAGAAGGAGAAGGAGGAGAAGCGGCGTTTTCGTCTTATTCCCAGGACGTTTGCGAAGGAGATTCCCCTGTTGAAGTCCACTAGGACAAAACGCGTCAGGCTAGGTACACCTATCTCCCATATTGCTTTTATCCTTTTATATGCTATAGTGATCACTTTTATGTCTTTTTTTTTTTTTTTTTATAAAAACCTTATCCCTCTTTTTACCTGCACCATCGGAGCATGTTTTTTGTTTCCTTTGCATGACCTGCTTGAATACTTTTAGAGCCTCTGGCTCTTATCAGGTGCTTAAAAAAAAACCATTGCTATAATTCATGCACCCGGTGCCCTGAAAGGAGCCGGACACATTAATAAGGGGGTGGCCGCAGCGGCCGTTGATAGATTCATGCTAAGGTAACAGCCTGGTTATAGCCTTGTTGAAAGTGACGGTAAAATAAGAATCCTGAAAACAGATCTATTTTCTGGTCTCCTATAAGGGTAAGTAAGAATGGTCCTATACCAGTGTAGCACTGACTACCCCCACCCCCCCCGTAAGAGCTGCTGGTTTAGATTTCGGTTTTGTGCGTTACCTCTAAGTTTGTTGTCAGGGGAAGAAAGTCTGTAGAAATTGCAATGTCCGCACAAGATGTAAAACCTTCAACTGTTAGGTTTTATTTTTGCCTCATAAAACTTGTGAAGAAAGTGGAGAGTATAGAGAGAAGGGGGAAGGTTCAGGTATGCGGTACAGAATGCACAAAAATATCTCAAGTTCCGATCAGTCAGTCACCACTCCCTCTTGAGTTGGTATTGCTCTCCTGGATAGACCCCTCTCACACGGCCTAGCAGCCGAGATGATGCACGAACAGTATGAGAACAGTCTCTGCCACAGACTGTCTGAAAAACAAAAGATGGATAGTCCGGGATCCTCTGCCACAGGATTTAAGTCCCGAATTTCCATCCTTAGAGTCAAAGAGCCTTTAAGCCGATCCGGCAAAGACAATTAGAATAGTGGATCCCTTTATAACAAAGTCACCAGGCCTATCCCGAGACATTAGCTTGCCTTGCTTGGTCTCCTCCAGGGCAGGTCCTCCCCAGGTTTCCTCGTTAAGCAGTGTAACAGAACTATGTATTCTGCCTGTACATCTATAATAATCATGCAGTGGGATATTATGAGGTGTTAATATCCTCTGTCTGTCTAGATGTGGATTAGGTATGCTAATGCACCTGTCTATCCCAAAGGTTAATTGATCTATTGTGTGTGTGAAAGACCTGTGTTTATCCTTAAGTGATTGAGTATTGTTCTGGGGGTTCATTGAATTCTTTTAAGAAAGGAATGTGGCTTCTTTGGCCTGATGCCAGAGTGTCTACCTTGGGCCCCCCCCCTGTGGAGGGAGGGGGCGGAGAGTTCCATTGTTCCTTGAGTACTCACAAGTTTGTAACTAGATATAAACCAAGAAATGTACCATTAAAGTTAGTCTACTTGACCCTTCAAAACGTAGCCTGTCTCGTTTTTGAAAGGGGCATGCGATGGGATATTTATTCTGTTAATTTTACAACTGGACCTGACTCTCCCTTTGACTCTCGTGGATGAGCTTATACCGGACTTAATTGCATAGCAACTTGCCAGGGAAAAGGACGTCTCCAACAGCTGATACCCTCTCCCTACTTGGGTAGCCGTTACAAGCAGCTTCCCCCACTTGGATGGACAGCTTGGGATCCCCGTTTGAATCGTAGGCCCCAGCCAACATAGCTGGGCCTCCTCCATGGAGATGCGACCTTGTGCCAACATGGTCTCGAAGCAGTGTTGCCAACCGTCCGTATTTTTACGGACAGTTCGTAAAAACAGGCACTTTTTCCCCCGGTTCGTAAATGTCTGTGGTTGTGGGAATGTGCCAGTAAAAATAGCCAAGATCGGTTCAGCTTGAAACTGCGCATGGAGATTGGAGGCAGAGGGTGATGGTGGCTGTGGTGGCACCGCATAGGGGGATGGAGGCAGGGGGCAATGGAGGCAGGGGGGCAGGGGGAGATTGGAGGTAGAGGGTGTTAGTGGCAGGGGGTGATTGGAGCCAGGGGGTGTTAGTGGCACCGCAAAGGGGGATGGTGGCACTGCAGAGGTTGGGGAATGGAGACAGGGGTTGTTGGTGGCACCGCAGAGGGGGAGGGAGGCAGGAGACGATGGAGGCAGGGGGTGATTGGAGGCAGGGGGCCTGGGGGAGTTTGGAGGCAGGGGGAGATTGGAGGCAGTGGATGCAAGTGGCAGGGGGTGTAAGTGGCAGGGGGTGATTGGAGGCAGGGGGCCTGGGGGAGTTTGGAGGCAGGGGGAGATTGGAGGCAGTGGATGCAAGTGGCAGCGGGTGTAAGTGGCAGGGGGCGATTGGAGGCAGGGGGTGTTGGTGGCACCGCAGAGGGTGAGGATAGAGACAGGGGTTGTTGGTGGCACCGCAGAGGGGGATGGAGGCAGGGTACGATGGAGGCAGGGGGTGATTGGAGGCAGGGGGCCTGGGGGAGATTGGAGGCAGGGGGAGATTGTGGCACCGCAGAGGGGGGTGAAGGCAGGGGGTGTTGTTGGCAGAGGGGGGTGAAGGCAGGGGGTGTTTATGGCAGAGGGGGATAAGGCAGGGGATGTTGGTGGCAGAGGGGGATGGAGGCAGGGGGTGATATGACTAAATAATTTGCCCTTATTATATCGAAAATAACAAAAATATGTTTTTTTACCTTAATATCTACCTTAAATCACATTGTTATTTGCCTAGCGTACTTGTTTGTAGAACCTAAATACTGAAATTTGCATCTAAAAATTTCATTTGGTAACTTTTGTGAAATGCCAGTAAAAATGTGGCTGAGCCAGTAAATTTCAGGTGTCGTGCCAGTAAATTTCAATCTGGTACACTGTCCCGAAGTCGAGATCACACACACGTGCCTCGCGCCAGGAGGTCCACAAGAGGCGGAGGACCCCGAAAAACGGCATCTTCCCTTAAGTAACCCTTCCCGCCATGCACAGTGGGGCACCACTCCCACTGGGCTGCTGCCGAGAAGGGTCACCTAACACACCACGGTTTGCTTGTGTTCCAACATGGGCCGGATTTGGTAACGCCACCTTCAGGAAACAGGGGCAAATCCTATCAAGCACAACCATAGCTACAACAGAGGCGAATTTCAATAGAATTCAACAAAGTCTAAGCCCACTATTGGCTCAGAAACCCTCTAAATTTAGAATAGCGCCCCAATGATTGGGAGCAGGGCGCTACACCAGGTGTTATAATTTTTTTTTAATTCTTACACACAGCTGACTACAATTCTAACCCCAACAAAAGGTAAGTCTTTTAACATTCCTAATACAAATCTCGCAGTAGGCTCCAGTCTCAGCAGGAATAAATAAACCGTCTTGCACCAGCCCGTGCATATAATGGCAATCCCTGTAAGATAAGAAATTAGGAAATCTATGGAGGGATCCAATTTACTGCACGCTTTGCTCAGCCCTTCATTCCGCAAGGAGCTTTTTCTAAAAAAATGAAATGCCTTTCCCATCAGCGTAATTACATTCCTTAATGCACCGATGCCTTTTTATGAATAAGTAAAAACCGCACACCGGTCTGGAGAGATGTTTGTGTCGTTTGGAATGCACAACGGGGGTTAAGCAAAAAACTCCTATGCCGCCATACATGGACTGGTAATGTTCTTTTGCACGTGGACCTTCAGGAGGGCAAGTCTCCTTCCTCGCCAACAGGTTCCCATCACATCCACGCCCCCCCCCCCGGCAGTTGGCATCCAGGTTGCCTTATCAGTACTCCTAAGTTCCTGTCAGCCAGTCCTCACTGGATTTCCCCTTCCAGATGGTGAGAGTCTGCACCGCCTTCCTTCAGTCCATCATAAGACGATGGAGCATCTGCTCCAAACTTCCCTTGACACATCAAACATTCTGAAAGCACAGGAGAGGCTGTTTGGATAAATTCCCCCGATCTCCCAGCCAACCGTTACCTGCTGATAGTAGCTTACAGCCCCTTACCAGGATTATGTCGAAGACGGTACTTCATAGTAGGAGGGTCCGGGGCAACTGTCAAGGTGAAAGACATTGCCCAACACATCTGTAAAAACTAAATATTGCTTACTTTTTTTATATACATCTGAAAAAGGATCTACCATTATTTTTGATTATCTCCAAGATGTCAGCCACTTAACATGGAGAGGAGGAGGTGTGTAAAAATATCAATAATGCAATTGCAGAGCTCAGAATATATAGAGCTGTCAGGCAACATGTGTTGCGGGGAATACACTTAAGCTGATGAAACAATGATGTTATTTTAAAGCTGCAATTCATATTGCTTTAGAGAAAAAAAAGTAAAGTACGTATCAGACAACATGGAAGCACACAGTGGCCACTGTGCCCATCAAACGCAGCTACTGTGCCCATCAATTGCCACCACTGTGCCACCAAACGTAGCCACTGTACCCATAAATTGCCACCACTGTGCTATCAAACGCAGCTACTGTACCCATCAATTGCTGCCAGTGTGCCATCAAATGCAGCTACTGTACCCATCAATTGCTGCCAGTGTGCCCCATCAATTGCTGTCAGTGTGCCCATCAATTGCTGCCACTATGCCCCATCAATTGCTGCCAGTGTGCCCATCAATTGCTGCTATTGTGCCCCTTCAATTGCTGCCAGTGTGCCCATCATTTTTGCCACTACTGTACCCCATCAATTGCTTGCACTGTGCCCCATCAATTGCTGCCAGTGTGCCCATCAATTACTGCCAGTGTGCCCATCAATTGCTGCCAGTGTGCCCATCAATTACTGCCAGTGTGCCCATCAATTGCTGCTACTGTGCCCCATCAGTTGCTGCCAGTGTGCCCATCAATTGCCGCTACTGTGCCCCAACAGTTGCTGCCAGTGTACCCATCAATTGCCGCTACTGTGCCCCATTAATTGCTGCCAGTGTGCCCATCAATTGCCACTACTGTGCCCCATCAATTGCTGCCAGTGTGCCCATCAATTGCTGTCAGTGTGCCCATTAATTGCTGCTACTGTGCCCCATCAATTGCTGCAAGTGTGCCCATCAATTGCCGCTATTGTGCCCATCAAATTCTGTGTGCATCGCCCAGAACTTACCTGTCTCACAGCGGTTCACGGTGGTATCCTCCACGTCCACACTCATCAAAGTCTTTTCGCGTCCTCTCTATCAGGCGTCCAATCACAGTACCTGTGGTTTCAACCAATCAGGTGACAGGTAACAGACCCGAGCACCTGATTGGCTTAGAGGCAGGTCAGTGTTAGGAAAGCGATTTGTTCGCTTTACTAACACAACGGTGAGTAAACAGTGAGCGCCCAGCATGGCGCCCGCTGTTCACCATTTTGAACCTACGGCTCTAATCAGGTGCTTAAAAAAAAAAACCTGACCATAGATAGATTCATGCAATGCATGAATCTATCTATGGTGAGAGAGAGGTGGCAGGAGAGAGGGGGCTGTGCCCATGTGCCCTTTGTGGACGTACCGCGACTGGAAGAACAGATGGTATTTGTTGTAACCAGAAGGGTCACTGAGATTTGAAAATGTACTTTTGTGCCTGGTGGTTAAGAGGACGAGGTCACAAGTGGCAGAAATTAGGTTTCTCAAATTTTTTGTAGGCCCTACTTTTTGTGATTGGGTAATTAACTTAGGACTGTGGCAGTATGTTTAGTAGTGTTACCAATACAATCTGAAAAAGGCAGCAGAATAAGGTGGCTAGGACAACTAATATGGATACCCAATGGGAAAGTCCTACCAGTGTTCTAGTCTGGTCCACAGTTATGCCTAAGAACCAAATCAATTAACCACTTAAGGACCGGACCAATATGCTGCTAAATGACCCAAGGGGTTTTTACAATTCGGCACTGCTTCGCTTTAACAGACAATTGCGACGTGGCTCCCAAACAAAATTTGCGTCCTTTTCTTCCCACAAATAGAGCTTTCTTTTGGTGGTATTTGATCGCCTCTGCGATTTTTTCTTTTTTGCGCTATATACAAAAATAGAGCGACATTTTTGAAAAAAAAACAATATTTTTTAGTTTTTGTTATAAGAAAAATCAAATAAACTAAATTTTAGTCGAACATTTAGGCCAAAATGTATTTAGCCACATGTCTTTAGTAAAAAAAAAAAATCACAATAAAAAAAAAATAGCTACATAGCGGGAACAGCGACACTAATACAGCGATCAGAAAAATTATCGCTTAGTGACACTGGCAATAGGGAATGAAAGGGTTAACTAGGGTGGTGATCAAGGGGTTAAAACTTTATTAGGGGGGGTACGGGGGCTACCCTGGACCTAACATGGTAACCCCCTTGGGAGAGAGCTTCCCAGAGGGGGTTATCTATTGTGGAGAGGAGCCGGGAGAGCCGCCGTGGGACCCTAGAAGAGGACGATCGGGGCTACTCTGTGCAAAATAAACTGCACAGTGGAGGTAATTAACCACTTAAGGGCCGCCTCCTGCATATATACGTCGGCAGAATTGCACGGCTGGGCACAAGCACGTACCTTTACGTTCTCTTTAAGTGCCCAGCTGTGGGTCGCGTTCACCTAGGGTGTGTGCCCGCGACTCGGTCTGAAGCTCCGTGACCGCGGCCGCGGGACCTGCGGACCCGATTGCTGACGGAATCCCGCGATTGGTCACAGGAGCTAAAGAACGGGGAGAGGTGAGTGTAAACACACCTTCCCCATTCTTTACAGTGGCGCTGTCATTGATCGTCTGTTCCCTGATATAGGGAAAGGCGATCAATGACGTCACACATCCAGCCCCGCCCCCCTACAGTAAGAATAGGGCACACTTAACCCATTTAGCGCCCCCTAGTGGTTAACTCCCAAACTGCAAGTGTCATTTTCACAGTAATCAGTGCATTTTTTGCTGTGAAAATGACAATGGTCCCAAAAATGTGTGAAAATTGTCCGATGTGTCCGCCATAATGTTGCAGTCACGAAAAAAAATGCTGATCGCCGCCATTAGTAGTAAAAAAAAAATTATTAATAAAAAATGCAATAAAACTATGCCCTATTTTTTAAACGCTATACATTTTGCGCAAAGCAATCGATAAACGCTTAATGCGATTTTTTTTACCAAAAATATGTACAAGAATACGTATCGGCCTACACTGAGGAAAATTTTTTTTTTTTATATCTTTTTTTGGGGGATATTTATTATAGCAAAAAGTTAAAAATATTGATTTTGTTTCAAAATTGTCGCTCTATTGTTGTTTATAGCGCAAAAAATAAAAACTGCAGAGGTGATCAAATACCACCAAAAGAAAGCTCTATTTGTGGAAAAAAAAAGAAACCAATTTTGTTTGGGAGCCACATCGCACGACCGCGCAATTGTCAGTTAAAACGACGCAGTGCCGAATCGCAAAAACTGGCCAGGTCCTTTACCTGCGTAATGGTCCGGGTCTTAAAGGAGTTGTAAAGGAAAAATATTTTTTGCTGAAATGACTGTTTACAGGGTATAGAGACATAATAGTTAACTGATTCCTTTTAAAAATAATTAAAAATAGATAAAAATCAATCATATAATGTGCCTGCAGTTTCAGTTTAGTTTTTCATCTAGTTTCCTGCTTCTGTGAAGTACAGAGACACAGAGCCTATACAGGGCAGTGTTCTAGGGGTTTTAGATACACAGTAATCACACCTTCTTGATTAGAGACCACAGAGAGAAGCACCCAGTACTTTTTTTCATAAGGAAACAGACAACCAGGAAGTGTGCAGAACAGAGAAGGATTGCAGCAAAAATGAACAATGAGGACATGAAACCAGGACTGCATTAGGCTAAAAAAAAAAAATCCTTTAGTGACCCTTTAAGTGGTTAAAAAAAATGGACCTTTACAGCCACTTAAATCTTGGAGAGAATCATATTCTGTACCCTTTTTAGAAAAAAAAAAAGCTAAAGACACCCACTTTCTAAAAACAATTGCACTTTGTAATTCCCTCTGCTTCCTATTCCTTCAGTCTGCTGTAGTTGTTATCCATCTCCCAGCTCTTCCCATTCTTAATGTGACATTGATTTTTTCCCAAAAGATAAATTGTGAATATAATTATGACAGACACTTTTCCAGCCCGAGCATTAAAGTTACAAAATGCATAAAAAAAAGCCTTATCTGGACCTAGAGGAGTATAATAATAATAATAATAGCAAAAAAAATGAGAAAATGGCGAGATATGTAATACCTGACTGTGCACGGCGGGGTTCTAGAAGTAATCACAATGTCAAAAATAATTCCCCTAAAATGGAACCTACAGAATTCAGTTTTCTATCAGATATTACGCCATCATTGTTCCCTACTACCAAGCACAAACCGGGGAATGAAAGGCTCTCCTTTAGATACCCAACAGAGGAAATCCGAGATGCAGGATTCTTACAAAATGTCTATTAATTCAACAATAAAGAGTAAATACGGCCATTAGTGAACTTCTCATACATGCCGAATAACTCCATTTCTAATGGAAGAAAAGAAAATGTTCATTCGAAAAAAAATGTTCATTTGAGAAAATGATTCTCGAATGAAATGAAGGGAATTATCGCTACTGGGGTTACAAATGGGCCTGCGGTTTTAAACAGGCGTCCATTCTTCGAGGGTTATTAGTGGACCCGCGTCTCACACATTTCATTACCAGAGCTGGCAGCAGTAAGGTTGTCTTGGTTTTCTGTGGCTATTTACAAGGGCAGAGTGCCATGATCCCCCTTGGAATATTTTCCACCAATTTTCGGACGGCTTATCTTTGGCTTATTTTATTTTATTTTTTAAATCTCTATCCAATCACTCTGACAGCCAGTGATTTAAAACAATAAATGTGTTGCGCTTCTAAGGCCTCGTACGCACGACCGAGCAACTCGTCGGAAAAGACACATCATTTTCCTCGACGAGTTCCTTGTCAGGCTTGTCGAGAAACTTGACAAGTTGTCTTTGCGTACACACTGTCAAGACAAAATCTCCTCGTCCTCAAACGCGGTGACATACAACACGTACGCCGGCAGGGGAAGTTTCGATTCCACTGGCGCCACACTTGGGGCTGCTTTTGCTAGTCTCTTGTTACTGCGTGTTAGGTAAAAGTTTGGTAAGAGACATTTGCACTTTTCAGTTTGTTACAGCGTGACAAATGTGCTATCTCCATTACGAACGCTAGTTTTACCGAAGGTGCGCGGGTTTCTAAGCATACTCACCAACGTGTTTCTCGTCGAAAACACGACGAGGAAATTGAGACTCCTGACGAGGAAAAAGAGAATATTGCATATAAGAGTATTCGCGAATAACTCGAATATCGCGGCGAATATTCGCTATTTCGAATATTCGTATTTTTTCAAATTTCGCAATCAATTTCGCATTCGCACTAGCGAAATTTCGCAATTTTTTTTTTTATAAAATATAGCGAATATTCGTAAATATCGAATATTCGTGATATTTTATAAAAAAAAAAAAAAAAATTTGCATTTTTTATTTTTTTTTATAAAATATCACGAATATTCGATATTTACGAATATTCGCTATATTTTATCCAAAAAAAAATAGCGAAATTTCGCAATCATTTTCGCTTTCGCATATGCGAAATTTCGCTATTTTTTTTTTTTTTATAAAATATAGCGAATATTCGTAAATATCGAATATTCGTGATATTTTATCCAAAAAAAAATTGCGAAATTTCGCATTGGCGAAATTTCGCAATTTTTTTTTTTTTATAAAATATCACGAATATTGAATAATAATGAATATTCGCGAAATATCGCGAAATCGAATATGGCGTATTCCGCTCATGACTAGTCCTAAGCCTGGTACACACGATCGGATTTTCTGCGGACAAAGCGTAGGACTTTTGCCCGAAGGGCGTTGGCCATGAACTTGTATTGCATACAAACAGCAAAGATCTGTCGGCCAACAAACACAAAACTCTTTGGTTTTTCAGCTCTTTAGCGTCACCCTTTGGACAACTTCTGCTAATGTTGTGTTATGGTGAGCATTGGTTCGGAGCAGGCGTGCTTTTTTTTTTTTTTTGTTCGAAGGACTGTACACATGATCAGACACATTTGTTGTCGGAAAATCAGGCACCAATTGTTTGATGGAGCATACAAAAAGTCGGATCTTCCGAAAAAAAGCCTGCCATCAGACAATTCCCGTCGGAAAATCCAATCGTGTGTATGGGCCTTAAAAGTGTTACTAAACCCTGGACCCTGCATTCACTATATCTGGTCTCCCACAGTACACAGAACATGGAAATGCAATAGTTTTAGTAAATATAAAATACCTTTTCTTATCAGCAGTATATAGCAGTCTTGGGACTTCTATCAGTGTCTGGTTAAAGCTTATAGGAGGAGTTTTCATTCTCCTCTGACTGTCCAATGAGGCTGCAGGACCCCTGACCCTTCTGTCTAGACAGTGCTGATTGGCCCTGTGCTGATCACATGCTCTCTCCCAGGAATAAATAAATATCTCTAGCAATACACACCAAACTGAGCATGTGCAGCTTGTCCCCAAGGCTCTGTTCTATCAAAAGATGGTTTGGGGACAGTGGAAGAAGGGGAGGATCAGAGAAGACAGGATCAAACAGCCTTTTTACACAATGTAGAGGATTAACCCCTTACATGGTGAGTACAACAAGCATGCTATTCTGCATATTCAGACTGATTTTACTGTTGTGGTTTTAGTAACACTTTAACATAACAAAAAAAAAATTGATAATAGACAAACTAGAGCGCACAGCCACTGGTGTTCCTACTCTCTTTTCTCTGCAGCAAGAAACTAAGTCTCAGCATCAGCAGGCAGCTGCTACTCCGTTTGCACATAGTGTCAGAGGCGCAGTGGCGGCGGAGGACTGCGTCTGTGTCCCGACTCCCGAATGAATGGAAGCAAGCAAACATTCATTGATGGGCCCTGGTAGGCTGCATTGATATGTGCTGGTGAGGGTGCATTGATGGGCGCTGGTGAGGCTGCATTTGATGGGTGCTGGAGAGGCTGCATTTGATGAGCGCTGGTAAGCTGCATTGATGGGCACTTCATTAAAAAGTTGGGGTATACATGGGCATGACAAAGGGGGTGGGGTCAGGGGTGGAGCCAATGGGCCGGCAAAATAAGGTTTCGCCTAGGGTGTCAAAAATCCTTGCACCAGCGCTGTTTACATCCAAGTGCACCCAGGCCAGCCATGACAAATTTCGGGGGCCCCTTAAACAGCTTTAGGCATGGCCCCCCTCGAGCAGAGAACCGGCAGGGGGGGCCCTCCTCTCTCCTGCCGCGACATGATAAGCACGGAGGGGGTGGGGTTTGGTGCTGACGAACAAAACAAAGTCAACATAAGTCTTCTCTTCTCTCTCCTGCCGCGAGTTGCTAAAGTCAGACGGGAAAAAAACCGGGGTCAGAAGGCGCGTTCCCAGAGGTCAAAGGTCACGGGGCGTGGCTGACCTACCCCCACCAAAGTGTACCGCCTACCCCAGGGCTTGACACATTTACTTTGAAACTAGGAGCCAGCTAAAAAATTTGGGAGACAGTTTTTTTTAACGAACACCTTTTTTTCCCCCAATGACTAAAATAACCGATCTTAAATTTACACAGAAAACTGTTTCCATCTTTGTGGGGGAGGGGTGTGTACATGGAACTAAAGCTGTTCCAACCAGCTACCCCTCAATCACTGTCCACTCATCATTATGAAGAGAAAAAAAAGGAGGGCGCACCGACCTTGTGCATTACCACTTAAAAGTTTAATAAACAAGATAAAAAAGCAATGGTCCTACTCACAAACAATCTGAAGTAAGCGCTTTTTAAAACAGCTAGGACTGGAACCTTGCGGCACCTGCCAGTCAAACCCTTGATATCAATGTGGCTGACGCGTTTCTGGGGCGTGCCCCAGAGCTGTATCCTGGCCTAGGCCAACAAGGCCCAGGCCTAGGGCAGCACTTTGCAGGGGGGCAGCACGAAAAGAGTCCCCGCCGACTTGCGCTACACTGTTAGGAAAATTAGTCTAGCGCCCCCATAAAGCGGACGCGCAGCTTCTAGTATGCGGGCTGGCATTCCGCAACTGTGGGGGGGGGGGGGGGACACCTCACTGTGCTATATGTTTCTACTTAAAGTAGAACTATAGGCAACACTTTTACCATCCCTGTCCCATTGTGAAGATTTCCCTTCACTTCCTGCTCTATGGGCAACCAGGAAGTAAGAGGAAATCGAAGTAAATTAAGGGAATCCATTGCCCCCCCCCCCCCCCCCCCAGGCCCTCAGAACTAGTGTCCTCACTCAAAAATTTCAGGGCGGGTCTTAAACAACACAGGTGTGGCCGTGACAGGAAGGGGTGGGTCATATTTAAATTAGGGGGTGCACAAGTTTAGTCAGGCCTAGGGCAGCACAAAACCTAAATACACCTCTGGCGTGCCCCCTTCCTCAAAGCCCAGGTGGTCCGTGATATCTCTGGCAGGTGCCGCAAGGTTCCAGTCCTAGCTGTTTTAAAAAGCGCTTACTTCAGATTGTTTGTGAGTAGGACCATTGCTTTTTTATCTTGTTTATTAAACTTTTAAGTGGTAATGCACAAGGTCGGTGCGCCCTCCTTTCTTTTCTCTTTTTAATTTCAACTTATGAACACCCTTTTGTTCTGTGGAGAGCTGTAAGACTCCAGACTTTTACCACTAGACCACACTGGCATACCCAGATTTGCGATACACCAGAGCGCAGGAGATTTGTTTGCTTGTGTCACTCATCATTATGGGCACCAGATCAAGCCTGCAACTCCTTCAACCAGTTGTCAGGCAGATAGAGCAGGCAGGGGAAGCCCTCTGCGCGGCCAGTGACTGCTTGTAGCAGTGCACCTCGCTCCAGCAGGCCGCAAAGCCTCGGCCTCCATTACTGGCTGGAGCGGCATTTTAGTCCGCGCACCCGCCAGGTGAGGGGGGAATGTGGTCTTGCATGGGGACAAGACACCTGCCACAGTCTAGCCCAGGCGCCAGGCTTTTGATTCTAGGCGCCAATGTGACCTGGCGCCTGGGGTTTGTCAAGCCCTGGCCTACTCCAAGTGGGAGATGAACAAGTCGGGGAATAAACAAGTTGGGGGGAAAGCATTTTAGGGTTTGGAATAGGGTTAGGGTTAGGGATAGGGTTAGGGTTTCCCATTGAAGATTAAGGCTAGGACTCAGGAATTGGAACAGGGACCTCCCCCAGAGGTCAAAGTTTAGAAGGTGAGTTCCTAAAGGTCAAAGGTCATGGGGCGTGGCTGACCCACCCCTACCAAAGTGTACCGCCTACGGGCAATAAACTAGTCTGGGAACGAACAAGTCGGGGAAAGCGTTTTGCACGCGCAAAGTGCTGCTAGTTGCTGAAGGTGAGGGGGTCAAAACAGGGCGGCACCAGGGCCCTGGGGACCATTGGGCCCCTTAAAGGTGTAATGCCTGTACCCCCCTGATGACGGCCCTGAGTGCACCCCTTTACCTTGTGCCACTGCCAGGAAGAAGATGAGTGCGGAGCTGGGAAGCAGAAAGTGCGGGGTCTTGAGGAGGAACCCGCACTAGTGAACCCGTACTTTGCCCATTTCATTACCGGAGCTCCGTTGGAATCGGTAAGGTTGTCTTGTTTTTTTTTTCTGCCCATTTACGAGGACAGATTTCCATGATCTCCCTTGGAATATCTTCCACCAATTTTCTGATGGCTTACATTGTGTTTTTTTTTAAACCTCTATTCCACCACTTCGTCAAGCCAGCGATTTAAGCGCGGCAGATCCGGCCCTTAGGCGGAGGAAGGAGGGCGAGCGTGGGGGAGTAGGTATTGTGTGTTGGAGTCTGGAGTTGGTGTAGGATTATGGGGCGCCGCAGGAGTTGGCATCCCAGGAAGATTTGCTCTCTGAGAAGTAAAGCTGCTTCCAAGCCAATCTCCCTGACTGCAGGGGGGACAAGTGTAGGATTTTGTCTCAATCTTTGCATTTTTTTTTTTTTCCTTGTTTATTTTTTTTTTTCTTTTCTTTTCCCGCACACGCTTGTCGTTCTGGCAACGTTTCCATCTCAACCAAGTATGCGCATGATTAAAATTGGATGGAATTACTGGAGGGCCACTGAGTGCTGACATTTGCCTATGGTGAGAAGAGAGAAGAAGAGAATTAAGGGTGACTGTAAACTAAAAACTGACATTAGCCGCATAAATATTATGTCACAGAAGGTGCATTTAAAAGACAAATAAATCTGAAACAGAAGCCGCTCTATAAAACAAGGCTACAAATCACATTTACACGTCTTTGAAAAAAGCCTTAGGAGCTTACTACAGCTAAAGATAATTAAGACATAGATACGGTCCCGAGGAGAGAGATTTTACCATCGCGGCTTACTTCCTGTCCGGTAATCCCACCGCACACCGACTCCGGCGACATAAAACACGTAGCTCCTAGCGACTTGGTAAATGTTAATATATTGGGAAATAGTTAAAGCTCAGTTACAGTATGAATTAGCTTTTTTTATGTCGATATACGTCGGCATAATGGCACGGCTGTGCAAAGCAACGTACCTGAATGTTGTGCCCCCCCGAGCTCCATGACTCGATGTCTGCCTGTGTCCAGCGATCGCCTCGCACCAGCCACGAGATCTGTGACCGTGCCCATGGACTCAATGTCTGCTGGTGTCCCGCGATTGTGTCGCACCGACCGCAAGCTCCGTGACCGTGCCCGCGGACTCGATGTTCGCCTGTGTCCAGCGATCGTGTCGTGCCTCGCCGCGAGCCCCGTGACCGTGCCTGCGGACTCGATGTCTGCCTGTGTCTAGTGATCATGTCGCGCCAGCCACGAGATCCGTGCCGCAGACTCAATGTCTGCAGGTGTCCTGCGATCGTGTCGCGCCGACCGCGAGCTCCGTGACCGTGCCCACGGACTCGATGTCTGCCTGTGTCCAGCGCTCGTGTCACGCCAGCCACGAGATCCATGACCGTGCCCGCGGATGCAATGTCTGCAGGTGTCCCGCGATCATGTCGCGCCTGCCGCGAGCTCTGTGACCGTGCCCGCGGATTAGATGTCCGCCTGTGTCCAGCGATCGTGTCGCACCAGCCGCGAGATCCGTGACCGTGCCCGCGGACTCGATGTTCGCCTGTGTCCAGAGATAGTGTCGTGCCAGCCGCGAGATCCGTGACCGTGCCCGCACATGAGATGTCCGCCTTTGTCTAGCGATCGTTTCGCACCAGCAGTGAGCTCCGTGACCGTGCCCAAAGACTCAATGTCCGCCTGTGTCCTGCAATCGTGTCCCACCCACCACGAGCTCCGTGAACGTGCCCGCGGACTCAATGTCTGCAGGTGTCCCGCGATCGTGTCACGGAGCGACAGAACGGACACATTTAACCCCTTGATTGCCCCTAGTGTTTAGGTGCTCTGGTCTGTTACCTGTCACCTGATTGGCTGAAACGTCAGGCGCTGTGATTGGATGCCTGATAGAGAGGACAGAAGAAGACATCGAGGAGCGTGCAGGACACTGCCACTGACCGGCTGCGAGAGTGCCGGATGATGCACACAGCATTTGATGGGGCACAGTAGCGGCAATTGATGGGCACAGTGGCAGAAATTAATGGGTACAGTGGATGCGTTTGATGGCACAGTGGATGCGTTTGATGGGTACAGTAGCTGCGTTTGATGGCACAGTGGCTGCGCTTGATGGGCACAACGGCTGCATTTGATTGTACAGTGGCGGTATTAGATAGGTACAGTAGCTGCGTTTGATGGCACAGTGGCTGCGCTTGATGGGCACAATGGCTGCATTTGATAGTACAGTGGCGGTAATTGATGGGCACAGTAGCTGCGTTTGATGGGCTCAGTGGCTGTGCTTGATGGGCTCAGTGGCTGCATTTGATGGGCACAGTGGCTGCATTTGATGGCATGGTGGCAGTAATTGATGGGCACAGTTGCTGCGTTTGATGGCACAGTGGCTGCATTTGATGGCACAGTAGTGGCAATTGATGGGCACAGTAGTTGCACTTGATGGGCACAGTGGCTGCAATTGATGTTTTTCTTTTCCGTTTGTTTGCGCCCCAAAAAAATTTGAGCATCAGCCACCACTATTTTGTGTGGGATACTCTGCCTACACGGTGCCTCATACTTCTCTACTACAAACAGTGCCCAATGTCTCTCTATATCATCACTTATGGAGATGCTTTAGTCCTAAAGGATTATGTCCGCCACTCAGTAACCCATTGAAAGGAACGAGGACACATCTGTTACTTTACTATAGAATGTCATATAAAGTACACATCCATCAAAAATACATTAAGACTTCAAGGGCTCGTACTTTATAAGATGTTCTATAATGAAGGAAACTGATGCAGCTTTTACAGTAAAGTACCAGCTATTACTTTCCGTGTCTCGGGAAACCAACAACTGCTCCTAATACTAGACATTTCCCTTTCGTAGAAGTATTGTCCCCCAGCCTCTCCTCTCGCTGGTAGCTCTGCATCCTGCCGCGTTTTTCTTTTTTTGTTTATATTTTATGGTTTTGTTCCCCACTGGCTGATATGGGCTATTGTGGAGGCATCAGCTTGCTACAATATGACAATATGCCTCGCGACGCCATCCGGTGGGGAAGGAATATGGCGGTCAAATGACAAGTTGGGCACCACACTGAGATCAGGTGACTGCCAAAATCATCTCTATAACTATCCCAAGTGGTGCTTCTGGGGAGTGTTAGGAAAAACGTGTTCTTCCCTCAATTCCTGCTAATCACTGCCCTGAATCCACACTACCTCCTAACCACTTCTGATTAATTAGCAACAGATATTATCACACGCCAATTCCTTATAGCTTTTTAATTACATTTCATTTCTTTCTACCAGGAAGATTAATAGGGCAGACATTAGATGTTATTATTTTTTTCTCAAACACAGCAATATCTCCCGCTGTATCTCATACAAATCAACTCACCAACCGTCAAAATGCGCCAAAGAAAAAACACATATTTTGTAATCTTTTTTTTTCCCCTGAGTAAAATTATCCATTAAAGATACAAACGTTCCAAATCTTATTGTATTGTCTCAATTGTATGTCATTTTTCTGAATTTTTTAAACATCATCATGTTATTATTGTTCTGAAGTATACTGACATCTAGTGGAGGTTTTGGGCAATTGAAACTTGTTTGCTATAAAATTTAAAGGGGTTGTAAAGCTTCGTGTTTTTTCACCTTAAAGGGGTGTCGCAGGCATTTTTAATGTTTATTAAAAGTCAGCAGCTACAAAAAGTGTAGCTGCTGGCTTTTAATAAACATACACTTACCTGCTCCAGCGTTCCAGCGACGCGCCGGCCGTGGCTCTGCTCTTCTCCTCTCCCCCCCTCTCCGGCCGGTGTCTTCATTCTAAGTGTGGGCACCTGGCCGTGACAGCTTTCGGCTTCACGGCCGGGCACCCACTGCGCATGGATTGGATAGGCGATCGCTTGGGACCTGTCACGTGTCCTAGGCGATCGCCTACAGGGAGGGGCTGCCAAAAGGCGATATGATGTGTCGCCTTAGCAGCCCCTCGGCAGAAGGAGGAAGTGGGACAGGAAGTCCCACTCCTCCCTGAAGCCCCCACTCCCCCCCCCCTCTAAAAAAAATGACATGCCAAATGTGGCATGAAAGGGGGCGAGGAGTGGATTAAGCGGAAGTTCCAATTTTGGGTGGAACTCCGCTTTAATGCATCATATGCATTAAGGTGAAAAAACACCTTGCATCTCGGGCCCCCAGCCCCCCAGCCCCCCCTTACCTAAGCCACGAAACTCTGTGAGCTCACTCCTGCAATGGTTTCCCCCAGCTTGAGGCAGCTCGTCATTGGAGATTGATAGCAGTGCAGCCATTGGCTCCCGCTGCTGTCAATCAAATCAATGACGCGCTGCACAAGGGGGCAGGGCCGAGTGATACAGTCGGCGGCTGTAGCTGCCATTTGTATCAAGGGAGCGCGCCCGCAATCTAACCGCCTTGGGAGAGCGCTTTCCCAAGAAGGGGGTTAGCTCTTGTGGGGAGGAGCCACGACAGCCACCATGGGACCCCAGAAAACAAACTGCACAGTGGAGGTAAGTATGACATGTTTGTTATTTAACCACTGGCCCACCGCCCGCCACCATATGGCGGCGGGACTATGAGCCTCTCGTTCTGGGTGGACGTCATATGACGTCACGCCTTCCCGAGCCACTAGGGGGCGCACGCATGCCCGCCGCGTCACTGGGAAGCCTATGCGCATACCCGGCGGCCACGATGTCTGCCGGGCACCAGCGATCGCCCAGTAACTGAGCAGGACCGCGGATCTGTGTGTGTAAACACACCGATCCATGTCCTGTCAGAGGAGAGGAGAGGAGACTGATGGTGTGTCCCTTGTACATAGGGACACCGATCAGTCACCTCCCCCAGTCAGTCCCCTTCCCCCAAAGTAAGATTCACTCCCTAGGGAACACAATTAACCCCTTGATCGCCCCCTAGTGTTAACCCCTTCCCTGCCAGTCATATTTATACAGAAATCAATGCATTTTTATAGCACTGATCGCTGCATAAATGTGAATAGTTTCAAAAATGTGTCAAAAGTGTCCAATGTGTCAGCCGCAATGTCGCAGTCACGATAAAAATTGCAGATCGCCACCACTACTAGTAAAAAATAAATAAATAATAACATTTTTATAAATCTATCCCCTATGTTGTAGCCGCTTTAAGGTTTGTGCAAACCAATCAATATACGCTTATTGTGATTTTTTTACCAAAAATATGTATAAGAATACGTATCGGCCTAACTTGAGGAAAAAAATGATATTTATTATAGCAAAAAGTAAAAAATATTCTGTTTTTTTTTAAAAACTTGTCCCTCTTCTTTTGTTTATAGCGCAATAAATAAAAAATGGAGAGGTGATCAAATACCACCAAAATAAAGCTCTATTTGTGGGGAAAAAAATTATAAACATTTTATTTGGGTACAGTGTTGCATGATTGCACAATAGTTTTTTTAGGGAACCAGTGACACTATTAAGTAATCAGTGCTAAAATGATGCACTGTTGTACTAATAATGGCACTGGCAGGGAAGGGGTTAACATCAGGGGGGATCAAAGGGGTGAAATGTGTTCCCAGTTTGTGTTTTCTAACAGTATGGGGATGGGCTGCCTGGGGGAAAATACAGATCTGTTTTCCTGCTTAGCAGAAAGACAGGATCTGTGTGATCTCCCCTGACAGAATGGAGATCTGCCTTGTTTACGCTGATTGGCTCCCCTGCTGGCCAATGGGAGGCAATCTTGATCTGCCTGACCTTGACTTGGTATCAAGAGATCCCCAAATGTTCCCCTTCTTATTAAATGATTGAACAGTACTTACTGGCATATTCAAGGCTTGAGATATCTTTTTATATCCTTTTCCCTCTTTGTAAAGTTTCATTACCTTGTTACGCAGGTCTTTTGACTGTTCTTTTCTGCTCCCCATGGCTCATATATATATATCCTGCTTAGGGCATTATTGTGAGAGCTAACAAACTCATTGACTATTTATACACAGACACTAATTGTGATTTAAAAAGCCACAAATGTGGAAATTTACCTTTAATTGACATTTTAACCTTTGTGTGGCACATTCTATGGGTCAGATTCTCAAAAGAATTACGCCGGTGTATCTACAGATACACCGGCGTAATTCGAATTTCCCACCGGCGTATCATTGTTTTCTATCCTGAAAACATGATACGCCGGATTTACGATAAGATCCGACTGCCGTAATAATCTTGCACCGTCGGATCTTAAATGTAATGTTACGCCGGCAGCTAGGTGGCGTTTACGTCGATTTCTCATTTGCTTATGAAAATGAGCCTGATACACCGATTCCCGAACGTTTTTACGCCGCCTCGTCGTTTCCGTAAGCGTAAACTTACCCCTGCTATATGAGGGGTAAGTTTACGAAGGTCCGTCGTATGCCATGTTAAGTATGGCGTCGGGACAGCGTCGTCTTTTTCCGTCGTTTAACTAAGTCGTTCGCGAATAGGGAATTGCATAAGTGACGATCACGTCGTTTTCACGTCGGTTTCATCTACGTTTTTCGACGTGAGTTGGAGCATGCGCACTGTGTTTTTTTCCGGCCGGCGCATGCGCAGTTCGTTTGGCGCGGGGGGCACGCTTAATTTAAATACAAGCCGCCCCCTTCGATTTACGCAGGGATACGCCGGGCCATTTACACTACGCCGCCGCAAGTTACGGTGCAAGTGCTTTGAGAATACGGCACTTGCTCTAGTAAGTTGCGGTGGCGTAGTGTAAATGGCTTACGCTACGCCGGCGCGGGATGTACGTGAATCTGGCCCTATGTCTGTACCAAGGCCAAACATTCCAGGGTATGTAAACTTTTCATCATTTGGGTGATTTCTGTTACAGTGGAACCTCGAATTGCGAGTAACGCGGTTAACGAGCTATTATTGTTTTTAAATCCTACCTCGGTTTGCTAGTGTTGTCTCGCAAAACGAGCAGGATTCAAGTCTCTGTGGTGTGCAGTACTGCATTTGGCCAGAGGTGCGGAGGTGCCGGTGAAACTCGGAGCCGTTCGGAACTACTCTGAAATACTCCCTTCTCGAGTATTTCCGAGCCTTTCCAGGGGTTTCCGAGATCAGTTGAGCTGTCCGAGTATTTCTGAGGCTCTCTAAAGCCCCCCCACCTCTGGCCACATGCGGTATTGCATGCAATAGAAGTTAATGTGGAACGAATTAGCTTTGTTTCCATTGACTTCTATGAGAAAACTCGCTCTGGTGCTTTGGATTACAAGCATTCTCCTGGAATGGATTATGCTCATAATACGAGGTTCCACTGTATTATGTTTTTAAAAGGAGGCAAAAAACTATGCAATGATAATAAATGCCATAATTTGATCACTATCCTTGAATAAAAGACAGTTTTTTGACATGATCAGTCATATTTTTCATATACCGTATATACTCGAGTATAAGCCGACCCGAATATAAGCGGAGGCACCTAATTTTACCACAAAAAAATGGGAAAACGTATTGACTCGAGTATAAGCCTGGGGTGTCCATCTGCATGCTTTACTGTGCCTCCCTTTGCCTCACTGTGTCCATGTGCATGCCTCACTGTGTCCATGCCTCACTGTGTCCATGCCTCACTGTGTCCATGCCTCACTGTGTCCATGCCTCACTGTGCCCATGCCTCACTGTGCCCATGCCTTACTGTCCCCATGCCTCACTGTGCCCATGCATTACTATCCCCATGCCTCACTGTGCCCATGCCTCACTATACACATGTCTTACCGTTCCCATGCCTCACTGTGTCCATGCCTCACTATGCCCATGCCTCACTGTGTCCATGACTAGACTGACGTTTAACATGGAAGTCTATGGAAGGGGTGCCCAGGTTTGAAAAATCGCTGCTCCCCAGCTGTAGGTCCCCCAGACAACAAACTTTTTACAATTGTAGAGAAAGAGTGGGGCTACATGTGTGCAAAGTTCCAGGTCCTGGGGACCTATGACTGGCTGGTACTGGGTCCCCAAAGTCACTGGAGAAATGGTCGTTTAACATAGGAGTCTATGGAAGGGGTGCCCAGCTTTGAAAAATCGGTGCTCCCCGGCTGTAGGTCTCCCAGACAATAAACATTTTACAATTGTAGAGAAGAAATGGGGCTACATGTGTGCAAAGCTCCAGGTCCTGGGGACCTATGACTGGCTGGTATTGGGTCCCCAAATTCACCAGAGAAATTACTGTTTAACATGGGAGTCTATGGAAGGGGTGCCCAGCTTTGAAAAATCGGTGCTCCCCGGCTGTAGGTCCCCCGGACAACAAACTTTGCAAACTTGTAGAGAAAGAGTGGGGCTACATGTATGTCAAGTTCCATGGGTCCAGGGGATCTATGTCTGGCTGGTACTGGGTCCCCAATGTCCACTAGATCAGGCGCAAAAAGGTTTCTTGAGTATATGTGTGCCAAGTTTCAGGAACGACCGACTGGTACCGGGTCCCCAAAGTCACCAAAGAAATGACCGTTTAACATAGAAGTCTATGGAAGGGGTGCCCCGGATTTAAGGGGACCTATGGCATGCCGGTACCAGTAGGGTGACCACATGTCCCAGATTGCCCGGGACAAAGAGTTATCTTAAACTCAACGGAGCGAAAAAAGAACTTCTCCTGTTTCACGCCAAGCGTAGGAATCAACCTGCAACAACATGGACCCCCCCGCCCATTCTGGGCAAAATCATCACCCCTAGCGCCTAAGTCAAAAGTCTTGGGGTCATCTTCGACTCCTACATGACAATGGACGCACAAATAGGGTCAGTAGTCAGTAGTCAGCGGATCTCATCTGCTGCGCTTACTGCGCAGACTTACTCCTTTTATTCCCAAAGAAGACATAGCGGTCGTGGTGGGAACAATTGTAAACTCCAGACTGGACTATGCAAATGCCCTTTACCTCGGACTCCCAAAGTACCAAATCGCTCGTCTACAAGTCGTTCAAAACACGGCCGCTAGACTTGTGACTGGGAAAAAACCTTGGGAATCAATCTCACCTTCACTAAGAACCCTTCACTGGTTACCAGTAAAAGACAGAATTGCTTTTAAAGCGTTCTGTCTAACGCATAGATGTATTCATGGGAATGCCCCCCATTATTTATGCGAAAAAATAAAAGCTCATAACCCCAATCGCGTTCTGCGATCCACCAATCATAATCTACTCCAGATACCGAAAGCCAACTACAGGTCCAAAGGAGATAGAAGATTCGTGGTCCAAGGTCCCAGACTATGGAACGCTTTACCAACCAGCATTCGGTTGGAGGAGAACCACCTAGCATTCAGGAGGAAGATCAAGACTCATCTCTTTTGATACCAAAGGAGACAGGAACAACAAGCGCCCAGAGGCGATTTAGTTTGCATGTGCCGCGCTATATAAGTTTTCATTCATTCATTCATTCATTCAGTCCCGCATTTTGTAGGTCTGTCCCGGGCACCTTCATTCCAGGACAATACAGTGTCCCGGAATGAAACTGACACAGCCACCCCTCAAGCCAAACTAAGGCCCCCAAAAAAGGCTGCCACATCACCGCTTTACTCACTGACAATACTTGTCCTGGCTGGGAATGCCTAAAGGAGCACAATCCCCGCCCCCTGCTTGTGATTGGAGAAATCCTAAAACCCCCATTTTGTGTCCAATCACTGTGCTGTGATTCGTTATACCACAAGCTGATTTTTGGGAGGTAGGGTGTCCCTGAATGGTAGTTTGGAAATGTGGTCACCCTACGTACCGGGTCCCCAAAATCCAGGAGATCAGGCGCAAAAACGTGACTTGATTATAAGCTGAGGGGGGCACAAAAAAAATGTGCTGAAAAACTCGGCTTATACTCGAGTATATACGGTAAATGTCAAAATGTCACAATTTCTGCCAGGGTATGCAAACTTTTGAGCACAACTATATTTGCTTGGAGTTCTCAAGTCAAGTCTCTGCTGGCTTCTGAGCCAAGTCATTCCGAACACATTATAAAGATCATAAAACTGGGCCTAGGTATGTCTTATTAAACAAGAGAGCTTGCCCTCCTATCTTTTATTCATGGATTGATGTCGGGGGCCGGCATCCCAGCTTACAGAAGCGCATTGGTACAGTATGTGTACATCCCGGCTTATGTAAATACATGAATAAAATATCCAAAGATTTACAACTGGCGATGGGACGGCGGAATCGCATGGAGAAGAGGAAGAGCTGCTTGCACGCCGCAGATCATAAATGTTTGAATAAATCTTATCCTTGTCTAAGTGACAGCAGACATCTCTACGCCCCGGTTGTGACAGCGCGTCCGTGAACAGGACAGACAAGCCCGGCTTCTGCGGACCAATCAACCAAATAGATTTCAATTCTTGAACGCGTTCATTTGAAAAAAAAATTGCGTATATGCAAGCACAAAGCAAAATTAATGCAAGTTACGGAACTGCAGCGAACCTCAAATTATTAAAACTAGGGAAAAAAAGGCTAATAGCTTTGCTCGGCGTTCTTATTTGGGCATATCATTACATGCAGTGTGCTATGAATAATGTTTAACCACCTGCAGCCTAGGACCTGGAGCCATTCACTTCCATGCATTGCACAGTACATGCGTTTTTGGTGCATTTTTATCAGGGCTTTACCCCCTTCATGACCGGACCGTGTTTTGCTATTTAACACTGCGCTACTTTAACTGACAATTGTGCGGTCATGCAATGCTGTACCCAAATCACATTTTTATCATTTTTTTTTTTCACTTTTGGTGGTATTTTTATTTTTAATGATATAAACTGAAAAAATATCCTCACAGTTCCCGCTCTAATTCATCCCAGAGGTGACTGGCCTGCACAGATTCCTGACCTCAACCCGATAGAACACCTTTGGGATGAATTAGAGATAGAGACTGCGAGCCAGGCCTTCTCATCCCCATCAGTGCCTGACCTCAAAAATGCGCTTCTGGAGGAATGGTCAAACATTCCCATAGACACTCCTAAATTTTGTGGACGGCCTTCCCAGTAAAGTTGAAGCTGATATATAGTGCCTTGAAAAAGTATTCATAGGCTGTATTTCTGGCACTGGCAAGGCTGCATTTCTGGCACTGGCAGGGCTGCATTTCTGGCACTGGCAGGGCTGCATTTCTGGCACTGGCAATGCTGGATTTCTGGCAATGGTAAGGCTGCATTTCTGACACTACTAAGGCTGTATTTCTGGCACTGGCAAGGCTGCATTTCTTGCACTGGCAAGGCGGCATTTCTGACACTGGTAAGGCTGTATTTCTTGCACTGGCAAGGCTGCATTTCTGACACTGGTAAGGCTGCATTTTTGGCACTGGTAAGGCTTAATTTTTCAGGCACTGGTAAGGCTGTATTTCTGGCACTGGTACTGCTGCATTTCCTGCACTGGCAAGCTGCATTTTTGGCACTGGTAAGGCTGCAATTCTAGCACTGGTAAGGCTTCATTTTTCCGGCACAGGTAAGGCTGTATTTTGGCACTGGTAAGGCTGTATTTTTGGCACTGGTAAGGCTGTATTTCTGGCACTGGTAAGGCTGCATTTCCTGCACTGGCAAGCTGCAATTCTAGCACTGGTAAGGCTTCATTTTTCAGGTACTGGTAATGCTGTATTTCCTGCACTGGCAAAGCTGCATTCCTGGCACTGGTAAGGCTGCATTTCTGCACTGGTAAGCCTGCAATTTCTGGCACTGGCAAGGTTGCAAACTCTGGGGCGTAGGGCACAATGCCACGAGCCCAACCTTTTTCAAGCCAATTAGAGTCTCAGGGTCTAATCATGTGCTTGAAAAAAAAATACTCATAGAAAGCTATGGGTCCGGCACCCCACATGTAAACTAGGGGGACGGCGCCCCTGCGCCACTTATGGATCGGCTGCTACTGGTAGCTATCCCTATGTATAACCCTACTAGTGTAGAGGGAACTGCTAGGTAAATTTAAAGGGTCACTAAAGGAATTTTTTTTTTTAGCTAAATAGCTTCCTTTACCTTACTGCAGTACTGGTTTCATATCCTTATTGTTCGTTTTTGCTTTGAAGTTGCTGTAATCCTGCTCTGTTCTCCACACTTCCTGCTTGTCTGTTTCCTTATAACCACCATACTGGGAGCTTTCTCATGATGGTTTAAGCTGTCATTACTGTGTGTCTAAAACTTCCCAGAACCAATTAGATCAATCAGATTAATTTTAAAAACAAAACACTGCCCTGGATTTGTTTGTTTTTGTTCTGTGTGTCTCTTTCTACTTCACAGAAACATGAAGCCAGTTCAAAAGTGAAACTAACCTGCAGGTACATTATATGATTGATTTTTATCTATTTTTAATCATTTTGAAAAGGAATCCGTTAACTTTTAGGTCTCTATACCCTGTAAACAGTCAGTTCAGCAAAACATTTTTTTTCCTTTAGTGACCCTTTAAAGGAGAAGTACAGCCAAAGCTGTGGATCACAGGAGTGTAGTTAGTTCTGCACTCCTGTGACCCCTTTTCAGCTGACAGCGAGCTGAAGCCCACTGTCAGCTGACAATTCAGAGCCAAACTAACTGTCACTGCCCCTACCCATGACTGATCTATACAGTAAGGAGCACTGGAAAGGGCGCACGCATGTCAAAAATAACACGGAATATCCAAGCTCAAGCTTACTAACCAATCAGCAACCAAACAAATTCACCTGTCTAACAGTGCGTTTAAAAACAGGGGTTTAGTTGCACGCATTTGCAAATACAAGCGTAAGCTGCAGGCCCCGTCAAGGCTCTCTGTGTACTGCAGTCCTAACTCTAAAGTTTAAAGTCTCCTCAGTGGAACACATGTATGCTGATGGATAGACTGGAGGGAGCTCCCACCCACTCCACAGTCCAGCGCTCCAGTAAGTGGTGGGGGTGGCAGAGTAGAGAGCCAGTGACTGACAGTCACCAGCTCTCTGCTCAGCAAGCTCTGAGAACCGAGCGATCGGCGGTGTTTGATCGCTCAGTTCTCAGTGTTAGAGGCGCTGAAGGGACAGATGATGCATCCACCTAGATAAGTATGATTCATAAAAATAAAAAAAAACATCAGTTCCTGACCTCACAAATTCTGGAAGAATGGTCAAACATTCCCATAGACACTCCTAAACCTTGTGGACAGCCTTCCCAGAAGAGTTGAAGCTGTTATGGCTGCGAAGGGCGGGGCCAACTCAATATTAAACCCTACAAACCCGACCGTTTTTCATGACGAGAAAAATGCTGTTTTTTGATTGGTTATTAAAAACGATCGTGTGTGGACTCCAGAGCAAAGCACAAAGACTGAAAAGCGCAAATCGTCTCTCACCAAACTTTTACTAACATCAAATCAGCAAAAGCCGCCCAAAGGGTGGCGCCATCTGAATGGAACTTCCTCCTCATATTTCCTGTCATACGTGTTGTATGTCACTGCGCTTTGCTCAAGATTTTTAATTTTTTCACGATCATGTGTATGCAATCATGCAGGCTTGACAAGAATCACGTCTAGAGAAACTTTGTTTTTTTTCCATGACATTAAAAACGGTTGTGTGTCCGCGTCATCAGACTGGGATGCTGTTAAAGTTCATGTGCGTGTAAAGGCAGGCGTCCCAATACTTTTGACAATATAGTATAGGTGTAAGATGAATTATGTCCACAAAGTGAACTTACGCCTTTGAAAAGATCAGCTCCTTTGCATAAAAGTCTTCCAGCGTCTGGGAAAAAATTGTTAATAAATGAAAGAAAAGTTTTTGTTCGGGTCGTGTTCCTTCATAAAGGCGTATTTCATTATTCAATTCTGTCTGATATGTGTACTGAAGCACCAAGGTGAAAATTCTTTTTTTTTTTTAAATAACTTTTTATGCTATTATCAAGACACTACCTTTCAAAATAAGAGCTCAGTAGTCAGGCCGAGCTCCATTAAATGAAATGAGGAAAAAGAGATTTATAAACACAGAGTGAGCTTTCTCCTGCATGAAAGAGCATAAGCAATGCCTGGCAGAACTGCCTCCGCCACCCGTGGGAACAACTTTTCCGCACTATTTAGACAGGTCAGGAAATAAAGCGATATGGCATTTAATCCAGACAAATATCATTGTTCCAAGACGGTATAATTTGATCGTTGTATTCAGAACCCAATCAGCCCAGCCTGGAGATGACAAGCGTTTATGCTACAATAGGAATCTGGCTTAACCCCCCCCCCCCCCCCCCCCCCCCCTCCAGGCTGATATTAGAGTACACATTAATGCAGCTATGAATTGATTAAAAAAGAATGGAAAGTAATACCAATGGACCTATAGTAATACCAAAATACCAATGGACCTATACTAATACCAAAATACCAATGGACCTATAGCAATACCAAAATACCAATGGACCTATACTAATACCAAAATACCAATGGACCTATACCAATACCAAAATACCAATGGACCTATACCAATACTAAAATACCAATGGACCTATAGCAATACCAAAATACCAATGGACCTATACCAATACCAAAATACCAATGGACCTTTACCAATACCAAAATACCAATTGACCTTTACCAATACCAAAATACCAATGGACCTTTACCAATACCAAAATACCAATGGACCTTTACCAATACCAAAATACCAATGGACCTATAGCAATACCAAAATACCAATGGACCTATACTAATACCAAAATACCAATGGACCTATACCAATACCAAAATACCAATGGACCTATACCAATACCAAAATACCAATGGACCTATACCCATGGACCTATACCAATACCAAAATACCAATGGACCTATACCAATACTAAAATACCAATGGACCTATAGCAATACCAAAATACCAATGGACCTATACCAATACCAATGGACCTATACCAATACCAAAATACCAATGGACCTATACCAATACCAATGGACCTATACCAATACCAATGGACCTATACCAATACCAAAATACCAATGGACCTATACCAATACCAATGGACCTATACCAATACCAAAATATCAATGGACCTATACCAATACCAAAATACCAATGGACCTATGAGGTACATACAATACAAGAAGCTACTTGTGGTATCCATTGGGAGCGCCCGTGCCCTCCGGGGTGGGTTGCTCTTTGTCCCTGGTCCCCTTTTTAACGCCAATCCTGGTAAGACACGTGCGCATAATGGAGAGTTTTCTTCCTAAAAACGGATGTCTGTCTTTTTACATAAAATGATCAAAAGTTTAAGACCACTTGAAAATTGGCAAAAAAATCATGTTTTACATTGTTGGATCTTAACAAGGTTCCAAGTAGAGCTTCAACATGCAACAAGAAGAAATGAGAGTGAGACAAAACATTTTTTGAGCATTCAATTTCATGAAAACAACGAATAAACTGAAACAGGCTGTTTTTCAGCTGATCAAACGTTTAGGACCACACCTCCAAAAAAAATAAAAAAATAAACCCCCCCAAAACAGAAATTCAACTTTCAAACATATACTCAGTAATGAGTAGCTCCGCCGTTATTGTTGATCACTTCAAAAATTTTGTTTTGGCATGCTTGATGCCTCGCGTTTCCATGAGGTGAGTGGGAACATTTCTCCAGCCACACGAAGGCCATCTACTGTCTGGAACTGTTGTCCATTTTTGTAAACTTCCCTTGCCATCCATTCCCAAAGGTTCTCAATTGGATTTAGATCAGGGGAACACGCAGGATGGGCCAAAAGAGGGATGTTATTCTCCTGGAAGAAGTCCCTTGTCCTGCGGGCATTGTGTACTGTATCGTTGTCCTGTTGAAAAACCCAGTCGTTACCACACAGACGAGGGCCCTCAGTCATGAGGAATGCTCTCTGCAACATCTGGACATAGCCAGCAGCCCTTTGAGACCCCTGCACTTCCTGAAGCTCCATTGTTCCACTGAAGGAAAAAGCACCCCAGACCATTATGGCGCCCCCTCCACTGTGCGCATAAAAAACATCTCAGGTGGATCTGCTTGTCATGCCAGTAACGTTGGAAACCATCAGGACCATCAAGGTTACATTTTTTCTCTTTAGAGAAAAAAACGTTCTTCCACCTTTGAATGTCCCATGTTTGGTGCTCTCTTGCAAAGTCCAAACAAGCAGTTCTGTGGCGTTCACAAGGAGACAAGGTTTTTGAAAACGTTTTTTGTTTTTGAAGCCCTTCAGTCTCAGATGCCGTCTGATGGTTATGGGGCTGCAATCGGCACCAGTAAGGGCCTTAATTTGGGTCAAGGATCGTCCAGTGTCTTGATGAGAGACCCAGCTTATGCAGTTCAGCAACCCGACCACGTTCAAAAAGGGAGAGTTTTTTTGCCTTTGCCATCACAACGTGTGACTACCTGATGGAAAATGACAATGAAATCCACATCTTTGCACAGATTTGGCCTTTTAAAGGCATGTGGTCTTAAACTTTTGATCAGCTGAAAAACAGCCTGTTTCAGTTTTGTCTCACTCTCATTTCTTCTTGTTGCATGTTGAAGCTCTACTTGGAACCTTATTAAAGCGGATCTCCACCCTAAAGTGAAGTTCCGCTGATCGGAACCCTCCCCCCTTCGGTGTCACATTTGACACCTTTCAGGGGGAGGGGGGGTGCAGATACCCGTCTAAAGGCAGGTATTTGCACCCACTTCCGGCCCAGCATTCACAGGCAAAAGACGGGTTTTCCTTCACTTCCCGTCGTCCTCCCCGGTGTGTGCTGGGAACACTCAGCTCCCAGCACACAGCCGGAGCCAATCGGCGGGTGCAGCGCGACTCGCGCATGCGCCGTAGGGAACCGGGCAGTGAAGCCGGAGCGCTTCACTTCCTGGTTCCCTCACTGTGGATGGAGGAGGGAGCAGCAGAGAGATGAGCGAATGCTCGTCCTCTGCTGCGGACGCCGCTGGACTCCAGGACAGGTAAGTGTCCTAATATTAAAAGTCAGCAGCTGCAGTATTTGTAGCTGCTGGCTTTTAATATTTTTTTTGATGGGCCATCCGCTTTAAGATCCAACAATGTAAAATATGATTTTTTGCCATTTTTCAAGTGGTCTTAAACTTTTGATCAGGTCTGTAATTGATGACGTGTATATATATGAAATTATTTCCACATATGCTATGAAATGAAACATGTTTATATTAATAAAAGTGTCAAGTTATTTTCTACTTAGTCTCTATCTTTTGCCTCATTTAAAGTCTCAAACCTTTCTTTCTTATTATAAATATAGGGATGGAGATACATGATTGCATGTGTCTCGTTTCCATTTTCCATTTTCCCCTCTTCTTTTTTACTAAACACCTTGGGCTAGATTCAGGTAGGAGATACGACGGCGTATCTCCAGATACACCGTCATATCTCTGCGTCGGAGGCGTCCTATCTATGCGCCTGATTCTTAGAATCAGTTACGCATAGATTTGCATTAGATCCGACTGGCGTAAGTCACTTACGCCGTCGTATCTAAGTTGCATATTTACGCTGGCCGCTAGGTGGCGTTCCCGTCGATTTACGCGTCAAATATGCAAATGAGATAGATACGCCGATTCACCAACGTAGTGTATATTTTTACGTCCTTTGCATAGTCGTAAGTTCGGCGTTAAGTTACCCCTGCTTTATGAGGCGCAGTCAATGTTAAGTATGGACGTCGGGACAGCGTCGTATTGTACATCGCTTACGACGTTTGCGTAAGTCAATTCAGAATGGGGCTGGGCGTAAGTTACGTTCACGTCGTTTTCATTGACTATTTGCGACGTGATTTGGAGCATGCGCACTGGGCTACGTTCACGGCCGGCGCATGCGCAGTTCGTTCGGTGCGCCGATTACTTTGGGTCACACTTAGTTTACATAAAACACGCCCCCTACATTGCCAATTTGAATTACGCGGGGATACGCCGGCCCATTTATGCTACGCCGCCGCAACTTACGGAGCAAGTGCTTTGTGAATACAGCACTTGTCCATAAAAGTTGCGGCGGCGTAATGTAAATCAGATACGCTATGCCCGCACAAACTTACGCTCTCCATCCTGAATCTTCCCCCTTGAGCTCATTGTTGTGTTCCTCAACCCATCCTCAGACCAAGTTGCCTTCTATTATTGCTCCGTGTTCCATTTCTGATGCTCACGTGTCCGTCGGAGGTGCTGTTGGCTGTGGACACTGGCATGCTGTTCATTCACATTCTTTGGTATGGGCAGTGGCGGCTTGTAGGTTGCTCTCTTGGGGGGGTGACAAACAAACAACCCCCCCGCCGGCAGAGGCGTGGATGCAATGAAACAGAAAACCACCCCATGGGTGGTCCAACACTTACCCACTCGTGTGGCAGGGCTGTGGCTTCCTCTCCTGTAGGCTGTGGCTTTGGTGTCCGCTTCTCTCCAGCTTCATCTGCCGTGTGTCTCCTCCTCCGGCCAAAGTGCTAGGCATCCAATAGGATCGCTTTGGCCAATCGGGAAACAGGTCTCACAGATCTGACTCCTGATTGGCGGGGGAGGAACTTTAGTGTGATAATAGCAAAAATGAATTTGCTTATCGGCATACAACTGGGTGGGCTCTGCGCTCCAAGCCGTTATTTTTTTTAATAGTAGAGTCTCTGGTGAAGAATGCTTCAACAAAAACACCCCGTCGCATTGGAATCCATGGTTTGGCACAACTGATATGTAGATCAAGGGGGCTGGACGCATGGATAGGGGACGCGGCACCCATGCCCCCCCTATGGAGGGGCCGCCACTAGTCATGGGACTGTGCGTTCCTGCCTGTAATGGGCCTTTGCTGAGCTAGCAAGATAAATAGGAGTCAATGATCAATTGTATCTCATACTCCTCATTGTTCTCGACCTTGATCGGGTGAGGATGTGGTACCGAGATGGTGAAGCGGTTGCACACCAAAGGTTTTAAGGAGACATGGAAAACATTCGAAATACGTATGTTAGAAGGAAGGTCTAATGTGTAAGTCGCTGGGTTGATCCTACTAATAATACGGAAAGGCCCAATAAATTGTGGGGCCAGTTTCAGTAAGGGAAAGTGGAGTCGGGGGTTATGAGATGACACTCAGACCCTCTCCCCAACCTGGTAGGAACGCGCACGCAGGTAGGCGTCGGAGGTCAGCGTAGAGTCTGTACTACTCAGTGGCACGTTGCAAGGACTCTTGGACCTGCACCCAAGGGGTGCTCCTCTAGTGCAGGAATTCTTTAAGGAACAAATGAGTTAGGCAACAGGGATGGTGTGAAACCATAATTCGCTGGGAAGCGGTATTGATGCACTTTTGTGCTAGGAGGTTATGGTGATCAGAAATATAGTAGCAAGTCTAACGCCCTTACTAACGCTATAGGAGCGTTTGTTAAGCGTTAGAAATTTAGTCAAGTGTGAACACGCCCCAACAGCAGAGGGGCAGAGAGATGAACTCATGAGTCTGATGCATAGTCCAAGGCAGGAGGAGAGGCAAGACCTATAAGTAGCTGCAGCAGAACAAAATAAAGTCTCCCGCCCTGCCAGAAAGAGCAGAGCTTTGAAACACTCAAGACTGGATGGACTTAAACACAAATCCTTTGGCAGGTAAAACCACTCCACCACGGTCTGCTTGTGTGACTGGCTCACTGATTTTTTTTTTTAGATGTCTACACTAAGATACAAGTAAAATTTGAGGCATCTTCTACAACAGGAATTTTATTTTTGGTAAGATGCTCCCTAAGGGTTAATTAACTCCAAAGGGATGCAGACACTACAACTTTCCTAATTATAAAACTGGACGTGCATCGGGTGATTATAATGAACCATACCCTATCAATCAGAATGTAAAGGACATTGTAAAACAAACAGCAACAAAAAGAGCAATAAAAGGTAGGAATCAGCAAAAAAAAATTGTTATAATCACTACAATGTACAACAAAAGTGGAGTAACTCTTTAAAGTACCGGTATACCAAAAGTGGAGTTCCACCCAAAAGTAGAACTTTCGCTTTAAGCACTCCTCGCCCCCTGACATGCCACATTTGGCATGTAATGTTTTGGGGGGGGGAGTGTGTACCCCATTTTTAGTGGGACTTTTTGTCCCACTTCCTTTTTTCGGCCACCTAGACGACTCCTCCTCTCGCCCTAGGCGGCCCTTCCATGCCAGCGATCTTCTGGGATGCAACTCAGGTCCCAGAAGATCGGCTGGCCAATAGAAGAGCGCAGCGCAACTCATGCATGCCGTAAGCTGTCACGGGCCGTGTGCCCACAGTTATGATGATGGGGCCAAGGAAAGGAGGGAGAGTGGAGCGAGCCTCCGGGCAGCTGCATCGTTGGACCGTGGGCCAGGTAAGTGTCGATTTATTAAGTCAGCAGCTATGCTTTTTGTAGCTGCTGACTTTTAATAAACTAAAACACAGTGGAACTCCGCTTTAAGGGATCGAAAAACTAAGAACAGACACAACAAGAAGTTGCTATTACCTTTATTAGCTATAAAACCCCATTCTGTGCACCCTTCTGATGCTGGTGTTACATTGGGTTGACTTTCCCAACTGCTGAGACCTGAAAAAGGGATTGAGTAGCTCTGCACTCAATAAAGCGGTCAATGAAAAATCTGAAGCCACATTGAAAGAATTTTGTGTACCATGTCATATACAATTAAAAAACAAAAGACTCTCGGAGCTAATACACTTGGACCCTTTATTTTACATCTCTGTTATCATAAAAGTACGTCTACCATTCTGCACGATAATATTCTTTGCAATGACTATGAGCTGCGCTGTGTTCTCAGAGATTCACACTAAGTGATTTGACAGCAACATCTGTTAGCTACACAAAGCAAACGGCTTTAATGGTTATTGTTGACGACTGGCATAGTTGCCAAATGTCCTTAATTTCTGGGGACAGTTCCAAATTTAAAGAGAGCCCATCAGCAGGTTCTGTGCTGAATTTTTTATTCTCCGACACACAAACTCAACAAGGTTTTTCCACGTACCCATCAGTGTCCTAAAGAGAACTTGCTTTCAGATGTTAGCTAGACTTTCAGAATAGGGAATTCTTCAATTTGGGTGTTAAAAAGGACCTCAGCTCATTGGACCGACCACTGACCTATATGAGGACCACACAAAAAACCCATCAGAAGAGGCATAGCCACAAGCAGACATTAGCACTGTCCCCTGAGGGGCCGCTGAGTGTTGACTTCTTAGTAGGGTGACCACTTGTCCCAGGTTGCCCGGGACAGTCCCGCATTTTGCAGGTCTGTCCCGGGCACCTTCATTCCAGGACAATACAGTGTCCCAGAATGAAACTGACACAGGACCACCCCCCCCCCAGGTCAATCTGATGCCCCCTTTACTCACTGACAGTACTTGTCCTGGCCGGGAATGCCTAAAGGAGCACAGTCCTGCCCCCTGCTTGTGATTGGAGAAATCATAAATCCCGCCTCTTGTGTCCAATCACTGTGCTGTGATTCGTTACACCACAAGCTGATTTTTGGGAAGGGGGGTGTCCCTGACTGGTAGTTTGGAAATGTGGTCACCCTACTGTAGCGCTCACCCCTGAAGGAGCCACTGGTTAGATTTGGGATTGGTGTATTTAAGTTACCTCTGTGATGGTGTCTAGGGGTGATGATGGTGATGAGAGCAGTGATAGAATGTCCAGACCGCTGGTTGATGTTTTCAATGCTTTATTTCTGGTCCAACACGACCAACAGTCAACTCAAGGTAGATAGAGTAGATTGGTGAAGAAAGAGTAACCTTGCAGATACAGGCTGTGGATAGTTGAAGCAATCCTGCCTCCAACGAATATGTTTGTTTCGTTGCCACTCCAGCCGGAGTGGGTACAGCGCTCCCCGGACAGGTCCCTCTCACAGGCCTGGCAGCCAGAAAGTCACTGAGAATGCTGAGAAGGAACATGTCTCTGCCACCGACTTGGCTCTAATTGAATTTGGTTTAGTAAAGGGTCTCTGCCACAGGCCCAGTACTCAGGAACATGAACGTAGAGCGAATCCTTTCAGTCAATAATTAAGGAGCCACCGACTGACAGTTTCCTGCATACAACCTGTCAGTGTCCGGTCACTCAGATCCCTGGTGGTTTTGTCTGCGCCCTATTGGTTCACCTGCCTCTGGGTTCACCTCAGACCGACTCCCCACGGAACAGCACGCAGCTTGGGATCCTTTTCTCTTGAAGTGTGGGGACCCAGTAAGTCACTGGTGCCCCTTGGCAATTTCAGTTGCTCTGAGCCATGAGGGCCCAGAGTTTGGGACTCCACGTAGCACGGGCCCCGGCCAGGTAGGCCATGATGGTGGGGCCCATGATGTGTGCACACTCTGAATGTGGGTGTCGCACCCGGAAACTAGGAACCCGCGAAGAACCCCGGAAAATGGCGTCTGCCACAGATATACCCCTCCCCAGCATGCCCCGCGAGGGAAACACTCCTCTAATTGGCTGCTGAGGAAAAGTGGCTCTGCCTGAACCCCTCTGGCGCCACCTGCTGCCCAGAGATGAGACCGCATCTCTGGAGCGCAGAATGACCCACAGGACAATTCAGGGCTGACAGCAGCCTAAATTTACATAAATCAACCTGGGTGAGAGCAGGTAAGTCTCTCACCCCACAAAATTTACAAATAGTGTCCCTTATGAAATTAAAGGAGCGCTACACTACTTCTTAGGCCTCTTTCTGTTTCCCTACAGTTGGTTTCTAATAGTTTCCACTTGTCCCACTCTAACTTACATGCTCGTTATTCAATACCAGTCCAGGGAATTTGTGTTTTTGTACTTTACTTTGGAACTGGGATGGGAGAAGCGATTAGTGGGATACTCCAACTGGAACTATTCACAATGTATAGGGACAACTCTCACTTGGCCTCACGGGATTATTAGTAGAAGCAGTCAAACTGCTTTAACCATACAGCCACGGGTATGGAAGGATTTTCACATTTGGCACCTTTAGGGGGAGGGGGGAGCAGATACCTGTCTAAGGTATTTGCACCCACTTTCGAGCATAGATCCCCACATTATCCCAGGGAGTCTACACCACGTCCGGTCCCCCCCCCCCCCCGCATTAGAGTCACGCATGCGCAGTAGGGAACCAGGCAGTGAAGCCACAACGCTTCACTTCCTGATTCCCTTACTGAAGATGGCGGTGGCAGTACCCGAGAGCCGACCGATAGACCGATAGATCGGCTTCGGGTGCCGACATTGTGGGCGCGCTGGACAGGTAAATGCCCTTCTTTTAAAAGTCAGCAGCTGCTTTAAGTCTTCTTGTTCTCACTAGCAGCAGACTTGATGCACTACATAATCTTCAGGACACTGTCTAGCATCCCCTTTACACACACCCGTCCACTGACTCTTCTAGCTGAAGGAGCAGCTCTCAATCGACACACCCCCAAAGACACAGATCTGTACTCACAGTAGACAGAATCAGATCCTTCCTGGTGTCTCCCTTCTGGTCAGCTGTGTGGAACATCTGGGTTCAGCTTCTCTCTCTTTAGAAAGATTTGTGGTTTTGGAAAGAAAATGGACTTTATAGGCACCAGTCATAAACATAAAATGAGTTTTTATTGATACAATACCAAAAGAATTTTGGTGTTGCAATCAAAATTACAATACACGTTTATAAAAATACATAAAAAAATCACATATGATTGATCACAAAATAAAAGTAGTGAACAACAGAAAATAGTCGTTGTAACCAGAAATGGTCCGGCGTAGAAATCAATGTTGGTTGATGACTACTGTAGGTACAAGTACAGATAAACATAGACTCTACATGTTTCGCATTTAATGCTTCCTCAGGAGCTATGATTGTTCGTTCCCAATAATGTGTTTCATTAAAAATTGACAGTATAGATGGATACTGTATGGAACCTAAAGAGATCCAAATAATTGTAGAGCGATCCGGGTAAAGCTAAAGCGACGTGGCTTCCTCCAAGTGTGTATACCGCAGAGTATTTTAGTAGAGAGGGCTGATCAACTACTTAGATTAGTATGCTCAAGCAGCTAAATCAATGAAGTAGAGGGAGTAATCCCACAGCGTTGAAGCCTGGATTCCAATCAGTGAATGGCCCAAAAATTGGTTGATAGCTGTGGTGTATTTAGGAGTATGGCAGCCAAGCCGTTTGGTTAGGTTCCCTGCTGAGAGTAGCAGACTCTACAGCCGATTTAGTCCACCCCTTATAAGTGTGTATCTCCGGTCACTATACAGGTATCTGCACCCCCTCCCTCCTGAAAGGTGCCAAATGTGACGCCGGAAGGGGGGAGGGTTCCAAAAAGTGGAGGTTCACTTTTTGTGTGGACCTCCACTTTAAGGTTGAAGCATTTTCACTTGCAGGCCTCTGCTGTGTTACTTGATTTGGAACATTATGTACATTTCTCAGTGTCCTCTTTGCCCAGCTCTGAGCAATAAGAAATGCTTTTGGAGAGATCCACCTGTAAACAGGCAGATTTATTAATGTCTGCAAAAAAAAAGACAGTATGAGATTGTGAAAGCAAATTTGTAAACAAAAAAAAAAAATACAATTATACACATATTGATAAATTCTGTGCAGTTTTCCAGCTCGGTTTGACACCCAGGAGCGGCTGTGATGAATGGCCCTCTTACTTTCTGTCTATGGTCCGATACTTTAAATTGCAAGCGGCGTAATAGCAGAATTAAGCCTGGCTGCTACGGCTGTGCTGACTTGGGTGGGTATTTCCGTATTTATCTGCCTATAGCGCGCACCGGCGTATAGCGCGCACCACTAATCTAGAAGGGAAATTCCTGGAAAAAAAATGAATTACAGTTTTGGTGTCTTGCCCGGCGTCCATCGGCGGCCTTGTTCGGTCCGGCATCCGTTTGCGGCCGTGCATAGGGTCCGTCTGTGGCTTCCTCGTGGCGTCCGTCCAGGTGTCCGTCTGCGGCTTCCTCGCAGCGTCCGTCCAGGTGTCCGTCTGCGGCTTCCTCACGTCGTCCGTCCAGGTGTCCGTCTGCGGCTTCCTCGCGGCGTCCATCCAGGTGTCCATCTGCGGCTTCCGTCCAGGTGTCCGTCTTCGGCTTCCGTCCAGGTGTCCGTCTGCGGCTTCCTCGAGGCGTCCGTCCATGTGTCCGTGTGCGGCTTCCTCGCGGCGTCTGTCCAGGTGTCCGTCTGCGGCTTCCTCGCGGCGTCCGTCCAGGTGTCCATCTGCAGCTTCCGTCCAGGTGTCCGTCTGCGGCTTCCTCGCGGCGTCCATCCAGGTGTCCATTTGCGGCTTCCTCACGGCGTCCGTCCAGGTGTCCGTCTGCGGCTTCCTCGCGGCGTCCGTTCTGGTGTCCATCTGCGGCTTCCGTCCAGGTGTCCATCTGCGGCTTCCTCGCGGGGTTTGTCTGTCTGGGGAGGTGCCCGGGGGCTTGCGGCGGTGTTCGTTTCCTGTTTGTTCGGCTCCTCTTGGCTTCTCTCGGCTCCTCTCGCGTGGCAGAGCCGAGCGTAGCCGAGCTAGGCTGCGGGACTCAGCGTCTAATTCAAAAACCGAACACGGCTGCAACAAAGTATCGGCGTATATCGCGCACCCATGATTTTCCACTGATTTTAAGGGGAAAAAAGTGTGTGGTGTATACGATAAATACGGTAGTTATAGTTCCGGACAGCGCGCGGAGTGGGGATTACTGCTAACCGGGAACGTACGGCACGCCAGTGCCGCTGCCGCTACTACATTATGCCACAATAAATATTATCACAAGAAGGAAGATTAAATAGAAGAGACTAATTGAGCACAACCAGAAGCTGTTAAAGCTAATCTTCTGAAAAGACATCCATCTCGGTGCAGGAAGACGTGTCATTTTACTGGGATGCTGATGGAAAACTTGGCCTGGGGATCAAACAGGGAATCCTAGTGCCGATGACTTAAAACAGCAACGTGGTAATTAGATGTGAGCGGCCTCTGCATCGGGCTTATTCAACCTTCATCTCTGCAGATGTTGAGCGACAACTCGGGAATCCCAAACATTCTCAAGTAATATCACGACAGCTGCCAGCTCCATCAAAAGGGGAGGCGGTCTTCCTTCATAGTCTTCCCTTTGGGACCAGCAGGAAGGATCTCTCATCATCGGAAAAAAAAATTAAAGAGGAGCTTCACCCAAAAGAGGAAATTCCGCTTTAACCACTTCAGCCCCGGAGGATTTGACTGCCAAATGACCGGGCCACTTTTTTGCGATTTGGCACTGTGTCGCTTTAACTGACAATTTTGTGCGGTTGTGAGACGTGGCTTCCAAACACAATTGATGTCCTTTTTTTACCCACAAATAGAGCTTTCTTTTGGCGGTATTTGATCACCTCTGTGGTTTTTATTTTTTTGCGCTGTAAACAAAAATAGAGCGACAATTCTGGAAAAAAAAAACTTTTTGCTATAATGAATATCCCCCAAAAATATTTAAAAAAGTTTTTTTTTCCTCAGTTTAGGCCGATACGTATTCTTCTACATATTTTTGGTAAAAAAAAAAAAACGCAATAAGCGTTTATCGATTGGTTTGCACAAAATTTATAGCGTTTACAAAATAGGGGATAGTTTATGGCATTTTTATTAATATTTTTTTTCTATTAGTTATGATGGCGATCAGCGTTTTTTTTCATGATTGCGACATTATGGCGGACACATCAGACACTTTTGACAAATTTTTGGGACCATTGTCATTATCACAGCGAAAAGTGCTATAAAAATGCACTGATTACTGTGAAAATGACAATGGCAATGAAGGGGTTAACTACCAGGGGGCGCTAAGGGGTTAAGTGTGCCCTAAGGGAGTGATTCCTAACGTTAGGGGGGCTTGGCTGTAGGCGTGACGTCACTGATCGTCGTTCCCTATCTCGGGTAACAGACGATCAGTGTCACTGCCACACAGAAGAACGGGGAAGGTGTGTTTACACTCACCTCTCCCTGTTCTTCAGCTCCTGTGACCCGATCACGGGACACTGGCGGCAATCGGGTCCCGCGGGCGCAGTCACGGAGCTTCGGACCTTGTCGCAAGGATAAGGCCCCGCCCCCCGTAAAATAGAGCATGGAAATAAAGCACTGAAAACCTTTTATTGACTGTCTGGACCTCCGCTCACTACTTTGTTCCTGCATCACACCCCTAGACAACATCGAGGTAACTTAATACGCCGGTCCCAGTATCAAACCAGCGGCTCTTTCGAGGGTAGCGCTACACGTGGGGGCTCGTCCGGGATTTCGGCTGTTACCCCTCGCAACCAGAAAGTGAGTGACTATTTACTAAATCCCGGACGAGCCCCCACGTGTAGCGCTACCCTCGAAAGAGCCGATGGTTTAATACTGGGATCGGCGTATTAAGTTACCTCCATGTTGTCTAGGGGTGTGATGCAGGAACAAAGTAGTGAGCGGAGGTCCAGACAGTCAATAAAAGGTTTTCAGTGCTTTATTTCCAGGCCAACACAGCCAACATCAACTTCAGTTAGGAAAGGAAAGGTTGATGAAAGAAGAGGAGCACCTTGCGGTATCAGGCCTGGATATGAACAGGGCAGTTCCCCCCTTAGTAGAATCAACTGTTTCGGATTTCTGGGAGGAACAGATCTTTCACACAGATCCGGCTCTAGGGCCTCTGCCACCGGCCAAGTACTTCAAGTGGACTAGATAGATGAACAGAGCGAATCCTCCCAGTAGATTTGTTTAGCATAGGTCACCGGGTGACAGCAAAATGTACCTGTCAGCATTCCGGTCACCAGATCCCCGATTGGTTCGTTTAAGCTCTGTTGGACAACCTGCCTCTGGGTTCCCCTCAAGCCGATCCCCCAATCGTACGGCACCCAGCCTGGGATCCTTTCAATAGAACCGGCAACCCAGTAAGACACTGGGGTCACCTTTCACCTCCGGCTGTGGTTCAGCCTGCAATTCTGGCCAGGTGGGCCACGCTGGCGGGGTCCATGAATGCGCACACCCTGAAGGTCGATGCCGCACCTGGAACCGGCACCCCTCGAAGACCTGCAGAACACATGACACCCGTCACAGATATACTCCTCCCCAGCATGCCCCGCAAGGGAAAACTCCTCCAATTGGCTGCTGGGGAAAAACTTGCTCTGCCAGAACCCCTCTGGCGCCAACTGCCGTCCAGAGATGATATCACATCCCTAGAATACAGACTGGCCCAGTAGACATTTCTGGAATGACAGGGGTCACAATTTAGACAAATTGTGAATAGGAGCAAAGTAACTCTCCCATTCTCACTAACTTTAGTATAGTGCCCATATTGAAAGTAAGGGGGGGCTACAGAAGATATGACAATTTTCTTATGTAATCAATGGGGTTCATACTATCGAAGTCTCACTTCCAGGGTTTGTTTGCCCTACATACAGAGATGTATGACTGCAGCCTTCACACACAAGACGATGCCTCTCATTGTGCACATTGTCAGCGCTTAGACACTTCTTTCCGCCGGAGGCAGCTGCAGTCTGTTGAGGCATTTACTCCTTCCCCCCCATATGCTAGACAAAATCTGTGAATCATGCACAACACGGGATAAAATATTTACAACCGCACACAGCTCAGATTGCGAGGTGCCCACTTTCCAGAAGGCACATCTCTAGAGCTCCGGTGGAATCATTTTATACATCCACATCAAACGTCCAAGCCTTTTATCTGATGATATATTTGAATTGTTCTTTGCATACAAATTTAACAGCTGGTTTGTTGTTAAGATCTTTAATTTAATATGAAAGCACGTACTTCTGAACTCTCCTACAGATTTGCGCAACCTAGAATTTTATAGCTAGCATGCCGTGAGGGCTTTATAAAGAAATAAGCTGCAAAAAAAATAATAATATACTTTACCACTTAACCGTTTCCCGACTGGCGCACGACGATGTACGTCGACAGAATGGCACGGCTGCGCAAATGAGCATACAGGTACGTCCCCTTTAATTTGCGAGCCATGTGGTCGCGCACCGCTGGTCGACCCTGCCGTGAGCTCCGTGACCGTGCCTGCTGGTGTCCTGCGATCGAGTCACAGAGCTGAAGAACAAGGAGATGTCAGTGTAAACCAGTTGCGTATCTAGGGTATGGCAGCCATGGCAAGTGCCATAGGCGCCATATGAAGGGGGCGCTGTTGAGTGGCTGGACAGCAAGGCACTTACCAGGGTCTGAGGGTCTCTTCTTCCCTCCTTCCGAGCACAGGCAGGATCTCCTTTTTAGCACCTTTGCTAATGGACGATGGCAGCGCTATCCCTGCTGCGTTCAGCCACAGCCTCCCCTGTTCTCCCAGTCTCTCCCATTCCATCTCATTGAATTGGCAGCACACAAAGAAGAAGGAGGAACATCAGTTTCTCCCTCTCCTCTGTGAAAACTGAGGCCTTAAGAGATGAAGATTTCATCACTTTCAGTATTGGTTCTGCATTTACCTGGCCTTGGAGGGCAGAGGAGGAATCAGGGGTCTAATAAACCCCAGATTTCTCCATAAAGAGGATATGTCACTACCCAAGGTGTCACAAGGGATGATAAATATCACTCATTTTGTTAGCTGTTTTTTTGTTAAAGTTATCTGAAAGATGGGTTTCAAATATTTTGTCAGGGGCGCAGTTTCAGTTTCTGGTGTAAACACAACATCTCCCCGGTCTGACTAGGTGACAGTGTCACTGATCGTGTTCCCTGTCATCGGGAACAATGCTCAGTGCCGTGTTACGGCAAGCCATGCCCCTAACAGTTAGAAGCACTGCGTAGGACACACTTAACACCTTCAGCGCCCCCTACAGGTTAACCCCTTCACTGCCAGTGTAATTTTTCCAGTAATCAGTCAGTGCATTTTTATAGCACTGACTGCTGTAAAAATGGCAATGGTCCCAAAATGGTGTCAAAAGTGTCCGATGTGTCCTCCATAATGTCACAGTCACAATAAAAACCACTGATCACCGCCATTACTAGTAAAAAAAAAAAATATTAATAAAAATGCCATAAAACTATCCCCTATTTTGTAGATGATATAACTTTTGCGCAAACTAATCAATATACACTTATTTCGTTTTTTTTTTACCAAAAATATGTAAAAGAATACGTATCGGTCTAAACTGAGGGAAAAAAAATGTTATATTTATTATAGCATTTTGTTCAAAATTGTTGCTCTATTTTTGTTTATAGCACAAAGAATAAAAACCTCAGAGGTCATCAAATAACACCAAAAGAAAGCTCTATTTGTGGGGAAAAAAGGACGTCAATTTTGTTTGGGAGCCACGTCGCACGACCGCGCAATTGTCAGTTAAAGCGACGCAGTGCCGAATCGCAAAAAGTTGCCTGGTCTTTAACCAGCGAAATGGTCCAGGGCTGAAGTGGTTAATGTAAGGTAAATACTTTTCCCTAGGTATGCATAGTAAAGAGAGCCTGTCACGGAATGTCTATAAATGTGAATCTGAACTATTAATATAAGAGAAACATAGAAAAGTGATGGCAGAAAAAGACCACGTAGTCCATCAAGTCTGCCCATTTATTTTTATTTTTTGTTTTATGTGTTTTTTTGTTTTTGGTTTGTATTGTTTTGTTTGTTTTTCTTTAGTTTAAGGGTTACTAAGGCCCCTTTCACATGTCCGCCTCCGTTCGTCCATTTTTACAAGTCCTTTTACGGACATGTAATGAACGCCTATGTGGTCGCGTCCGTTAGCGGATGATGCATCCGCTAACGTCCGCAATGATCCGCGTCCGTCTGGATCCGGTTTTTTCGGATGGAAGAAAACCCTTAGGGTCCTTTCACACGGAGCGGTCCGTTTTTCGGTCCGCTCCGTGTGTGTCCGTCGGCTCAGCGGGGATCCCGCTCAGCTGTCGGCGGACAGGGCGGTCCCCGCACACTGTGCAGGGACCGCCCTGTCTCTCCTCCGTTCTCCCCTACGGGGAATCGGATGAAAACGGACCGTTTGTCCGTATTCATCCGATCCGCTCCGCCGGACAGAAGAAAAATAGGGTTTTCTTCCGTCCGAAAAACCGGATCCAGACGGACGTGGATCATTGCGGACGTTAGCGGATGCATCATCCGCTAACGGATGCGACCCCATAGGCGTCCATTACAAGTCCGTAAACTGACTTGTAAAAACGGACGAACGGAGGCGGACATGTGAAAGGCGCCTAAAGCTTAATTTGTATTTATTTGTTAAATAACAAACATATCATACTTAGAGCCGGTTCACACTGGGGCGGCACGACTTCGGCATCCTGAATACGACTTCAGAGGCGACCTGCAAAATGACCTCTGTATAGAAGTCAATGCAGCTCGCCCCGAGCCGCCACCGAAGTCGTACAAGAACCTTTTTCTAAGTTGGAGCGACTTGCGTCGCTCCTATTAGAACGGTTCTATTGCATAGAATGGGACGAGTCGCCCCAGTGTGAACCGGCTCTGACTTCCACTGTACAGTTCATTTTGCACAGTGGAAGTCCTCTTCTGGGGTCTCATGGCGGCTCTCACGGCTTCTCCACGCAAGAGCTAACCCCCTCTGGGAAGCTCTCTCCTGAGGGGGTTACCTTGTGGGCGCTCTCCCATGCCATACAATCGGCGTCCATAGACGCCGATTGTATGACTCAGCCCCGCCCCCCAGCAGCCATGTCATTGGATTTGATTGACAGCTTCGGGAGCCAATGGCTGTGCTGCTATCAATCTATCCAATGAAGAGCCGATCAGGCATGGGGAAATTCGGGGCTCAGGTAAGTAAAACGGGAGCTGCAAGTAAGATACCTGAGTCCTTCCCCATCCCTCTATCCCTCTGTTGGAAAGTTTGTTCAATAAAACCCTTGAAAGAGACTTTGTTTTGGTGCGTTCATTTCTTCTGGATAACTCTTCAAGGAGAACCCCTGAGACGAATGCAAGGAACAGTAAGGTAACGGTAGGCCCAAATCTAAACCAGCAGCTCCTTCGGGGTAGGGCTACATATTAAGTCGCTCTTACATGTAATAGCTGTATCTTGAGGGAGAAAACGAACACTATGCAATTAATGCTATTAGTAGTTACCAGTCCTTTAAGAGGAAATATTCCAACAAGAGCAGGGGAGAGGCAACTACTTCATGTAGGCGTATATAATTGTGAAGTGCCTTTCATTTCCATGCAAAGATCAATGTTTAAAGGGTTCGTAGAAACTGCTTCCTCCGAAAAGCTGAAAGATATATACAATACATCGGAAAGCGGTATTTCAGTTGTCTAGGGTTCTTGGCAAGGAACACCATCTGCTGGCTTCTGCTTTCTCTCAGGAACACAATCGGAGAGGTAGCCTTACATAAATATGGATTTCCACCCTACTGTTGTGGGCAAAATTAAAGGGGTTGTAAAGGTTAGTTTTTTATTTTCTTAATAGGTTCCTTTAAGTTAGTGCAGGGGTCTCCAAACTTTTGAAACAAAGGGCCGGATTACTGTCCTCCAGACTTTAAGCGGGCCGGACTGTGGCCATCAGGAGTAGAAAATCCCCCATAATTGGTGTCATTGGACCCCGTCATTGGTGTCATTGGACCCATCATTGGTGTCATAGGGAGAAATTCTGCCCCATCATTGGGAGGAATTCTACCCCATCATTTGGAGGAATTCTGCCCCATTATTGTGAGAAATTCTGCCCTATTATTGGTGTCATTGGGAGGAATTCTGCCCCATCATTGGGTAGGAATTCTGCCCCATCATTGGAAGGAATTCTGCCCTATCATTGGTGTCATTGGGAGGAATTCTGCCCCATCATTGGGTAGGAACTCTGCCCCATCATTGGAAGGAATTCTGCCCTATCATTGGTGTCATTGGGAGGAATTCTGCCCCATCATTGGTGTTATTGGGAGGAATTCTGCCCTATCATTGGGAGGAATTCTGCCTCATCATTGGGAGAAATTCTGCCCCATCATTGGGAGAAATTCTTCCCCATTATTGGGAGAAATTCTGCCCTATCATTGGTGTCATTGGGAGGAATTCTGCCCCATCATTGGTGTCATTGGGTAGGAATTCTGCCCCATCATTGGGAGGAACTCTGCCCCATCATTGGTGCCAATGAATAAAAAAGCACTCCAAGGACCGAATAAAATCAAGCAAAGGGCCACATCTGGCCCCCGGCCGCAGTTTGGAGACCACTGAGTTAGTGCATGGTTGGTTCATCTACCTTTTCCTTCCATTTCCCTTCTAAATGTTTTTTTTCTTTGTTTTGTTTGTCTGAATTTTTCACTTCCTGTTCCTCCTTAGTAAGCTGTTCTGGCTGACTAACCCCCAGCCAGAACGGCTCGGATGATGGGGGCAAGCTTACTGAGGAGGAACAGGAAGCGAGAAATTCAGTCAAAGAAAAAAAACATTTAGAAGGGAAATCAAAGAAAAAGGTGAGTGAACCAACAATGCACCAGCTTAACCACTTGAGGACCGGTGAGTTGTCGGTATTGTTTCCCTATCCAGATGGTTCCTTGCGAAGGCGCAATCCTTGCCGACAGAAATCTCCAAACCTCGGTCGGCATCCAGGCTCATTCCTTAACATCTCCGTGAATTTGAGGATAGTAAAAAACTGGCCACTTTCCTCAAATTCCACCTCACCCTGGATGCCGGCTGAGGTTCGGAGATTTCCGTCGGCAAGGATTGCGCTTGCGCAGTCCTTACAGGAACATCCTGATAGCCGGAACCATATTGGCAGATCACCAGCCCATGTAGAGATACGTTGGCAAAATGACACGGACAGGCATAATCACGTACCTGTACGTGGTCCTTTAAATGCCTGCCGTTCGCGACCCCGCCGCCTTCCCCGTGAGTCGGACAGCGGGTCCCGCGGACTCGATCGGAGGTATAGAGCAGGGAGATGCTTGTGTAAACAAGCATCTCCCCGCTCTGACTAGTGACAATGACACTGATCTCGGCTCCGTATACTCAGAGCGGAGATCAGTATCACGTGACACAGAGCCCATCCCCCTACAAAAACACTATGCAGGGAACACTTAACCCCTACAGCGCCACCTAGTGGTTAACCCCTTCACTGCCAGTGTAATTTTCACAGTAAACAGTGCATTTTTATAGCACTGTTCGCTGTGAAAATTACAATGGTCCCAAAAAATGTGTCAAAAGTGTCCAATGTGTCCGCCATGATGTCACAGTCACGAAAAAAATCACTGATCGCAGCCATTACTATTAAAAAAATTATTTTTATAAAAATGCCATAAAACTATCCCCTATTTTGTAAACGCTATAACTTGTGCGCAAACCAATCAATATACGCTTATTGCGATTTTTTTTTTAACAAGAATATGTAGAAGAATAGATATCGGCCTAAACTGAGGAAAAAAAATGTTTTTTTTATATATTTTTTGAGGATATTAGTATTATAGCAAAAAGTAAAAAATATTGAATTTTTTTCAAAATTGTCGCTCTACTTTTGTTTATAGCGCAAAAAATAAAAACCACAGAGGTGATCAAATCCCACCAAAAGAAAGCTCTATTTGTGGGGAAAAAAGGACGCCAATTTTGTTTGGGAGCCACGTCGCACGACCGCGCAATTGTCAGTTAAAACGACGCAGTGCCGAATCGCAAAAAGGGGCAAGGTCCTTAACCTGCATATTGGTCCAGGTCTTAAAGTGGATGTCCCACGTCCATACGAATTTTTTTTTTTTGTGCTAGTTCAATGTGTAATAGCATACATAAAATCAACTCACTCATTTTGTTTCCAAAGTCCTCTGCTGTCCGATTCCGTATGCAATATACACTTATATTCTGTCCGTCGCGCTGTTTCCATTTTAACTGTGGGCATTAGAAGCCCACAGCAGGCACTTCCTGGTTGCGGTGAATGCTGTTGCAACGCTCGATCCTGCGCATGCGCACTAGTCAGCGGTGAGCAGAGGCGTCATCTTCTGTGTTGCAATGAGAGAAGCTCCCAGAGCACACCGCGTAGTACGGGAAGTGACACAATACCCGAAGAAAACCCGCAGTTGTGCAGACCGGAAACAACATGAAACAAAAGGTACTGTACAGATGTATAAATTAAAAACCTCCGTTTTAACCATTTTTAATGTTGGCAGTATGATTAGGCTAATGTGGAAACTAGGGTGGAGCTCCACTTTAAGTGGTTACATGTAACCATATTGCTGAGTCAAAATTTATAAAAAAAAATGTTGCTTGTCTTGCAAAACGCTCTCAAACCAAGATACTCTCAAACCAAGGTTTTACTGTATACGTTTTGGTATGCTGCATGAACGGGAACCCATAACAAACATACAGTGGGGGGGTTTCTCAAATTTGACCACCAAGGTGGAAAACCGCTAAGTTCAATTATTTATTGTAGATCCTAGACTTCCCCTCTCGCTAAATAGGCCAGTATGATTTTGGAACTCACTACTGCAATTATTTCCACCCCTTGCAGGATGAATATAATGAGGCCGGGCCCACCAGTGTTTTAGGGAAGAACTGTCTCGTATCATTGATTGAAATCTACAATGAGATGGACATGGGCAGGGGGGACAGCACATACCGAGACACATTTACCAGTCAGTCAAGCATGTCATTTATAAGACACCTCTGGAAGTCTGAGTCAAACTTACAGCTCATGAACTTGTGTCTATGCGGTTTAATCTGTGTCTGATGGATGGGATCAGCGGCAGCGCAAAATATTAAAGCTGCAGGGCCAGACCCTGCTGTGTGAAACCAGCTGTAATGCATGTGCCCCACTCAGGGCTCTAAGCTCTGCCAACCGCCGAGCTGTATTATCCTGGTAGCTGTGCCCAGCTGGAATTCTATCGGAGAACATGTCACTCAAAACACTAGATAGTCCAGCTCTTCTCAAGAAAAAGCCTACCGGTGCAAGATTACCCTGATAAGTCAATCTTTGAGCCTTGAATTTGCTGCCACCAAGTGTTTCATACCTGGAACTCCTAAGCTGGCCATACCGGAGGAAAAAAAAAAAAATTTTTAGGGCTGTTACTGATCAAAATGTTTGTGTTCGATTAATCTTTTTATTTTATTTTTTATCGATTAATCGACTAATTTTGATTAATTATAACGCACATACAGATCCAACTACTTTTAGCTGATCTCCTTGCAGGCCGATTCCCAGTGCAGCTCCAACCACTGGAAAAATGGATGGCAGGATACAAAAAACACACAGAGGCAGCGCTCGATGGGAATAGCATTAAAACGTTTATAGTCTTCAAGTAGGTAACCAAATAAATATTGCACTGGAGATAAAAAAAATCGATGTAGCTACATAAACTGTAAAAATGGTGCGAGTAATACCAAACGGTAGCAAAATCAGTCATAAAAACATGTAGCCATGTATGATACTGGTATAAAAATGTGTACAACGATACCACTGCTGAATCCAGATGAGGAGGGGTTAACATCAGTCCGTTGGTATGTAGATGTCCCATGAAGGGAACTATCACAACTTCAGTGGATGGCCGTAGAATCCCAGGGTGATAGAGGGAAGTGATAGAGGGAAGTGTAACAGCCCTTGCATGTGGCAGATAGTAAGGTCCCGTCGGGATGCAGATATGAAGGCACAGCAAAGGAGTCCTTCAGATGGACACGGCAAACACCCGCCAGTGTCCGTGACGTTACCGGATCTCCGACGGAACTCCCTAAAGACCAGGAAGCTGGCGGAGAGGTGAGTACCAATCCAAAAGAATTTTAATTGATCAAAAAGATTTTGATCGATCAAAAAATAAAGATTAATCGATGAATTAAAAGTTAATTTGCACAGCCCTAATATTTTTATAACATTTCTAAACCACTTGCCCTCTATCATGCCTGGGCCATTTTTTGCGATACTGCACTGCGTTACTTTAACTGACAATTGCGCAGTCATGCGACACTGTGCCCAAATAAAATTTGTGTCCTTTTTTAGACCTTTTTTTTGGTGGTATTTGACCACCTCAGCGTTTTTTATTTTTTATGCTATAAACAAAAAAAGGCCGACAGTTTCGAAAAAACAAAATAGTTTTTACTTTCTGTTTTTAAACACATCCAATAAAAAAATTTAAAAAATCGAATTTCTTCATCAATTTAGGCCAATATGTATTCTGCTGCACGTTTTTGGTAAAAACAGAAAATCAAAATAAGTGTATATTATGTGGTTTGTGCAAACATTTTAGTCTCTACAAACTATGGGATATTTATTATTTATAGTCATACACAGCCATAGCCATACACAGCCATAGTCATACACGGCCATAATCATACACGGCCATAGCCATACACGGCCATAGCCATACACGGCCATAGTCATACACGGCCATAGTCATACACGGCCATAGTCATACACGGCCATAGTCATACACGGCCATAGTCATACACGGCCATAGTCATACACGGTCATAACCATACACGGCGATAGTCATACACGGCCATAGTCATACACGGCCATAGTCATACACGGCCATAGTCATACACGGCCATAGCCATACACGGCCATAGCCATACATGGCCATAGTCATACACAGCCATAGTCATATTCATACACAGCCATAGCCATACACAGCCATAATCATACACAGCCATAGCCATACACGGCCATAGTCATACACGGCCAAAGTCATACACGGCCATAGTCATACACGGCCATAGCCATACACGGCCATAGTCATACACAGCCATAGTCATACACGGCCATTGTCGTACACGGCCATAGTCATACACAGCCATTGTCGTACACGGCCATTGTCGTACACGGCCATTGTCGTACACGGCCATAGTCGTACACGGCCATAGTCGTACACGCCCATAGTCCCCCCCCCCCTGCTTTCTACGGGGTTTTTTTTCTTTGGCTCAGTAGCTTAGTTCAATTCCGTTCGTGAAGTAGGTGGCAGCATGACGGGACTATTTCCTCTATTTCGGGCACGGAAGAGTATCTGTTCTCTCTCCCGCGCCCGCTCCTCTGCAGAATAAAGTCCCGGCCAGCGTGTCCTTCCCTGGCGCCGCAGAGTGATTCTTCTCCCTCCACACTTGCCGCTCAGGGAGGAGAAACAGGCAGAGAAGATAAAAAAGCAGCGGCAGAAGCAGAAGGAAAAAAAAACAGTGGCAGAAGAAAAAAAAAATGTTTTTTGTGACACTTCAACCAGCGAGTCCAGGCAGGCAGACAGCAGCACTGCACTACAGTCAGGATCAAGGAGTAAGTGAGTCCTGGGGCCAGGATAACAGGTATGCACTTGTTTGGGGGGGGGGGGGGGATTCAAGATCTACTGTCTGCAGCACTGCAGCATCTAAACATGGCATTGGCGGCATGGGTGGCACTGTCTGCAGGTAGCACATGTGTTGTGGCATGTGCTGCTTGCAGACAGTGCCACCCATGCGGCCAATGCCATATTGTGCTACAGACAATGCCACCCATGACTCTAATGCCATAACGCATGTGCTACCAGCTGACAGTACCACCCATGCGGCCATTACCATATTGCGTTATGTCATTAGCGTCATGGGTGGCACTGTCCGGTGGCATGGCAAGGGTGGCACTGTCTGCAGTATGTTATGGCATTGGCCGCATGGTTGACACTGTCTGCAGGGAGCACATGCGTTATGGCCCATAACGCATGTGCTACTTGCACACAGTGCTACCCATGCCGCCAATGCCATATCGTGCTGCAGACAGTGACACCCATGACGCTAATGCCATAACGCATGTGCTACCTGCTGACAGTGCCACCCATGCGGCCAATGCCATATTGCGTTATGTCATTAGCGTCATGGGACTTTGTTTCAAGGCGGGGGTCTGGGGAGGGGCCAAGGGCGGGGCCATGGGTGTGGCCGAAGGAGGGATCAGGGGTGGAGCTGAATGGGGGGGCCCTGTCAGGTATGCTGTACAGGGCCCCATGATTTCTATCAGCGGCACTGATAGTCATACACAGACATAGTCATACACAGACATAGCCATACGTGGCCATAGCCATAAACAGCCATAGCCATAAACAGCCATAGTCATATTCAGGCATGGTCATACACAGGTAGAATTTTTTTGAAATGTTTTGGAATGTTCATTGATTCCCTAATAGTTAATGGGGTCAAAGTGATGTTTGTTTTCGACCATAGCAATTAAAAAATAATAAAGGAAAAATGGGAGAACATTGTGTGACTGACACTCTGTATGGATGATCTTCTTCAAGACAGAGGTTCCACACGTACTATCCAAGAGTTGCCATCAAGAAGAGAGGTACAAGATGAAAAACATCTCAGATGTAATATAGAGAGGAAAACTTTCCCAGCCTTTACACCCTGTCCTCCATATCTATTTCTGATTCCTCCGGAAGAGATTGTAGGATCATGGTGAACAATTTTTCTTGAAGGAATAAGAGTGTATATGGCTTTGGTTTGGGAAGTTCCATAAAAAAAATGTATAACGGGAGCTGTGGTGGCTCAACGTGATTGGCACTGGGCTGACAAGCCGTTCACCTCTGCAGCCAAGGGTTCAGATCCCGGTCTTGGCTACATGTGAATTGAGTTTGGTGATCTCAGCCCAGCTCCCGGTGGGTGTGCTATGCAAGGTACGCCTGTGCTTAGTACGCCCACCCCCCCACAAAAAAAACACCACACTTGCACGCACACGAAATTGGTTTAACACACACGCACTTTGGCCATGCGGTCTCCTAAAATAAAGAGAGGTGAAGGACCTACGGGGCTGGCTGGGTGGGCTAGGCCCCCTCACTCCCTGATAGGGGGAGTCCCTCTGCCCCGTTGGGCCCCAGTTGGGCTCCCAAGTGGAGCAGGTAGGGTGGGGTGAGTGGGAGGCCCCCCCCCACCGGGGGCATGGAGAAGGATGGCGATTGCCTCCGGGGGGAGGGTCTGCCTACTCCCAACTCCGGCAGTCCGGCTCCTCTCTCTCGAGTTCACGCACAAAAAAATACACTTTAAAAAAAAAAAAAAATGTATGTTTTTTTTTTCAACCTTCGACTCCCCAGCTGTCGAGGAACTGCAAGTCCCTGGACACCTGAACAAGCAGCGGTTGTCAAAAACTGCTGAAACATTGTCAAATATAAACTATTACACATGTCTGGATATAAGCCTGACATTAATCAAGAGACCGTAAAAACGCATTGGCCTCATTAAAGGCATTTGTCAGAGGAAATAAGTAATCAGCTTTTAACAATGCCAATTAAAGTGGTCCAAACAAAACTAAAGCTCTGAGTGCATTGCTGCTGTCACGTCTACAAATAGCTTAATAACAACGTTGGAGTTTTGTTGTAATGCCGCGTACACACAATCATTTTTTCGGCATGAAAAAAACTATGTTTTAAAAAAATGTAATTTAAAATGATCGTGTGTGGGCTTCACATAATTTTTTTCGGGTTCTGAAAAACTACAATTTTTTTTTTCCTACATGCTGCATTTTTTTAACGATGTTTTTCGGGTTGTAAAAAATGATCGTGTGTGGGCTAAAACAACGTTAAAAACCCGCGCATGCTCAGAAGCAAGTTATGAGACGGGAGCGCTCGTTCTGGTAAAACTACCGTTCGTAATGGAGTAAGCACATTCATCACGCTGTAACAGACAGAAAAGCGCGAATCGTCTTTTACTAACACGGAATCAGCTAAAGCAGCCCCAAGGGTGGCGCCATCCGCATGGAACTTCTCCTTTATAGTGCCGTCGTACGTGTTGTATGTCACCGCGCTTTGCCAGAGCATTTTTTAAAAACGATTGTGTGTGGGCAACGTCGTTTTAATGATGAAGTTGGAAAAAACAACGTTTTTTTCTACATGCCGAACAACTTTGTTTTTTTTAATGCCGAAAAATTATCGTGTGTACGCGGCATAAGAGACGCGTGTGGCGGAAGATCTGCATTCTGTATAAAGTCTATAGAAAGGAGAACAGCAAGTGGGACTTTATATGAGGCGGTAACCTGGTAAGGTGCATTCCCTCCATCTCTATCTAGTTAAAAAGAAGGGGATGGGGAAGTGGGACTTTAAATTAGGAAGCTATAAAAATTCTAATTATTTAGTATATACTGGTAATCTAATACATAATGATAATCGTGCCACACAATAAATAACATTTAATGTGTATACATATATATAAGCCACATAATTACAAACGGTTAATCACATAATACTAAACATATTCTGATAAGACATGTAATGAGTTAAGACACAACAGATAACAGCTCAACGCGTTTCGTACAATAATCTACTCTTCAGGAGCATGCACATGGATTGAGTCTGGGGTGTAATGATGGAAAGGATTTCTGTAAGGTCTGACCCTGTCAAGGAGAAAGAGGGGTATGGATGTTGAAATAGAAATTAAACTAATCTATAACCCTCACTCTCTGAAATACTTACAGATGTAGCTAGATGATAGGGCAGTAGTATATTCAGGTTGTGTGCTGCCCCAGGCCTGACTAAACTTATGCACCCCTCTAATTTAAATATGACCCAACCCTTCCCGTCAAAGCCACACCTATTTCTTTTTAAGACCTGCACTGAAATTTTCGAGTTCACACTAGTTCTGAGGGCCTAGGGGGGGGGGCAATGGATTACCTTAATTTGCATAGATTTCCTCTCACTTCCTGTTTGGCTATGAGGTAGGAAGTGAAGAGAAATCTCTGCAATGGGACAGGGATGTTAAAAAAAAAAAAACTGACAGGGGACCCTCCCTTACTCTATCCAAAATAAAAATAAAAGTGTTGCCTGTAGTTCTACTTTAAAGTTCTACTACAAATTTCTGTTAATTTTATGGAGAGGACTAAGAAGATATAACAATCCCAATGGTGCAGCAGAAAACATATAGCACAGTGAGGAAAGTTTGTGGTCCAGGATGATAGGACAGTCAAAAGCAGCGACCCCCCCCCCCCCCCCCACAGTTGCAGAATGCCCGCCGCCGCGTACCGGAAGCAGTGTGGCTGCTTTATGTAGCGCAAGCCGGTGGGGACTCTTTCCGTGCTGCCCCCCTGCAAAGTGCTGCCTTGTTGGCCCAGGCCAGGATACATTGTTGTAATAGGGGTATGGCACTTGAGATCGGAGACCTCCTAACCCTAAGGGCATTCCTGCTGGGAGCTGAGGCCTGGAGCCCAACAAGGACAGGTGTCCCCCATGGAGGACAGGTGACCAGGAAGGGGGGATAACGGTGAGTGACCATTAATGTCATAACATCAAAAAGGGACTGCTTAAAGCATGGCAAAAATATAATGTGTAATATATCCTGTTCTTGGTAAAGGACAGGACAGTTGGGTAAATAGTTTAGGTGAGGTCCAACCATTGAATGTTGAAATAAATAAGATAGTGAAAGATAGAAGTAAAATCACTGAAAAAGTAAACAGAATCCAACACCTAAAAACGTGGCAATAAAGGATAATAATGAGTATTAAATTACCAAATTGTCTGGGGCTAGAATATAGATGCCTAGAACCCAAAAAGATGTGTAGAAGTAAGCCAGAAACAGCAGATGGGACCACCAAAGTAGATAATCCATCCAATAATGGAGCCTATAAGGGCATTCTGCATAACATAAAGCTGTGCTGGGTGAAGAGAACAAATGCAAATTCAGATTAGGACGATAAAATCCTGATTTTCAGACTGGCGAATGTGCGGCAGTGAGTGTGGTGGGAGGGTGCAGCCTGGTATGCCACCATCTGCAAATGGAGAAGGTCCAAAAAAACACCCACTGCCAGCTCCGCTCGCAAGCCCCCCCCCCCCTGTGTTCCCGCTGGGGGGTCAGCAAGGAATTTTTTACCCTGCTGGAGCAAATTGACACGGGGTGACACACGAAAAATGGTACAGTCTCTGCCACAGACCTTTCTCCTTGTAGAACTTGAAACTGACAGGCGATCACCATCAAGCCTTTCAGTAAACGGTGCATCCTTCGATGAAGTTCAAGGCCTCTCTTGAGACACCAGCCTCTTGCTCGGTCCTCTTCAAGATAGGTCCTTCATCAAGCGGCTTCCTCCCTCAGGACGGACAGCACAGGATCACCTTCCAATGCGTAAACCCAATCTGCATACTAGGCCTACTCAAAAGATCACAACCCTGGACCAACGTGGTCCCAGGGCCAGGATTACAGGAACACGCACCCCCGGCCGGGGGGGGGGGTGATGGGACGACAGACTCAGGATCGACGACCCCAGTACAGTGACGTCTGTCCCTTAAGTACCCCTCACCAACATGCACAGCGGGACGATCAACTCCACTGATTGGCTGCTGCCTGGAGTAACAACTACACCCCAGGCGAACAATAGTGGTCACTCACAGCACAGCCATGGCTGGAACAGAAGCCAGATTTGCTCAAATCACACTAACACTCAGACTTTCCTCTAAATTTACAACATCGCAAAAAGAGCAAGCCGCTACATTAATATAGTTGGAAAAAGCTTTTAGCGATGTTCTTTCCATGGCTTCATATGCACTGCTGTCCAAATGGATTGGCCGGCCTGCATTCCTAGCCATGATCAAGCATTCCTTAGTGCTGGGGGATGAATAGTGTGTTGATCGGAAAGGTTCAGAAGGTACCAGTACCTTACCAATGGATCACTTTGCTGAGCGTGGGCTGCTGAGCGTGTTGCGTTGATGCTGAACCCTTATCCTTTCTAATGCATCATTGAGTGCTTCTCTCAGTTGGAATTTTGCTAAAGTCATGGGCCAGCATGTGAAATTCAAGCACCAAGTGCACTTTAGACTGGGGTGAATGTAAACTCAAACTGAATGATATTTGAATCCTTGTTACATCTCAGTACTTCTGATCTCCTGCAGCTTTTCGCAGCCATTTTCTGTTTACATCAGTGGTGGTCAACTTTTTTGGTATGGGGGGCCTCAAGTGCGGCTCCCAACATCACTAAAGGTTCACACATTAAACTCAGCGAATATTCCATGTCAGAAATCGTAGACATAACAGGATATAATCAAAGACTGTGGACATGCTGTAGGAAACTTTCAGAGACTATGTACATCAGGGGTGGCCAACCAGTGGCCCGGAGGTCACATGTGGCCCGCGGAGCCCTCTGATGTGGCCCGCGACCTCCTGCTCTGGAATGGCGAGTTGGCAAGTCCAGATCGCAGGTTGCCGACCCACCATACCACAGCATCAGTGTTGTGAATGAAGCTGGTGGTAGAGTAAGAAAGTGGCTGCAGAGCAGAGCCCCATAAGCCAATGCTTACTCTACAGCGCTGGCTTTTGGCACAGGCGGATTTTATGGCAAAGTTCAGCTAACCCGCAGGATAGACACAGGTGCACTACGCTGCACCCGGGGTGTGGGTAAACCGCAGCACATCAGTGTGAAAGTAGTCTTGGGCCCTTTTCACACGACCAGTCTGACCAAATGGGACCCTCAATTCACCTCTGTAGAGCGACAGAAGTCCTTTTATGCCCGCCTATCTCCAATCCTGTCCAAACAGAAGGGAATTTGTCTCCTTCTATCAGGGTGGATCGGAGGGCCTATAGAGTAGCCCTGACCTGTCATCTGCCTGCTCCGCTCATTGTGGCCCCTGACCGGTTACCAAGTTGCTTAAGTGCCCCTCACACTTCAAAAGGTTGGGCACCCCTGATGTACATGTTATATGTGTAGCATTACCCCCGGAGGAGCTGCTGGTGGTTTGGGGTGGCACATTTACCTCATGGCTCCCCCGAATTCCTAGGGGTGAATAATGCGTATTGCATGTAGTAGAAGTAAAGGAATGTCCGCAACAGGTGTTCTTTGCTGTGCTCTTTATTACCCAGCCGGGTAATAACAGTAAACTTGTGGGGAGGAAAGTAAAGTTGAAGAAGAAGAGAGAACAGCAAATTCGGGCGTGATAATAGGAAACAGTCCTGCTCCCAAGCGTAACACTTCTCTGCACCACTCCTGCCGGAGTGGGTTTAGTGTACCCGGACAGGCCTCTCTTACTGACCTGGCAGCTGGAGTATCACTCGGACAATTGTAGGATAAGTCTCTGCCACAGACCCTCCTTGGAGAGCCTCAGAAAGATACCTCTGCCACAGGCCCTCTCTGGATTGTAATCACGGAGATATCCCTCATTACGCCTGGATCTCCTTCAACTTGTCGCCCAGGTACCGACTGACAGGTGATCAATCCTTTAGTGTCCGGCTATCTTGATCCCTGGTGGTTTGTCAAAGCCCTTTTGGATCGCCAGCCTCTCAATGAGGCTCCTCAGACGGACGCCCCACGAACAGCAGTACAGCTGGGGATCCTCAAAAGGCGGAACTCAGTCACTCACTGGGTCCCCGTCGCTGTTCAGATGCTCCGGGCCAACATGGTCCCGGAACCAGGAACACCGCGTAGCAAGCACGCCCAGGCCAGGTAGGCCATAACGCCGGGCGCCGTGATGTGGTCACCCTAAAGGTGGGTGCCACACTTAAAGAAGAATACCCAGAACCAATGGCTCTGTCTCATAAATACCCCTCCCCAGCAGGCACAGTGAGGTCAAACCCCCCTGATTGGCTTCTGAGAAAGAACACCCAAACCTTGACTCCACTGCTGCCACCTGCAGCACCGGGGTTAGAATATCACCCCAGTGTAACAGAATAGCCTACAGCACAGCCAAGCTGAGACAAAGACCCTGTTTTGCACTTAACAATCTGGATCAGAGTTTAATTACAGTCTGATCTACCTCTAAATCTAACTAGCACCGGTACCATAAAGTACACAGGCGCTACATAGGAGTTATTGGAGACTGCGGATATGCTTCAAGAGGAGGTTCACCCTAAATATACGCTTTCCCATGTGATCCAGCATACTTTTTTTAAATGCCCCACTTACTGTGTAATCTTTCATTTTGGTGGATGGCGCCTCTATAGCCCGTCACGACTTCCGTAAATACCCGATTTAGGACTCAGGTATTTCCGGCGCTATGCGGCGCCTGCGCACAGACCTAGGAGCTGACTGCGCAGGCGCCGTATTTCTCCGAGTCCTATTGCTATGGCGCCTCACGCCCGCCGAAATAGGACTGGGAGAAATACGGCGCCTGCGCAGTCAGCTCCTAGGTCTGTGCGCAGGTGCCGTATTGCACCGGAAATACCCGAGTCCTAAATTGGGTCACACAAAAAAGGGCAAATGGCCACATGTGTCTCCCAGGCCGCAGATTGGGCACTAGGGGTCTACATGCTCTTCAGCGATGGCTACATGGCATTTCTCACCGTGGGTTTTTCTTATAGTGGCAACCGTGAATCATGACCCTGTGAGTTGAAATGACCACTTGGAGTCTTCGGAAGGCCATATAACATGGTGACAATGCAGGAGCACAGCAGGGACACAAAGACAGAGTGTTGTCATAGCAGGAAGTTCCTGAACAAGGGCTTTCATGTCAGGTTCGCCTTTTAATTCTTTTAATGAAAGCAGCAGATTTAAATATATTGGAAATAACTTTTGAAAATTCATTAGCATGTTAAAGCAGAATTCAACTTCCATGGGATTTCTTTTACCAAAAATATGTAGCAGAATACATATTGGCCTAAATGTATTAAGAAATTATTGATATGTTTTAAAGCAGAAAGTAAAAAAATATTGTTATTTAAAAAAAAAAAAAAATAATTGGTCTTCTTTTTTTGTTTATAGCACCAAAAAAATAACGCAGAGGACTCATAGGCGTGCGCAAGGGGTGTTACGGGTGTGCCCGGGCACACCCTAATCCTGGGGTTGGCACCTGTCAATGGTGGGCAGGTGACAGGTAAACCGCAATCCTTCCTTGCCGGTCCTGAGAACCTGGAAAGGAGAGGTGGCGGGGGTGGAATTTAGTGGAACCGATCTGCAGTTTCCTCCTGCAGCAGCTGAAAGTAAGCTTCTCCTCCTCTCCCTTTTGTCAACATTCAGCTGCCACAGGATAAAAATATAGGGGATCGGTACTAATACAGTGCCTGCCGCCGAGAATGTGTTTTTAACACGCCAGCATCGCGCTGAATCTCGGCGACAGGCTGCCGATATCTCGCACTCGCTGGAATAGTAAAAGCACATTCCAGCGAGTGCGTCATAGAAGCGACGGGGATCCGATGTGGATTCCCGCCAATTCTACACGTGGGCGGAGTTTGTTATGAATCCTGAAGGAGAAATCCCCGCCGGATTTTTAAAGAAAAATCTGGCATGGGTTCCCCCCTCAGGAGCATAATGGGCCCTTAGGTCTGTTATGGGTTGTAAGGAGACCCCCTACGCCGAAAAAACGGCGTGGGGGTCCCCCCACAATCCGTAACAGACCCATATCCAAAGCACGCCGGCCGGCCGGTCAGGAAGGGAGTGGGGGCGAGCGAGCGCCCCCCCCCTCCTGAGCCGTACCGGGCAGCATGCCCTCAACATGGGGGGGTTAGGTGCTCTGGGGCAGGGGGCGCACTGCGGCCCCCCACCCCAGAGCACCCTGTCCCCATGTTGATGAGGACAGGGCCCCTTCCCGACAACCCTGGCCGTTGGTTGTCGGGTTATGGGGGCGGGAGGCTTATCGGAATCTGGAAGCCCCCTTTAATAAGGGGGGCCCCCAGATACCGGCCCCCCACCCTAAGTGAATGAGTATGGGGTACATTGTACCCCTACCCATTCACCTGCAAATAAAAAGTGTAAACACAAATAAACCACACAGGGTATTGAAATATTTTATTAGTTGGCCGCCGGGGGGGGGGGGGGGTGTGTATGATCGCTTTTATAAAAGCGCCCCCCTCCGGCGGGCTTCTGTGGGGGGTGGGTGCCGCCGTCTGGTTCTCTTCCGCCGCCGGGGGGGGCGCTTTGATAAAAGCGCCCACCACCCGGCGGGCTTCTTTCGACGTCTTCGGCGGCTGGGGGGTCTTCTCCCACTCTCCGGGGTCTTCTCCTGCTCTCCGGGGGTCTTCTCCGCTCTCCGGGGGTCTTCTCCGCTCTCCGGGGGTCTTCTTCTTCTTCAGGACTCGCCGCCGCTAACTTTGTGTGTTAGCTCAATTACTAGCGGCGGCGAGTCCCCTCCTCTGTGACGTCTTCTTCTTCTTCTTCTCCAGATGTTGACGCGACGCTTCCTTCCGCTGTTATGGCTGGCGCGCGGCTCGCAGCGAGTTATATAGGCCTGTCTTGTGACGTCGCAGTCCCATCATGCTCCGGTAGGTACCACGTGCTACCTACCGGAGCATGATGGGACTGCGACGTCACAAGACAGGCCTATATAACTCGCTGCGAGCCGCGCGCCAGCCATAACAGCGGAAGGAAGCGTCGCGTCAACATCTGGAGAAGAAGAAGAAGAAGAAGACGTCACAGAGGAGGGGACTCGCCGCCGCTAGTAATTGAGCTAACACACAAAGTTAGCGGCGGCGAGTCCTGAAGAAGAAGAAGACCCCCGGAGAGCGGAGAAGACCCCCGGAGAGCAGGAGAAGACCCCGGAGAGTGGGAGAAGACCCCCCAGCCGCCGAAGACGTCGAAAGAAGCCCGCCGGGTGGTGGGCGCTTTTATCAAAGCGCCCCCCCCCCCGGCGGCGGAAGAGAACCAGACGGCGGCACCCACCCCCCACAGAAGCCCGCCGGAGGGGGGCGCTTTTATAAAAGCGATCATACACACCCCCCCCCCGGCGGCCAACTAATAAAATATTTCAATACCCTGTGTGGTTTATTTGTGTTTACACTTTTTATTTGCAGGTGAATGGGTAGGGGTACAATGTACCCCATACTCATTCACTTAGGGTGGGGGGCCGGTATCTGGGGGCCCCCTTATTAAAGGGGGCTTCCAGATTCCGATAAGCCTCCCGCCCGCATACCCCGACAACCAACGGCCAGGGTTGTCGGGAAGGGGCCCTGTCCTCATCAACATAGGGACAGGGTGCTCTGGGGTGGGGGGCCGCAGTGCGCCCCCTGCCCCAGAGCACCTAACCCCCCCATGTTGAGGGCATGCTGCCCGGTACGGCTCAGGAGGGGGGGGGGGCGCTCGCTCGCCCCCACTCCCTTCCTGACCGGTCGGCCGGCGTGCTTTGGATACGGGTCTGTTATGGATTGTGGGGGGACCCCCACGCCGTTTTTTCGGCGTAGGGGGTCTCCTTACAACCCATAACAGACCTAAGGGCCCGTTATGCTCCTGAGGGGGGAACCCATGCCGGATTTTTCTTTAAAAATCCGGCGGGGATTTCTCCTTCAGGATTCATAACAAACTCCGCCCACGTGTAGAATTGGCGGGAATCCGCGTCGGATCCCCGTCGCTTCTATGACGGCTTTGTCTCCATCGGGGCAAGCCAGCTCGGCGCTGGCTCCCGCGATGGGGCTCGTAGGTGGTCAATCTCGCCGAGAAAGGGAGCGAGATTGACACAATATCCCAGTCACCTACTGTATATGCCACCCCTCCAAGTGCTCCCTTGCTCCCCCTTTTCTCCCATTGTTTCGGGATGGAGAGGGGGGAAGAGGCCAGTAAATATGTCAAACGCCTATGTGTTGGAGCTTTGGGGTGCACACTCTAATGCAATAGGCTGCGCACACCTATGGCAGAGGTGATCAAATACCATCAAAAGAAAGCTCTATTTGTGGCAAAAAAAGAACAAACATTTTATATGGGTACAGCATCACATGACTGCGCAATTGTCAGTTAAAATAATTCAGTGCCATATCGCAAAAAATGGTCTGGTCTTGAAGGGGGTAAATCTTCTGGAGGTCAAATGGTTAAACATTTTTCGTACAGATGGACATGGAAGGAACATTAGCCAGCAGTGCTGGTGCAATGATTTTTGACACCCTAGGCAAAACCTAATTTTGCTGCCCCCATTGGCTTCACCTCTGACTCCACCCCCTTTTCTCTGCCCATGTATATCCCACCTTTTAAATGAAGTGCCCGTCAAATGCAGCCTCACCAGTGCCCATCAATGCAGCTTCACCAGCACCCATCAATGCAGCCTACCATTTCTCATCAAAAGCAGCCTCAACAGTGCCTGGTAATGCAGCCTCACCAGTGCCTGTCAATGTAGCCTATCAGTGCCTATCAATGCAGCCTACCAGCGCTCATCAAAAGCAGCCTCACCAGCACCTGTCAATGCAGCCTCACCAATGCCCATCAATGAATGTTTGCTTGCTTACATTCATTCTGGAGTCAGGACACAGACAAAGTCCTCCGCTGCCGCTGTGCCTCTGAAACTTATGGAGTGGCAGCTGCCTGCTGATGCTCAGACTTAGTTGCTTGCTGCAGAGAGAGGAGAGTAGGAAAACCAACCGCAGGGCACCCTAGGCAGCAGTGCACCCTAGGCGGCTGCTTAGTTTGCCTAGTGGTAGCACCGGCCCTGTTAGCCAGTGTGTTAGCCAGTGCATACTAAAGGTTAAAACTCACAACGTAAGGCCCCGTACACACGGCCGAGAACCTCGACGGGCGGAACACATCGTTCCGCCCGTCGAGGTTCTCGACCGGCCGTCAGATTCGGCGACCAGCCCGTCGGGAAAGGCGACCAGCCCGTCGGGAAAGGCGACCAGCCATTCATCCCGACGGGCCGTCGAGCAAATAGAGAACCTGCTCTCTATTTGCTGGACGGGTTTCCCGATGGGCTAGGCTCGGCGAATCAGTACACACGGCCGAGGTTCTCGGCAGAATGAGGATCCCAGCGAGGTTCTCGCTGGTTTCTGCCGAGAACCTCGGCCATGTGTACGGGGCTTCAGGCACAAAATTCATTCCATGTCATGAAAAAAAATAAAACATTTGACTTTAAGTAGCTCTAGTGTAGGGATCTCATCCATCAGGTTGGTAGACCTGCAGGGGCCATAATGAAGTGGTGTTGACCTTCATGCTGGATTTTGAATTTGAAGAATGTAAGAACACCCCCAAGGTAGGTAGGAACATACAGCACGAGACGTCACCAACAACTGAAACATACATTTTGGGATCGGTTCTTTAAATGTATCAAACAATATAATATACAGTATGATGAATTATGAAAACCAAGGAAAATGTATTTGATTGTACAGTTATAATAAAATGGTTGTCCAGCACAGCGCATACAACTGCAAACCGTCTCCTCTACCCGTCTCTTTATGCCAATTTAAGGCATAGTGTCATGTTGGCTCCCTTGCTGCGAATATGTCGCCGTCTCACGTCCCCGCCATTATATATAATTACATGCAGTAAAACAGGCAGGTTCTGTTTTATTAATACATCAATATATAATATGAATCACGCTGCTGAGATTATAGCTTACTAGCCGCCTTGAACTTTTCAAAGGGAAACCACCAAGCGCCACGCAGCAAGAGGGGTCTCTCTGGGAAAGTGGGGGTTAATGCATAAATTCCCTAGGAGAGATTGCCCGCTGGCTTTGTGTATAGAGAGCTCATTACATTGTGAGTATGAAATAATGGGGTCAACATTCTCTAAACTGTAGCAAGATGCCCAAGAGAGGACTGAATGTCCATGGCGTTCTTTTTTTTTTAATATTTATTAAAAAAAAAAAAAAAAAAAAAAAGCTGTAATTTTAAAACACCTTAATCCAGCTATTTGAAAAATGACCTTTATAAAGCTGCAAGGCGGCCGAGGCCAGGGAAACGCTCTTCCTGCTGGGAATTTGTATACCATTGGTCATAATGTCATGCTGGAAACCTTGAGCTAATCTAAACTCATTCTTATAATGTAATTATTCACTGATTCAATGAGCGTTGTTAGGAAAAAATCCCATGAAGTCTCGGTATTCCACTCTATGATGACAACCTAACCATGGCTTAGAAGGGACCTTCCAAATAAAAATCTTCGGCATATGAAGCAGTTTGATGCAATAGAATATGACTGGGTTGCTCGTCTGTAGTAGATAGATGTGGCCTTTTGTCACGTGACACGCTGAGTCCTTGAGGGTACATTGGTGCCATGCCCACAGCTTTCTCATTGAATTAGGTCAGCCGCTCGTGATTTGGTTAAATATCGCCTGGACTCTGGTTTATGGCTAGTAAGAGTAACTTAAGAGCAGGAGGGGTAGAAGCACTCCGCGGCATTCCGCAGGGTCCAGAGACAGTATAGATGACGCTGTAGGGGGTTCAATAAGAAAAGGCTGTTAGGGGATTTGAAAAAAAAAAATACAGAAGAGGGAAGCCTGGGAAAGGCAATGTAATGACCGATTCATATTCATTTCATTATTTATGGTTGAAAGAAATGTAACTGGTTTTATTCTGATACAAAACACATAGGGCCAGATTCTCATAGGAGATACGACGGCGTATCTCCAGATACGCCGTCGTATCTCTGTTTTGTGCGGCGTTGTATCTATGCACCTGATTCTTAGAATCAGTTACGCATAGATTTGCCTTAGATCCGACTGGCGTAAGTCACTTACACCGCCGTATCTAAGTTGCATATTTACGCTGGCCGCTAGGTGGCGCTTCCGTCGATTTCCACGTTAAATATGCAAATGAGCTAGATACGCCTATTCCCGAACATATTTGCGCCCCGTCGTCGTAGTTTACGTCGTTTGCGTAAGCGTAAAGTTACCCCTGCTATATGGTGGGTTAACTTTGCGTAGGTCCGGCCTACGCAATGTTAAGTATGGACGTCGGACAGCGTAGTTTTTTTTCCGTCGTTTACATCATTTGCGTAACTCGTTCACGAATAGGGCTTTGCGTAAGTTAGGTTCACGTCGAAACCAATGTATTTGCGGCATAATTTGGAGCATTCGCACTGGGATACGTCCACGGACAGCGCATGCGCAGTTCAAAAAAACGTGGGGTCATGATTAATTTACATGAAACACGTCCACCTCATACACATTTGAATTACGCAGGCTTACGCCGGCCCATTTACACTGCGCTTACGGAGCAAGTGCTTTGAGAATATGGCACTTGCGTCTCTAAGTTGCGGTGGCGTAGTGTAAATAGGATACGCTACGCCCGCCGACATCTATAGAGAGCATGTTAATAGCTCTATATAGGCAAAAATGGCCAACTGTATAGTGCAAATTGCAAAAAAAAACAATAAATATTGCCTACTTAATAACAAATAAAGCTCAAGTGCCATGTGCTGAGTCGCACTGCCTTTAACCGCACGTGGAATTTAAAGGAAAAGTCCAGCCTGAGCTTGTTTGGCTGGGCTTCTCTTATGGGTCACAGGAGTGCAATTTGTCTCTCTCTGCTGACGTCACAGGAATCAGTCCAGGCATCACGTCATCCTAACAATGGAAGTCAGGATTCGCCAGCTGCCTGGACTAACACCCGTCTCAGCCAGCCGCTGAGAGCCTGAGACAGCCGCTCCGCCTCCTAAACAGCTCGGGACTCCAGTAAGCATGGATAATCATGATTGACAGTCAGCAGCTCTCTGCTGGGGGATCCATCGAGACGACATTGACAATGTATGATCGCTCGGTTCTGACATGGAAAAATTGGCTGTATGCAGAGCACACAGCCATTTTGCCGTGTGCTATAAGCACACACTTCATCTTAGTGGAGTAATCCATCTTAAAGCTAAAAGATTCACTCACCATTCATCCCCTTCCATGCATTCAAGTCAAGAGACACCACAGCCTGTGCTCATTTCAGCATCACAGCAAGACTGCCCGCCGACGCCCACACGGAGTCCTTTAACCACTTAAGACCCGGACACATATGCTGCTAAATGACCCAAGGTGTTTTTACAATTCAGCGCTGCGTCGCTTTAACAGACAATTGCGCGGTCGTGCGACGTGGCTCCCAAACAAAATTTGCGTCCTTTTTTCCCCACAAATAGAGCTTTCTTTTACCCTGAACCTAACACTAACTAACTTTCACACTGCCTGTCACACTGACACTAAATGCAGTGATTAGATCACTGTATTCAGTGACACTGTGACAGGGGGGTGGGGGGGGGCTGATCACAAGGGGTTAATGTGCCTATGTGTGTGTGTCAGTGTTGGCTGGCACCGGCCCAAATAGGGCTAGGTGCCACAGACTAGTTGAGGAGATGGGACAGTCAGGAAAGGGGTTAAATGAGTCTCTCCCCCTCTTAGTTCCCCTCCTCCCCCTCCCCTTCTGGGAGGGTGGTTCTCAAAGCAGACAGGACCAATGGAAGATGCACAGGGGGGAGGCATTTAGGGGAGGGCATGTGACCAAGGTTAAGGTGGGCGTCCCTCCCACCTTCTTCCTCTTACCCGCAGCAGCCCCCCAGCAAGTGAGCTCCTTACCTTCCTTGGCTGTGTCATGGCTGAAGACCTGCTGGGTTTGATCCGGGAGTGGGTGCGGTCTGATGGAGGCTTCCTGGCTCGCATCGCCGCCGACCTGGGGATGCCTGGTCCGTCCCCCTCGCCGTGCCCAACTGTGGATGATCAGGTAAGGGGTCGGCGGGCCCCTCGTAGGGCCACCCGACCGCCTGTGAGGCTGAGTCCCAGTCCCCCTAAGGCCTCACAGCGGCGCAGAGGCACCACTGTATCTGATGCTAGAAAGGGGGGAGGAAGGGGCAGGGCCACCGCCCGAGCGCGCGTCGACACTGTAGCCCCGCCCCCTTCCTCTTCTGCTCCTCGTGTGTCTGCACGGAGTGTGTGCCTCTCCCCCTCCCTGTACTCCATCATGGGCAATGCTAATGGGAATGTTTCCAGCTCCTCGAGTAGAGAGGAGGCTGGCTTAGTTGCAGATGTCCCCCCCGCCCCTGCCCCCTCTGTAGATGTTCCTGCTACTGACTTAGCAGTGAATGTGCTAGCCCATCCTGGCCATGCTGCTCACAGCCCCCCCCCCAGGCACCTATGGATGCTGAAGCTGGGGAGGATATAGTGTTTCCTTCTCCTCACCAGAACAACTCCGCTGTCCCCCCCCATCGCCCACCCCCCCGTTCTGCGAGTTATAGGAGCGACCGGTCCCGTAGACGGGAGATGCGGTCGGACTCCAGGTCCTCTTCACGCAGTTCTGAGCGTCACAGACGGTACAGCAGAAGCCGTCGCCGTAGATCCCCCAGGCGTCACAGCAGACACTGGCGTAGATCCAGATCCTCCCGCTGGGGGTCACCATCCTCCTCTGGCAGTTCCTCCAGGAGCCGATCCAGGGACCGCGAGGGTCGGCTTAGGTCTTGACAGGGTTCGTCGAGGCGCTCCAGGCGGCCTTCTCACGCGGACCAGCTGTCCGGCGTGCCTGCTTCCCCTGTGGCTCCTGTGGCCACGACGGTTTCGGTGGCTCCCTCTTCAGTGCCGGCTTTCCTTCCGCCTGTTCCCGCATCCGCTTCTTCGGTGTTGTCAGCTGCGATACCTCCAGTGGTCCCTCCTCCTCCTCCACCTTCGGCAGTAACTGGTGAGTTTGACTTCGCAGGGGCCTGGGGGGCCGGGGGTGGGACGCATGCTTTGGTACCGGCTTTAAAAGCATTATTGTCGCAGCTGGAGCCCGGCTCCCAGGGGGCGGTTACGCCTCCTGCGGGCAGGTGTCCTCCGTCTCCGCCAAGGGCCGGTGTACACAAGGAGTCCTTTTTCTGTGGGATTAGCCCGTTAGGATCACACGTTAGTGAAGACATCAAACAAAAGATATGGGAAAATAAGTACATAGATATATGGTCTTTGGTTTCAGCTGATCAACATACCATTGATAAGGAGCGTGAGCCCTATACTGACAGGTCATTTGAGCGTAGGCCCCGGGTTGCCAGGACGATAGGTAACTGGCTGCAGGCTTTTGCCGTGCTGGGTGGTATTATGGGGGAAAAACACCCCGAGCGCTGTTTGGAGCTCTTCGTCTATTTGGACTCAGTATACAACGCCTATAAGTCCCATGGCGGCAGCGCTTGGTGGAAATATGACGAAGAGTTCAGAAGGCGCTTGGCGTTGCAACCTGAGGTGGGTTGGGGCTGCAAGGCGACGGATGTCTGGCTGCGGCTTATGATGGCGCAGAGACAGACTCCCTTTTTTGGCGGGGCCGCTGCTTCCTCAGCAAGTCAGCAGGGCGCAGCGGCCACGAAGAGACCCGGAACGTGCTGGCTCTTTAACGAGGGTCATTGCAAGTTCTTCGGGTTATGCAAGTTCAAGCACAGGTGCTCCTCTTGGGGTGGCGCCCACGGGGCAGTTCGCTGCCCCCGCGGCGCAAAACCGGTGCAAAGGTATGCAGGGCCTGTTGAAGGGAAAGACGCCGGTGAGCGTGGAAGAGATGCTCCCCTGGCTAGAGCGTTACCCCAATAGGTCGGAGGCTGAGCAGTTGCGTATAGGTTTTTTGTACGGTTTTCTTATCCCCTTCATTCCCTCAGATTCACACCAACTGGCTGGCAATTTACAATCGGCTACACTTTACCCAGGTGCCCTGCTGGACAAGGTTAGTAAAGAGGTCAATTTGGGTCGCATTAAGGGTCCGTTTTCATCCCCACCATTCCCTAACTTGAGGGTTTCTCCTTTGGGAGTGGTCCCCAAGAAGGAGAACGGTAAGTTTTGGTTAATTCACCATTTATCTTATCCCAGGGGCTCATCGGTCAACGACGGCATCTCTAAAGACGAGGCGTCTGTTTCCTATGTCTCCTTCGATAAGGCGGTGTTGTTGGTCCGGCGGGCCGGCAGAGGTGCCATGATGGCCAAAACTGACATTGAATCCGCTTTCAGGTTGCTGCCGGTGCACCCGGATTGCTACCACCTTCTGGGTTGCTGTGTGGATGGCCTCTTCTATTATGACACTTGTTTTCCTATGGGCTGTTCCATATCGTGCCACTATTTCGAAATGTTCAGTTCCTTTTTGGAATGGGTGGTGCGATGTGCAACTGGTTGTAGATCCATCATTCATTATTTGGATGATTTTCTGATAGTAGCCCCGGCCGAATCGTCTCAATGTCAATTTTTGCTGGACTTTATCTGTGCCGTGATGAGCAGGTTCGGGGTTCCGCTTTCCGCTGGAAAAACGGAGGGCCCAACCACCAGGCTGTCCTTTCTGGGCATTGAAATAGATTCCCTCGAGATGGTCTTTAGGTTACCGGCGGACAAGCTCGGAAAGCTATTAGGCTTGATCGAGGGGTTTTGCAAAGTTCAAAAAGTTACTCTGCGTCAATTGCAGTCGCTGTTGGTCCTCCTCGTCTTTGCATGTCGTATCATGCCGATGGGTCGGGTTTTTTCACGCCGGCTGTCTTTGGCCACCAAAGGTGCCAAGAGGCCTGAGCATCGCATCCGACTGACTTCTTCCCTAAAAGCGGACCTGTCAGTGTGGCGGCGTTTTTTGGGCGCGTACAACGGGCGCACGTGTCTCCAGTCGGACGAAATAGACAATCAGGAATTGTCTCTTTTCACTGATGCGGCTGGTTCGGGAGGGTACGGCGCGATTCTCGGGGCGAGTTGGAGCGCGGAATCATGGCCACTAGAGTGGCAGGAGCAGGGGTTATGTCGCAACCTGACTCTCCTTGAGCTTTTTCCCATCGTCGTGGCAGTTGAACTTTGGGGGGAGCAGCTCAGGGACAAGAAGGTATGCTTCTGGACCGACAATAGCAGTGTGGTGCATTGCATCAACGGTCTGTCTTCCTCTTCGCTGCCGGGTTCTGGCCCTACTCCGTCATCTGGTGCTCAGATGCCTGGAGTATAATATCTGGTTCAGATCTCGTCATGTCCCAGGTGTTGATAACGTTATCGCTGACTTATTGTCTCGTTCTCGTTTCCAGGAGTTCTGGACTCTTTGCCCGGGTGCGGATCAGGAAGGCCTGCCTTGCCCGAAATCCCTATGGACCCTGGTGTCGGGAATTTGATGCCCCTCATTTCTGCTTCGGTGACTCCGGCTACATGGTCCAATTATGGTAAGGCGTGGAATGCCTGGTTGGGGGTTGCGGGCAGCAGGGACGTGGCTTCCTGTGGGAATGTACGTTTTCAGGTTACGGTAGACTATCTGTTGAGTTTGGAGCTTTCTGGTTGTTCGGCCGCGGTGGCTCAACGCCGCATGGGGGGGTTGGTTTTCACTTAAAGCTGCACGGGTGGCAGGACTGCACAAAACATTTGGGTATCCTGCAGGCGTTAAAGGGTTGGCGGAAAGTGCACGGAAAAAAGGATGCTAGGCGTCCGGTTTCCTTTGCCTTGCTGAGCTCCCTTGTCAGGGCTACGGTTACGGTGTGTTCCTCTCCTTACAAAGGGCTTCTTTTTTCTACTGCGTTTTGCCTGGCCTTTTTCGGAGCGTTACGGGTAAGCGAGCTGGTGGCGTCCGCGACCACGGGTCCTGGGGGCCTTTTCAGGGAAGACGTCCTACTGACTAACGGGGTGGTACAGGTTCGGGTGAGAAAGTCAAAAACAGACCAGCTGGGTAAAGGTTCTTGGTTGCGCCTTGGGGCAGTGGGGGGCACACTTTGTCCAGTTGCCATGGTAACAGAGTTCCTGAAGGTGAGTCCTGTTGGGGAAAAGTTTTTGGTGCATGCTTCGGGGGCCCCCCTTACACGGTATCAGTTCAGTTCGGTTTTCAAACGCTGCCTTGTGGCTGCCGGGTTTTCAGCAAACGATTTTGGCAAACATTCATTCAGAATTGGTGCGGCTAGGACCGGCCTAGCAATGGGTGACATTCAAAGAATTGGTCGGTGGAAGTCGGGGTGCTATGCAAGTTATGTTCGCCCGGAATTGTTGCTATAATACATTTTCCCCCTTTTTCAGGTCCTCGTGCGCCGGTGGTGCACATTCTGGGCCATTCATATATCCATCGGGCCGCGCAGAGGGCCATCTGCCGGCCGGGCGGCAGGTCCCTGGGATTTCCAGTGGAGGTTCATTGGAGAGGTATTGGGGGTCTCTCCTGGTCTCGGATATTGATGGAAGCCTTTCAGATTGGCGGAGTATCTCGGTCGCCGGTGGTGTTAGTAATCCATGCAGGGGGGAACGACATTCGCTCCCTGCGGGTTCCAGAGATCATTACCCTAATGAGAATGGATTTGGAGAGAATGGTGTTTCTTTTTTCGGAAATCATGTTGGTTTGGTCTGAAATTGTCCCTCGGGTCACCTGGCAGGAGGATAGGGATGCGGCTGCAATTGAGAGGGCTCGCAGGACAATCAACGCCTGCATGTCCCGGTACGTCAGGGCCAGGTCAGGGGTAGTGGTGAGGCACAGGCAGCTGGAAGGGGACAATAGGCGGCTCATGGGTCAGGATGGGGTCCATCTTTATGATATCGGGTTTGATATCTTTTTGTCTGGCCTTCAAGATGGCATCGAACAGGCCCTTTACATTATGGGTGGGGGTCGGAGCCCAGTTTGAGGGGCTGTGCTCCTCCTGTGGCGGTAATATTAATAAAGGAAAGGTGGAAGGCTATTATGCCCGTCGGTTTAGGCCGGCGGCTGGCTGGTTGCTTCCCCTTTGGTAATCTTACCTTTAGATGGTATTAAAGGTTAAACAGATGTTTTATGGTTAAAGAAAAATAAAGCTGTGGCCGACCCCTACGTCCATTCAAGGATAACATGTTGTTCGAGTCTTTATTTATGGTTAAGGGGTGAGACAAGCACATGGGTACGGGTGAATGGGTTGTTCAGGTAGTCTGGCTGGCACCGGCCCAAATAGGGCTAGGTGCCACAGACTAGTTGAGGAGATGGGACAGTTAGGAAAGGGGTTAAATGAGTCTCTCCCCCTCTTAGTTCCCCTCCTCCCCCTCCCCTTCTGGGAGGGTGGTTCTCAAAGCAGACAGGACCAATGGAAGATGCACAGGGGGGAGGCATTTAGGGGAGGGCATGTGACCAAGGTTAAGGTGGGCGTCCCTCCCACCTTCTTCCTCTTACCCGCAGCAGCCCCCCAGCAAGTGAGCTCCCCGCCCTCCCGCCCCTTGTTTCCCGTTTTATCAAACAGTTTTCAGGTGATAAAAAAAGAAAAAAAAGGAATACTAATGGAATAAAGTTTTTAAAAAAAAAAATGGAAATGAGCAAGCGGATTTTGTACGGAGGAGTTATGACGGTGGTCATTGCCGTACTTTATTACGGTTTTAAGGCTTTGGTTTTACAGGCATTGTTTATTTGTGTTATGATGTGAAATATTTATTGTTAAGTCACAGCTGGCGGTAATATTAATAAAGGAAAGGTGGAAGGCTATTATGCCCATCGGTTTAGGCCGGCGGCTGGCTGGTTGCTTCCCCTCTGGTAATCTTACCTTGAGATGGTATTAAAGGTTAAACAGATGTTTTATGGTTAAAGAAAATAAAGCTGTGGCCGACCCCTACGTCCATTCAAGGATAACATGTTGTTCGAGTCTTTATTTATGGTTAAGGGGTGAGACGAGCACATGGGTACGGGTGAATGGGTTGTTCAGGTAGTCTGTGTTGGTGCACACTTACTGTGGATGTCTTCTCTCATCAGCAGCGGTGGAAAACACAGAGATGACGAAATTTCCTCCTTCTGTGTAAACACAGGAGGAGGAACTGACACGAAGGGGGAGCTCTCCCATTGGCTGGGAGCGATCGCGGGGGGGGGGGGGGGGGGGGCGGAAAAAAACGGACATCCGCCCGCCCGTCGGCGATCGCTCCCAGAGCCAGGGGGACCGCCGCACGCTGCGGAGGGGGTCCCGATCGGACCCCCGAACCGCAAAAAAGGCGAGGCCGTATATATACGCCCTTGTGCCTGTACGAGCCATGTTGTGGACGTACATAGGCGTGCGGGGGTCCTTAAGTTGTTAATTAGATCAAAAGCCTTCAAGGACCACAGCTGATTGGAGGAGATCACAGCATGTGACCATAGGAAGTGATGTCACAGCATGTGACCTCCTCCATGGAAAGCCAGGACACGGCATGGGGGCTCAACAGAGCAAATGCCCCTAAATGGATTTGGCAGCACATAACAAACCCTTCCCACAGGGATATATACAATAAGGATATAGTAATAATTCAATAACAATACGATACAGTAATAATCCAATAACCAATGAACACAGTTCCTCATGAGGGGAGCTTATCTGCAGGTGTATGCTCACATCCTAAAACAGTGTTGATCAGGCACCGAGAAATGACAAGAGAGCACACCTGCCAAACCGACAATGTGTTAGCAGAGTGGACGCATCCGACAGGCAAATATCTGTGCATGACACAGGGGCCCTTTCGCCGGCCGACACCCCCACTCCACAAACACCCTTCTCCAAATCAGGAAGTGTATCTCAAACAGTCTCAGTCCGCCCCAGTCAGCTCTTTAGAGCGGGCTGCGGGAGAACCAACAATGGGTGACACTATGACAATACATATTAAATACATCTTCATGAAATTTCCACAACAGTTATAAGTGTAGAGGAATTGGGGGAACAGATGTAGCATCTGACCAATGCTGCATCTACCTAGGTAAGTATGATGGGGGGAAAACCCCAAACCCATACTTCTTGCATCTAGACCAGCTTCAACTCTTCTGGGAAGGTTGTCCACAAGGTTTAGAAGTGTGTCTATGGAAATGGTTGACTATTCTTCCAGAAGGGCATTTGTGAGGTCAAGCACTGATGTTGGACAAGAAGGCCTGGCTTGCAGTCTCCACTCTGATTCATCTTTGAAATGGAGAACAGGGACACACAGCGTTCCTGTGCGATCCACGGTCGGTTTAGGTGTGAACCGAGCCTAACTGGGATTTCAGACTCACACTTACTATGAGTCCAAAAAATAGGCCTGTACTTCTACACTAGCACACTCGAGGGTGCTACATGACTAGTGTAGTTTCAATGTGCAACCTTCCCAATATCACCCCCATTATACTTTTTCCCTTTTTACCACCCCCTTTTTTCCACCCCATGACCTTCTTGACCCAGTAACGAGACCGACACAGTAAATTGGAGTAAAAATGGCCACAACAGCCATTTTATTTTATAACCAAAATTAAATATTTAACCAAATTTTAGATAATAGGAATTTCCAACAATTCCAACTTTATTATTAACAACATTTTACCAAACACTTTTATTACATTAACACCAGTCCCAATTGGTCTTTGACAGTAACCCCCCATTAACCTTTTCCTTCACCACCACACTGCGGTACCATTACTATACCAATGCCTCCAGCCGACTCCAGCTCAGAGACACCCCTTTTTAACCCGCAGTGCACCGTAACCATATTACAGCGGACACCGTTCCACTGCAATAACCCCATAAGGGGCCCATCCCACCGATAAACCCCCCAACCATTTCCATTCCATCAGTTAACTGTCACCATCAAAGACCAAGGACACCGCCTCCGCTGTCGTGACAAACCTTCCACCGACCTGAAAGAGAAGAAAACAAACGCACAACACACAACATCAAACAAAACAAGGGAGGGTGGGTGGGAAAACCTGCCTCCCTGTGTCTCACTCATCTGCCTGTGCATGTGGTGCCGCCCCCGCCCCCTATATATATCACTCCTCCCCTCCATTGAACAAAGTCACGGCCACTCCCCTGAGAGCACCTCCTTTCTTTTAACCTCTTGTTGCCCTGATTCCACCCAGTCATGGCCAGCCCTCCGTTATCTCCTTTTTTTGTCCCTGTCACTCCGGGCCTCACTACAAATAAACTAACAAAGAAAGAAGGCAACATAATATAATAGAAAGCCTGTAGGTAGGAGAACATGATCAGTGGGGGGAGATTTGCTAAAACAGGAGCACTCAGAATCTGGTGCAATTGTGTATAGGGGCCAATCAGCTTCTAACTTCAGCTTGTTTGATTAAGCTTTGGCGATAAAATCTGGAAGCTGATTGGTGTCTATGCAAAGTTGCACCAGATTTTGTGCTCTCCAGTTTTAGTAAATCTACCCAATGCCACTGTTAACAACAAACAAGCATGAGGAACAGCTGGGACAGGCAGAGATTCGAACCATCTATGGGCAGGTTAATTGTACCCAAGTCGATCCAGTGATCAACTTTGGTACTACCAGCATGTTAGATTTCTAGCAAGGGATTACTGTGGGCAACTATTTGGGGATTTAGGTTGCACACATTTGCAAATACATGCGTAAGCTACAGAGCCCCGTCATGGCACCCTAGTTTTTTCTGCAGTCCTAACTCTAAATTTTGAGAGCCTCCACAGTTGAAGCCCATCCCTCCTTAAAGGCACAGGAACAGCTGGGACAGGCGTTTATTCCCAGGTGGGGGGGGTAGGAGGGGCCAAGGTTTGAGATGGAGACTTGGACACTGAGTGGCACGGGTCCCAGGGGTGTGGAGCACCGTGCAAGCCTTAGTCCGACATCTGAGCCGAGGTCAAGTCCACTCTGGCAACGAAGTACAAAAGGGTTAATCAGAAGAAGAATGGTTGACATCCAAGCTGGGTCGGTTCCAATCTGGCAGCTGAGTACAAAAGGGGCAAAGAAGTAGAATGGTCAAGGTATAAATCCAAGGTCAAATGCAAGCAGAAATCAAGAGTAGTCAAATAGGTTTCCAGGTCACAACAAGTTCAAACAGATCACACACTAGCACAGGAACAAGGTGAAACTGAGATAGATAGAAAGATAATCCAGCAATTTGGCAGTGTCTGGGCTGGGCTTATATAGGGAAGTTTGAGGTCACTTCCTGTGCGCTTCCTGGGCATTTTCCCGCCTTTTTTCCCCATCAAGTTAAGGTAACTTCGTGTGTGCCTCCTGGGTTTTTTCCTGCCTTTTTCCCATCAGGTCTTCTGTGCAGGTGCGGGTTGGCGCACTGAGGCATCTTTGGCACATGTTCAGTTGGCACGGATTTGCTCTTGCGGCAACGTGCTACTGGTGCATGCATAGTAAGCTCTAGACCAATGGTTCTCAACCTGGGGTCGGGACCCCCTTGGGGGTCAAATGTCGATTTGTCAGGGGTCACCGAATCCTGGGCTGTTCCTGAAGCCTGCACCACTCTCCTAGCCTATTTGCGATTGAGCCAGAAACACAGTGAGTAAAACTACCTGAGATTATAGTTGCCATTAAAAGTTTCCAATACAGTTCTCAGCACAGCAGATGACCTTGATCAAGAGCACCTAAGTTGGCTGATCAGAACTCCCCCCCAGCACTGCCACTGATCCCAACTCCGTGCCAGCACTGCCACTGATCCCACCCCTCACCAGCACTGTCACTGATCCACCCCCCACCAGCACTGTCACTGATCCACCCATCACCAGCACTGCCACTGATCCCACCCCCCACCAGCACTGCCACTGATAACACCCCCCACCCCTCACCAGCACTGCCACTGATCCCACCCCCCACCAGTACTGCCGCTCATCTCATTCCCTCCACCAAGGAGTAAAGAGAAAGAATACAAATAGAGAATACATGAAAAGGAGAGAAAAAGAGGGGGAGGAACAAATAAAAAAGGGAGAGAAAGAATGGGATGGGGAGAAAAAAAACAAGAAATTAGGATATAGAGAGATAAAAGGGAAAGAAAGGAGAACAAAGAGAAAGAGTGGCACATCATAAAATGTATCATAAGGGGTTTAATACTGTACAAGTGGAAGGGACTCAAGGAGCGCTAAATGTCTGTGGGTTAGGGGCGCAAATTACTTGGCCTGCCTTGGGTGCTGACAACCCACGATACGAAAATAATTTTACTGTTAGGGGTCCCCACAACTTTGGAAAATGTATCAAGGGGTAACAGGACTAGCACGGTTGACAACCACTACCCTAGGCTTACAGTCAACTTTCTTTGTATTGGGATTTTTTGTACTTCTTATAGACCTGCAATAAACGTTATTGTAAGAGCACATTCCGCAGAGCTGCTGACTGTTTTTGTTTTATATTGTCTATTTAACAGTTAGCAGGATTGTGGTTTTGGCACATGTGGCGCTCTATTTCCAGCAGAATGCAAATCTTGTTGTGATTTTCGGGAGACATTATAGCTGGTACTTATACAGTTCCCATATACTATTAATTCTCTTCACTCTAGTTCTTACAAAAACAGAACCATTATTATATAGTAGATGAGTATGTAAGGCAGCCTAGCAACTACTGCAACTGTTACATCAACTGACATAATACGGTTAAAAACAATTTAGGAAAATGTGCTGTTGTTTTTTTTTAAAAAAATAATCATCTAACTTTGCAATCAGAACATCTTGCTCAATAATGCCCAAAGATGGATTTAAAGTGTCACAAACATTCATAAGTAAATTATTCCTGGCAAATTTCTCTGCCTTTGATTGTTTTGTTTTTTCTCACAATAGCAGCGTAATTAGTTTAACAAGATCTCGTAGAAGAACAATAATTAGCAGATAAGATGTGAAAAGAGAAAAGTAGATTAGTACATTTAGTGAGCAATTAAACCATGAGATTTGTACTGAGATATAAAAAATAAAATAAATATGTAAGATATATAATACAACTGATGTATTACCCTCACTTACTGCTGTCCAGACAGTTCCTAGACTAGTAAAAAAAAAAAATAGAATTGTACGGCAGCAACACTATGCAAATCTTTCAAATCAATGGTTACTTCTTCATGCCGTTTGAAATAACCAACATGGCAATGACTTAACTTGAATGCTTATAAAACAGTTTGTACAATTTTTGAGCAGCTGGGTCCCCTTTAGGCCAGGTTCACATATGTGTGGCAGTCTGTTCATGCCTGCGGTCCGATGCATCTCTGTTTACCGATTCAGGTGCCTATCAGGTCCGAAATGTTGGCTGAATTTGCACCTGAATTGGACCCAAAGATACACAAGACCAGTGGTGGCCCGTCCATTAAAGGCGTACAGGCACCACTCATCCTATCCATGCGTCCGGCCACTTGATCTACATGCAGGGTGCCAGACGCATTGTTTTCCAAATGGGGGGGGGGTTTAAGCATGTGATTAGAGCCATAGGCTCTAAAAAGCTTAAAAAAGGGGTGGGTTTCAGGACCTGGGCTTGAACCTGGGACCTCTTCTGTGCCTGGCATTGACGTTTCCCACTGAACTATCTGGGATGCTGGACAGTTCCCTGTCTGATCTGCTGGATAAACCTATCTGATCCATTAGACTACTCTGCTTGGTGTCTTGATTGCTGATGAACCTTGAACCCCCTGCTCCTCCCATGAACTTCCTATAAAAGCCTTGTCTCAGCACTTCCTCTTTGCCAGGTTATTGTGCCTTCCTGTTGTCTTTCCTACTGCCTGATCCCAACCTGCAGCCACCCATGTTTGACCCTTGGCCTGTTCCTGAACTACTCTACTGCCTGATGCCAATCTGCAAACACCCATGTTTGACCCTCGGCCTGTTCTTTGACTACTCTGCAGCCCACCTATTACCTCAAGGAGCTTAATCTCTTGGTAGGTGATAGAGATACATACTCTCCACTCCCAGATGACCCCCGTTTAGCTTATAGGAAAACACTTATCAAGTTGGTAAATCAGGGATATACTTCAGGTGTGCTGAACAAAAAGGAAAAAGCTTTCCTCGTTCCAGCATCCTCAAGGGTTCCAGTAATTTACTACATGCCCAAAATCCACAAAGATCCAGTCCACCCTCCGGGTAGACCAATAATTAGTGGAATTTACTCAATTTCTTCTAGGGCAGGTAAATGCATCGATGGGTACCTTCAACCCTTGGTTAAGGCCTTACCTGCATTTTTACGAGACAGCAAACATGTGATCAATTTGATGAACAATACATCTTATGAGGAAGGCCTATGGATGGCCACTGCGGATGTTTTGTCCTTGTATACCATCATACCCCATTCATGAGGCATTTCCTCTGTCCAATACTTTTTAGAAAGAGTTGGGTTATGCCTGGGGTCTGGTGCATCTAGCGGTTTACTGGTTCGACTTTTTGGCTTAATTTGCACCTGAATCAGACCCAAAGAAGCACAAGACCAGTGGTAGCCCGTTAATTAAGGGCGCACAGGATGTAAATTTCTCATAATGTGACATAGAAGCTACAGCAAGTCAGATAAAGCCCCTCCTATTTGTTGGCTGGAGGACGTACAGAATCATCTAGACCAGCCTTTCTTAAACATTTTACCCCACAGGAACCACGTAAATCATTTTTAGATCTCAGAGAACCCTAACTAAACCCTACTAAATTTATTGATAGTCATTGATAAGAATTCTTGTTACACTGGGGACCATTAGGAGGAATGCAACCCTCACACTGGTGACCAGTAGAAAAAATGTAACCCTTACACCGTCGACCAATAGGAAAAGTGCAACCCTTATGCCGCGAACACATGGAGGGGCTGAAGAGCACAAGCAGGGGCAGAGAACATGGAAGGCGAACAACACAGAGAGGCGAAGAGCACAGGGAGGTGAAGAGCACAGGGGGGATGTAGAGCATGGGGGGCTGGAGAGCACAGGGGTACCTGAAAGCACAGGGAGGGGCTGGAGAGAACTGGGGGGGGTGGAGAGTAAAGAAGGGCTCGGGAGTAAAGGGGGGCTGATGAGCACAGGGGGGCCTGAGAGCACTGGGAGGGACTGAAGAGCATTAGGGGGGCCAGAGAGTACAGGGGTTGATGAGCACATGACGGCCTGAGAGCACTGGGAGGGGTTGGAGAGCACTGGGGGGGCTGAGAGCACTGGGGGACCTGAGAGCACTGGGAGGCCTGGAGAGGGGGCTAATGAGCACAGGGGGTACCTGAGAGCACTGGGGGGCTGCAGAGCACTCGGGGCGGAGAGTACAGGGGGTCTGAGGAGCACTGGGAGGGGTTGGAAAGCTCTAGGGGGGCGGAGTGTACAGGGGCTGGAGATCACTCGGGTGCTGGAGTGCAGTGGGGGAGCCTGAGAGCAGGGGGAGCACCTGTGAGCCTAAGAGCACTAGGGGCAGTAGAAAGAAGCTGGATAGAAGCAGCTGCATACACACAGTAGAAGAATCCATCTCTTTATTTTTTCTCCTACATCCTCTGAATGCCCACGGGAGGGAGAGAGTGAGAAGCATTCAGAGGCTGTAAGAGAAAAATAAAGAGATGGATTCTTCTACTGTGTGTATGCAGCTGCTTCTCCTATCCTATCCAGGCGCACGCATGGAGAGACACACACTCACTTTGCCTCCTGTCCGGAACACCGGTAGCCAAGTTTCCTGTAGATCCCCCTCCCTTTTCACGGTCACGGGTAACGAGACCTGTAGTCTCCGCACCCCCAGCCCGATGGCCGAACTGTAATGGCGGCCAGCCAGCCACGGAGAAGCCGGGTGAGCAGCGGGGGCTCAAGGAGCAGCTCAGATGCCTTGGCCCGACAAAAACATGTGGCCCGTGGCCCACCGGCAAATGCCCGGTGTGCCCTATGGCCAGTCCAGGCCTGTGTGCGTGTAAAAGCAGGTGTCCCAATACTTTTGACAATATAGTGTATGTAGCCAATTAAAGACTTTCTTTGCAAGAGCTCTCTGAGTTGCCGACTTTCACCGACTTGGTATCCATAAGAATGCTTACTCCTCCTGACTGACACCTACCCATCAAGGGATGGCATTTTCATAACTCCTCCCAAGAGCCGCCATACTGTAACAATAGTTCATTTGTTCTCAGGGGTTGCTACATTTTGCAATTTTAGTTAACAGCAATAACTGTATATTTTTAACAATAAACCTAAAATTTTACTGACTCTTTTGCAAGTGCTAAAACCACATGGCTTCCACAATTTTGTAGTCTTTATAAAAAGTGGTGTAAAACTTTTTTTTCCCGCGGTTAAACCCATAGGAAGATATTCTAGGAATAGCCCTGACATTTTCCTTCCTTTCATCACAGTTAGCGGTTCAGCACTCTAGCAGTCATACAGTGGAGCCTCCTTATTGCTGTGCTCATCAGCCCTGCTTTTTTGGAAATGACAGAATGCAGCCAAATGACTTGAGAGGGAGCCGGGGGAGCGAGCGTTAAAGCTTCTCTTTATGCTGCGCCAAAAATTGCATGAGAAAAATAAAAATCATGGTTCACAGAAAAGCAATGAAAAGCCCCTTCTAGGCTGCCTGCTGACAATGAATATTCCACTGCTAGTACGCAACTCGGCAAGTCTGACCTCCACCGCCCCGACGTGCCTATTTCTGGATACATTGACGATCAATTTAACTTTTATAGAGAAGATACAAAGGCTGATCACAGGAGGGGAGTTTTAAATGAACTTCTTAGACACATCCCCATAAATATGGTGACAGGGAGAAAAAAATATACAGTTGCAAGAAAAAGTATGTGAACTGAAATGATATGGATTTCTACACAAATTGGTCATAAAATGTGATCTGATCTTCATCTAAGTCACAACAATAGACAATCACAGTCTGCTTTAACTAATAACACACAAAGAATTAAATGTTACCATGTTTTTATTGACCACACCATGTAAACATTCACAGTGCAGGTGGAATAAAGTATGTGAACCCCAAGACTAATGACATCTCCAAGAGCTAATTGGAGTGAAGTGTCAGCCAACTGGAGTCCAATCAATGAGATGAGATTGGAGGTGTTGGTTACAGCTGTTCTGCCCTATAAAAAACACATACAAGTTCTGGGTTTGCTTTTCACAAGAAGCATTTCCTGATGTGAATGATGCCTTGCACAAAAGAGCTCTCAGAAGACCTACGATTAAGAATTTTTGACTTGCATAAAGCTGGAAAGGGCTATAAAAGTATCTCCAAAAGCCTTGCTGCTCATCAGTCCACGGTAAGACAAATTGTCTATAAATTGGCAAAGTTCAGCACTGCTGCTACTCTCCCTAGGAGTGGCCGTCCTGTAAAGATTACTTCAAGAGCACAGCGCAGACTGCTTAATGAGGTGAAGAAGAATCCTAGAGTGTCAGCTAAAGACTTACAAAAGTGTCTGGCATATGCTAACATTCCTGTTAGCAAATCTACGATACGTAAAACCCTAAACAAGAATGGATTTCATGGGAGGATACCACAGAGGAAGCCACTGCTGTCCAAAAAAAAAAAAAAACATTGCTGCACATTTACAGTTTACACAAGAGCACCTGGATGTTCCACAGCAGTACTGGCAAAATATTCCGTGGACTGATGAAACCAAAGTTGAGTTGTTTGGAAGAAACACACAACACTGTGTGGAGAAAAAAAGGCACAGCACACCAACATCAAAACCTCATCCCAACTGTGGAGTATGGTGGTGGGGGCATCATGGTTTGGGGCTGCTTTCTGCGTCAGGGCCTGGACGGATTGCTATCATCGAAGGAAAAATTAATTCCCAAGTTTATCAAGACATTTTGCAGGAGAACTTAAGGCCATCTGTCCACCAGCTGAAACTCAACAGAAGATGGATGTTGCAACAGGACAACGACCCAAAGCATAGAAGTAAATCAACAACAGAATGGCTTAAACAGAAGAAAATACGCCTTGTTGAGTGGCCCAGTCAACTCAATTGAGATGCTGTGGCATGACCTCAAGAAAGCGATTCACACCAGACATCCCAAGAATATTGCTGAACTGAAACAGTTCTGTAAAGAGGAATGGTCAAGAATTATTCCTAATTGTTGTGCACGTCTGATCTGCAACTACAGGAAACGTTTGGTTGAAGTTATTGCTGCCAAAGGAGGTTCAACCAGTTATTAAATCCAAGGGTTCACATACTTTTTCCACCTGCACTGTGAATGTTTACATGGTATGCTTAATAAAAAACATGGTAACATTTAATTTGTTGTGTGTTTTTAGTTTAAGCAGACTGTGATTGTCTATTGTTGTGACTTAGATGAAGATCAGATCACATTTTATGACCAATTTGTGCAGAAATTCATATCATTCCAAAAGGGTTCACATACTTTTTCTTGCAACTGTATAATTTGGGTTTGTTTAGAGGAGAACAGACAAAAGGGTACAGAATAGACAAGACAGAAAACAGAGGGAAGGGGGGAACATCTGCTGCAGAACTGAATTAAAAGAAAATAACAATCACGACTAGGCTTTAACAACCATCTATACCGAAGGTCTTAATATCAGCTTTTCAAGTCATCCTAATCCCCCGAGGAGGTTGCCCCCGTAGAAGGTCCCGGGGCAGGGAGCATATCTGGACCGGCACAGTGGATCCACGTGGCCCAGATAGAATACATTTTTTCATATTTATCTTTGAACTGCACCATCCACTGCTCGGCGGCCATAATTTTATTCACCAAGGCCACCCATTCAGAACGGGTTGGTACCTGTGGCGTCTTCCAATAAATCGGAATCAGCCTGCGGGCCGCGTTGAGCAAATGAGGCAGTGCGGACTTACGGTACTGACTAACCGGAACAGTGGGGAAGTGAAGCAAGGACTCTAACGGGGAGTCAGGTGGCTCCACATCTAGAATGCGATTGATCTGCGCATGGACGTCCCGCCAGAAGGGACGTATCTTAGGGCATTCCCACCAAATATGAAGAAAGGTGCCCCTTTGGCCACAGTCCCTCCAGCATGCATCAGAAAGAGCAGGGACCCTGTACCATCTGGTCAGGACTTTGTAACTATTTTCCTGCATCCTCGTATCCACCGTGCTCGAGTGCGGGAGGCTATACATGTGATCCAGCTGAGGCTTAGAGAAGACGCACCAGAGGTCCCTCTCCCACTCCCGTATAAACCCCCAGCTTCCCCTCAAAATGTAGGGGCTGTATCAGGGAGTACAACAGGGAAATAGCATGAGGGACAGCGGCAGGGGACATACAGAGCCGCTCAAAGGGAGATGCTAAGGTGGGTCACGCTTAAGCGTCATTTAAGCGTCGTTTTATGTCTTCAAAAAAACAACCAAAAAAAAATTCGAACATGCTTGAATTTTTTGTGTCGTTTTTCAAAATGTCATTTTTTGTGTCATAGAAAGTGATGGTGTGTGGGCAAAACGACGTAGAAAACCCGCGCATGCTCAGAAGCAAGTTATGAGACGGAGCTTCAATGGAACAGAGTGCCGTCGAACGTGGTGTACGTCACCACGCTTTGCTAGAGCATTTTGGAAAAACGATGGTGCGGATGCAACATCGTTTTGGAAAATGAAGTTTGAAAAACGTTGTTTTGTTTCGTCACACATAAAACGTCGTTTTTTTTTCATCACAAAAAGTGAACATGTGTACGCGGGATACCAGGTTTTCTTCTAAGATTGCCCTGTATTTGGCTCCATCCATCTTCCCATCAACTCTGACCAGCTTCCCTGTCCCTCCTGAAGAAAAGCATTTCCACCACATGATGCTCCCACCACCGTGTTTCACAGTGGGGATGGTGTGTTCAGAGTGATGTGCAGTGTTAGTTTTTCCCCACACATAGCGTTTTGCTTTTAGGCCAAAAAGTTACATTTTGGTCTCATCTGACCAGAGCACCTTCTTCCACATGTTTGTTTTGTCCATGTGTGAAAAATTGCCCTGGACAGTAGGTGATTAAAGGTAATCAAGCAAGGTATAGGTAAGTACTATAAGATAACGAAGGCACTATGGCATCTTATTTGTTTCCTTTCTAAAAGTCGATCATACTGTACATTCCAGTACTTCAGAGCTTTTGTGACTGGAGGCTACCATGCTGTTATTCCCATCTGTAACAATAACTAAACATCCGAGGGTGTAACCAATGCTTACATACAATGTTATACAATGAACACGCAGCCAAGTGTGACCGAAGGATCCACAATGTAGAAATCGACAATGCCTTGAAAAAGTATTCATACCCCCTAAAGTATTCCACATTTTGTCATGTTAGGAAAAATGTAAATGTGTTTTATTGAGATTTTATGTGATAGACCAACACAAAGTGGTACATAATTGTGAAGTGGAGGGAAAATGATTTTCATCATTTTTAACCAATAAATATGTGAAAAGTGTGGGGGGGCATTTGTATTCAGCCCCCTTTACTCTGATACCCCTAATTAAAATCTAGTGGAACCAATTGCCTTCAAAAGTCACCTAATTAGTAAATAATGTCCACCTGTGTGCAATTTAATCTCAGTATAAACACAGCTGTTCTGTGAAGATCTCAGAGGTTTGTTAGATAACCTTAGTGAGCAAACAGCATCATGAAGGTCAAGAGACACACCAGGGGCGTGTCCTAGCTATGGAGGAGTGAAGACGTGTGTCTCCTCAGCTCCGCTCCACCGCAGCACCGCATCGCAGCTAAGGGGGAGAATCTTACCCCATCCAGCGCCCACGATGTCCCAGAGGAACCGCTCCACCTCCCAGCCGCCACGGACCGACCGAACCAGACAGGGACAGCTGGATTTCTTTGTAGGGAGCAGCACCCGCGGCCGCGAGGCCCCAAAGATGGCGCCGACCACGAAGGCCCAAAAAACTCCAAAGGCTGCTCAGGCCACCCGGTCACAGACGCTGGAGGAATCCCCTGCCTCATCCCCAAGATCGGTGAGTGACTCTCTGCCCCCGGCCTCCCCCGGCTCCCCAGTGCTGAGGGAAGGAGATCAGGCAACGCCAGACCCCCTAGAAGACATGGACATCAGGCGCCATATTTGGTCCCTCCCCACCAAAGCTGACCTAGAGCGCTTTGCAGACAGGGTAGAGAAGGCCCTGAAAGAGGACATAGCCCAGCTTAAAACGGACACTGCGCACCTGGGGGGGAGGATGGAGTCCCTAGAACACAGGTTTGAGGAGGCCCTCCCTGTTATTTCACAGCTCCAGGACAAGTGTGCTACACAGGACCTGCAGATTGAGGCCTTGCTTTGCCAGTTAGATGACATGGAGAACCGCAGCCGCAGGGCCAATATTAGGGTCCGCGGCCTACCTGAAGCTACAGGGGCAAGAGATATTATCCCTACACTAGAAGGAGTGTTTAAGGAAATACTGGGGCTACCGGCGACGGCCACTATTGAGATAGACCGAGCACACAGGGCCCTAAAACCCCCCTCCCAGGACGTGAACAACCCCAGAGATGTCATTTGTAAGTTACACAAGTACACTCTTAAAGACCGCATCATGCACAAGATGCGTGGGAAACCCTTTTTTGAGTTTGATGGTGCGCGTCTGGCCTTTTACCAGGACATTTCTAGACGCACTCTCATGCAGCGTAGAGCACTTCGCCCCCTGCTGACGGCTGTTCAAGATGCAGGCTTGACATACCGCTGGGGGTTCCCCTTCTACCTCCAAGTTACTAAAAACGGCAGGACTGTAACGCTTCGCACTAAGGATGACCTCCCGAACTTCCTGTCCTCCCTGGACCTGGACCCAGTAGACTTCCCTGATTGGAGGGGTTCGCCTGACCTTCCCACACCACGGCTACCGCAGTCCCAACCGTGGCAATCATCCACTCGCAAAAATCGCAGACGAGATCGTGGACGCCGCACTGCTGAGCCCATGGAAGACCAGGCCCTATAGGAGGCTGACAACCCTGTAACTCTACGCTGATACCACTCACTATGTTGCTTCCCTGTTTGTGGAGCCCCGACTCTCCCGTGCTACTCCATTGAAGCTGCACTAGCCCTGACTCTCTCTCATGCAACCAGCCGCCTGATTTGACTGTTCTTCTTCTTCATCAATGAACACTGTGAGAGTCCGTCCCTACCCGCAGAACCGGCAGTGGCTGCTGGAGTTGACTTTCAATGCCTTAATGCCCACTAACTGGTCCCCCCCGGACTAGGGACACCTATGCTCTCCCTCTTCCATCGCACCACGTTAGGAGCGGTGGACGGGGCTGGGAGCCTTCCTACCTCTTCCCCATGCTGGCCCACGAACCCCCAGTAGGCCACCCTTTAGGGGTTGACGATCCCGGCCGGGATCGCGGGCTGAGGCTCAGGACCCCCCCCCATATAGGGGACGGGGCCTTGGGCGCGGCCCTTAGATGTTGTGTAAAGTATGTTGGCTTCGGCCTAGTTGTTTTACTTGAACTGTATTGCCTAATTGTCTCATGTGTCTTTTTCTCTCCCCCTCTCCGTTTCCTTCTTCTTTTTCTGCCCTCGCCCTTCTTCTCAATCTCCGTCCAGGTGAGCCTTATTGTCTGGTCACCCACGCCGAGCACGCCACTGATCCGCAGATCCCGTTCATCTCCAGTCTCCCTATGGCCACGCTTCAGGTAAGCACATACAATGTCAGGGGGCTTTGCTCCCCCCCACAAGCGCAGTAAATTGTGGTGGGAGCTAAAGCGGCTAAAAACACAGGTGCTTTTCCTCCAAGAAACCCATTTCACGCCCCAGTCCCTCCCTAAACTGCCCACCCACCTCTTTAACCAGTGGTTTCTCAGCAACTCCCCGACACCTAAATCTAGGGGGACGGCAATCGCCATACACAAATCCTGCCCTTTCCAACCCTCCAGCCATGAGATAGACCCCCGAGGTAGATATGTGTTCCTTAAAGGTAGTATTGCTGGCCAGACGTATACATTCGCAACGATCTACGCCCCGAACACAGACCAGCTCACTTTCATTGACTCCACCCTAGACCGACTGACGGACTTTAGAGAAGGCCTCCTGATTCTGGGAGGTGACTTTAATGTCAGCCCTGACCCTTTACTCGACACTTCCCATGCTAGATCCCCGCACTCATATGCTTTCCTCAAACACTTCCGCAAAACGTTTCAGTCCCACCTCCTCGTAGACTGCTGGAGGACGCTACACCCCACAGATCGTGATTTTAGCTACTACTCCAAGGTACACAATGTCTACACCCGTATAGACCACCTGTATGTGGACCTCGCAACCCTAGACCTCCTCCGGACTGCAACCATTGGCAACATTTCCATTTCGGATCACGCCCCGGTCACGATTGCTCTCGACCTACCGTCGGGCACGCATAGGGCCTGGACGTGGAGGTTGAACGACAATCTATTAGATGACCCAGCGGTGGTGAAGGAGGTGTCGGACACGTTGTCTCATTATTTTGCCGAAAACTCAGTTGGGGGCATGGAGGACGGCCTGATTTGGGAGGCCCATAAGGCGGTGGTTCGAGGGGAACTGATATCCCAAGGTGCTAGGCTTAAGCGTGAACGCAGGGCAGACTTTCTTAGGGTGCACACCGCCCTGGGGAAGGCTGAGCTGCGACACAAGGCGACCGGGACCCCTGAGGCACTAAAGGAACTAACAGAGTTGCGAGAGCTGTTCTTACGCTTGTTAGACCGCCAGGCCCGTAGGCAATTCCGTTATATGTCCCACAAGTTCTATGAACATGGAAACAAATGCGGGAAGATGCTTGCACGCGCCCTCCGCAAACAGCACGCCCTTTCACACATTCATAAACTGCGTTCCCCCTCGGGAGACCTGATGGTCCACTCCTCTAAGATAGCTGCGGGGTTTAGAGACTACTATGCCGACCTCTATAATCTGAATCCTGACCTCCCTCCTACTGCTCAAGAGGATAGACAGAGGGCGATCCGTGACTACCTAGAGGCAGCTGGCCTACCCCCCCTCACAACTGACCAATCCCTGGAGATGGAGTCACCGATCACTGCCACTGAGCTCAGGGACACTGTAGAGGCCTTGCCTAACGGGAAGAGCCCTGGCCCCGACGGGTTTACTAAGGCATATTACAAGACTTTCCTCTCCCTTTTGGCGACCCCCATGTGCAAATATTTTAACTCTCTTGCGACCGGCGGGAAACTCCACCCAGAAGCCTTGTTAGCTCACATCACTGTGATCCCTAAAGAGGGAAAGGATCCCACGGTTCCCCAGAGCTATCGCCCCATTTCCCTTCTCAACTTGGACGTGAAGCTATTGGCAAAAATCTTAGCAAATAGACTCAAACACTTACTGCCCTCGATTGTGCACCCAGACCAGACGGGATTCATAGTGGGTAGGGAAGCCAGGGATAATTCCCTTAGAGCCGTCCAACTCATTCACTGGGCCCGCACTAGCCCGAACCCCCCATCTTACATTATCCTCTCAACAGACGCTGAAAAGGCCTTCGATCGCGTAGACTGGCCATATATGACGGAGGTACTGCGATCGATCGGCTTAGGCCCGAGGAATGCTGGCGTCAATCCTGGCCTTATATTCTTCTCCCTGCGCTCAGGTCAAAGTAAACGGAACCCTCTCCCCAAGGTTCCCCATCCGGAATGGCACGCGACAGGGCTGCCCCCTGTCGCCCCTCCTGTTCGCCCTAGTTCTAGAGCCCCTGCTCCGAACTGTGCGAGACAACCCGGATATCACAGGCTTGAGGGTTGGAGATACAGAACACAAACTCTCGGCGTATGCCGATGATGTCCTCTTCCACCTCTCACAACCATTGATATCGCTGCCCAACCTGATGAAAGAGCTTAGACTCTTCGGATCCCTGTCCAACTTTAAAATTAATTTAACGAAATCGGAGATTCTTCCCATTTGCCTCCCCGCCCGTGTGGCCGCTGGTCTCCAGGCCTCCTTCCCCTTTACCTGGTCCAAGTCGTCCCTACGTTATCTAGGAATACAACTCACTGACAGGTTCGACGCCCTTTACACTGCGAATTACACCCCGTTACTAACCACAGTTAAAAACGACCTTTTGCACTGGACTCGTTCAGCTTTCACATGGCTCGGTCGGGTGAACATTATAAAAATGACTGTCCTCCCACGCATACTATTCTACCTACAAATGCTCCCGATACCCCTGCCCAAGTTATTTTTTGACCGTCTCTCCAGCATGATGTCCGCTTTCATCTGGAATGGGCGTAAACCTAGAATCGCCCTGAGGGTGCTACGCCGCCCGAAGAGTAGAGGGGGCTTAGGGGTCCCAGACATCAAACAATACTACCGCGCAATAGCTTTACAGAGGATTCTCAACTGGCGTTTCCATACACACTCAAAACTCTGGGTGCCCTTGGAGAAGAGCCTAGCGGGTAGGAACCTGTCCTATGCACCTTGGCTGTCGCGGGAACACAGGGGGCTGTCTGATACGACTTCCCCTCTGACATCCCATGTGCTGTCGGTATGGGACAAAGCCAATGCTGAACTCAACTTGGCCCCCCCTGTGTCTCCGCTGGCCCCCCTAGGTGGTTTCCTCTGGTTCCCCCCGGGGGAGAAAATGACGTTTTTCGAGTCCTGGGTTGATGATGCTAACGCTAGTTGTGGAAAACTCATGAAAAATGGTAGACTCTTAAATTATGAAGCTCTTCCAGTAGGTCGACAGGGCTCACGCATGAACTTCTGGAAATATAGGCAAATACACACCACTTCTTTGGGAAGCATGGCCGTATGATTAGAGAGGACCCTCGTCCCTTACCCCGTTCGAAAGCTTGTTCACCGACGATACCCCTACCCCCCACCTAGTGTCGGAACTTTACCGACTCCTTGGCTTAGCGTCGCCCCAACCTAAACCCGCTTATGTCAGGCGGTGGGAAACTGACTTGGGGACGAGGTTTACTGACACACAACTGGCTCACCTGTACCACCTAACTCACTCGTCCTCTATCGATTCCAGGACGCAGGAAACTAATTTCAAAATCTTATCCCGTTGGTATAGGGTTCCTGCAGACCTGGCCCAAATCTATCCCTCTGTGTCCGCGCTGTGCTGGCGCGGCTGCGGACACAGGGGAACACTTGTACACATTTGGTGGGACTGTCCCCTAATTAAACCCTTCTGGGAGGACATAGGACGCCAAATTAAGATAGTGACTGGGCTTGAGGTCCCTCTCTCCCCACTGCATTTCCTGCTGCATGTACCCCGGATCCCCCTCCGACACTATAAGAAAAATGTGCTGCCTCACCTGCTTAACGCAGCCAGGCGCTTACTCCCGCTCCACTGGAAAACAGCCAGAATTCCTACTCGGGAGGAGTGGATCAGCGGGGTGAATGCGGTTAGGGAAGCGGAGGACTGGAGGGCGACCTGCCACGACACTAGAGACCAGTTCCATAGCACTTGGATGCCCTGGGACGGACTATGCCTCAGACTCTTCCTTTGTCCCGTCCAGTTTAGACATAGCCTTACTGGAGCTGTCAGACCCATCCCTTAGGACCCGCAGGCTAAGGGACACCTAGAAGATAACATTATTTCCCTGTTGCTGGCTATACGTATGGATCTAAACCCATGATTGACCTGGACTCGGCCTGCAATGATAGGCGTGGTGAACCGCTCAACTCCCTATTGGATCACAGGTACACCTGGACTCTCTCTGTCTACCTATCACCTCTTCCTTCTCTTTCTACCCTTCATCTTTGATCTTCTCTCCCTCTCTTCCCCCCCTAATCCCATGTCTTATGTTACATTGTTACTACAGAAGCAGACCGGTGGCTCTAACGAGTGATTGGGGGTCGACATGGCAATGCAGAACCTCAGGGCGCACGAACCTGTCCCCAGCCCAGGCGGGGACACCGGTGGTTTTGTGTGAAGGCCCTGACTGCTGCAACTGGGGCCCTGGGTTCACGGACGGGAGCGGGAGTCGGTTTGCTGGGAGGCCACGGTGCCCCCCCTCCTGCCTCGCCCGTGGACGGTGGACCCCCCCATGACTCAAGGCCTCTGGGGACGGTCTCTTGACCCGTCTCCAGACGGCGAGGCTGTCGGCAGACGGCCCTAAATGCTATATGTGTTGCCTGTGGCCTCACGACTGATACCCTTAGCATCGCCCACTAAGACCTGCTATTCCCGAGCTGAGGGCCCCTGGTTGGGGGCTGGATGCTCGCTGATAATGCATTGTTTGTTTGTGTTTTTATACGTTCAACGGTCCCCTTTGGGGTCCGGATGCTTATGTGACCCTGCGTGGTCTAAGTTGACCTTGCCTACATCACTGCTGTTGAACATGTCTTATATGTGTTGTGTGTTGAAATAGCAATAAACTTGATTATACAAAAAAAAGAGACACACCAGACAGGTCAGGGATAAAGTTGTGGAGAAGTATAAAGCAGGTTTAGGTTACAAAAAAAAATATCCCAAGCTTTGTACATCTCACGGAGCTCTGTTCAACCCATCATCGGAAAATGGAAAGAGTATGGCACAACTGCAAACCTACCAAGACATGTCCGTCTTGATGGGCAATCGATGGGCACAGTGGCAGCAATTGATGGTAACAGTAGCTGTGTTTGATGGCACTGTGGCGGCAATTTATGGGTACAGTGCCTGCATTTGATGGGCACAGTGGCTGCGTTTCATGGGCACAGTGGCTGCGTTTGATGGGCACAGTGGCTGCGTTTGATGGGCACAGTGGCTGCGTTTGATAGGCACAGTGGCTGTGTTTGATGGACACAATTGATGTTTTTTTTTTTTTCCAGTTTGTTTGCTCCCCCCCCAAAAATTTGAGCACCAGCCGCCATTGGGCCTCACTGTTGGTGCCATTGGGAGGAATTGTGTCCCATCATTGGTCTCAGTGGGGGAATTGGGCCCCATTGTTGGTGCTTTGGGAAGGAATTGGGCCCCATTGTTGGTATCAGTAGATGAAATAGTGCCCTAAGGGATGGATAAAAGCAAGCAAAGGGCTGCATCTCACTCCCAGGCCACAGTTTTGAGACCCCTGCTATAAATTAATCTATCGTCTTGCTGGGCCTTATAGACCTCTCTAAGAACCAACTCATCCCTAAGCAGAATACTGAATCAATTGTCTATTTATGGCATATACTGTATGCAAATCTTGACTTTTTCTGTAAAAGTCAAGCTGTGACTAACCCCTCCCTCCAAGCCTAACGGTCAATGAGGCTTCCCATTACAAGGGCTAATAGACAGACTGGGGAGAGTAGAGGTGGCAAAGCCCAGCTTGACTTTCACAGGAAAAGCGGAGATTGGCATATAACTTCAGCTGCCTATATCTCCGAATCCGCTAATTGCTTTGACATGTCGTTTTCGCTTTTCCCAGCATAGGTAGATTTACTAAATTAGCACTTTATATATATATATATGTGTGTGTGTGTATGCTCATTTAAATGCTCACCTTAGACACCCAATCACGTTCAGCGGAAATGTAAAAATGTCTTCGTCAGTAAATCAGCCCCGGGGTATATTCAAATTTTTACAGGATAACGTTTGTAGGCAATCAGAGGAGCAGAAAACCCCCCTCACTATAACCGAGAACTGAAACAACCCCGAACGCGGCATCGCCATTTCCATTAACATTTTTTACGCTGGAATAAAATGTAAATCTTTGCTCGCCATAAGCCACTATTTGGTTTCTAATGAATACACTTATTTAAGGAAACATTGGCCCAGATTCACAGAGCGATTACGCCTGTCTAACTGGTGTTAGACAGGAGTAATTTCAAATGTATTGAACTAGTTTATTCACTAGTTTGAATCCTCAAACCATGATACGACGGCTTCGGGCTTCGATCCGAGAGGCTTACGTCTTTGTAAGCCTTCGGATCTACGCTGCGATATTTTTGCGGCCGCTGGGAGGAGTCCGCGTCGTTTTCAGCGTCAGGATATACAAAAGAAAGGCCCGGAGCAATGGAGGAACGAAATAGGTGTAGGGCAGGCATGACGAGGTGATAAGGGGAACCGGGAGGTTAGGGGTTAACTTACCTGATTGGTGGAGGATAGGGTGTGGCAGGGAGGGCCCAGGAGATATTAGGTCCAGAAGGGGGTGGTCCATCACATTTTGCTTGGAGAGTGGAGAAAGTATCGGAGTGCATCTTGCTGTAATAAGAAGATAACAGGCGTTATTATGGGTGATGTGAGCGGGTTGTTGGCTCAGCTCAGGGCTGCGGTGGAGGAGCATGGCTCATCGTGGGTACAGAGCCAGGTTGCTGCCGCTTTACAGGGGGCCGGGCAGGCCCCGTCCGCTGCGGGGCCTGCTTCCACACGCGCTCGGAGGTCCAGGCCTCCGGAGCGCTTCAGCCCGGATAGGACCCCCAAGGCTCAGCGCCGCTTAGGGAGCCCACTCGTGGACCCTCCAGCCCCCCCTGCGAAGCGCACACCTGCTGGGGCGGGGGGTGCTGCTGGGAGGAATCCCCGTCTCAGGCAGAGCCCGGGAGGTGGCGACACTCACCGTTCCAGGACCACGGTCGCCTCCTCCATCGTCCAGGTGCCGGAGCGTGCGGCAGCCCGGCGTGGGAGAGCTAAGTCCGCGGGCGCCGGCCTGACTCCTGGTGCGGCCGGCGGCCCCTCCGCGGGTGGTGATGTGCGGCGGGGGAGGTCGGGCACGTCTGCCCGTACAGCCAGTCGGGCTGAGAGCGCCTCCGGGTGAGAGGAGGACGGAGGCAGGAGGCGGAGTTCCAACGCGGCTCGGGGTCTGCCTGGGAGCCAGGGCCTGATCCTGCAGAGTGGAGTATCGGACGGGGCTGAAGATGGTGGCAGGAGAAGCGGAAAACCGATCGGAGGGAGAAGTCAGCAGCGAGGAGGATGGGGAGCTGAGAGAGGCGGATCGAGCAGTGCCCGGGGGACCCGGATCGGCGGCTGGGGGGGGCGCCCCGCCCCGTGCAGCTTGGTGAGTACTTGTGTTCTTCTCTTTCTGGTATGGATGCTGTGCTGGTTGAGTCTGGTGGGCGCATGCAGGGGTCAGTGGCTGGTCATGAGACTGGGGTTAGGGTAGTGTTAGCCTGTTTCAAAGATTTGCTGGGTAGGATTGAGGGCTCAATGGGACCTGGGGCTCCTGTGACGGCGTGGGACCCACCGGGGGGGCTTGGGGGGGTGGCGCATTGTGCGGTCCCCCCGCAGTCTGTGCATGTAGGTTCAGCGGCTGGCACGCAGACGGTAGGCTCTGTGCTGGGCCCGGTGGTGGACCTGGCAGATCCAGTGGATGTGGCAGATTCCGAAAAAGGGGAAGTTTATGTTTGCTTTGAGGGGCCGATCGGTGCACACCTCTCAGGAGGTGCGGGAGAGGATTTGGACGGGGGAGTATGTGGAGCTGTTTTCCCTTCTCCCTTTGGAAAGGTTTAATTTGGATAGGGTTAGGCCGGATGAAAGTAGGAAGGATGAGGAGGAGCGGCGGCGGTATCGTCTTATCCCGCGGACGTTTGCTAATTGGCTGCAGGCGTTTGCCATCTTCGCCAGCGTCATTGGTGAAAGGGCATCGGAGAATTGTTTCGGCGCTTTTTTGCCATCTGGACGCTATTGGGGAGGCCCATAGGGTGTATGGCGGCCAAGCGTGGCTGCGTTACGACGAGCAGTTCCATCAGAGAAAAGCCGTTCGGCCCTCTATTCGTTGGGATAACAAGGACATTGGCCTCTGGATGAGGTTGATGACTTCGGCCAGGCTGGGGTATTCGTTTTTTCCAGGAGGGGCTGGCGGAGCCTCCACCTCGGGTGCGCCGGCCGACAGGAAAAGGGGTTTTGCTGGCGTTTCAACGACAGTTCCTGCCGTTTCGGCAGCACCTGTCGGTTTAAGCATGAGTGCTCGCTGTCCCGTTGCTTCAAGCAAGGGAAGGGACGCCCCGGGGATGTGTCTGGAAAGCGGGACGACACCGGTGATGGTGGCAAGGATGGTTCCGTTGCAGATGGGTTGTTCAATTTCATGTGCCTTGTTCGAGACTTTTACCTCATTTGTTGAATGGGTGGTGCGGGATGTGTCTGGCGTGAATTCAATCGTCCATTATCTGGATGATTTTCTTTGTGTCGGCCCGTCGGATTCTAGACTTTGTGCGTTTCTGTTAGGGACTTTGCGGCATATTGCGGAGCGTTTTGGTATCCCATTGGCCCCGGATAAGACGGTGGGCCCCACGACGGAGCTGGTTTTTCTTGGCATTACGATTGATTCATTGGCCATGGTCTGCCGGTTGAGAAAGTGGTGGATCTGCGGAAGGAGGTCAGGGGGTCATGCGGCCGTCGGAAGATGCAGTTGCGGGAATTGCAATCCTTGTTGGGGAAACTCAACTTCGCATGTCGGATCATACCGAAGGGTCGAATCTTCTGCCGCCAGCTGGCGGCAGCTACCGCTGGTGTGGCTTCGCCGCGACACTATATTCGACTGACCGGGGAGATCAGGGCTGATCTCCAAGTGTGGGATGTCTTTTTGGAATCCTATAACGGGTGCTCCCTTTGGATGGCGAGTACGGTGAGCAATGCGGATATGGTGTTGTACACCGATGCGGCAGGTTCGGCTGGCTATGGGGCGTTTTTCAGCGGTCAGTGGAGTGCGGAGGAGTGGCTGGGGGAGTGGCGTGAGGCAGGTTTCCTCAAGAATCTTGTACTGTTGGAGATTTTTCCTGGCGGTTGAGCTGTGGGGTGAGTCGTTTCGCAATAAGAAGATTTGCTTTCGTTGTGACAATCTGGGGGTTGTATCTGCTATTAATTCCGTTTCTGCTTCTTCTCCGCCAGTGGTGCGTCTCTTGCGCCACTTGGTGTTGATTTGTCTTCGCATCAATGCTTATGTTTATGCTGTGCATATTCCGGGTGTTTACAAGAAAGTGGCTGATGCGTTATCTCGATTTCAGTGGGACGAATTTCGTGTGTTGGCACCGGAGGCGGAGCAACATGGGATGCCTTGTCCCCCGCGGCTTTGGAGGATCGCTGGTTTGATTCGGGATTCCTTGAGTGCCGCGACCTGGAAAGCTTACTCGGGGGCGTGGCGGGAGTGGCTGGCCCTGCTGGAGGAGGTAGGCGGGGAATTCGGGGATTTTGCCTTACTGGTTCTGTACTTCATTGGTCGCAACTTTGGTGGGGGCGTGTCGGCCTCTGCGGTGGACAGAAAATTGGCCGGCTTGGCCTTTTGCTTTAAACTTCTTGGTGTTAAGGATTACACTAAGGAGTTTGTTGTGCGTCAGGCCATGAAGGGCTATCGTAAAGGTTGGCGGACGTGTGACTCACAGCGTCCGGTGTCCTTTTTGGTGTTGGGTTCTGTTTTGGGACAGTTGGGTTCAGTGTGTTCGTCGGCTTATGAGCAGTCGTTTCGAGCAGCGTTTTTATTGCCATTTTTTGGAGCGCTACGGGTTAGTAAGTTAGTCAGTCCCTCCAGGCGGTCTAGTGGGGGTTTGAGTGTGGATGACGTTTCCAGTTCCCCCTCTGGGGTCAGGGTGTGTGTTCGGAGGTCTAAGACAGATCAGCGTGGAAAAGGCACGTTGGTTCATCTATTACGGGGTAATTCTCCCCTTTTTTGTCCAGTGCTAGCTTTCGAGCGTTTTCTTTTGGTGCGGCCGAAGGTGGGTGGGGCCCTGTTCATGCATGCCGACAGTTCTTGTTTGTCTAAATTTCAGTTTGTGGCGGTTTTCCGGGCATGCTTGGCGGCTGCCGGGCTTGACCCTAAGGAGTATGCTTCTCACTCCTTTAGGATAGGGGTGGCCACGGAGGCGTCCAGGTGGGGTTTAGGTGAGAAGGTGGTCATGCGTATTGGGAGGTGGGAGTCTGATCGTTTCCGGTCATATGTTCAACCTCATTTGCTGTGAGCTGGTTGTATGTGTGACCCCTGTTTCTTCTTGTGTATGGTTGTATGTGTTGTGTTGTCTGGTCCCCGTGGAAGCATACTGTGTTTTCGTTCTTTTTCAGGTACACCGCACTGCCTTGTATGGATCCTGGGACACTCCTTTGTGTTTTGGGGGGCTAGGAGGGCGGAGGTCAGGGCGAATGGTCGCCAACTGGGGCTGCCCCGCGCTTTGGGTAGTGTTCGTTGGCTGGGGGTGCCAGGCATGTTGTGGGGCAGGGTGGTTCCTGAGGTCTCCCATTTTGCTAGATTGGATAGGGCACCGGACATTTTGATTCTCCATGTTGGGGGCAATGACTTAGGTTTGAGGCCCGGCAGGGAACTCATCAGGGATGTGAAGTTTGACTACCTCCGTCTTCAGTCTGCCTTTCCTGATATGCTCATCCTCTGGTCCGATATTGTGGCCTGTACTTCTTGGCGGATGGCCAGATCGGTTGACAGGCTGAACAAGTCTTCGGGTTAAGGTTAATAAGGAGGTGGGGAGGTTTGTAGTTCGGAATGGGAGTTTAGTTATTCGTCATGTGGAATTGGAGACTGACACCTGGCAATTTCTTAGGGGGGATGGAGTTCACTTGAACGCTGTGGGTACGGACTTGTGGTTATTGGCGCTGGAGGAGGGTTTACAGCGTGCTTTTCAGGTGTGGCTGGGCGCACAAGTGTGAGGTGTCACACTTGTGGCTCTGTGGCGGTTGGGTCCTTGACGGAGGTATCTTTATGCTTATTGGAAAAACGGTGGGGATCCATCTAAGGTATGGAATCCTCGGGTGGATACGGTAAAATGCAGATTTAGTTAAGACTGGTGGGTGTCTGAGGTCAGCTGGTTTAGGCTCAGAGCCGGTGTTCGCGGCTGGGGTCGCAGACCAGCTACCTGGTACTTCAGACACAATAGAAATGGGACAAGGTGACACCGTCAGGGACCTAGAAGAATTCTTGAGTTATGTTTTGTTATATGAAAATGTATTTTAATAAAGGCCGTGTTCGGCCATTTAACTCCACGCTGGTGTTTGTGTTTTTCTCTTGGGAAGGGAAAATGAGGGTAAACAGGGAAGGGTTTGTTTTCAGGTTAGCTCTTAACTACACTCATCATGACTTTTTACGGCGATCCACAAAGAGTGGTCTTCGCAATCGCTTACGTCGTTTTTTTGCTACGTACTGTTAGACCAGCTATTTGCTGGTCTAACGGTGCGTAGCCCATGTTAAGTATGGCCGTCGTTCCCGCGTTGAATTTAATTTTTTTTTTTTTTACGTAACTCGTTCGGGAATAGGAATGTCCGTAAACGACGCTACTCAAACAACGAATGACGTAACGACGTGATTTTGCGCAATGCGGGAAATTTCTGAACGGAGCATGCGCAGTTCGATCGCCGCGGGAATGCGCCTATTTTAAATGCTTCACGCCCCCTACTCGCGTAGATGGCTTGCGCCGGGAGAAATACACTACGCCACCGTCGTTTACTGGACAAAATCTACCGGGATTCTACGTAGAGCCAGGTGAAATACGGCAGCGTAGAGTATTTCTGATACTCTACGCAAATCTAATTGTATGTGAATCTGGGCCATTGTGTATAGGGCCAGGCGTTGTCCAACTCAGCCAATCAGATGTCAGCAGTTATTTCCCTAAAAAAATTATTATATTTATAATTTACTTGCTACAGGCAGGAGCCTCAGCCAATCAGATGTCCGCATTTATTTCCATTAAAATATATATATATATATATATATATATATATATATATATATATATACTGTATATATATTTATAATTTAGTTGCTACAGACAGGGCCTCAGTCAATCAGATGTCAGCATTTATTTCCAGAAAACAAAAAAAATAAATTATATTTATAATTTATTTGCTACAGGCAGAAGCCTCAGCCAATCAGATGTCAGCATTTATTTCCATAAAAAATAAAAATAAATTATATTTATAATTTACTTGCTACAGGCAGGAGCCTCAGCCAATCAGATGTCAGCATTTATTTCCATAAAAAAAAAAAAAATTAATTATATTTATAATTTACTTGTTACAGGCAGGAGCCTCAGCCAATCAGATGTCAGCATGTATTTCCATTAACAAAAAAATATATATATTGTGAGGGGTTGGCTCAATAGCGGGGGGTGTGACCCCCTGGGTGGGTTCAATACACACTGAACTATACAGAGAGGCAGCCGAAGACGATTGAAAACAAAGCGTTTCGTTTATTCTTCCATATTGCTGGATACAAGTGCAAGCATCCAAACAGCATAAACAAAACAAAACATAAAATAAACCCTGGCCACTTGGGGCGTCTACCTTCCCAACACAGGAACCTACCTATGAAGTCTGGCACAGCCTACTGCTGGGCAGACACTGCTGGTCATACAGCAGAGAAACAATAGTCTTTTTGATTTTTATCACACAGAAAAAGCAACAACCACCTCACCTCTTCAGAAGTCTTTCTCACTGCTCTCCTTAACTCAAAAAGCCTCAGGATGCAGCAATCAGTAGTCATCCTTTGGATGACTTATAGAGGCCTTAATTGCCTCATTCTGAACAGCTGCATTTTCCCAACGCCCTAAACCTTTCTGGCTATTTCTGCAGCCGACACCTGGTAGTAATTGGTGTATTGTCTAAACAAGGCAGAAATGTATCTCCCGTCTGTGACAACACCCACAGATTTACCTGACTTCCTGTCACAATATATATTTTTAATTTAGTTGCTACAGGCAGGAGCCTCAGCCAATCAGATGTCAGCATTTATTTCCATAAAAAAAATAAAAAATGTATTATATTTATAATTTACTTGCTACAGGCATAGAAGCCTTTCCTCTGGATTTTATACATAAAGTCAGCTTGACATTAAATCGTGAAAATAAAATATTTAATCAGTACCTGACACACTCAGTCTAATGAGGATCTAGTACATGGTGCACACAAGTACCATCACAGATTATACCCCCATACACAGATCGATTGGTTTTGATATTTCACTTGAATCCATTGACAAAGGAAAGCAAACGGATGGGTTGGAAAATTGCAAACGTGTCAGCGAATGATTGCTCAAGAAATTTCTCCTCCAATTTAGTTCATTCTGTCTCAAATGGAAATGCTATTTGTGTGATTTCTGGTTGAACAAGCCGATCGATTTGGGCACTAACCGATCGATTCTTACAGCTACTGCAGGCACCCAATCAAATTCTTGTTTTTTTACATCCAAAATGATTAACCCTTTCAGTACCGGGCACTTTCACCCCCTTCCCTGCCCGGGCCAATTTTCATCTGTCAGCGCAGTCACACTTTAAATGACAATTGCGCGGTCATGCAACACTGTATCCAAATAAAGCCTTTATCATTTTTTTCACACTAATAGAGCTTTCCTTTAGTGGTATTTAACCACTTAAGGACCCCTTCACGCCAATATACGTTGGCAGAATGGCACGGCTGGGCACATCAACATACCTGTATGTGGCCCTTTAAGCCCAGCCGTGGGGTCGCGCGCCGCGAGCGCATGCATGCGACCCGGTCCGAAGCTTCGTGACCAGGACCACGGGACTCGCGGACCCGATCGCCGATGGAGTCCCGCGATCGCCCCCCGGAGCTGAAGAACGGGGAGAGCTGTGTGTAAACACAGCTTCCCCGTTCTTCACTGGGGCGCCCGCATTGATTGTGTGTTTCCTTACGTAGGGATACACAATCGATGAAGTCACACCTACAGCCACACCCCCTACAGTTAGTAACACAAATGAGGTCACACATAACCCCTTCAGCGCCCCCTTGTGGTTAACTCTCAAACTGCAAATGTAATTTTCACAATAAACAATGCATTTTAAATGCATGTGAAAATGACAATGGTCCCAAAAATGTGTCAAAATTGTCCGATGTGTCCGCCATAATGTCACAGTCACAAAACAAAATCGCTGATCGCCGCCATTACTAGTAAAAAAAAAAAAATTATAAAAATGCAATAAAACTATCCCCTATTTTGTAAACGCTATAAATTTTGCGCAAACCAATCGATAAACGCTTTTTGCGATTTTCTTTACCAAAAATATGTAGAAGAATACGTATCGGCCTAAACTGAGGAAAAAATATGTTTTTTATATATTTTTGGGGGATATTTATTATAGCAAAAACTAAAAAATATTGAATTTTTTTCAAAATTGTCGCTCTATTTTTGTTTATAGCGCAAAAAATAAAAACCGCAGAGGTGATCAAATACCACCAAAAGAAAGCTCTATTTGTGGGAGAAAAAAGGACGCAAATTTTGTTTGGGAGCCACTTCGCACGACCGCGCAATTGTCTGTTAAAGCGACGCAGTGCCGAATCGCAAAAACTGCCCAGGTCCTTTAGCTGACTAAAGGTCCGGGTCTTAAGTGGTTCAAGAGGAATTACACCCAAGGTTTTTTTTTTTTTTTTTAAAGTCAGCAGCTACAAACACTGTGTTTGTAGCTGCTGACTTTTAATAAGGACACTTACCTGTCCTAGGCGCCCGCGATGGCGCCCCCCCTCCCAGGCCGGTTGCTCGATCCAAGCTATCCTTACTGAGGGAAACAGGCAGTGGAGCCTTGCGGCTTCACTGCCTGTTTCCTACTGTGCATGCGCGAGTCTCGCGGCGTTTTTGTGAATGGGCGGCTGCTTTCTGAAATGCACACAATTCCCCAGAAGACACCGCGAGGAGGACGAGGAAGAAGACCTGCCACGGTGGGTGAAGAGGCAGATTAGGAACCTCCGCGTAGCAACCGCTATTTCTGGCAAGTTAAACATATTTCTTTTTTTAAATTTAAATTGTTTTTTCACATTTTTTTTATTTATTTTTTTTGGGGGATTTTCTGTAAAAAAAAAATTCAGGGTGGAACTCCACTTTAATCACCACTGGGCTTTTCATTTTTTGCAAAAAATGTAACAATAAAAAAAAGGTTAGTATATATTGTGAGGGATTAGCTTGGTAGCGGGTGTGTGTGACCCCCTGGATGGGTTCACTACACGCTGAACTGTACAGAAAGGCAGTTGAGGATGGTTGAAAACAAAGGATATGGTTTATTCTTCCAGATTGCTGGATACACGTGCAAGCATCAAAACAGCATAAACAAAACATAAAATAAACCCTGGCCACTTGGGGAATCTACCTTCCCAACACAGGAACCTACCTATGGAGTCTGGCACAGCCTACCGCTGGGCAGACACTGCTGGTCCTACAGCAGAAAAACAATAGTCTTTTTGATTTTTATCACACAGAAAAATCAACAACCACCTCACCTCTTCAGAAGTCTTTCTGACTTAACTCAAAAAGCCTCAGGATGCAGCAATCAGTAGTCATCCTTTGAATAACTTATAGAGGCCTTAATTGCTTCATTCTGAACAGCTGAAGTTTTCCAACGCTCTAAACCTTTCTGGCTATTTCTGCAGCCGACACCTAATAGTAATTGGTGAATTGTCTAAACAAGGCAGAAATGTATCTCCCGTCTGTGACAACACCCACAGATTTACCTGACTTCCTGTCACTATATATATATATATATATATATATATATATACAGTATCTCACAAAAGTAAGTACACCCCTTACATTTTTGTAAATATTTTCTTCTATCTTTTCATGTGACAACACTGAAGAAATTATACTTTGCTACAATGTAAAGTAGTGAGTGTACAGCTTGTATAACAGTGTAAATTTGCTGTCCCTTCAAAATAACTCAACACACAGCCATTAATGTCTAAACCGCTGGCAACAAAAGTGAGTACACCCCTACAACGAAAATGTCCAAATTGGGCCCAAAGTGTCAATATTTTGTGTGGCCACCATTATTTTCCAGCACTGCCTTAATCCTCTTGGGCATGGAGTTCACCAGAGTTTCACAGGTTGCCACTGGAGTCGTCTTCCCCTCCTCCAAGATGACATCACAGAGCTGGTGGATGTTAGAGACCCTGCACTCCTCCACCTTCCGTTTGAGGAGCCCCACAGATGATCAATAGGGATTAGGTCTGGAGACATGCTTGGCCAGTCCACCATCTTTACCCTCAGCTTCTTTAGCAAGGCAGTGGTCGTCTTGGAGGTGTGTTTGGGGTCATTATCATGTTGGAATACTACCCTGCGGCCCAGTCTCTGAAGGGAGGGGATTATGCTCTGCTTCAGTGTACATTTTGGCATTCATGGTTTCCTCAAGAAACTGTTGCTCCCCAGTGCCGGCAGCACTCATGAAGCCCCAGACCATGACACTCCCACCACCATACCTGACTGTAGGCAAGACACACTTGTCTTTGTACTCCTCACCTGGTTGTCGCTACACACACTTGACACCATCTGAAGCAAATACGTTTATCTTGGTCTCCAGTAATCCATGTCTGCTTGTCTTCAGCAGACTGTTTGTGGGCTTTCTTGTGCATCATCTTTAGAAGAGGCTTCCTTCTGGGATGACAGCCATGCAGACTAATTTGATGCAGTGTGTGGCTTATGGTCTGAGCACTGACAGGCTGACCCCCCCCACCCCCACACACACACACACACCTTTAACCTCTGCAGAAATGCTGGCAGCACTCATACGTCTATTTCCCAAAGACAACCTTCTGCATATGACACTGAGCACGTGCACGCAAATTCTTTGGTCGACCATGGCGGGGCCTGTTCTGAGTGGAACCCGTCCTGTTATACCGATGTTTGGTCTTGGCCACTGTGCTGCAGCTCAGTTTCAGGGTCTTGGCCATCTTCTTATAGCCTAGGCCAGGGGTCTCCAAACTTTTCAAACAAAGGGCCAGTTTATTGTTCTCCAGCCTTTAGGAGGGCCGGATTGTGGCCAGCGGGGGCAGAAAAAGCCACGGGCCCAGCACTGGTGAGAATAAATATGTCCTCATAGTTTGCGATCAGTAGGATAAGGAGTAGTGCCCCTATTAGTAGGAGTAATTGTATCTCATCATTGGTATCAGTGGAAGAAAAAGTGCCCTCTTGTTGGAGTCAGTTTGAAGAATAGTGCCTCATATCAGTGGGAGAAATAAAGATCCGAGGGCCAGATAAAGGCTAGCAAAGGGCAGCATCTGGCCCTTGGGCCACAGTTTGGAGACCCCTGACCCAGGCCATCTTTATGTAGAGCAACAATTCTTTTTTTTTTTCAGATCCTCAGACAGTTCTTTGCCATGAGGTGTCATGTTGAACTTCCAGTGACCAGTATGAGAGAGTGAGAGCGATAACAATTACATTTAACACACCTGCTCCCAATTCACACCTGAGACCTTGTATCGCTAATAGGTCACATGACAACGGGGAGGGAAAATGGCTAATTGGACCCAATTTGGAGATTTTCACTTAGGGGTGTACTCACTTTTGTTGCCAGCAGTTTAGACATTAATGGCTGTGTGTTGAGTTATTTTGAGGGGACAGCAAATGTACACTGTTATACAAGCTGTACACTCAATACACAACATTGTAGCAAAGTGTCATTTCTTCAGTGTTGTCACATAAAAAGATAGAATAAAATATTTCCAAAAATGTCAGGGCAGGGCCGTCTTAAAGCGCGGGTTTTCGTTTTTTTTTTTTAATGCTTCTGCCGCTCTTACCTTGTTGAAATAAGCACTCGTTTCACCCAGTCTTTAAGCCCGCCGCATTGCATTTCTCCGAAAAAGGATATCTTTTAAAATCCCGAGATGGACGTTTCCATCTTTACTGTGGGCATTGTGAAGCCCAGCATAAGACAAGTAAAAATGCGCAAGAGAACACAATGCCTTAGGTATCAAATCAGCATATACATATGTGGGCCTGGGCAAAGTCAATGACTGGTAGTTTAGCATAAGCTAACAATAAGTCTGTGATTGTTAGTATGTGGGTACATACATTCATCCAGGGCTGCCATCAGGGGGGAACAGAGACCATGTTCCAATTCTAGAAAAAAAGGCAAGGAGAGAGGCGCCTCTGGGTGTAGTAGATTAAAAACAATTTAATTATAGGACATAAATATCTCACTCACATTTAAGTAGTGACAGGTAAGCATGTAAAAGTAATTGTTTCCTTGGGGTGGTGAGCTGTCATCTGTTTGTAGTTTCTTCTGCAGTCTGTAGAAGCGCTGTGCAGGGAGGACACTTCTTCATCAAGAGACGATGGAAGTCGGCTGTGATGTGTAGTCCTCTACCTGAGGCTTAGATCGTAGGATGGGGAGCAGACGTAGGGCGATGACGTCACCAAAATGCGACGCGTTTCCGAGTTTTCAGCAGCGAATGGGCTGGCTGCTGCACTCCTTTTTCAAGCACAAGCAGAAGGTTTTTTGTCCATGTTGGGCAAAGTGGCAGGTTTTGCACTGGCTTTTCCGGCATTGGTACATGCCAACGAGTGGTATGAGACAGGGCATGGTCAGTGGGTTGGAGGTGGGTTTTAGTTTACTAGGAGCGATTTTGTTTTTTAGGTTTGGGGCTCTTCTATAGATGATCCTTGGACGGGCTGGAAGAATTGGTTTTAGATGCGGGTCTTGTAGCAGGATATTCCAATGTTTGGTGATAATTCCTTCCATTTTCTTGTATTTTTGGTGGAAAGTGGTGATGAACCTAGTTGAGCAATCATCGTGCTTGAAAAAGGAGTGCAGCAGCCAGCCCATTCGCTGCTGAAAACTCGGAAACGCGTCGCATTCTGGTGACGTCATCGCCCTGCGTCTGCTCTCCATCCTACGATCTAAGCCTCAGGTAGAGCACTGCAAATCACAGCCGACTTCCATCGCCTTATGATGAAGTAATGTCCTCCCTGCACAGCGCTTCTACAGAGAAGAAACCCCAAACAGATGACAGCTCACCACCCCAAGGAAACAATTACTTTTACATGCTTACCTGTCACTACTTAAATGTGAGTGAGATATTTATGTCCTATAATTAAATTTGTTTTTAATCTACTACACCCAGAGGCGCCTCTCTCCTTGCCTTTTTTACTGTGAAGCCCAGCAGCTTGTCCTTCCGGGATACGGTGAATGCCGAGTCACATGACCCGCTTGCCGAGTCACGTGACCCGCGAGATATCACGGGATTACAGCACAGCGCGTCTCCTGGAGATTCTAAGGACTCATTCCCAGGAGTCATAGCGCTGGTCGGGGGAAAATGAGATACACGCCCACTCCCGCGGGGAAAAGTGATTGACAGCCCAGAAAATGCAGGATTACTAAGGTAAACATCGCGATTAAAAAACAAAAACAAAAACGGATTATGTTTTATCGATGGGTAGTGGTTAAATACAGCCAAAGTCAAAATTTAGGGTGAACCTCCGCTTTAATAGCATCATGGGCCCCTGGGCAAAGTAATGCTCTGGGGCCCCTACAATGATGACAAGTGCACGTAAACAGACATCAAGTAGGTAGGAGGCAGACTGCCTCCCCTGTGTATCTATCACTATTAGTGCCATCATGGGGCCCCTATTTTAGGGGCAGCGTGGGCTCTTGGACCAGCTGCTTTGGGGAAAGTGTAGGGGCCCCCCATGCAGCTGGGGCCTCTGGGCAGTGCCCAGGAGTGCCCTCTCATTAAGACAGCCCTGTGTGAGGGGTGTACTCACTTTTGTAAGATACTGTATATATAGTGAATGCAGGCTCCTGGGTTTAGTAACAATTTAAATGACAACATGGCGTGTGTAGCAATTTTGTGTGCTATATGATTTATTTTTTATGTACTTTTTTTCATGAAATTGGAGTAGGTGGCAATGGAAAAAATAAAAATATTATCCATGCCAATCTTATAAATTAAAAGGTTTATAAGTAAGACATTTGCATATTTCTTTTCTCATAAATGTAAATGCTTATCCATGATGATGTACTACGGGCCTTCCCATGATTTAGCTTACTATAATGCTTTTTATCATCAAAAAATTAATTATTGCGTTGCTATTTCCGCCCGGAAACATTTGCGGTTCCGATCACGCTGACCTCTGATGCAATGGGAATGGTGCGCCGCTCATGCAGAATCCGTGGATGGCTGCTGAAAGAAGCTGGCTGTAGTTTAAAATTATCCGCGCACCTCAATAAAAATATGACCTTTATGATGACAGAAAATGCACTCCTGCATTACCATGAAAACCTTTCCTCTATAGTACTTAATCGGTCACAAAAGCGGTATTCAAAAAAAAATGTAATATATTAAGCTTACTCATTTCTAAACCCGGACCTGCACCTTGCCCCTTTTTGCGATCGGCATCATACCACTGAACTACATGAAACTAAATGTACTTATTCTGAACCCCACAGGTACAACTCGTGATACTTATTGTCCATGTTAATAAAGCTATTATCAGGTGTAAATGAGTCTCTGGTCTCAGTTGCATTGTTCTGTGGCTGGCTATGTACATTGATGAACACACATATCAGGCTATTCAATTGGGACCAATTCTGCTCATTTTCAATCACATGGTTTGTCGACTGCATACACAATGGGAAAGCGGTTGTTGGGGGCTCCAAATCTGTATAAAGTGTGCGTGCAATAAATGTTACATCAGCATTAAGCCAGCTCATTCAGCTCCATTCCCGGGGAATATTGGGTGATTATTTATTTTATGGGAGAAGAAGGGAATGGATGATATGTTCGACGACCGTATTGGTTGATTTTCCCTTCTACTTTCCTTTACACCAGGATTCCAAGCAGACATGGGAACAGTGAATATTGGTACACCCGGCTTAAAAGAAATTGAAAGAACTTTGAAGTTCGTTTGCTCAAAACCGAATCATAGCAGAATAATGGAGTAGACCAGGAGAATGCAGCCCAGCCAAGAGATGTGACACCGTGATTCTCACCAGCCAACAAGCTAATAAGAGAGAAAATTATGGTTCGGTCCGAACCCCAGCGCTGAAAATGACTATAGCGGAGGAGGCTACAAATGCAGAGGTTAAAACTGCAGTCCAACAAGCAGCCGCACATTCTCTAAACATGAGTTCCCAGCGCTTTTGATGAGCGGCCATCTGAGAATTGAAATACGATGACAACGCTAAAGAAGAGCACCAAATGGACAAGATGGTGATCCCCAGACACCAGTGCAGAGACAGGGGATGGTGCGCCGCTCAGCTGCAGACATCCGTGTGATGGCTGCTGATGGCTTCTGGTGTCCAAGAAGCTGGCTGTGCAGTTTAAAATTGCAATCCGCGCACCTCAATAAAAATACTGACTTGTTTCTTTATGATGATGTCAGAAAATCGCACTCCTCAGCATTACTGATATGAGGAAAAGAATTTCATGAAACTCCTGTCTTACCTGGGTTCCTGCAGCTATAAAGTGAACCTAGCATTGGATAGTCCTTCACATTAAAGCGGTATTAAAACCAAAAATAAAAATGTAATATATTGAAGCTTACTAACCATTTAACCACCTAAGACCCAGACCATTATGCAGGTTAAGGACCTTGCCCCTTTTTGCGATTCGGCACTGCGTCTCTTTAACTGACGGTCATGTGATGTGGCTCCCAAACAAAATTGACGTCCTTTTTTTCCAACAAGTAGAGCTTTCTTTTGGTGGTATTTGATTGCCTCTGCGTTTTTTATTTTTTGTACTTTAAACAAAAATAGAGCGATAATTTTGAAAAAAAACTATATTTTTTACTTTTTGCTATAATAAATATCCTTAAAAAAACATTTTTTTCCTCAGTTTAGGCCGATACATATTCTTCTACATATTTTTGGTAAACAAAATCGCAATAAGCGTTTAACGATTGGTTTGTGCAAAATTTATAGCGTTTACAAAATAGGGGATAGTTCTATGGCATTTTTATTAATAATTTTTTTTTACTACTAATGGCGGCGATCAGCATTTTTTTTCATGACTGCGACATTATGGCGGACACTTCGAACAATTTTGACAAATTTTTGGGACCATTGTCATTTTCTTTTTAATTATTTTTTATTATTTCAGAAAAGAAAAGCAATTACAATATGACATTAATGGTTACAAATACAATATTTGCCATGTCATTACCACCGAACATTAGAAACAAAACAAAGGCAGAAATAACATACAAAGCATTTTAACAGTTCAAACCTCTACCTTATAAATAGAAGGGACTGCGCATCCTACTGCTAAATGTGGATGCCACACCCCCTGAATAGACCGAAAGTAGGGAGAGTACATATTTACTTATCCTCAATATATAAACTATGGCGGTTGAGATTAAGCCAAATCAAGTACTATAATTGCGTTTTCAAAGAGTACCTCAAAACAAAAACAAAATAAAAAGATAGGAATAAAGCATCAATAAACATAACAAAAGAAAACACAACAAAAAATAAATAACAAATTCACAAACTTGTACCTTAGGAATAGGGTCATTTCAGGGACCATTGTCATTTTCACAGCAAAAAGTGCTATACAAATGCATTGATTACTGTGAAAATGACAATTGCAGTTTAGGAGTTAACCACTAGGGGGTGCTGTAGGGGTTAAGTGTGACCTTATATGTGTTTCTAACTGTAGGGGGCGGGGCTGGACGTGTGACATCATTGATCGTCTTTCCCAGGGAACAGACGATCAATGACAGTGCCACTGTGAAGAACGGGGAAGGTGTGTTTACACACACACCTCCCCGTTGTTCAGCTCCTGTGACCGATCGCGGGACACCGGCGGCGATCGGGTCCACGGGTTCCGTGGCTGCGGAGCTTCGGACCGGGTCGCGTGCGTGCGCCATCCACGGCTGGGCTACTAAAGGCGACGTACCTGTACGTGCCTGTGCCCAGCCGTGCCATTCTGCCGACGTATATGTGCAGGAGGCGGTCCTTAAGTGGTTAAAGGGGTTGTGAAGGTACCATTTTTTTCCCTAAATAGCTTCCTTTACCTTAGTGCAGTCCTCCTTCACTTACCTCATCCTTCCATTTTGTTTTAAATGTCCTTACTTCTTCTGAGAAATCCTCACTTCCTGTTCTTCTGTCTGTAACTCCACACAGTAATGCAAGGCTTTCTCCCTGGTGTGTAGTGTCGTGATCGCCCCTCCCTTGGACTACAGGAGAGTCAGGATGCTCACTAACACACAGCTCCTTTCTCTGTCTGCAACGTAGAGAGCGTCCTGACTCTCCGGTAGTCCAAGGTAGGGGGCGAGCACGAAACTCCACACCAAGGCGAAAGCCTTGCATTACTGTGTGGAGTTACAGACAGAAGAACAGGATGTGAGGAATTCTCAGAAAAATAAGGACATTTAAAAGCAAAATGGAAGGATGAGGTGAAGTGAAGGAGGACTGCACTAAGGTAAAGGAAGCTATTTAGGGTAAAAAAAAATTACCTTTACAACCCCTTTAATGTGGTGGCTACATACATTTTTTTAGGCCAGTGCAGGCCAGTCAAGTTCCTTCACCCCAAACCAGCTATTTTTTGTAAGCACAGAAATGGGTGGAACTCCTCTTTAGGAACTGTCAAACGGCAGAGCAGGCATTCAGTGGTTAGATTTTGTCGCAGGTGGGATGGTGGGCTTAGTAAATGAGGATAGATCTACATCAGAGGATATTGGATTTTTATTTTTTTAATAAAGGAATTGTAAAAAACTGCCTCCTGTCTTTATATATTTTTGACACTTTTTTTGGTGAATGGATAGGGGTACAATGTACCCCATACTCATTCACATGAGGGTGGCAGAGATCTAGGGGCCCCCTTGTTAAAAGGGGGTTCCAGATTCCAATAACCCACCTGCAAGCAGACTCCCACAACCACCGCCCAGGGTTGTCGGGAAGAGGCCCTTGTCTCAATCAACCTGGGGTCAAGGTGCTTTGGGGCGGTGTGGTTCAGGAAGGGGGGGGCGTTTGCTTCCCCCCCGTTCCTGTCCTGCCAGGCTGTATGCTCGGATAAACGTCTGGTATGGATTTTGGGGGCCTCAGGATGTTTTTTTTTTATCAAGGCTTGGGGTTTCCCTTACAATCTATACTAGACCCGTTTTTTTTTTTACTTTTTTCTTTTGAATTCAATGTTGTTGTTTTTTCATTCAATTGTCAATGGGGAAGCTCATTTACAGCTAATGACTCATCATTACGGATGCAGCAAGGTTAGCATTAACCGGCTTGCGGTGGGGCCCTAGGAGTCTGTCCTTTTTAAGAGTAAGGCCCCGTACACACGACCGGTTTCCTCGGCAGAATTCAGGAAGAAACTCGATGGGAGACAAATTCTGGCGAGGAAACCGGTCGTGTGTACACTTTTCGTCGAGAAAACTGTTGAGGAACTCGTCGAGCCAAAAAGAGAGCATGTTCTCTATTTCCTCGACGGGCATTGGGAAAATTTGGCTTGACGAGTTTTTTGACAGCCGAACAAGGAACTCGATGGGGAAAACGATGTGTTTCGCCCGTCGAGTTTCTCGGTCGTGTGTACGCGGCCTAAGTGATGTATAGCTGCAGGGCTACTAAGTAAGGAGCAGTCTATGTGAACTAAGTGTAGCAAAGGGTTGAAGCTATGTCTCCTTTCACAACTCCTGGCAGGCTACAATGCCAGTTCCACAAGCTTGGCGGTTAGCGGAGAGGGATATCATCCCACTTCTTGTTTTGGCTATGGCACAGGATTTGAGGAGAACTATCCCCAATACGACACAGGTGGACAAGGAATAAACCCAACAGGAGTTAGAGCCCTCATTACTCTATCCAAAATGTAAAAAAAAAAAGAGTTTTGCCATTAGTTATGTTTTAACAGGAATTGAAAGGATATCTATCCAATATGAGGAAAATGCCCTCTTAGATAGTTGTGATGGGAACAAATGAATTGGGAGATTTCCTCTCTGTTCTCTGTAACAGTAAAACTCTGGCTCTACCCTCACTTTTCCGGTAAAACTGGTGAACAGGACAGTTAGAGAAAATGAATCTCTCTAGTGGGGACACAGACAGCTTCATTGGACCCCTTTATCAAGGTGACAGACACAAGAGTCCCACCAGGAAATGAAATGCTTCTGTGTAGGCATGTCTGTACTCTCCAGTGAAGGTAGTGCTCAACCGAAGCAGCAATGTAGAAGGGAAAGGAAGTTATGAGGAACTTGGTTCCTCTATGACTTCCTGCGCTCACAAGGAGACAGCTGTCCAATTGGAAGCTGGCACCCCATGTGACTTCGGCGGCCATCTTGGGTCAGTCATAGTCTATTTAAGCCACCGGCTCCAGGGTTTGGCATGCTTTATGCGAGTGGCTAGTGTAGGGACAGGTTTACCATCTGGTAGGGACAGTAATTAGGGGTAGAGAGAGGCTCCAGAGGAAAAAGGAACAATAAAAGGATTTCAACCTTGCTTTAGGAAGCCTCCCCTGTGGGAGGCTGAATTCTGCTCCTCATTGTAGATGCTGCCAGTATCTTTCAAGTATTCCGACTGCTGTTACAGTTCATAAGTGGCTCAGAACGAACGTGTCTGTCCCACATTCCTAACTGTGTACACAAAAATGCGTGCAATGCACCGCAGTGCATCTCAGCTCACTGTTGTGCACAGAATTAAACAAAGTTATTTGACATTTCAATTAAAAGTTAACCTCAACCGGACAGCGGAACATATGCATTGGCTTGGCAGGTGAGCCCCAACGCCAGTTGTATGCTTATATGAATCAGGTGCCTCTGTGTCAGGGCACCAGTTCTGCGGACTATGGTTTCGCGCACATGCGCAGAAGAGCGGCGCTATCGCGCGTCCCTACTCAGCGCATGCGCGCGCACGTGCGCGGGCACGGTCCAACGACGCGGCGGGCGCGGGATCGCGCGCACATGGTCCCGTTGGAACCAATCACAGTGCTCACCGCCCTATTTAAACCTGCCTCTGACACATGACAGGTTGCTGGTTTGTCATCAGCTCCCGTATGTGTCTCGCTGCCCTTAACCTGTTTTGACCTGGATTTCCTGGCTTACCTGACTGAATACCTGATCTCGGCCTGCCTTGGACTTCTGCTGATCTCTCCAATCCCTTAACCCCGGCTTGCACCCCTGGACTCCGCTGACCTCTCCAATTCTTGACCTTGGCTTGTATTACTGGACATTCGCTGATCTCTCCGATCCTTGGCCCCCAGCCAGTACCTTGAACTTGTCTGTCTCTTCGGTCCCCTGATCCTGGCTTGTCTTACGGACTCTCTCCTCAGCCTCCCTGCAGATCCAGTGTTCCTAGATATCGCACTCATCCACCAGGTGTCTCCAGTGCCTTCCGGTGCCTTCCCCGATCTGCATCTCTACTCAGCTACCTGTTTCCGGCACCGGTGCCTCCTGGTGCTGTCACCCCTCTGTACCCACCACCAGAGGGCAGTCAGCGCTGGTTCGCAAGGGTGAGCCGTCCGCAGCATCTCGGCCTCGGTAAGTACGATAGCCTCTGACACTCTGCCATCGGTTCTGCCTTTACCAAGATACTCCACACAAGGACACAGTGCAAAACAGGTCACCTACACACAGGGACACTGTGCAGGACAAGTCAAAGTACAGATGCATCTCAAAAAAATTGAAAATCAATAAAAACTTTATTTATTTCAGTAATTCATTTCAAAAAGTGAAACTCATATTATAAACTGTAGATTCTTTACACACAGAGTGATATATTTCCAGCATTTCTTACTTTTAATTTTGATGATTATGGCTCACAGCTAGTGAAAACCCCAAATTCAGTATCTTAAATTTAGAATATTGTGAAATAAGTTCAATATTGTAGACTCGTAGTTTCACACTCTAATCATCTAATTAACTGAAAACACCTATAAAGGTTTCCCGAGTCTTTAAATCAGGGGTCTCAAATTGGTGGCCCTCCAGCTTTTGCGAAACTACAAGTCCCATGAGGCATTGACAGGCTGACAGTTACAAGCATGATTCCCACAGGCATGATGGTACTTGCAGTTTTCCAAAAGCTGGAGGGCCCGCCAGTTTGAGATAGACATGTGCACACTGAAATATTTTGTTTCGGAATTTTGTTTTCGTCTGAAAAATAAATATTAGGGCTGTTACTGATCAATATTTTTCTGTTCGATTAATCTTTTTTTTTAAAATCGATTAATCGACTAATTTCGATTAATTATAACGCACATACAGATCCAACTATTTTTAGCTGATCTCCTTGCAGGTCGATTCCCAGTGCAGCTACCAACAACTGGAAAAATGGAGAGCAGGATACAAAAAGGCACACAAAGGCAGCGTTTGATGGGAATAGCATTAAAACTTTTATAGTCTTCAAGTAGGTAACAAAATAAATATTGCACTGGAGATAAAATCAATGTAGCTACATAAACTGTAAAAATGGTGCGAGTAATACCAAATGGTACCAAAAGCAGTCATAAAAACATGTAGCTAAGTATGATACTGGTATAAAAATGTGTACAACGATACCACTGCTGAATCCAGATGAGGAGAGGTTAACATCAGTCCTTCGGCATGTAGATGTCCCATGAAGGGAACTATCACAACTCTCAGTGGATGGCTGTAGAATCCCAGGTTGATAGAGGGAAGTGATAGAGGGAAGTGTAACAGCCCTTGTGTGTGGCAGATAGTAAGGTCCCGCCGGCATGCAGATATGAAGGTACAGCAAAGGAGACCTTCAGATGAACACGGCAAGCCCCGCCGGTGTCTGTGATGTTACTGGATCTCCGACAGAACTCCCTGAAGGCCCAGAAGCCAGCGGAGAGGTGAGTACCAATCAAAAGAATTTTAATCGATCAAAAAAAATTTGATCGATCAAAAAAAAAATTAAGATTAATCGATTAATTAAAAGTTAATTTGCACAGCCCTAATAAATATATTTAGTTACTCCCAAAATTTGTTTACATTTATTTTGTTTCGTGTTTCGAAAATACGAATGAATTAAGGTAGAATCTGTCAATTGAAGACTTATGGTATCTGTCGAATGTTCTAAGAAGATTCGACGGAGCAGCTAAACTGTATGATGCCAGAATCATAAATTTTCGGTCAAATGCTCCGCCTAAAAGCTATAGAAGAATTCTAATGTTGTATGACACTAGTAATAATTATATTTATGAATTATTATTACTAGTCAACTAACATTCAAATTCTTCTATAGCCTATGGGCCGAGCATTTGACTGAAAATTTATGATTTCGGCATTGTACAGTTTAGCTGCTTGTCGAATCTTCTTAGAACTTTCGACATACACCATAAGCCTTCAATGACAGATTCAACGTTTGTGTGTTTTTCGCTGCTTCGTCGAATCTTCGTCGTTCATGACGAATGGTCTACCCCAACACTGTCTCTATAATGTCGAATCTTTTCTCTCTGTGTAGAATCTTTCCTCTCTATGTAGAATAATATTGGACTAATAAAGTTAGGTTAGGCACACTCGAGCACAGGTTCGATAGATACAGATTGCTATTGTCAGCGTCATGTTGAATCTCCTATCTATATCGAACTGTTGTAGCAACGAAAATGAAAATAAAGCATTTTTTATGTCGGAACTTTCAGGTTTCAGGATTCTATGAGTTTGTTTTCATTTGTTAAAACGATAACGAAAATACCCAAAATTCGGACGTAAACAAATGCACATATCTAGTTTGAGACCCCTGCTTTAAATGCTCTCTCAGGCCGCGTACACACGATAAAACATGTCCACTCAAACATGTCCGACGGACCGTTTCCAGCGGACATGTCTCATCGGATTTTGGTCCGATGGCGTGTACACACCATTGGATGAAAATCCCCTCGGGCTGAGGAAGCAGTGACGTGGCGGTGACCACTCCATTCGACGCATGTGCGGAGATTTCTGTCCGCTGGTGAGTGTACTAACCAGTGGACATATCCGACGGACATGTCTCCGGCGGACAAATTTCAAAGCATGCTTTGAAATTTGTCCGCTGGGAAAACATGTCCGCTAGCCTGTACACACGATCGGAGATGTCTGCTGAAACGGTCCGTCGGACCAGTTTCAGCAGATATATTCGATTGTGTGTACGGGGCCTAAGTCTGTTTCAGTAGGTTACACAATCAAGGGGAAGACTGCTGGCTTGACAGCGGTCTAGAAGGCAGTCATTGACACCCTCTACAAGGAGGGTATGTCACAAAAGGTCATTGCTTAAAAAGCTGTTCACAGAGTGCTGTGTCCAAGCATATTAATGGAAAGTTAATGCCTTTTCATTATGCCTTTGTATTGCAGGGTTTTAATTTTATTTTTTGTAGGGTTTACTTCCTCTTTAATTACAGAAGAATCCTTTCAGCATAATGGAAAAGTTATGGCCATAAACTACAAGATTATATATGAAAATACCAATCATGTATTGAAGATGGAAGCAGAAATAAACATAGAAACATAGAAGAGTGATGTCAGAAAAATACTGAGTAGTCCATTGAGTTTGCCCATCAAGGGCCATCAAGTACTTGAGGGTCATCTGAACTAGTTGAATTTATCTTAAGCTTAATATTGATAAAATGATCGCTATGGAAGTGCAGCTTGACAGATGCGTCTTCTGCAGAAAACTTTTTTTTACCCCCTTAAGCCTCCGTTATACCATTAGATACATTTTTAAGAGCCGTTCTGTTGACATGATGTTATACTTCGAGCATTCTACCAAAGATGAAGCACCGGATCCATTATGTGTACTTTCTGTATTGTTTGGGAATGTCTGCTGAGTGTGTTGTTATTATTATTATGAATGCGTGACCTTTTATAGAGGAGCCAGTATTTCGCTGTACTCTTTCTCCACAATCTATTTGATATGTTATTCAGTTATAAACTGACGCGAAATAGAGAGCTTGGCACCATTTGTTTCTTTTTTTTATAATTGTTTTTTTTTTCCAAAGAACAATTTATTGTATATAGCAATGGTGGCCTTTACTGAATACAATGTGATAAAGCAGATTTTTTCAACTGTTTTACACCAGAGGAACCCTGAAAACAATGTTCTAGTCTCAGAGAGCCTAAAATGATTTTATTGGGATTCAGTGGGAATGCAGCTTACATTGGTGGTCAGTGGGAAGAATGCCCCTTACATTGGTGATCAGTGGGAAGAATGTCCCTTACATTGGTGATCAGTGGGAAGAATGTTCCTTACATTGGTGGTCAGTGGGAAGAATGTCCCTTACATTGGTGATCAGTGGGAAGAATGCCCCTTACATTGGTGATCAGTGGGAAGAATGTCCCTTACATTGGTGATCAGTGGGAAGAATGTCCCTTACATTGGTGATCAGTGGGAAGAATGCCCCTTACATTGGTGGTCAGTGGGAAGAATGCCCCTTACATTGGTGATCAGTGGGAAGAATGCCCCTTACATTGGTGATCAGTGGGAAGAATGCTCCTTACATTGGTGATCAGTGGGAAGAATGTTCCTTACATTGGTGATCAGTGGGAAGAATGTCCCTTACATTGGTGATCAGTGGGAAGAATGTTCCTTACATTGGTGATCAGTGGGAAGAATGCTCCTTACATTGGTGATCAGTGGGAAGAATGTTCCTTACATTGGTGATCAGTGGGAAGAATGTCCCTTACATTGGTTATCAGTGGGAAGAATGCTCCTTACATTGGTGATCAGTGGGAAGAATGTCCCTTACATTGGTGATCAGTGGGAAGAATGCTCCTTACATTGGTGATCAGTGGGAAGAATGCTCCTTACATTGGTGGTCAGTGTGAAGAATGCTCCTTACATTGGTGATCAGTGGGAAGAATGTCCCTTACATTGGTGATCAGTGGGAAGAATGCCCCTTACATTGGTGATCAGTGGGAAGAATGCCCCTTACATTGGTGATCAGTGGGAAGAATGCCCCTTACATTGGTGATCAGTGGGAAGAATGCTCCTTACATTGGTGATCAGTGGGAAGAATGTTCCTTACATTGGTGATCAGTGGGAAGAATGTCCCTTACATTGGTGATCAGTGGGAAGAATGCTCCTTACATTGGTGATCAGTGGGAAGAATGTTCCTTACATTGGTGATCAGTGGGAAGAATGCTCCTTACATTGGTGATCAGTGGGAAGAATGTTCCTTACATTGGTGATCAGTGGGAAGAATGTCCCTTACATTGGTTATCAGTGGGAAGAATGCTCCTTACATTGGTGATCAGTGGGAAGAATGTCCCTTACATTGGTGATCAGTGGGAAGAATGCTCCTTACATTGGTGATCAGTGGGAAGAATGCTCCTTACATTGGTGGTCAGTGTGAAGAATGCTCCTTACATTGGTGATCAGTAGGGATGAGCTGAACACCCCCGCGTTCAAAATTCAAGTTATTGTTGAAAAACATTTTTCAGAACCCGGGTCTTGCCCCAGGGAACATGTATCAATGGAAAAAAAGTCTTAAAAACGGTTGTTTCGTTTCACTCGAATTTTCCGCTAACTATCGTTTTTGTTCGAAATTGGACGAACGATCGAACGGACGATGTTCGAGTCGAACATACGTTCGTTTTGAACACGAAGCTCATCCCTAGTGATCAGTAAGAAGAATGCTCCATACATTGGTGCTCAGTGGGAAGAATGTTCCTTACATTGGTGATCTGTGGGAAGAATGTTCCTTACATTGGTGCTCAGTGGGAAGAATGTTCCTTACATTGGTGATCTGTGAGAAGAATGTCCCTTACATTGGTGATCAGTGAGAAGAATGCTCCTTACATTGGTGCTCAGTGGGAAGAATGTTCCTTACATTGGTGATCAGTGGGAAGAATGCTCCTTACATTGGGGATCAGTGGGAAGAATGCTCCTTACATTGGTGATCAGTGGGAAGAATGCTCCTTACATTGGTGATGAGTGGGAAGAATGTCCCTTACATTGGTGATTAGTGGGAAGAATGTCCCTTACATTGGTGATTAGTGGGAAGAATGTTCCTTACATTGGTGCTCAGTGGGAAGAATGCTCCTTACATTGGTGATCAGTGAGAAGAATGTCCCTTACATTGGTGGTCAGTGGGAAGAATGTCCCTTACATTGGTGATCAGTGGGAAGAATGTTCCTTACATTGGTGATCAGTGGGAAGAATGTCCCTTACATTGGTGGTCAGTGGGAAGAATGTTCCTTACATTGGTGCTCGGTGGGAAGAATGCTCCTTACGTTGGAGGTCAGTGGGTAGAATGCCCCTTACATTAGTGATCAGTGAGAAGAATGTCCCTTACATTGGTGCTCAGTGGGAAGAATGTTCCTTACATTGGTGATCATTGAGAAGAATGCCCCTTACATTGGTGGTCAGTGGGAATAATGCCCCTTACATTGGTGGTCAGTGGGAAGAATGCCCCTTACATTGGTGATCAGTGGTAAGAATGCCCCTTACATTGGTGGTCAGTAGGAAGAATGTATAACCAAAATACACTAGAAGAAAGTGCTCAGAGAATCCCTCATTTAGTATATTAATGCAATTGAGCTCTTGATGGTAAATTGTAAATGATACAGTCCAACAAGTGTCTTAAATATAAAATTAAATTGGTCCATTTATTGAGCAACTGCATAATAACGATGGCTGCATGTCCAAAAACATGTGGAAAATGCAAAACATGTGAGCTTATGTGCACCCGAGTACCATGGTAACAAACTGGTCTGCGTAACAGCACACAATGGTCCCGGATGGTATTTGGTTATGGGTTCCACTTCCACCTCTCCAGGTGGCTTCAATACAAAGCAGATTGAGTTTATACCTCCTTGAGGACAACATCTCGGCCAACAACTTTTATTGGACTTACTGGTTCTAGTTTAGAGTGCTTGATTGTTGTGTATATGGAAAGAATGTGCCTAAAGCCGGGTACACACAGACCAAATGTCGAGAGACAAAGGCCGGTAAAAAAAAAGTCCAACATTCAGCCCGTGTGTATGTCAGTCTGTCCAACAGAAGCCAACCGGTCCTGGCTTTGGACCAGGAATAATGCAAACTCCATCAAAAAGGAGGTGAATCAGTAACGTCTGGAGGAACCCCGGTTGAGAATGGCTACAATAAAGCTAATCAACAACCTTTACTGTTTCAGAAAAACAATACTGTTTTTCTTTTTACCCATGTAAGTATTGAAAAATTGAAAAGAATAAAAAAAAACAGCCCCAAGGAAGTTCCGAAAGCCGACAGCACAAGAATGGCTGATGTTTATTATTAGCTGAACTCTGGGTAGATATACAGTGCCTTGAAAAGGTTTTCATACCTCTTGACATTTTTCACATTGTCATGTTACAACCAGAAATTTTAAATGTATTTTATTGGGATTTTATGTAATAGACCAACACAAAGTGGCTCATAATTGTGAAGTGGAAGGAAAATGATAAATGGTTTTGCATATTTTGTACAAATAAATATGTGAAAAGTGTGGGGGGTACATTTGTATGGCGCCCCCCGGAGTCAATACTTTGTAGAACCGCCTTTCTCTGCAATTACAGCTGCTAGTATGTTTGGGGATGTCTCTACCAGCTTTGCACAATGGACCTTTGTCCATTGCAAAATATCTCAAGCTCTGTCAGATTCAATGGAGAGCGTCCGTGAACAGCAATTTTCAAGTCTTGCCACAGATTCTCAATCGGATTTAGGTCTGGACTGTGACAAGGACATTCTAATGCCGCGTACACACGGTCGTTTTTTGCGATGAAAAAAAACGACGTTTTTTAAAACGTCATTTAAATTGATCGTGTGTGGGCAAAACGTCGTTTTTTGTCTTCAAAAAAACGACCAAAAATAAAATTCCAACATGCTTGAAATTTTTTTGTGCCGTTTTTCAAAACGTCTCGTTTTTTTGTTTCACAAAAAGTCACCGTGTGTAGCAAAAACGTCTTTCAAAACGACGTTTTTCAACCCGCGCATGCCCAGAAGCTAGTTATGAAGCGAGCTTCAATAGAAAAGAGTGGTGAACGTAACCTCGCTTTTTGTGAAAAAACGATGGTGTGTATGCAAAATTGTCTTTGAAAAGTGACGTTTCAAAAACGTCGTTTTTTTACTTCACAGAAAACGTCGTTTTTTTTCATCGCAAAAAACGACCGTGTGTACGCGGCATTACACTTGAATATGCTTTGAATTAAACCATTCCATTGTAGCTCTGGCCGTATGTTTAGATTTGTTGTCCTGCTGGAAGGTGAACCTCCCCCAAGTCTCAAGTCTTTTGAAGGCTCTAACAGGTTTTATTCTAAGATTGCCCTGTATTTGGCTCCATCCATCTTCCCATCAACTCTGACCAGCTTCCCTGTCCCTGCTGAAAGAAAAGCATCCCCACCACACGATGCTGCCACCACCATGTTTCACGGTGGGGATGGTGAGTTCAGAATGATGTCCAGTGGTGGGATGTTCTTTTCCTCAGGCCATCTGACACACCAGGTTGAGTGCACAAACTTACAATATAACAGGAATTCACTGAAAGTATTACTTAGTACACAAGAGTAGCTCTATAGAAAAAAGTGAAAGAGCGAAACAGTAATGTAGGCATTAAACAAAAAAATATTTAATTAAATAGTGCATAGTGTCAACAAAAAATTAGATGTCAATATGGATAATATATAAACAATATAATAATTTGGGTCTTCTAATACTCCAACACTGTGCTTCCTAAAATTGCAATGTGCTTCAATCAAAGTGCTTCACCCGAAGTGCCTTATAATTGTGCTCACCAAATATCCAAGGCCATAGAATGACCACCAGGCAGATAAAGGAAAATGTACTCCTTAAGTATTTCCTGTCAGAGAACTATCCGTGGAAGGACTGGCAGACCTGTCCTGCAGCAGAGGCACGGATCAACGAGCGCAAAACGCATGCACGCGCCAGCTGCACAAACGGGCAACAACAATGTTCTTTCGGGCAGTTACCAACTGCTGCATGATCTTCAGCCCTTGGAGTGTTTTCCTGAGTTCCTGTTCTTGTTTCCTAGTACTACTGTTGTCGACCCGGCTTGCCTGACCAGACTTCTCTGTGCATGACCTCCGGCTTGTTTCCCGGCTTATCCCGTGTCTTGTTCCTACCTGCCTGGTCCAGTGTATGACCCCGGCTTGCCTCCTGACCTGTTCCAGTAACTTCTTCTCTGCTTGCTACCAGTGTATGACTTCCGGCTTGGCTCCTGACTCCGTCCCTGGGTTTCCCTGCTATGCAGCCTTATCCGGTACTTCCGTGGTACCCCTGCCTGACTGTCTATTCTGGTTTCCAGCATCAACTCAGCAAGTCGCAGCTGGCAACTCCTGCATCTTTGGGCAAAGCACTCCCTGTGTCACCTTCAGGGGACGCTCTGCACTCAGTCGCAAGGGAAGTCCTCTCAGCACTTCGGCCTCTTGTTAAGGTACGTGACATTGCCTCCTTCAAGCCTCACACAGGATAAAATCACTGATTCCAGATTTTGGCAGGACTTTACTTCAATCAATTATAATGTGAGAATAAATTCAAGCCTCACTTTCAATGCATTTCACGCGCGTCATCAGGAAAATTATTAATGTGGCGCTACCCCCGAAGGAGCTGCTGGTTTGATTTTAGTGGCACGTTACCTCTATCTTCCTGCCGTCTAGGGTACTGGATGAGAGCTGTAATAAAGTCAATGTCCACCCGACAGGTGTCTTTTCTGTGCTTTTATTACCCAACGGGGTAAAAAATTGTAAATAGTAGAAAAGGTGAAGGGATAGAAGGAATGGAAGGTGACAGATTCAGGTGTAACTGGTTACTGGAAACAGTCCTGCTTCCAACGACAACTTTCTTTGCCACTCTAACCAGAGTGGGTATAGTGCATCTGGATAGGCCTCTCTCACCAGCCTAGCATCCAGAGTGTCACTCGGAACTTTAGGGTGAAGTCTCTGCCACAGACCCTCCTAAAGGTGGAGACAATTTCGGTCCAAAACCCTTCTCAACTGGATTCAGCACCAGGATCTCCTTCAAACAGCATTAGTTATGCCAGGAACTGATAGGCGACCATCGTCCAGCCTCTCAGAACGAAGTGTCCATTGATGAGCAATTAGGCCTCTCCTGAGACACCAGCCTCGTGCTCAGTATCTCCCAGACAGGTTCTCCATTGATTGGCTTCCTCCCATGGGACTAACAGCCCAGGACCACTTGCAAATAGCGGACCCAGTCTACACACTGGGCCCACAGGTAGATTAGGTGCTCCGGACCAACCTGGTCCCGGAGCCAGGAACACTGCAACACCCCCTCCAACCCTGGCCAGGAAGGCCACACACGGGGGTGGTGGGACGACTGCCCAGGTGCATGGCGGCAAGGTAACGACGCCCAACCAATGGCATCTACCCCCTAAATACCCCTCCCAGCATGCACAGCAAGGCGATCAACCCTCCTGATTGGCTGCCGAGGAGAAGTATCCACACGACCCTGACGCCACTGCTGCCACTTACCGTCTGGGGGTGCCTGAAAGTCCCCAGACAGCAAGCATGGGCACACAGAGCTGGAACAGAGGCCTAAATGTAGCCAAATAAACATGGTCAGAGTCAACTGACTCTCCGACCCCCTCTAAATTTACAGCAGCAACGGCTATAAAAGTAGCCAGGCGCTATATTAAATTTTCCCGCGTGCTCGAGCGTGAAATGCATTGAGAGTAAGGCTTGGCACGCATGATACTATGAGCTCTCTACCCCCATTGAAACAGCTGAGGCGCACGCCCAACGTCCAACATCAGTGCCTGACTTCACAAATGCGCTTTTGGAAGAATGGTCAAACATTCCCATAGACACTCCTAAACCTTGTGGTCAGCCTTCCCAGAAGAGTTGAAGCTGTTGTAGCTGCAAAGGGTGGGCCAACTCAATATTGAACCCTACAGACTAAGACTGGGATGTCATCAAAGTTCATGTGCGTGCAAAGGCAGGTGTCCCAATACTTTAGACAATATATCTGTTAACCAATTAGGCACCACAGGGCAGCAACCACAGAGAGCAGCTGTATCCAGTGTTTCTCCCACTCTCCATTCTTAGCCAAGCACCTGGCTACAATACATTATTCCATAATGAATCTATCTCCTTGCAGGGTCTTATAGACCCCTCTAAAAACCAACTCATCCCTAAGCAGGATACCGAATCAATTGTCTAAGAATCACGAGTCTAACAGTGACAGCATTGGATCAAACAGAGGCCTCCAGGCAATGCTCTAGGAACATAGAGTTAGAGGAAATAATAAAACATCACAATAATATGATAAGGACATGGCTTATTTCTGCAGCTTCCCAGGAGCGCAACCCCCCCCCCCCCTCCTCAAGGAAGATCCCCCGCTGACCCTATGTGAGTCACGCGTGTTATCTGCTGTTCCGGCAGAACACGTACACGGCTCGCCTTTCACATTCAAAGCCACAGCCAGAGCGCTGATTAAGTTAGAGGCAAATTCTGGACATGATAATAAACAAGGAATACTAAATAATATGATTGTGCAGATGAGACGATGTCCATGTACTCCTAGTATGGTTACGTATCTACTGCAAGTCAGATCCCACTTATCTATGGCATGTCAGATCACCATTTCAATGCTGTCAGGTTTTTATGCCAACTCCCACAGCTGCCAGTCTCTGCAATGTGTAGATAGCCCAGTATGTCTACGCTATGAAATGTAAGAAGAAATATGTATGAGTATAGGGGTTTCAACCAGTTATCAGCACATAAAACTCATGTTAATGTGTTGATTAAAACTTATACAGTGGAACCTTGGTTTACGAGTAACGTAGTTAATGAGCATTTTGAATAATGAGCAACTTTAAAAAAAAAAGTTTGTGACTCGGTTTGCTAGCAGAATTCAAGCTAATGGGTCGTGCAGTACTGCATTTGGCCAGAGGTGCGGGGGGGGCTGGAGCCAAGCAGAGCCGCCCGATTGCCTACACACACCCCCGGTACCAGCTGCCCGATTGCCTACACACACCCCCCGGTACCAGCTGCCCGATTGCCTACACACACCCCTGGTACCAGCTGCCCGATTGCCTACACACACCCCCGGTGCCAGCTGCCCGATTGCCTACACACACCCCCGGTACCAGCTGCCCAATTGCCTACACACACCCCCGGTGCCAGCTGCCCGATTGCCTACACACACCTAGGGTGACCACATTTCCAAACTACCATTCAGGGACACTCTCTCTTCCCAAAAATCACAGAACAGGAATCACAGAACAGTGATTGGACACAAGAGGCTGAATTTATGATTTCTCCAATCACAAGCAGGGGGCGGGATTTTGCTCCTCCAGCCAAGACAAGTACTGTCTGTGAGCAAAGCGGCCATGTGGCAGCCTTTTTTGGGGGCATCAGATTGGCCCGAGGGGTGGCTGTGTCAGTTTCATTCCGGGACACTGTATTGTCCTGGAATGAATGTGCCGGGGACAGACCTGCAAAATGTGGGACTGTCCCGGGCAATCCGGGACAGGTGGTCACTCTACACACACCCACGGTACCAGCTGCCCGATTGCCTACACACACCCCCGGTACCAGCTGCCTGATTTCCTACACACACCCCCGGTGCCAGCTGCCCGATTGCCTACACACACCCCCGGTACCAGCTGCCCGATTGCCTACACAACCCCCCCGGTACCAGCGCCCCCGTCATGTATTCCGGGCTCCGCTTGCCCATCTGCAGGCCCGGAACCTACATGGAGGGTGTCGGCTGGAGGAGGGAAGGGAGGAGAGTGGACACACGTCCGCTCTCCTCCCCTTCTTGCTATGACCCGGAAAGCGGCGTCTATGATGTCACTTTAGGGTCAGCCCCTCAGCGTCTCCGGTTAGCGTTAAAGACCTGTCACTCAAAAATCATCACATGGGAGAGTTAAAGCTAAAGCGGAGCTCCATCCAAAAATGAAACTTCCACTTTAAGGGAAGGTGACCCCCTGACATGTCACATTTGGCATGTCATTTTTATGGGGGGGGATTGGAAACCCTCTTTTTAGAGGGTTTCAGCTCCCACTTCCTCACTGGGGCACCGAGGTTCCGGAAGGAAGGTCACATCTTCTCCCTCTGTTGCTGTTTTTTAATATTTTAATTTTAGTAGGAACTCCGCTTTAAAGTGCTTGTAAAAGCAAAAGGTTTTTTATTTTACTCTGGGCTGTCTTTAACACAGGGCAAAGGGGTCAGCTGCCCCGGGCCCAGTCATTGTTGTGAGGCTCAGAGCAGCTGTCCCTTGACTGCAAATAGTTGATGAGTAGATTCAGGAGGGCCCAAGAAAGTGTTTGCCCAGAGTCCAATCAATATTAAAGATGGCCCTGATCTTACTGCATTTTATGATAAAAAGATTAAAAATAAAACTTCTGTGTGCAGCAGCCCCCCTCAGCCCCCGAATACTTACCTGGGCCCCATTTTAATCCAGCGATGTTGTATGAGAGACTTGGCTGTCCCAAACTCTCCCTCATCATTGGCTGAGATAGTAGCGAAGCGCCATTGGCTCTCGCTGCTGTCAATTAAGGTCAGCGAGCCAATTAGGAGAGAGGGGGCGGGGCCATGTCTGAATGGACACACAGAGCTGTGGCTCGGCTTGGGTTTTCCCATAGTAAGCTGCTGGCTGTGGGGGCACTCAACAGGAGGGAGGGGGCAGAAGAGGGACCGGATCAGTGTTGGAAACCTACCAAATTTAAATTTACTGGCACAGCCAAGTTTTTACTGGCATTTCCAAAAGTTACAAAATTAAATTTTTAAGTGCAAATCTGAGTATTTAGGCTACAAACAAGTACAATATGCAATTAGAAATATGATTTATGGTAGATAATAAGGCAGAAAACATATTTATTTTGTTATTTTCAATAAAGTAAGCAAGTAGCTCAGGGACAGGCCTCAAGAGGACAAGAAATTAGAATGGGCGGCACACACACACACACACACACATAAAAATGACTCACCCAGTGACACTGACAGCAGTACAGATGATAATGATGAGACCTCCCCGACACAACACGTCCCCTCCTGAGTCACAGTGACAGTCTCTCTCCAAGCCCAAGTGGTCCCTCCAGTCTAAACAGCACTGGCGGTCCCTGTCCCAGCCTGCCTTGCTCCCATACCGCAGACCCACACACAAGGCTCTGGCTGCTCTGCTTGGCTCCATTGCACTGTGACATCACACAACATGCTCAGGCAACGCCTCTGCCAGAGCTGCCAGATCACACTGTTGCAGGCACTTGAATGGTCTCAGCCAGATCTGGTCCAAGCTGAGCATCACAGCCATATTTTTTTTACTGGCAACTCTTTACTTTTACTGCCATTTACTGGCAGTAGAAAATTGCCTGTTTTTTAACTGTCTGCTAGTAAAAATACTGACGGTTGGCAACACTGCAGTCAGGGCAAAACCACTGTACAGGGCAGGTAAATATAACATGTTTGTTACTTTGAATTTAAAAAAAAGGGGGCTTAAAGCGGAGTTCCACCCAAAAGTGGAACTTCCACTTAATCCACTACTTGGATTTGGCGGCCCCAAAGCCTTTGCCCCCCCCCCCCCCCCCTGTAGACGATCGCCTGGGACATGTGAGAGGTCCCAGGCGATTGCCTGTCCGCTCACGCATGCGCAGTGAGTGCCCGGCCGTGAATCCGAAAGCTGTCATGGCCGGGTGCCCACAGTAACAATGAGGACACCGGCCAGAGAGGTGGGGAGAGGAGCGGAGCTCTGGCCGGCGCGCCGCTGGAACGTGGAACAGGTGAGTGCATGTTTATTAAAAACCAGCAGCTACACTTTTTGTAGCTGCTGGCTTTTAATAAATATTAAAAATGCCTGGAACTCCCCTTTAAGTATCACTTAATAAAAACAATTTGTTATTTTTTTTTGTAAAAAAGAAAGTTACACCCATGCACATAAAATCCCCCCCAATTTTTTTTTCAAGGCACACCCACGTATACGCACTTATGAACATAAACGCATGCGTTGGGTGTCGGTATCGGGACGGATACTGAGCATTTGCGGGAGAACTTGTACTCCCGCAAATGCCCCCAATGCCTCATCCGATACTAAAGCCGCCGCCGCCGCAACGAAAGCCGCCGCCGCATACCGCAACGCCGCCGCCTGGTTAAACAGCATGCGGGGGGAACATTACAGCTTTTGTTTGAATAGCTGTAGTGTTCCCGGCCACGCCGCGTATAGACACTCCCCTTTCTCGGAATTGGACGGGTGATCTGTCCAATCCCCGAGCAAGGGGGATTGTCTATACACGGCGCTGCGGGGAACACTACAGCTATTCAAATGAAAGCTGTGATGTTCCCCGCACGCTGATTAACCATGCGGCGGGACATGGCTGGATATATGGGGGACATGGCTGCATATATGGGGGACATGGCTGCATATATGGGGGGACATGGCGGATATATGGGGGGACATGGCTGATATATGGGGGACATGGCTGCATATGTGGGGGACATGGCTGGATATATGGGGGTACATGGCTGGATATATGGGGGGACATGGCTGGATATATGGGGGACATGGCTGCATATGTGGGGGGACATGGCTGGATATGGGGGACATGACTGCATATATGGGGGACATGGCTGCATATATGGGGGACATGGCTGGATATATGGGGGGACATGGCTGGATATATGGGGGACATGGCTGGATATATGGGGGACATGGCTGCAATATGTGGGGGGACATGGCTGGATATATGGGGGACATGACTGCATATGGGGGAACATGGCTGCATATGTGGGGGGACATGGCTGCATATGTGGGGGACATGGCTGCATATGTGGGGGGGACATTGCTGCATATGTGGGGGGACATGGCTGCATTTGGGGGGGACATGGCTGCATATGTGGGGGACATGGCTGCATATGTGGGGGGGACATTGCTGCATATGTGGGGGGACATGGCTGCATTTGGGGACACATTTAAAAAAAAGTATCGGTATTCGGTTTCGGCGAGTACTTGAAAAAAGTATCGGTACTTGTACTTGGTCCTAAAAATGTGGTATTGGGACAACCCTAATTTACATGTTACATATCGCCGTGTGCGGTGGAGTGAGAGCAATAATTCTAGCACAAGACCTCCTCTGTAACACTAAACTGATACCTATAGGGGGCTTTTGATGCGTCGCTTTTAGAAAATATAGGGTACTGACGTTTGTTGGCATTTCACGCAAATTTAAGTGTAGCACTTCCCCCCGAAAGAGCTGCTGGTTTGATTTGGGCGGCACGTTACCTCTATCTTTCCGCTGTCTAGGCTACTGAATGAGAGCTGTAATAAAGTTACTGTCCAGACTGTTGATGTCTTTTCTGTGCTTTATTACCCAGCCGAGTAAAACGGTAAAAGTAGTAATAGGTGAATGGATAGAAGAAATGGAAAATGGCGGTTTATGGGTTAACTGGTTACTGGAAACAGTCCTGCTTCCAACAACAACTTTCTTCACCACTCTAGCCAGAGTGGGTATAGAGCACCTGGATAGGCCTCTCTCACCAGCCTGGCAGCCAGAGTGTCACTCGGAAACTTTAGGGTCAAGTCTCTGCCACAGACCCTCTTAAAGGTGGAGTCCAAAACCCTTCTCAACTGGATTCAGCACCAGGATCTCCTTCAAACAGCTTTAGTTATGTCAGGAACTGGACCATCGTCCAGCCTCTCAGATACGAAGTGTCCTTTGATGAGCAAGTAGGCCTCTCCTGAGACACCAGCCTGGTGCTCGGTATCCCCCAGACAGGTTCTTCATCGGTCGGCTTCCTGCCACGGAACGGACAGCCCAGACCACTTGCAAATTGAAGACTCCGTCTATCCACCGGGTCTACAGGTAGTTTAGTTGCTCTGGACCAACGTGGTCCCAGATCCAGAAACACTGCAACACCCACACCCAGTCCAGGAGGGCCACACACGGGGGTGGTGGGATGACTGCCCAGGCGGATTGGGACAGGAACGACGACTCAAACTAATGGCGTCTCCCCCCTAAATACCTCCTCCTAGCATGCACAGCGAGGCGATCAACCCTCCTGATTGGCTGCCGAGAAGAAGCATCCACACGACCCAGACATCACTGTTGCCACCTGCCATCTGGGGGAGAGAGGATCCCCCGGACAACATCTGTGGGCACACAGCACAGCCAGAGCTGGAACAGAGGCCCTTAAATTTAGCCAAATAAACATGGTCGGAGGCAACTAACTCTCTGACCCCCCACTAAATTTACAGCAGCACCTGCTATGAAAGTAGCCAGGCGCTACATAAGGTTTGACATGTTAGGTATCTATTTACTCGGCGCAACCTCATCTTTTATATTTTACCAAATCTGGGTATTTTATGGCACTTGTTTGCCCTATAATTCACTTTAGTGTGTTTTAACCACTTAAGGACCGCCTCCTGCAGATATACATATGAAACATATGAGGTCACACATAACCCCTACACCGCCCCCTAGTGGTTAACTCCCAAACTGCAATTTCCATTTTCACAGTAATCAGTGCATTTTTATAGCATTTTTTGCAGTTACAAAAAAAGTCGCTGATCGCCGTCATTAGTAGTAAAAAAAAAAAAAAAAAAAAATGCAATAAAAGTATCTCCTATTTTGTAAACGTTATAAATTTTGCACAAACCAACCGATAAACGCTTATTGCGTTTTTTTTAACCAAAAATAGGTAGAAGAATATGTATCGGCCTAAACTGAGGGAAAAAAACTTTTTTATATATATCTTTTTGGGGGATATTTATTATAGCAAAAAGTTAAAAATATTGCATTTTTTTTTTTAAATTGTCGCTCTATTTTTGTTTATAGCGCAACAAATTAATACTGCAGAGGTGATCAAATACCACCAAAATAAAGCTCTATTTGTGGGAAAAAAAATACGCCAATTTTGTTTGGGAGCCACGTCGCACGACCGCACAATTGTCAGTTAAAGCGACGCAGTGCCGAATCGCAAAAAACTGGCCAGGTCCTTTACCTGCATAAAGGTCCGGGTCTTAAGTGGTTAAATTACATTTTGCATTTCCTAGACCTCTGTGGAAATTATGGGCCAGATTCACATACACTTAATATTGCGCTGTGTAATCGAAATACTCTACGCTGCCGTATTTTTACCAGGCTCTACAAACCGAATTCTGGTAGATTTTTGCCCGTCAACGCTACGGCGGCGTAGTCTATTTCTCACCGCGTAATCGAAATACGCGATTAGGGGGCGTAAAACATAAATTAAGCGCGTCCCCCCGCGGCGATCGAACTGATCAGAAATTTCCCGCCGTGCATTGCGCGAAATCACGTCGTTACGTCATTCGTTGTTTGAGTAGCGTCGTTTACGAACATTCCTATTCCCGGATGACTTACGTAAAAAATAATAAATGACGTTGGAAAACGTAGAAATTTGACGCGGAAACGACGGCCATACTTAACATGGGCTGTCTAATATTAGAGCAGCAAAAAGCTGGTATAGTGTTACGCAAAAAAAAGATGACTAAAGGTGCCGTAAGAGATTGCGATTGAAGATCGTAATTTCTGGGATCGCCGGCAAAAGCTCATTAGCATACCCCGACGCGGAAAACGACGGGAAGTCCACCCACTGGCCGCAATTTTATTGCAGCATAGATCCGAAGGCGTACGAACACGTAATCCAGTCGAATTGAAGCCCGCAGCCGTCTATTCATGGTTTGAGGTTTCAGACTAGCTAAAAAACGCGCGTAATTCGAAAGTACTGCAGTCTAACACCAGTTAGACAGGAGTTACGGCTCTCTGAATCTGGCCCATTATGTGACATAAAAAAGTGGAACTACCACTATTTTATTCTCTAGGGTGTCTGCTTGCAGAAAATATATACTGTTAGGGGGTTCTGTGTAATGTTCAGGCCTAAAATGTTTTTTTTTTTAAACGTGTACACAAAACGCAAAAAAACGACTGTGTATAACGCATATTAACATAAAAAATAAAAAATAAATACCCTGCACTACCTCACCAGCTGCTATTTCGAAATCAATGAAAGAAATTAAATAAAAATATAAACTTTTTGGAAGATTCTTTTTGAAATAAATAATCAGGTGACAGGGTCTCTTTAAGAAAAACTAATTTGTATATCCCTACCAGCCCCTTCTCCTGCCTATTACTAACAGATGCAATACATTGATAATCAGTCCATTGATTAGCAGCTAACACGGCTCCCAACAGAAGGAAAAGCTTTCTAGATCTCAACACCTAAACCGCGCCGCGCCGCGCCATCGTATTTCAAGGCTGTGATCAAATCAGGCGGGTACTGGCGCGCACACCATGCTGCGGTCACTTGATCGCCACCAACCAGCCTCTGCGGAGATTGGCAGGAGCTGCTGGAGACATGAACAGGTGAGAGCGGGGGGAGGGGGAGGCCGGGAATGTAAAATGTTCCAAAATAATAGAAGATCGGTACAATAATGTCTAAGGCCTATGCAGGGTGCAGTTTGCATATTCCGGGGTGCATTTTGCATTTTTTCAATACATGTTTTTGATCCATTGAAGTCTATGGAACCAAAAACCAGAAAAAAAGCCTCTCACTTCCCATAAAATGCACTGATGTGAACATGATCCATGGGAAACCAAGTTATATGGACTGTAGTGTGTTTCTGCAAAATTGAAAAAGCACTAAAAAATGCATCGGCGTGAACCAGGCCTAAGTGGGATATTTCGTGAGTACTACCCCCCCCCCCCCCCTTTTATTTTTTATTCTCTTTTACACCAGGCTAAGCCCAACCGAGACAATATGAGATGTATGTGTGTTTGAAATGTGTTTTTTTTTTTGCAATAACAAATGCTGAATTTACCTTTTCTCACCCCCCCCCCCCCAAAAAAAAAAAAAAACGGATTCTGTGAAGTGATTCAATACATGTGCAGATAAGGATTGCTCGAATCTCCTCTGCCTGGAATCCTGAGCGTTTCTTTACAGTATCTGTGTTTTGTGTCCCTTTATTTATTTATTTTATTTATTTATTATATATATTTGTCCTCCTCCTTCTCCTTTTTTTTATTTTTTTTTTTTTTATTAGGGATTTCACCTTTTTTAAGCATCATTTAAACTTTGTATTTTACACTTTTATGATTTGAAGATCGATTCAGCATTTGTCATGGCAGTGTGATATATATAATCTTGGGGTAATTTTATTTATTGTCACTAAATTTTGAAGGTTTCATAATAATATTTTACACTTTTTTTTTCACATATTTAGGTTATTCTAAAAAAACAATTTTGGTCTTAACCACTTTGACCACCAGAAGATTTACAGCCCCCCTCCAGGCTATTTTTTGAATATGGCACTGTGGTGCTTTAACTGACAATTGCGCAGTCATGCAACGCTGTACCTAAATAAAATGTATTTGATCGCCTCCTGCAGTTTTTATGTTATGCGCTATAAACAAAAAAGACAAACAATAAATAAATTATATACTTTCTGCTATAAAATACATCCGATTATAAACCTTGCAAAAACTAAAATGTCTTCATTAATTTAGGCCAGTATGTATTCTGCATGTTTTTGGCAAAAAAAAATAAAAAATCACAAGTTTTTATATTGATTTGTTATAGCGTCTACAAACTGGAATAGATATTTTTTTTTGTGTGTGTGTGTATATAAGAATTTGTCCCACCTATACATTGTAAAGGGTCGTGTAAACTGTTGGCGCGATATAAATTGTGTAGTAGTATAATAATAATATGTGTATGAATTTTGATTTATTCTTTACTAGTAATGGTGGCAATTAATGACTTATAGCAGGTCTGCGATATTGCGTCGGACATACTGACACTTTTTGGAATCAGTAACACTGATATAGTGATCAGGCCTAAAAAAAAAAAATATATATGCACTGTCACTGTACTAATGACACTGGCTGAGAAGGGGGTCATCATCTAGGGCGATCAAAGGATTAACTGTGTACCTAGCCAGTGCTTGTGTGAGGTGCTTTTACTATGGTAAGAGATGGAATTTATTCCTTGACCCTCCCCTTCTAGAGGCTCTAACGAACAGGGCCCTCTGATCCCTCCTGTATTGTAACTGTACTGTCTTCCCTCATGTTGTAAAGCGCTGTGCAAACTGTTGGCGCTATATAAATCCGGTATAATAATATTCCCTGCTTTGCAGAGACACAAACTCCATCCCTTTTCTCCAAGTTCTGTGTCTCTGCCTGACGATTGTTGGGTACCGTGCGCCCACTGATCGGCTTCCGCTGTGTGAAATATTTGCATAACCCCTCCCAAGAGCCAGCCCACTGCTTACATCAGGTCTTAAAGGGGTTGTAAAGGTACAATATTTTTTTTTTCCTAAATGGCTTCCTTCACCTTAGTGCAGACCTCCTTCACTTACCTCATCCTTCCATTTTGCTTTTAAACGTCCTTATTTCTTCTGAGAAATCCTCACTTCCTGTTCTTCTGTCTGTAACTCCACACAGTAATGCAAGGCTTTCTTCCTGGAGTGTCACGCTCGCCCTCTCCCTTGGCAACGTAGAGAGCGTCCCGACTCTCCTGTAGTCCAAGGGAGGGGGCGAGCATGACACTCCACACCAGGGAGAAAGCCTTGCATTACTGTGTGGAGTTAGACAGAAGAACAGGAAGTGAGGATTTCTCAGAAGAAATAAGGACATTTAAAAGCAAAATGGAAGGATGAGGTAAGTGAAGGAGGACTGCACTAAGGTAAAGGAAGATATTTAGGGGGAAAAAATGTACCTTTACAACCCCTTTAAGACTTGAGAGTGCTGAAGCGGGGTGAGGGGGGGCTGTGATGTTTTCAGGAAGCTATGTAGAGCACCATGTAGCCACTCCTACCAGCCAGGATCTGATAGCATTGCATAGGGAAGCACAATTTTTTCATTACAAATTAAATTTGTCTGTACCCTGTTATAGGGAAAGACGATCACTGACGTTACACATCCAGCCCCACCCCCTACAGTTAGAAACACATATGAGGTCACACTTAACCGCTTCGGCGCCCCCTAGTGGTTAACTCCTAAACTGCAATTGTCATTTTCACAGTAATCAGTACATTTTAATAGCACTTTTCCCGGTGAAAATGACAATGGTCCCAAAAATGTGTCAAAATTGTCCGATGTGTCCGCCATACTGTCGCAGTCACCAACAAATTGATGATCGCCGCCATTAGTAGTAAAAAATTATTAATAAAAAATGCCATAAAAACTATCCCCCTATTTTGTGAACACTATAAACGTAAAACCAATTGTTTAAATGCTTATTGTGTGTGTGTGTGTATATTATATATATATATATATATATATATATATATATATATATATATATATATATATATATATATACATTTTTTTTATTATTATTATACCAAAAATATGTAGAAGAATATGTATCTGCCTGAACTTTTTTTTTTTTTTTTTTTTTCTCTTTCTCCAAAACTGTCGCTCTATTTTTGTTTATAGCACAAAAAATAAAAACCACAGCGGTGATCAAATACCACCAAAAGAAAGCTGTATTTGTGGGGGGAAAAAAAGGACGCCAATTTTGTTTGGGAGCCACGTGGCACGACTGCGCAATTGTCAGTTAAAGTGACGCAGTGCCGAATCGCAAAAAGGGCCAAGGTCCTTTAGCTGCATAATGGTCCAGGTCTTAAGTGGTTAAAAATGTCTTTAGCATGTTGATTAAGGGGGGGAAGGCAAAATATAAGCTGATTAATGTTTAGCTTTCAATTTATATCATTTGGGTTTAGATGCACTAGTTGCGTTTTAGGATATGTTTAAGGATTTTTAATTAATACATAACCGTATTAATTGGCGCTTTTTATATCTGCCTGGAGTTCAGCTTTAATCCCCAGCCAGTTTTCCCGGCTGAAAATCAGATCAGAGCGGTACACTTAATGTTTCCTTAACTCTGAAGGCGGCTGAAAGCGAAGGAAAAATACCGAGCGGCTAAACTGTTTATTCATTGAGTACATTAATATAACCTACAGAATCCAATAACTATATGTGCAGCTTTCCTCAAGGAACTTGTCCAATTTCATCTTCACTGTCCATAATGAATGTGCTTTAACTGCATTTTGTAGAAGCAAATTCCAGAATCAAATTACTGTGAGTGGCGGGGGGAGCGAGATATGAGCCGCGCCGCGGCCGCTTATTCCAGCTTCTATTTAGCATGCGGCATCTAATCAACCATGGGGCTCCCGGCTCCCCTCTACGTGCCGCTGCCACAGCCAGCGGGCCAGTGGAGTTTTTGAAGGCGCCCGTGCCTTTTATTTGGGTGGTGGGTTGACTCTGAAAGAATTTGCATGCCGGTTCCTCATTGGAGGAGCTCATTATCTGGCTGCTGCTGTGGTCTGTGTAACTGGTCTTGCAATTTAGGTGTAGCGCCTGTGTACTATACAGTACCGGTGCTAGTTAAATTTATGTGTAGATCAGAGTGTAGTCAAACTCTGATCCAGATTGTTAGTAGCAAAATGCGGTCTCTGTCTCAGCTTGGCTGTGCTGTGAGCCCATCCTGCTGTACTGGGGTGTTCTTCCAGCCCCGGTGCTGCAGGTGGCAGCAGTGTAGTCAAGGTTTGGGAGCTCTTTCCCATGTCCAATCACAAGGGTCTGTCCTCGCTGTGCACGCTGGGGAGGGGTATTTATGGGGCAGACGCCATTGGTTCTGGGTCTTCTTCTTCGGTGTGGCACCCAAATTTAGGGTGGCTTCATCACGGCGCCCTGGGGTGTGCGTGGCACGCAGAGTTCCGGGGTCATGCTGACCCGGAGCATCTGAACAGTGGCGGAGACCCAGTGAGTGATTAGGTTCCCATTTTAAGGATCCCAAGCTGTACTGCTGTTCGGTGGGCAGTCAGTCTGAGGAGCGCCATTGAGAGGCTGGTGGTCCAAAAGGGCCTGGACAAACCACTGGGGATCGGGAATACAAGAGCAAGAGGAGAGAGACTGGTGAGCCACAGTTGGATCTAAGTCAGGGGTGTTAAACTCAATTTCCCCCCTCCTCGTCTTCCAGGACAGCCCTGAGATATATGGCTCCTCCCTCCGGGACAGGAAACCTATTCACTCAAATTATAAAAGGAGGTCCTCCAGGCCTTCTCCTCAGTTTTTGTGTTTCCTGCCGGACGGGAAGGAGCACATTGGGACAGTTACTTTTAATTTTTCTTTTCCCTACTAGTTCTCCCAGTACTGTCTGGGTATGAGAGCTGAACATACCTCCTACAGCACGCCTCTGGCCCTGGGGGTAGAGAGAGTCACTGATAGCCATCGCTGCCTCGGCTCAGCGAGAGTGGGACCCCGGTGGACGGCAGAGAGTTCCTGGCCTCAGTCTCCAGAACGCCTGGGTAACGGCTGTGGAAGGCGAGAGACGGGATCGGCCCTGGGCGAGGGGGTGGGGCCTCTGCATTCCAAAGAGGGGACGTGAGATCCCCGGCGGAAATGAGTCATCAGGGGGTGCCGGAAACATCGTTCCCATGTTTCAAAAAGGCGCGGCGGTGGCTATTTAGGAGCCGGAGCCTTTGGTGTATCTCAGACCGCTGAAAAACGCACCCGTGGAAACTGCAGCGGCACATCCAGACCCTGGTTCGACTGGCATCGGTCCCTCCCAGGTAAGCTTGGTGATAGCACATGGCTTACTCTGGGGGGAGTTGGTCTATTTGGCCAAAATACCCCCTCTGGGTGGCGAACCTTGATGGTGATGGGTACAGCACTTCTAGGAGCCAGGCACAGCGGTTTTCAGGCATAGGCTGTTTGTAACTGAGGTTTTTTGGTTTTTGTCTGTTCCAGGTTAAAACTCAAAACCAGCCGCCTAGAAGAAAGTGTGCCGTTTGTGGGACAAAATTAGGCTCTAGTTGGGATAAGCCTTTATGCCCAGAATGTGTTGGCAGTCTGGTAAAGGAAGACTCAGTTACTGTTTGCCGTCAGATGTTATCATCTATTAAGGATGAGATTGCGTCCACCTTCCAGTCTTTTAACCTCCCTGGCGGTATGATTCTTTCAGGTTTTAGGTGCTAAAAGCGGTACCATTATTTGCAAGGGAATTTGCAAGGGAATTTGGCGTTTTATACTGTAGGCTTGTAATTCTTAGGAATAACTCACTGAAATCTATCCAAACAAGAGTCTAATAGGCATCCCGGGTATGATATTTTTTTTTTTATTAAAAATTTTAATATAATAAATAATTATAAAAAATTATAACAAATAATAATATAATTATAGTAAAAATTATTCAATAATGTAATCAAAATCACTGAAATTTGCTCAGTTGCAGAATTTTTGCTGTCATTATTTTTTTTATGACGAGTTTCCCCATAAATCGCTATCGCTAAATTCTGCAAGTGATTCTGATTTATTATCGCTGTTTTTTAGCTGCTCTAAAACAATTTTTGCCATAAAGGGACACTTTTGGTTGCTATGGGCAATCTACAGTTTGCAGGGAGAAAGAACAGTTTTTATTATATAAAAGGACATGTAGTGTACAGGGCAGACCACTAGGGACATGGGGGGTGTGTATTTTTTACATACAGTACTGTAATCTATAAGATTACAGTGTACTGTATGTATAGTGTTTGTTTACTTTTTTGAATTTGGCGCCGTTACAAATCCCTGATTGACACGATTCTGCAGGAGTGGGAAGAACCTGAAAAAATACCATTCTTTTCAGGCACCCTTAAGCGTAGATTCTCCTTTGAGTCGGGTGCATCTCATCCCTGGAACAAAGTTCCTAAGCTGGATGTCCCTTTAGCCAGAGTCTCAAGAAAGACTGATCTGGCCTTTGATTTTGGGGCCTTGAAGGACCCGATGAGAGAGAGGGGACTTACGGTTAAAAAGAGCCTGGGATGCCTCTTCAATAAGTATGAAACCCGCACTAGCAGTAACTTGTGTAGCTAGAAATTTGGAATGTTGGCTTACCCAGTTACAGACCCACATCCTGGCGGGTACATCTAGGCAGGAGCTTTTAAAATCTTTTCCACTCCTATTTAAAGCTGTAGGCTTCCTGGCCGATGCCTCTGAAGAATCTGTGAAATTGGCGGCTAGATCAGCGGCCTTGGTAAATGCAGCCCGAAGATCAGTGTGGCTGAAGACTTGGACAGGCGATGCCGCCTCCAAGTTGAAACTGTGGGGATTGCCCTTTTCGGGAGACCACCTTTTTGGGTCAGGCCTACAGGAGGTGCTAGAAGGGACTCCGGACAGAAAAAAGGCTTTTCCTGAGAAAAAGAAAAAAGCAGAGGGAAAGCTTTTTTTTTTTGAGGTTTCAAACCGAACCAACAGGAGGAGGGCCAGCCCAAAAAGCACTGGATAGGTCATAAAAGTAGGGGGAGAGGAGGAATATTGTTCAATCCGCCTCAAACCACCCCCAAGCCGCAGTGACCCCTGCGTCCCTGTGGGAGGAAGATTGGGGCAGTTTCTCCCACAATGGACCATGGCAACTTCAAGTCTGTTCATATTGGACATAATAAGGAACCGATACAAGTTGGAGTTTACGTCAACGCCCCCCCCCCCAAGTTTTCTGGTTACCCAGTTTCCCAGGGACAGAGAGAAAGCAGAGGCCTTGGGCCTGTCTCTAGGGGAATTGGTGGACCAGAGAGTTCTAATTCAGGTGCCACAGAGGGAACAAGGACAAGGGTTGTATTCCCATGTCTTCGTAGTAAAAAAGCCATCGGGGAAGTTCAGGATGATCCTGAATCTTCGTCCCCTGAACAAATTTGTAAAGTACAAAAGGTTCAGGATGGAGTCGATTTTCACAGTGGCAAGGTCTCTGTTCCGGGGTGTTACATGGCCACCCTGGACCTCAGAGATGCCTACTTGCACGTCCCCATCCATCCAGAATTCCAAAAATTCCTTAGGGTGGCGGTGAAGGTGAATTCGAAAATCGGACACTTTCAGTTCCGACCCCTTCCCTTTGGTCTGTCCTCATCGCCAAGAATTTTTACGAAAGTCCTGGCAGAGGCTCTATCACCGTTGAGAAACAAGGCGATAGTTGTAATTCCATATCTGGACGACCTCCTGTTTGTGGCAGGATCAGCCCAGCAACTGGAAAGGGATTTGCACGAAGCACAGAACTTTCTCTCCTCGGGTGGATAGTCAACCGGGACAAGTCTCCATTGACCCCATCCCCAGGAGGTTCTGTACCTAGGTTACAGGCTCTCTTCTGTAGAGAGAAAAATCTATCTCGCCGAAGAAAAGATGGCAAAAGTAGAACAGGCAGTCCAATTGTGTGGCTTTGGTCAGAGAAGTTATGAGAGTGCTGGGATTTATGACAGCATGCTTTCCAGTGGTACCCTGGGCAAGGTTCCGTCAATGTCCGTTACAGGAACTAATGCTTCGTTTCTGGAGTGGCCAAAGTCAAGACCTGGAGATACAAATTCCAATCTCGTCCAGAGTCAAAAGGACACTGTGGTGGTGGCGAACGTGCCACAACTTAGACAAGGGTGTAGCCTGGACCCTGCCGGTAGAAACGGTGGTAACTACAGATGCCAGTGCCTGGGGGTGGGAAGCCCACCTGGGGGAAGCAGTGGCCCAGGGAACATGGTCTCCAAGAGAAGCGGAGCGTTCCTCAAACCAAAGAGAGCTCTTGGCAGTCCTGAAAACGATCGAGGCGTTCCAAGCAAGCCTAATATGGCGACATCTGCAAGTTCGCACAGACAATGCAACAACAGTTGCGTACGTGAACAAGCAGGGAGGAACGAGAAGCCCTGCTCTTCAGGACATAGCCAACAAAATGTTCTCCTGGGCAAAGACAAACCTGGCCTCGCTGACAGCGGTCCACCTAAAGGGCACCCAGAACTCTCTAGCAGATTATCTGAGCTGCCAACGAGTGAGTCAGGACGAGTGGGCGCTCCACTAGGAGGTTTTTGCTCAAATAGTGCAGAAATGGGGTCAACCAGAGGTGGATCTTTTCGCCTCCGAAAAGAACAGGAAGGTAATCCAGTTCTTTTCGATCCACCCAGGAGACAGGGCTATAGGTATAGACGCTTTTTCCAGACCTTGGAGGTTCAACAGCTGCTACGCCTTCCCTCCAATAAGAATGATCGCAGCAGTCCTTCATAAATTTCGGTCGGAAAAGACTGACCTAATTTTGGTCGCACCTTTTTGGCCAAAAAGACCCTGGTTCGCCATTTTGAAGAAACTGACCATTCTCCCTCCATTTCGTCTCTCCATCAGGAGGGATCTAATCTCGCAGGGTCCCATCTTTCACCCGCAGTTAGACAGACTAAGCCTGACAGCGTGGTATCTGAGGAACAGTTGTTGAGAACGCAGGGCTTCTCAGAGAGAGTAATAAAAACCCTGTTACAATGCAGGAAGCCTGTTACTGTAGCACTACGTTTTCAGGTGTAGGTGCCTCTGATGGGCGTTTTTATGGTTATTGGTGGGACTGGATGATAATAATATTAAAAAAATTATATATAACATTTTAGGGGAAAAAAAACTATATATTGGGTAGGGGACAAAAAGTGACCAAATATCCTGCCCCCCCCCCTGCTGCACATAGCCCTGTACTTCACGCCTGGGGTGTCCAGGATATTTAGTCACTTTTTGTCCCTCTATGCCAGTGATAGAGAACCTCGGCACCCCAGATGTTTTGGAACTACATTTCCCATGATCCTCATGCACGCTGCAGTGTGGGTGAGCATCATGGGAAATGTAGTTCCAAAACATCTGGAGTGCCAAGGTTCGCCATCACTGCTCTATGCAATATAAAGTTTTGATGAAAAAAGTTACACCTAATCACTTAGAATTCCAGGATATATAAAGATAAGTTTTCCTTTAAAAAAAAAAGTGAACTTGCCCTTTTTATAGCTCACCTTGGCCTGAGTGAGAGGGCAGGGCTTGTACCAGTGAACATACTACCAGACATTTTTATGTTCCTACATGAAATTTCAAAACCGAAAATTAGATGCATTTCTCTGGTCGGATCAGAAGACCACATAGGATAACGGATGGGGTAAAAATGACTCTACAAATAGTCTGCATTCCCTCAATGGCTATTAAAGCATTTGCATTTACCCGACGTGCATGCTTAATATTTGAAAAACCCGTTGTTGGCCTGCTAGGGTTAAGTCTGCCTTGTGGTGTGTTTTTTTTTTTTTTGGTCATAGTCTGTTTTTCATCCTCCTGGATTTCTTCCACTTGCTATACAAATTCCGTCTCCGGAATCTCTTCTGCAATTTTAATATTGAATCACGGCGTGGAATGCGCTTCTGTTCTGCTTTTTACGAGGAAGGATGGTCTGGAAGCGTTGTGCCGCCGCCGCTCACAGGCCCTGCGACGTGGAAAGACTTATGAGGCAGTTATGGCAGAATTTACAATGGTGGTTTATTTTTTAATAGGTGTGGAAAGGGAAAGTATGTTGGGCTCCTGAAAGTAAATAGAGGGTGCTGGAAGCAGGTGACATGCAAAGATGCGCTTCGCATTTATAGTGGAGGGTTTCCGGAAAATAAATTCAGAGGCATGGCACTGTTCTGTCACTCCTCTTGCCAGCGGCACCATCTAAATAATGACGAAGTGTACCTCTATACTAGCGAGGGCCAGATTAACATAGGGCCTATCGGAGCTGCAGCTCCAGGCCCCTTCCGCAAGATAGGCCCATTTGCCCCAACCAAAAAAAAAGATAGACTTCGTGGATTGTAGCTCGGGGACCAGGGGTCACAGACCCCCATTTGGGTATGTAGCTGAAGACGCACCCCACCACTGGTCAAAATATGGGGCTCCTATCATTTATGGAGATACGGGGCTGCTTGCGCAGTCTGTCAGAAGCTACATACAGAGCAGCCAGTTAAATACAAGTTGACACACTGCAGCAGCAGACTGAGAGGATGAGATCACAGTGCTTATAATAATTATTTTGTATATTACGTATAGTAATTAACCCCTTGCCACCCAGGCCGATTCTGACACTTCTCTCCTACATGTAAAAATCATCTTTTTTTTTTTTGCTAGAAATCTATTCAAAAAAAAAAAATATATAAAATATATATATATATATATATATATATATATATATATATATATATATATAATTTTATTTTTTTGTATACTAAGCCAGTGGTCATCAATCACTAAGCAGCAAATGATATCACCTGTCATGTATTTCAGTTATCTTGCAAACCTGGCCTCTTAGTGGGGTGATGACCACTGTCCTAAGCGATGCTTTATTTTTTTTTACAGTTTTAGAGTTACAGAGGAGGTCTAGTGCTAGAATTATTGTTCTCGCTCGAACGATCATGGTGTATGTAACCCGTGTGTATCTGGCTCTGATACTATCCAGGGCCTTCCCAGGGACTGACTAGTATCTCTCCCCAACCCTCTCACCTACTGACCTGTGGATGGGGGAATCACTCCTGCAGTGTTATTGTGTTCTGCCTGTGAATACAATGATCAGTGTTGCTATCTATAGCTGGCAGCACTGATTGTTTTGGGAAAAACCTGACAGGCTGGTTATACTCAAGGTTGTACATTGACATGTGTAAAACCAGCTAGCCCATACATAGATCGACTATGGCTGGTCTCTGCTTAATTGGCGTAATTTGAATCCATGTATGTACTTAATCGCTTCGCATTTCCTAAACATCCTTCCACAAATCTTTACAATTTTCCTTCCCAGATTCCTTCATCCTCACCTGTACATACACTCCACACTTTTCTCTCCTATACATAGCGCCCACTGTTATACCCTCCACACTCCTTTCCTGTACATAGTGCCCGCTGTCATACACTCCTCTCCTGTACATACTGCTCACTGTCATACCCACCACACTCCTCTCCTGTACATACTGCCCACTGTCGCACTCTCCACACTTCTCTCCTGTACATACTGCCCACTGTCGCACTCTCCACACTTCTCTCCTGTACATACTGCCCACTGTCGCACTCTCCACACTTCTCTCCTGTACATACTGCCCACTGTCGCACTCTCCACACTTCTCTCCTATACATAGTGCCCACCATCATACCCTCCACGCTTCTCTCCTATACATAGTGCCCACACTCCTCTCCTGTACATACTGTTCACTGTCATACCCTCCAAACTTCTCTCCTATACATAGTGCCCACTGTCTTACCCTCCACACTCATCTCATGTACATACTGCTCAGTATCGTACCATCCACACTCTTCTCCTGTACATACTGATCACTTTCTTACCCTCCACACACACTCGTTTAATGTACATACTGCTCAGTATCATACCGTCTACACTCCTCTCCTGCCCACATTCATAAAGTCTCTATTGTACATAGTGACAGCTGTCATACCCTCCACACTAGTCTCCTGTGCATACTGCCCCCATCATACCCTTCACACTCTCTTCTCCTGTACATACTACCCACTGTCATACCCTGCACACTCCTCTCCTGTACATACTGTAACCCAACCTTACCCTTCACACTCTACATACTGCAAACGATCTTTCTCTCCACTTTCCTCTCCTGTACATACCGCCCCTCCATCATACCCTCCACACTCCTCTCCTGTACATGCCACCCTCTGCCATACCCTCCACACTCCTCTGCTATGCATACTGCCCACTGTTGGACCCTCCACATTTCTCTTCATTACCTGCACATACTTCCCAGTTTCATACCGTCCATACTCCTCTCCTACGCCTCTTACCCACAAAAACAGTTCATTAAATTATACTCCATGTTACCAGCTCTAGAATGGACACACTTTTCTTAGTTCAACTAAAGGAAGTCTTCTCAGTCCTCATATTTGTTCTGTCCCATTATTAGTACTCATTTAAATTTGTGATTACTACTCTGATGTATAGATGAATATAGGGGATCTCAGCTACTCTAAATATAGCACTTGTAAAATAAAGTGTCCCTTTAACTGCTTGCCAACCAGCCCACTCGCCCCCGAGTCCTGTGCGCGTGCCTGGTGGGCACGATGGCTGCCAGGCACACGCGATCGCTCTTTACAGAGCAAGGACCAGGAGCTATGTGTGTAAACACATAGCTCCCGATCCTGTCAGCGGGGGAAATGCTGATCTTCTGTTCATACAATGTATGAACAGAAGATCAGTGATTTCCCCTAGTGAGGCCACCCCCCATACAGTTAGAACATACCCAGGAACACACTTAACCCCTTCCCCGCCCCCCTAGTGTTAACCCCTTCACTGCCAATGGTATTTTTATAGTAATCCAATGCATTTTTATAGCATTGATCGCTAAAAAAATGCCAATGGTCCCAAAAATGTGTCAAAAGTGTCCGAAGTGTCCCCATAATGTCGCAGAACTGGAAAAAAAAACGCTGATCGCCGCCATTACTAGTAAAAAAATTTTTTTATAAGAATGCCATAAAACTACCCCCTATTTTGTAAAAGCTATAACTTTTGCGCAAACCAATCAATAAACGCTTATTGGGATATTTTTAGGGCTGTTACTGATCAAAATTTTTGTGTTTTTGATCTTTTTTTTTTTCTTTTTTTCTTTTTCTTTTTTTTTTTTTTTTAATCGATTAATCGACTAATTTCAATTAATTATAACGCACATACAGATCCAACTACTTTTAGCTGATCCCCTTGCAGGCCGATTCCCAGTGCAGCTCCAACCACTAGAAAATGGATAGCAGGATACAAAAAACACACAAAGGCAGCGCTCGATGGGAATAGCATTAAAACTTTTATAGCCTTCAAGTAGGTAACAAAATAAATATTGTACTGGAGATAAAATCGATAGTTACATAAACTGTAGAATGGTGTGAGTAATACCAAATGGTAACAAAAGCAGTCATAGAAACATGTAGCCAAGTATGATACTGGTATAAAAATGTGTACAATGATACCACTGCTGAATCCAGATGAGGAGGGGTTAACATCAGTCCGTCGGCATGTAGATGTCCCATGAAGGGAACTATCACAACTCCCAGTGGGTGGCTGTAGAATCCCAGGTTGATAGAGGGAAGTTATAGAGGGAAGTGTAACAGCCCTTGTGTGTGGCAGATAGTGAGGTCCCACCAGCATGCAGATATGAAGGCACAGCAAAGGAGCCCTTCAAATGGACACGGCAAGTCCCGTGACGTTACTGGTTCTCCGACGGAACTACTTAAAGGCCCAGATGCCGGTCGGAGAGGTGAGTACCAATCAAAAGAATTTTAATCAATCAAAAAAATTTAGATTAATCGATCAATTAAAAGTTAATTTGCACAGCCCTAGATACATATTTTTCGTTTAAAATATATATATATATATAGAAGAATATGTATCAGCCTAAACTGAGGAAAAAAATATTTTTTTTATATATACTTTTGGGGATATTTATTATAGCAAAATAAAAAATATTGCATTTTTTTTTTCAAAATTGTCGCTCTATTTTTGTTTATAGTGCAAAAAATAAAAACCGCAGAGATGATCAAATACCACTAAAAGAAAGCTCTATTTGTGGGAAAAAAAGGACGCCAATTTTGTTTGGGAGCCACGTCGCACGACCGCGCAATTGTCAGTTAAAGTGACGCACTGCCGAATCGCAAAAAGTGCTCTGGTCATTGGGCAGCAATATGGTCCGGAGGTTAAGTGGTTAAAAATATTTTTGAAATGTTGGCAACTATGCACTTAGGCACTGCCCAAGGGCCACCGGGTCAGTAGGGGGTCCCATGAGAGGCTCCTGGGATCCGGTGGTAGTAAACTTTTCTAACATTACTACTTTTTGGAGGCCCTGAGGTAGGTTGTGGCATAGTGTACAAGTATGCACAGCATATTGGCACATTGGGGTACACTTAAATTGTCAGACTGAGCCCTCCAGTGCTGCGCTGTGATCAGTCTGGCGGGTCCCGGGTGCTTCCATCTTCACCCGGTCTTCCTTCTGGGCTCTGTGCCTTCGGTCACTTGCCTTGGCTGCGTTGATGTCATTCCCATGCATGCTCATCCTTTCTCTCATCCTCCCTCCCTTACCCCTCACCCCTTACCCCTCTCTCATCCTCATTATCTCTTTCTCATCCTCCCTCTCTCTCTCTTTTAATTTAATATAACTATATATATATATATCCCCCCAAAATCCTCAGCACCAGGCCCATGATGTTCTTAATCTGGCCCTGCTCATAGCGATAGGGAACTAGGCCATTGTGAGGTTGAACCAATATGGATTTTTTTTTTTTTTTTACATTATATTACCAAAAGTATTGGGACACTTGCCTTTACACTCCCATGAACTTTAATGGTCTCCCAGTCTTAGTCCGTAGGGTAAAATATTGAGTTGGCACACCCTTTCCAGCTATAACAACTTCAACTCTTCTGGGAAGGCTGTCCACAAGGTTTAGGAGTGTCTATGGGAATTTTTCCGGAAGCGCATTTGTGAGGTCGGGTTTTGATGTGGACAAGAAGGCCTGGCTCACTGCTGAAATGGAACACGCAGCATTGTCACCCTTTAACAGGAAGTGCCCAAAGACCTTAATGCTAGGTGGGAATAAGGGACATCTACTAACAAACGTATGTAGGCATAGGACACGCCCCCTGCCGCACCCTTTTAAAGGACGATTAACCCAAAAAAAGGTTATTTAAATTAACAAGGACTTTTTTTTTACCACTACTATTCCTTTATATTGACTTTTAAAATGTACAAATGCAGCAATTTAGAATTTGGATGTAAAGTTTAGCACTGGGAAATTCCTTTTTTGAAAGATAAAAAATAGAATTTTTTATACAAATATAATATATATAATTTAAGGCCAAAATGAGGGACAAATTGAAATCAGGAACAGTTGGGAGCTGATCTATATGGTTGAATATAAAATGCAAATGTTCTCTTTCAAAAAGTGTTTCCCAGCAGTGGCGTAACCAGAGCTATGGGCGCCCGGGGCAGAACTTTTTTTTTCGACCGCCCCCCCCCCCCCCCCCCCCCCCCGAGCGCTAGCGCATGACCACATACGCCCAATCACAGGGCGCCATGCCACCAATTGTCACCACTGTGCCACCAATTGTCACCACTGTGCCACCAATTGTCACCACTGTGCCACCAATTGTCACCACTGTGCCACCAATTGTCACCACTGTGCCACCAATTGTCACCACTGTGCCACCAATTGTCACTGTCCAGACATCTATCCACCTCGGAGCTTTATATTATAACCTGCTGGGACTTGTAGTTCTCCATCTTCTCCTGGGGCTCAGGTGCATGCAATCCACACCCATCCACCTCAGAGCCTTATTGTATGATAATGTATAACCTGCTGGGACTTGTAGTTCTCCAATCTCCATGAGCCCCAGGAGAAGATGAACTACAAGTCCCAGCAGTCTTACTAAAATGACAGGCTCTGAGGTGGATAGGTGGGGATCAGGCAGAGCACCCCTTTAGATTTACACCAACCCCCCCCCCCCCCCTTACCTTGCTGGAGATGGAGAAACTTGCTGCCGCGCTGTAAACACATGTTCCAGGCCAATCAGCGCGCCCTTCTGCCTGGCTGGCTGGTGTTTCCCGCCCAGAGCTTTTTTTCTCAGAGAATAGGTGCAGGAACTCAACCACGACCCCGTTCAGATTTCACAGACAGTAGAAGGGTCTTAAAGGGGCATTAAATACCAGGATTGCATTACATACAGAGTGCAGAGTTCAGGGGGTTACACACAGAGTGCAGAGCTCTCACTTGTAAACACAGAAAACAGACTTCTGTGTTTACAAGTGATTGTGGTGAGCAGGCACCAAAGGGTCTGAGCCAAAGGTGGTGGAACTGAGTTCCCCCAAGTTCCCCCTGAAAAAAAGCCCTGTTCCCGCCACTCCCACATCAAGGGAGACAGACAGTTCCACCAGCCAACCAGGCGCGCCGCCGCCGGGTGTACCAAGATGGCCGACAGCTCCAGAGCTAGGCCAAAGCCGCGGCCTTTCCTAAGGCGGCGGCGCATTCCGCGGACGCCAGGATTTCGCCCCCCCGCAATTTTTCGCCCGGTGCAGGAGCCCCCCCCGCTACGCCAGTGTTTCCCAGTGCTAAACATTTCATCCAATTTCTAAATTGTTGCATTTGTAAACCTAAATAACCAGTATAAAGGAATAGTAGTGGTAAAAAAAAAGGACTTGTGGGTTTAACACCATTTTGTAGCCCCCTGTTCCTAAAAATGGGGCTATCGTGTAAGTTTCATTTATGGCTGAGCCATACCTCCCAACATTTTGAGATGGGAATGAGGGACACCTATCAGCAAAGTATGCAGGCCTAGGACACGCCCCCTGTCGCACCCCTTAAAGGAGAATTATAAAAAAAAGTTTTGTTTTTTTTACCACTACTATTCCTATATATTAGCTTTTGGAATATACAAATGCAGCAATTTAGAGATCAGATGAAAAGTTTAGCTCTGGGAAAGACTTTTTGATAGATAAAAGGTGCATTTTATATACATCTATATAGATCAGATGAAAATGAGGGACAAATGAGGATGAATGAGGGACATTGCTCCAAATCGGGGACAGTCCCTCTAAATCAGGGACAGTTGGAAGCTATGGCTGAGCTGTAAATGGCTCAGATTTGATTGTATATTTGGTTCTGTTCTGAACTTGACTGAGTTGTGCGTTTCTCTCTGTTGCAAGTAGGTGTCACTGGTACCACAGGACAGTGTGAGAATTACAACTAGGTTGAGCTGGAATGGATATTCTTTTTCCAGAAACAGCCCAGTAGGAGGTTCCTGGCCGCTATGCATTCTGGGAAGAGGTATTTATTGGATAGAGCCATTTGCTTTTGTCAGTCTTCACCTCGTGGCCCTCCTGGCCTGAGTCTGTGTTGCTGCAAGCTCTGCAAGTGGGTCCAGAAGCCTGTCTGGGGTCTACTAGTTCTAAACGGGTTGCCTGTTTGGAAGAAGCCAAGCTGAGGGTATCCAGGGGAGGACCCTTGCTGGAGAGAGAGCGCCAGGATGAAGGCTGGTCTCTCAGGAGGGGCTGGTGACTCATTTGGAGGACGCATCTGTAGCGCTCACCCCTGCAGGAGCCGCTGGATAGATTTGGGTCGGCCTGTTGCCTCCATAGCTTCGATGTCTAGGGTAGTTGAAGAGAGCAGCAGTAGTAACGGAATGTCCAAACAGTGGATGTCTTTTCTTGTGCTTTTATTTTAACCAACACGGTAAAACAATAAACTTGAGGTGAATAGAAGATGGATCAGGAGAAGAGTAGCAGATTCAGGCCTACGAGTAACAGAAGCAGTCCTGCTTCAAACGACACTTTGCTTTCGTCGCCACTCCCGCCGGAGTGTGTATAGTGCACCTGGACAGGCCTCTCACACCAACCTGGCAGCCAGGGTATCACTCGGAACCTTGTCGGAAAACAAGCCTCTGCCACAGACCCGTCCCTAGAATGTAGATCATGAGATGAATCTTCCTTAGTGAATTTAGTGCCCTATATCTGACCTTGGGTAGTTCTCAGTTAGTCACCGACTGACATGAATGAATGAAAACTTATAAAGCGCGGCACATGCAAACTAAATCGCCTCTGGGCGCTTGTTGTTCCTGTCTCCTTTTGATATCAAAAGAGATAAGTCTTGATCTTTCTCCTGAATGCTGAGTGGTTCTCCTCCAACTGAATGCTGGTTGGTAAAGCGTTCCATAGTCTGGGACCTTGGATCGCGAATCTTCTTTCTCCTTTGGACTTGTAGTTGGCTTTCAGAATCTGGAGCTGGTTTTGATTGGCGGATCGTAGAACGCGATTGGGATTGTGAGCTTTTATTTTTCCGCATAGATAATGGGGAGCATTCCCATGGATACATCTGTGCGTTGGACAGAGCGCTTTAAAAGCAATTCTGTCTTTTACTGGCAGCCAGTGAAGGGATCTCAGTGAAGGTGAGATTGATTACAGGGTTTTTTCCCAGTCACAAGTCTGGCGGCTGTGTTCTGAACAACTTGCAGACGAGCGATTTGGTACTTGGGGAGTCCGAGGTAAAGGGCATTTGCATAGTCCAGTCTGGAGTTAACAATTGCTCCCACCACGACCGCTAGGTCTTCTTTGGGGATGAAAGGAGTGAGTCTGCGTAGTAGGCGCAGCAGATGGTGAGATCCGCTGACTACTGACCCTATTTGTGCGTCCATTGTCATGTAGGAGTCAAAAATGACCCCTGGACTTTTGACTTTGGCGCTAGGGGTGATGATTTTGCCCAGAATGGGTGGGGGTGTCCATGTTGTTGCAGGTTGATTCCTGCGCTTGGCGTGAAACAGGAGAAGTTCTGTTTTCGCTCCATTGAGTTTAAGATCTTTGTCATCCAGTCCTCTATCAAAGAGAGGCATGTCTCTAGATTGAGGTGGTATTCCTTCTTGTTGCCAATGCGGAAATACAGTTGCGTGTCGCCTGCATATGAGTGGTAAAGCAGTTTTTGGCTGCTGATAATCTCAAAGAGAGGACGAAGATAGATATTAAACAGCACTGGTGACAGAGGCGATCCTTGAGGGACTCCGCATGGTACTGTGCGTTTCTCAGAAGTGAAAGGTCCTAATTTCACTGTTTGCGATCGGTTTTCCAAAAAAGAGGAGAACCAAGATAAATCGCCTTCTGCGACTCTGGCTACTCCGTGTCGTAGGTCTAACAGAACCAGAAGACAAAATTCTCCGTCTGCGGCCTCGAGAGCGTCGTCCCATATTTTGAGCAATGCGGTTTCTGTCCTGTGTCCGGGACGGAAATCTGATTGAAATGGATCAAGTAGAGTAGATTATGGGTATCTAGATGCTGTTGTACCACTGCTTTTTCCATTACCTTTGAGAGTACATTTAGGCCTGTTATGGGACGACAGTGGAGTGGATCCTTGGGGTCTAGGGTGAGTTTCTTCAGGATGGGTTGGATTATGCCCTCTTTCAACTGTGAGGGCACTATGCCTTCCTTGAAAGACTGGTTAATAAGCTGCGTGATATGAGCTCTCGGTGTCTGGGCACCTCGATCCCCGATGGTTCGCTCCAGTGCTGTTGGATCACCAGCCTCTCAATGGTGCTCCTCAACTGGGTCCCCACCGAACAGCTAAACTCGCTTGGGATCTTCAAGTTAGGACCCCAGTAGATCACCGGGGGCCCCACCATAGCTTCAGTTGCTCCAGGCCAACATGGTCCCGGGAAACCAAGAACACAGCATAGGACGTGCACCCCGGCCTGGTAGGTCATATCGCCGGGGGCCTGTGATGTGCGCACACCCTGAAGGTGGGTGCCACACCCGGAACAAGAAGAACCCCGCCAAAAGGCGTCTGCTCCAGAAATACTCTCCCCCAGCATGCCAAAGGCACCTCCGCCTGGACCCCTCTGGCGCCGCCTGTCACCCAGAGGTGGAACAGCACCTTTGGAACACAGAATGAAACCACAGCCCAGCCTGGAAAAGACCCAATTTAGTCACATTAACTGGATGAGAGACAAATAACTCTCATCCCCCTTAAATTTAGGAATAGCACCTGTACTGAAAGTACACAGGCGCTACACATCTATATCTAAACTACTCTTAAGTGTTGCAGGATGGCTTAAAGGTTCTGACACTGTCAGAGGTGTATTTAGGTTTTGTGCTGCCCTAGGCCTGACTAAACTCGTGCACCCCCTAATTTAAATATGACCCACCCCTTCCTGTCATGGCCACACCCTGTGTTGTTTAAGACCCGCCCTGAAATTTTCGGGTGAGGACACTAGTTCTGAGGGCCTGGGGGGGGGTACAATGAATTCCCCTAATTTACCTAATTTCCTCTTACTACCTGGTTGCCCATAGAGCAGGAAGTAAAGGGAAATCTTCGCAATGGGGCAGGGATGGTAAAAAATAAACTGGCAGGGGCTATAACCCTCCCTTACTCTATCCAAAATGATATGAATGTTGCCTATAGTTCTACTTTAAGTAGATGGTGCAGCAGAAACATATAGCACAGTGAGGAAGGATGATAAAACAGTCAAAATTGGAAGCGCCGCCCTCCACAGTTTCGGAAAGCCGGCCGCCCGCATACCAGAAGCAGCGCGGCCGCTTTATGGGGGCGCTAGACTAATTTTCCTAACAGTGTAACGCAAGCCGGCGGGGACTCTTTTCGTGCTGCCCCCCTGCAAAGTGCTGCCCTAGGCCTGGGCCTTGTTGGCCTAGGCCAGGATACAGCTCTGGACACTGTGCAGCTGAATCCTATTTTACTAATCTAAAACAAGGTAACTAGGTCCTGGCTGCTAAGTCTTTGCGAGAGACTTGACTAGAAATTCTACCGGCTGCTAGGTCTGTTAGAGAGGCCTCTCCAGGTATCCAAGATCTTCTAAGGCCCCTTTCACATTGGAGTGGGAGCCGTGCTGGCCAGAATTGCCGCGGGAATCGGCCGCTAGCGGTGCGGTATTAACCCCCCACTAGCAGCCGATAAAGGGTTAAAACCGCCCGCAATGCGCCTCTATAGAGGCGCATTGCGGGCGGTATTGCCGCGGTTTCCCATTGTTTTCAATGGGAAGGAGCGGTACACACGCCGCTCCTCTCACCGCTACAAAGATGCTGCTGACAGATTTTTTATTTTTATTTTTTTTTCTCTCCTGCCAGCGCATCGCCTCAGTGTGAAAGCCCTCTGGCTTTCACATTGAGGATGCAGTAAAGGAGTTTTTCAGGCGGTATAGCAGCACTATTTTTAGCACTGTACCGCCTGAAAAACTCGCCTGAAAGGGGTCTAAGAGAAAGCCGTTTTGCCTTTTGGCTTCAAGGAGTCTAAGTGATCTGCAAAAATGGTATCTTAAACCCTCTCTCCTATCACTACTTTCAAGTTCTCCATTAAAGCATTGAAAATATATAAAGTGACTGGCGCCCAAATTCTATTCTAACTTCTCATTCTAGCCCTGTGGTGGATGTAAGCTTCCTCCCAGTAGACCCAGGGGGCACTACCTTTTTTTTTTATAATTCTCAAGGGGATGTGGCAGAGGGGGTGTCCTAAGCCTACATACTTTTGCTAATGGATGTCCCTCGTTCCCATCTCAAACAGTTGGGAGGTATGTCATTGCCCGTTCTAAAGAACAATACCAGGATAGTGGCTGCAGCCATGACTTGTGTATAACTGCTCCCGTCCGAGGACACTTTATGAACAGCCTAAGGACAAGAAGTGGTTAAGTAAAAGCATAACACAGTGCTTTAAATAGAACATTAATCTTTCCACTGTGTGAACTTTTAGCCTAACCATAGGTGTGCGCAGCCTATTGCATTAGGGTGTGCACCCCAAAGCTCAAACACACCTGTATACATACACACACGCTAAATAAATGTAAAAATGTTGTAGGGCAGTGGGCAGTGTCAGCAGAGCAGTGGTAGTTTTTAGACTTGTGTGGTTTTTGTTCCAAATGAAAATTCTGACAAATTTTCGTTATTTAGGAATTTTGGATGTATCCGAACTTCCAAATAAAAGGAATCCGAAATAACGAAATTAGAATTAGAATGAAATTCAAATTGTTTTTGAATACTTTTTGAATAGTTTTCGAATTCAAATAGTTTTCCCATTTCCAAAGACATAAAAAATTGAATAGAAAATAAAGGAATAGAAGAGAAAAATATATAAAATAGAAAAAGGTTTCTAATTGAAAAACTATTCGTAATTGAATTTCGAACACAAATTAAACGAATGAAACAAATTCAACTAAATAAATGTATGTAAATAATCGAAACAAAACAATTGTTTTCGTTCTGCACATCATTATTTTTGTATTTTAATTTTTTTACAATTTTATTTGGGTGAAATATCAGCAGGGTAAATCTGCACAGCGTGATTAGGGTGTGCCCAGGCACACTTGGCACACCCCCTGCGCACGCCTATGAGCTTAACCGATAAAAAATAGCACACCTAAACCGAGCTTAACCACTTGCTTACTGGGCACGTATACCACCTTCCTGCCCAGGCAAAATTTCGGCTTCTGGCACTGCGTCGCTTTAACTGACAATTGCGCGGTCGTGCGACGTGGCTTCCAAATAAAATTGACGTCCTTTTTTCCCCACAAATAGAGCGTTCTTTTGGTGGTATTTGATCGCCTGTGCGTTTTTTATTTTTTTATTTTTTGTGCTATAAACAAAAAGAGCAACAATTTTGAAAAAAAAAAATTGTTTTGCTATAATACCCCAATAAAAAAAAAAAGCGAAACAATATTGCTCATAATAACGATGGTGGGGGGAAAAGGGGGAAAAAAATATATTTTTGCCATTATATAAAAAAAAAAAAAAGGTCCCCTTTATTATAAAATCTAACAGAACCAGCATTTTCACATTCCCACGTTTTTATTGAACGTATTCCCAGAATCCTTTGCTGGGGAATCCAGAGGCCTGACAGCGGGAGCTGTCTGAGTACATTCGATATAATAGACCTGACTACTTTTAGCGTGGAGCTTTTCGCAGGCAGACCTCAATCAAGAGCTGTTGGGAGACCCAAATGTACAGCGATCATTAACTAGGACTGCAGGAATCAGCGTGCCTATAGGGCGCCGTACTATTCTTGGCATGTTGGAAGGGGGTTAATGCACATCGGCAGGAGGGCAGGGGAGCCATACTTGGCACCAGCACAGCTCCAAGTCACGCCGGGAACTCAGATCTATCCACGGCATATTTAAAACACTGCAACGTTGTCAAATGGAATATTTAGTGAGATGCTTTTAAAAACCAAACACTGTCCCAAAACAATCTTATTTAAAAGTAGAAATAGAAAAATTGGGAATTTATGAGAAACTCGAGAGCGAAATTTACATTATTTTTTTTTTAACCATTGTGTAATGCTGATGTAGTGATGTTCACCCTTTTATATCATATTTTAACAATAAAATTGAACTTGGCCATCAAACTGAGCGTTTAACTTGACTTTCTTTTTGCATAGTAGGCATCTAAAAAGAATAGAAACCTAGAAAATGTTCTTCAGCCAAGCCACATGCTGGGGAGCAGATCCTCCACATGTACAGCCATTTCTACTTTCTGAGAAAAAAAGTCAGACAGGCTTTTCTTCACCCTCAGAAAGTCCGGCCGTGTGTAGCCTCCATCGGACTTTTTTTGTCGGAGGTCTGACGCGGTCAAAAGTCCGACTGTGTGTACGAGGCATTGGACTAAATGAGGTGGTATGGGCATGGAATCCCCCCTTGAGCGCCAATACAGAGGCGCCCCTGACCTAGCCTAACCAGTACCACCAGTAGCTCATTCCATACCCTCTTCTGGCCTTATGGCAATGGACCCATCCCCCAATAACAACCTCACCCAGCACCGGTTACATTTTTGGAAGTTGTTCCGATCTTGAGGTTAGGAGAAGAAAGTCTACACAACGACAGCCTTTCTTTACTAAAACGCAGTTGCTTTACAGCCTTTAAAATGATCCTATCGCAAAACAATGGGTGAGGTTGTTGTTGGGGGGGGGGGGGGGGTGTCTATTGCCATAAGGCCAGAAGAGGGTATGGAATGGGCTACTGGTGGTACTGGTTAGGCCAGGGGCGTCTCTGTATCTGTATCCATGCCCATATCACCTCATTGAGTCCAATGCCTCGTACACACAGTCGGACTTTTGACCGCATCGGACCTCCAACAAAAAAGTCAGATGGAGGCTACACACGGCCGGACTTTCCGAGGGTGAAGAAAAGCCTATCTGACTTTTTTTCTCAGAAAGTCTGACCGTGTGTACGAGGCATAAGGGGACCAACCGATGCCAGCAGGAATGGGTGCAGAAATGGCTGTACATGTGGATGATATGCCTTCTCCCCCCCCCCCCCTCCCCCAGCATGTGGCTCGGCTGAAGAACATTATTTTCTAGGTTTCTATTCTACTTTTTAGGTGCCCATTATGCAAAAAGAAAGTCAAGTTAAATGCTCAGTTTGATGGCCAAGTTCAATTTTATTGTTTAAATATGATATAAAGGGTTAACATCACTACATCAGCATTACACAATGGTAAAACAATTTAAGGTTAAATTAAATTCCACTCTCGAGTTTCTCATAAACTCCCAATTTTTCTATTTCTACTTTTAAATAAGATTGTTTTGTGACCGTGTTTGGTTTTTAAATGCATCTCACTAAATATTCCATTTGACAACGTTGCAGTGTTTTAATATGCCATGGATACAGATCTGAATTCCCGGCGTGACTTGGAGCTGTGCTGGTGCCATATACGGCTCCCCTGCCCTCCTGCCGATGTGCATTAACCCCCTTCCAACATGCCAAGAATAGTACGGCCCCCTATAGGCACACCGATTCCTGCAGTCCTAGTTAATGATCGCTGTACATTCGGGTCTCCCAACACAGCTCTTGATTGAGGTCTGCCTGCGAAAAGCTCCACGCTAAAAGTAGTCGGGTCTATTTCATCGAACGTACTCAGACAGCTCCCGCTGTCAGGCCTCTGGATTCCCCAGCAAAGGATTCTGGGAATATGTTCAATAAAACGTGGGAATGTGAAAATACTGGTTCTGTTTTTTTTTTTTTTTTTTTATATAATGGAAAAAAAAAATTTTTTTCTTTTTTCCACCATCGTTTTTATGAGCAATATTGTTTAGCCCAACCGTAAATCAGTGCTAGTTAAAGGTAATGTGTCAGGGTTTTTTTTTTTTTTAAGCCTGGAACTTCTCTGTTATATATATTCTCAGTCTTCTTCTTTGAATGATGTTCAGTGTCATTCAACCCATATCTTGCAAACCCAGGCTTGTTATGGACCCATCTCCTGGGGGCGCACCCACATGCATCCTAGACCCACAGTACTTATGGACAGAGTGACTCTTGCAGGTACAGGATGAAGGACTGCCCCCCCATCACCAAGGACAAATAGGAAACTCTATAATGTCACAAGACTAGCTTATAGAGTGCATGGACAATGGGGTATTTTTTCACGCAGGGTTTGAAAAGTTGGTCTGGAGTAGTTCTTGGGGGGGAGGAGGAAGAATACAACTGCCCATCACCACTACCAGTGACCAAGAGGAAGGACCTATGATGTCACCGGAAAATGTAAAAAAAATGCATGGACAATGGTATGCTTTAGGGATGTAAATATATATATATTTTTTAGAACTATTCGCTTAGGAGGGTGTGGTTGGAAAGCTGCAACTAGTTTGGAGTAGTTCTTTAAAAATAGGACTGCCCCCACCACCACCAGTGACCTAGGAAGGAATTATGATGTCACTGACAAATCCTATAGTGTGTGTGTGTGTGTGTGTGTGTCTCTCTGTTTTTTTGGTAAGTGGTTCTGGAGTTTGGAGTTCTAAAAGCGCTGCACAATCTTTTCTAGAGCGACTTAAACCTGGCATACACGGCTCGAATTTCGGCTGACTCCTGCGTAATCTATCAAAATTCAAGCCATTAGTGGCTGCAGATGACTCAACAAAAGTTGTTTTTTCAATCTGGCTCCATTGACAAACACTGACTGACAGCATCCAAATTGATGCAGTTTGGGTATTCTATTTCTGACAGCCACGAGTGCCAGTTGGGTGCAAACAATAGCCGGGTGGGATTCCTGCAATCCACACTGTTTAGCTTGATTGGAGAAATGTATACATGTATGGCTAGCCTTTATAGGCATAAAAAAATTATAATAATAATAATAATTCTGGGAAAGTATAGGAAAATTTGTGTTTTTATAGCTTGCTTAAATTGACCAGTTGTCTACCAACACTCGTGTCTGACTGGTTGTAAATGATAAACCTGACTTGCACAATGGAGCTACATCAGGCATGACCGGCTCTTGTTGTTTTGATGTACCTGGATGCCTTCAGTTCCAATTTTAACTTTTTGCAAAGAAAAAAATAAATAATAATTTGGCATGGGGTTATCATGCAATCAAAAATCGCCCCTTTTGTCTGTACAAAACCACTTATTCTGGATCTTGGAGCTTGCTGATGAAAATTCACACTGATAGTTGACATATATCATGGTGGGACATTGAATGGTGAAGAGTTGTAGCAAATTCATTGTTTTCGGTAAGACCACACACCTGCTGAAGGCTTCTTCTTTAGGCAATTTTTTATACTCTGCTGTTGGTCCTCTGCCATGGGCTACATTGGTTGTGTACTTCTGTAATGTTCTGCTGAGTGTGGGGAAGATATTGGTGTGCTAACAGTGTGACTGTAGCGTATCCTTTTTAATATTTTATTTGTGGAACAGGATGTGGGAGCCGCAGAGGAAAGCCCTTCAGTCTTACACTGACCACTTACTGAAGCTCATCGACTTTAACATGGCTGTGGAGGACGGTAAATATCTTCTGTCATATATTGTTTTGTCATATCGTAGAAGTTAGAGACTCTCAAGAACATCCTGCTCTCTAGAACCCTGCATTGCCTCCTCCCATGCTCACCCACAGGACTTCTGCAGAGCCTATTCCAATCCGTCCAGTTATCTCCTACTCCCCTGACTAGGGCATGGGTCTCCAAACTTTCTAAGCAAAGAGCCAGTTTAGGGCCCTTTCACACGAGCGGACGAACGGTCCGCTCATTACAAGTCCGTTTACGGACTTGTAATGGGTCCCTATGGGAGCGGATCCGTTAGCGGATGATCCGCTCGATCCGCATCCGTTTTTGCGGACGGAAGAATGTCCTATTTTTCTTCCGTCCAGCCAAACGGATCGGATGGAAACGGACAGACGGTCCGTTTCCATCCGACTCCCCATAGGGGAGAGCGGAGGAGAGACGGGGCGGTCCCTGCACAGTGTGCGGGGACCGCCCCGTCCGCCCGACAGCTCAGCGGAGACCCCCCGCTGAGCTGACGGACACACGGAGCGGACCGAAAAAAGGTCCGCTCCGTGTGAAAGGAGCCTTACTGTCCTTCAGATGGGCTGGATTGTTGCCAGTGGGAAAAGAAAATGCCTCAGACTTGGTGGTCAACAGGTAAAATAATTACATGCCACCTGTGGGCAGTAGGCAAAATTGGGTATAAGTAGGAAGCATAGTCTTCATCATAGGTGCCAGTGGAAGTAACGGTGCCCTGTTGGGTGTCAGTGGGAAGAATAGTGCCCTAAGTACCATATAAAGGCAAGCAAAAGGGCCTCATGTGGCGCCACGGGTCGCAGTTTTGGAGACAACTGATCTAGGTGATCCCTTGAAACGTATATCTTCAGGAATGCCCACCACAACTCAACCTAATAAACTGTACTTCTACTCTCTCCATCAATATATATAAAAAAAAAGTATTAACTGTGTGGTATACATCACTTGCCGTTCCCCTTTTAGATAGTAAATAAGCTGAACCCTCTTGTATTAAGTTGTATTGTAACTGTATGCTTTATTTTGTAAAGCACAGTGCACACTGTATAATAGATCCAGAATATATTGGCCAAATGGTGCTCAAGGAAACTTCCAATGGCTTGGTTGTATATGGTGGAAGACCCTCTCCTTTAGGTCAACCTTGGGGCCCAAAGGAAGTTTTATTTTTTATTTATCTTTTTCATTTAAAAGGGCAATTGCCTTTTTAAAACGGTCACATTTCCTTGATTTCCCACACTGTCTAAAAGTTTACCTTCTCAGAGCCATAGGTTTGTGCAGAAGCCAACATGGATGGTGACCCTACCTTCATTCCTAGATGGCTAACTTATAAAGAAAGTAGACCTTAAGGGCTCTTTCACACGGGGTGGATCATTACTGATTCGCCCCGTGCACCTCCGTTTGCTCAGCGGGGATCGCTCCGTTAATCCCCGCTGAGTCGGCGGATAACGGGGTGGTCCCCGCACACTGTACAGAGACCTCCCTGTCTTTTCCCCAGCTCTGCCCTATGGGGGGATTGGATGAACATGGACCGTCTGTCCGTGTTCATCCGATCTGCCAGACGGATGGAAAAGTAGGTTTTTCCTCCCTCACACTTTGGCGGATCAGAGTGGGTCGGATGTCAGTGGGCATGTCACCGCTGACATCCGCGGCTTCATTAAGAAGCACGGTGCGCCCGTTCAGGTCCGCATAAAAAAAATGGCAGGCGGATCTGAACAGGGGATCCGTGTGAAAGAGCCCTAAGGGCCCTTTTACACGTACGGACCGTATGTCCGCTTTTTCATCCATCCGTTTGCGGATAAAAAAAAGGACATACATTGGTCCCTAATTTGTTTAGTTCTGAATTTGTAAATTGTTTAGTTCTGAATTTGTAAATTTTTTCAATTTGTGAATTTTTTCAATTTGTGAATTTTTTCAATTTCCAGAAATTCGAAAATTTAGACTTTTGAAAATTTAGACTTTTGAAAATTTAGACTTTTGAAAATCTAGACTTTTGAAAATCTAGACTTTTGAAAATCTAGACTTTTGAAAATCTAGACTTTTGAAAATCTAGACTTTTGAAAATTTAGACTTTTGAAAATTTAGACTTTTGAAAATTTAGGGGCAGATTCACAGAGAAATCGATTATCGTAGCGTATCAGAAATACGCTACGCCGCCGTTTTTTACCTTGATCTACGTGGAATTCAGGTAGATTTTCTACGGTAAACGACGGCGGCGTAGTGTATTTCTCCCGTCGTAATCCATCTGCGCGAGTAGGGGGCGTGAAACATTTAAATTAGGCGCGTTCCCGCGGCGATCGATCTGCGCATGCTCCGTTCGCAAATTTCCGCCGTGCATTGCGCGAAATCACGTCGTGACGTCATTCGTTGTTTATGTAGCGTACTTTTACGGGCGATCCACGTCCCGACGAGTTACGTAAACAAAATAAAAAATTAAATAAATTCGAAGCGGGAACGGCGGCCATACTTAACATGGGCTACGTAAAGTTAGAGCAGCAAAAAGCTGCTCTAACTTTACGTATAAAAAAATAGACGAAAACGATTGCGACGCTCGCTCGTTTGTTCGTGAATCCCCGTAAAAACACATTTGCATATCCCGACGCATTAAAACGACGCGAACTCCTCCCAGCGGCCGCAAATAGATGGCAGCGTAGATCCGAAGGCTTACGAAGACGTAAGCCTCTCGGATCGAAGCCCGAAGCCGGCGTATCATGGTTTGAGAATTCAAACTAGTGATACGCCGCGGGAAATTTGAAATTACTCCTGTCTAACACCAGTTAGACAGGCGTAATTGTTTTGTGAATCTGCCCCTTAGACTTTTGAAAATTTAGACTTTTGAAAATTTAGACTTTTGAAAATTTAGACTTTTGAAAATTTAGACTTTTGAAAATTTAGACTTTTGAAAATTTAGACTTTTGAAAATTTAGACTTTTGAAAATTTAGGGCCAGATTCACGAACACTTGCGCTGGAGTATTTGGATATGCGCCGCGTAACTGTGCTGATGCGCCGACGTTTCTATGTGCCCGTACCCACCAAACTAGATGCGCCCAATAACGGCTCATTTGCGACCGGCGGAACGTTCCGACGCCAGAGTATCGTCAGCGTTTATTTTCGCTGGGCGCATCAGTCGCGCCCATTGATTTCCCCTGCAAATATGCAAATGAGGGATTTTTCACAATTCACGAACGGATTAGCACCATACGCTGGCTACATGCGCCGCGCGTATCTGATCCGTCCGGCGCAAAGTTATTTCTACAAAAGGCTGCTTTATCTTTACTCCAGACGGTCACAGGTCAGCAGGAGCAGCTACAGCTACAGCAGCGGTTACCGACGATAGGAGCTAGCTGAGCACCCCCACTTGCAAGGACAACACCTCTGTGTGCCAACATGCCAGGGGCACTCGTGGTCCTAGAGAACTACTGATGGGTCCCCTGGAACCAAGAAGGCGGGCACGTGAGAGGATATACCGCACTCGTATGAACCTCTTTGGCATGGGGGATGAGGAGGTGTATCGCCTATTCAGATTCAGCCCAGATGCAATACTTGAACTAACCACAACCCTGCAGGATGACATCACCAGCAAGACACACCGATCACAAGCAGTGCAGCCACTGGTGAAGGTCCTGGCAACACTCCATTTCCTTGCAAGTGGATCATTCCAGCGTACAAGTGGAGTGGTGGCTGGGATGTCACAATCCTCCGTGAGCAGATGTGTGCACCAGGTTGTCCCTGCAATCCTCAGACGCATGTCCAACCAGTTCATCAGACCCACCACTGAGGAGCTGCGGCAGAAGGCAATGACAGATTTCTACAACATTGCCAGATTCCACGCACTGTGGGGGCCATTGATTGCACACATGTGGCCCTACAGCCCCCCAGTGCCACAGAGCACATATACCGCAATCGGAAGCATTGGCATTCCATCAACGTACAGGTGATAGCCGATGCCCAACGCCTCATATGGCACGTCCGTGCCAAACACCCCGGGTCCAGCCATGACAGTTTCATATACCGTCAGAGCCCCATCCAGCAGAATTTAACCAGAACATGTATGGGGGATGTTGGCTGTGAGTGGTTGGTGAGTGACATGGGAGTCAGACATGACTATCCCCTCCCGTCATGCACAACAGAAATCGCACATGCATGACTAACATTCTCCTGTCTTTTACCTTTACAGGTACTGCATATGCATTGGACGGGACCCCATCTATGACTCCTTTCGGAACCCCCAAACAGAGGAGAGAGAAAATACAAGCAACAAAACATCAAAACCCGTGCAGTGGTGGAGCAAACATTTGGGCTCCTGAAGTCCCGTTTTCCGATGCCTGGATAAGTGCTGGGGGGGCCCTATTGTATTCCCTACCTTTGTGTGTCAGATCATCGGTGCATGTTGTATTCTGCACAACTTTGCTATGAAAAAAGGCCTGCATATTGACATACGTGATGACCTGACCCCCGACCCACACAGTTCCCCCCCTGCCAGAGGACACCCAGTCTGCTGATGGAAAGAGCAGTCAGGAGGGTCCTCGCCGTAGGCATCTTTGGACACTAAACCAAAACATTAATAACACAGACAATGCACGTGTGTACACCACTGGATCACACACACCACATGCACATCGCATTGGATTAGCCCAAGTCCAGCATGTAGGAGTTGGGAGCAGTAACGCCAGCGTCAAGGCCCCAATGATGTCACTGTCCATTCATACACCTTTCACACGTGATTCATTCAGCCGTGGGGTTCACTTCACCACCACGGCCGAGGGTGACACCCTTACTTTCAGGAGTGCCACCCTCTCACATTCACACACCATTCACACTGTCCCCTGCACTCCTGACCGTGTGCAGTTCTAAAATAAATTAGAAAGATCATTCCTGATCAATAAAAGAAAAATAATCTCATACCTGAGAAAAATTAAAAAAAAAACTCATGACCTGAGTATGTGAAAAAACAATAATATAAAACAAGAAAAAATAAAGGCCTCATCGGGGATGCCGGGGGCTTCTTCTGGGGGCCCCTCTCTGGCTCGCAGTGCCTGGGATGGAGTGGGGGTGGGGGTGGGGGGGCATCTGGAGGTGGCTGATCCCCAGGTGGGCCACTCCTGGCAGGTGTGGCCTGCGTGCCCTCCAAGGCCCTGGCTATCCGTCCAAGGTAATTGTTCGTCTGGGCCTGCATCCGGAGCTGACGGGTCACCTGGTAATGCTGGGCCGCCGACTCAGCCTCCCCTGCTCCCGGATGGCAGCACTGTTGGCCTGGACGGCTGCAGTGAGGTGCTGGATATCCCCCTGCACCTCCCCCAAAGTGGTGACCACTGCAGCGCAATTAGAGCGGACATCCTGCACTGCGTTGCTGAGGTTGGCAACGGAGCCCAGGCTGTCAGACACTTTCTGCAAGTGCACCGCTATGGCCCCCATCTGTTCTGTCTGCCTGGCGTGATCCCTTGCCAACTGGTCCTGGACACCATCAGACACCCCCCTGGTCTTCTGGGTCGCCTTCCTGGGGCCAGAAGATGGATGTCCTCGGGTGGAAGGAGTCGCCCTTGAGGGGCTTCCAAGGATGGGGAGGGGACGACAGACGGGCCAGGAGAAGGGGAGGAGACAGACAACACCAAAGAAAAGTCCTGCTCTGCCACAGCAGGATCCTCCACAACCACCTCGGCAGGTGTGGTGTGGCCACTCTCCTCCTCCACAACCTCTTCACCACCCAGTGGCTCGGGCACATGATGGCGTGGGGGAGGATGGGGTGGAATGCAGGCTGACAGATGATGGCCCAGCTCCGTCATCTGTGGATGACACAAAGCAGACACATGTTGGTGGTCCCACACACTTGGCACATGTACCCCCCCCCCCCAAATGCAAAACATCAAATAGGGGATTAAAAAACACTTACCTGTCCTTGTGCCTTCCTCCACGGAGTCATAGCCTGCGACCCCCTCCACCTGCTCCCTCTCCAGGCACCGAGCAACCACCTCCTCCTCTGCGGTCAGGGTGACAGGACATGGGGGACCACCACCTGTGCCCCTCTCATACCTCCTGATGGAGGCCACCTTGTCCCTCACCTTGCGCCGCAGGTCATTGATTTTCTTTTGTATGTCCCCAGCAGTCCGGGTGGAGTAGCCCAGGACATTGACCCTGGCAGCAATCGACTCCAGGATGCCCTGCTTCCTCTCCGGCTGGTCTTCCGGCTTTTTTTCCCATGGAGAAATTCATTCTCCGTCTCCATAGCCGAGATAATGACAGAGACCTCCTGGGTATTAAGTTGAGGTTCCTCCTCTCTCTCTGGGGGTAGCGGGAGCAGCCATTACAGAGCAAAAGTATCTTCCAGGGGTGGGGGGAAACGGAACTACTTTTGCGCCGGAATGGCGTTTCCGCCAGCGCTTTTAAAGCGCCCAGCGGAACGCATTGCGCTGACGTTTCCCAGGAAGTGGTGCCGACGGAAGTTGTGAGCATGCGCACAAGGGGGCGAGTGGAGCCGCACTCACTGCGCATGCTCCGTGGATGATGCGCTGAACGTAAGCCTCTGCGCTGGGCTCCGCCCATCATTTACATATGATCACACCCACTTCCACTTGCGTCGGGTTACGCCAGCGCATTATCGTTACTCTGGCGCAAGTTTACGCGCAACTGCTATGTGAATTACAGGACTTGCGCTGAAAGGGTCTTCAGAGTAACGTAAATGAGAAGCGTTACTCCAGAGGAAAGATACTCTCATCTACCTGAATCTGGCCCTTAGACTTTTGAAAATTTAGACTTTTGAAAATTTAGACTTTTGAAAATTTAGACTTTTGAAAATTTAGACTTTTGAAAATTTAGACTTTTGAAAATTTAGACTTTTGAAAATTTAGACTTTTGAAAATTTAGACTTTTGAAAATTTAGGGCCAGATTCACAGAGCGATTACGCGTGCGCAACTGCTGTTGCGCGTGCGTAAGTCTAAATGTGCGCGTGCGTATAGTTGGACGCGATTCACAAAACAATATACGCCAGAAATCTACGTTTTTTGGTCCGGCGTAATTGAGTTAGACATTCGCTTCCCTTCGCGCAAAACTGCGCTAGACACACCATTGATTTGCTAGTCAAATATGCTAATGAGGGAGTTACGGGGGATCCACAAAAAAAACGCAGTTGCTGCGCAGGCTACGCGATGTGCGCAACTGCAAAATGTCATGTCTAAAGTTAGAGCCCATAAAAGCTGATCTAACTTTTGAAAAAAAGTCTAATTGTCAGATAAAGCAACACCGTTACTGAGGAGCAGACCACACACACGTGTTGCACTACAATTTGACTGCCAACATGCTAGGGGCATCGTCGCTCATAGCTGCACTAGTGAATATAGATGACCAAAGAAGGAGGAGGGCACGGAGGATGGCACATGGCGGGAGAGGGTATACGCACCCGCATACACCTGTTTGGCATGAATGATTCAGAGGTCTTTCGCATCTTCAGATTCCCCCCTCATGCCATCCTGGAATTAACCACAACCTTGCAGGAGGACATCACCAGCCCAACACAACGCTCACATGCAGTGCAGCCACTGGTCAAGGTCCTGGCAAACACTCCATGTCCTTGCCAGTGGCTCTCTTTTCAGCGTTACAAGGGAGTGGTGGCTGGGATGTCACAATCCTCCATGAGCAGATGTGTGCACCAGGTTGTCCCTGCAATCCTCACACGCTTGGCCAACCAAATCATCAAACCCACCACTGAGGAGCTTCGAATCAAGGCAATGGCAGATTTTACCGAATTGCCAGATTCCCACGCACCATCGGGGCCATTGATTGCACACATGTGGCACTCCAGCCCCCCCATGAGACCGAGCACATATACCGCAATCGGAAGAATTGGCACTCCATCAACGTACAGGTGATAGTTGATGCCCAAGGCCTCATATGGCACGTCCGTGCCAAACACCCAGGGTCCAGCCATGACAGCTACATCTACAATCAAAGCCACATCCGAACAGAATTCGAACAGAACGTGTATGGGAACACCTGGCTGGTTGGTGAGTGACATGGGAGTCAGGCATGACTATCCCCTCCCGTGATGCACAACAGAAGTGGCACATGCATGACTAACATTCTCCTGTCTTTTCCTTTACAGGTGACTCTGCATATGCACTGGGACCCCATCTCATGACTCCTCATCCGGAACCCCCAAACCCCAGGAGAGGAACGATACAATGAAGCACACATCAAAACCCGTGCAGTGGTGGAGCGCACCTTTGGCCTCCTGAAGTCACGTTTCCGATGCCTGGATAAGTGGGGGTACACTGTTGTATTCCCCAAACTTCGTGTGTGCCATATCATCGCTGCATGTTGCATGCTACACAATCTCGCAGTGAGGAAGGGCCTGCAGGTTGAGCTACGTGATGATCTGACACCCCCAACCAGAAAATCAACCCCTAACGAGGATACCCCGTCTTCTGAGGGAAGAGCAGTCAGGAGGCAGCTTCATATTGGGCATCTTTGCACGTTAAACACACACATTAATCATGGCACAATGAGAATGCATGCATGCACACCACTATGGTCCCTAGCACACACACCCACATCCTCATCAAATTGGATTGGCACCAGTCCACCATGCAAGACTGGTGAGCAGTAACGCCACGTCAAGGCTCCAATTATGTCACTGTACATTCATACACCATTCACACGGACCTGGGAATCACTTCTCCCTGGTCCTGGGGAACCCTTCTCCACCAAAAATTGAGGGTGACACCCCTTTTCCAGCAGGAATGTCACCCCCACATTCAACATCATTCACAACCCAAAATATGCCAAAAAAGTCAAACAAACAAAAATGCATAGAAACAAAAAATGCATAGTAAAAAAAAAATGCTTAGAAAAAAACAAAAACAAGCAGAGAGCAAAAATAAAAAAGCTTTCAAAACAAACAAAAGGTGGAAAAAAAAAATTATTGCCCTCTGCCTGAGCCACGCCTGGGGCGCCCCCGGCCACGGCCCCGGACCCTCAGGGGAGACGCATGGGGGAGGGGAAAAGCCGGGGAAGGAGGAGCAGCCCCTGAGATCTGCCCACCTGGCGGCCTGCCCTCCAAGGCCACGGCTATTCTGTCCAGGGCAGCACCAAGTGTTGCCGTTGTTGCCCTGGATAGCCTGGGTAAGGGCCCTCACATCCTGCCCAACGCCTGCTGCTGTAGTTTGCAGGTCATTAAGGCAGGTTGTGGAGGCCCGGGAGTGGGAGTCCAGGTTACCCAGGCTATCATTAATGGAGGACAGGCTCTGATCCACCCGCCCCATAGTCTGGCAGAGCTGTCTCAGAAGGCGGGTTCTGGGTGGCCAGGTTCCTTCTCAGACAGGCGGGCATGAGATTTGGGCGCCCCCCTGGTGCTTGGGGATGACCTCCTGGCTCCAGCTGATGGTTGTGGCCGGGGAGAAGGGGAGGCCCTTGTGAGGGGAGCCATGTTGGGGGAGGATGGGGGGGGGGGGCTGACCTTAGGGAGGGCAGGCTTCTTGCAGCCAGAGGGGAAGAGTCCGCAGAAACCAAAGGGCAGTGCCTTCCATGGACTCCTCCTCCTCATGATTCTGCTCCTCCTCATGATCGTCCTCCGCATGATCCTCCCCCTCCTCTTGTTCCTCCTCTGCGGACTCCGGCCTTGTTGGGGGGGCCTCATTAGGCTGCTGTCCTGGGGTTGGAGCGGTCTGTCCAGATGGCCCTGCACCCTCCTGCACATCTGTGGATGACACAAACCATTCACAGGTTGGAGGATCCACACACTTGCCACATATTCCCTTTCACCCCCTCCCCCACACATGCTACACACCTGAGAGAAATAAAAACCTTACCTGGCACCGCGGGGACCGGACTTGTGTCAAAGCCTGGCAGGCCTCCACTTCATGCCGGTGAAAGGTCAGGGCCACCACACGCTCCGTCTCTGAAAATCTAACCCGGCATGGGTGGGCCCCCTCCTGTGCCCCTGCGCATGGGCATTTATTGCGGCCAGTTTTTTTTTCACCTCACGCCGGAGGTCATTTATTTTCTTTTCTATCCCAGAGCGGGGTCCGTGTCTCCCCCTCCCCGATGAATTGACCTGCTCTGTGATCATATCCAAGATCTCCCTCCTCCTGGCCGGGGTGGTGGTGGCACTCTGCGGGCCGTGGAGAAAAACGCCCATAGTCGGTAATGGCCCGGGCAAGAATTCTTTTTTCCCCACAGTAAAAATTGAGCTTTCTTTTTCTCTCAGTCATACTTCCAAACAAACTCACTAGCAGTCACCAAAAATCTGTCACAAATACAAGCACAACCAATCAGACAAGAACACACACAAAGAGAAAAAGAACAGCCAAAAATCACACTAGCACTCAGCAAGAAACACACACAAAAATCAGATGAAAAAAAAAAGCAAGAAAACAAACGCTCAGAAATCTATCAATCAAACAAACAGTCTCAAACACTTATCAAAATACACTTTCACAAAACTACCAACAAGCACAAGATCACACAGAACACTAATCTCACAACTACAAAACACACTCTAACGAACAACAGAGCAAAAGCACTTGATTCAATGGGAAGGGACACAAAGGGATGTACTTTTGCAATGGAAGGGGTTTGTGTGTGTCTATTTATGCTGTCTGCGTAGTTCACAACATTGCCCTAGTCCATTTCCAATTTCAATGATTGCGCCGCTCCGAGTTGTGAGCATGCGCACAACGGAGCTGACATGGTTTCCTTCACGCGCGCATGCGCGAGTCGGCCGGCCCTTCATTTGCATGGGGTCACGGCTCATTTCAATGTAACACGCCCACGTCCCTCCCAATTTGTATTACTCCTCCTTACGCCTACGGAAAAAACCTTACGTTTGCGCAAGCTCTTGCGTAAAAGCTACGTGAATCGCCGGATTACGCGGCTAGATTGCGCAAGTCTAACGGAAAAGTGGTGCGCTACGCCGGAATGATAATGCGCCGATCTACGTGAATCTGCCCCTTAGACTTTTGAAAATTTAGACTTTTGAAAATTTAGACTTTTGAAAATTTAGACTTTTGAAAATTTAGACTTTTGAAAATCGAAACTTTTGAATTTCTGAATAAAAACGAATTTAACAAAAACTAATGAATTTTTCCGCAGTGCACATGTCTAATGCAAAAATACTTCAGTTAACTGTGCTCTTTCAAACTTGTAACAGTTTGGGGTAGGCTCTTTTCCTTTCTGGCATGACTGTGCCCCTGTGTACAAAGCTGGCTCTATAAAGACCTAGTTTGACCAGTTTGGTTTGGAGGATCCTTAGCCTAGAACACAGAGCCCTGACCTAAAGGCTACTAAACACCTTTGGGAAGCAAAGTCTTTTCAACCAACATTGGTACCTGACCTCACAATTTTTTTTTTCCCTAAATGGACACAAATTTCCACAGACACATTCCAAATTCATTTTGCAAGCCTTCCTAGGAAAGTGGAGGCTGGTATAGCTGCAAAGGGGACCCAATGCATAATGACGGTCGTGGTTTTGGAAAAGGATGTCCAGCAAGCCCATCTTGGTAAAGTGTTGGCTAACTTTTGGCCATAAAGTGTAAGGCCTCGTACACACGATCGGACATATCCGATGAAAACGGTCCGCGGACCATTTCCATCGGATATGTCCGATCGGGAGTTTGATCCGATGGCGTGTACACACCATCGGATCAAATTCCCCGCCGCCGGACGGCGCGGTGACGCGGCGGTGACGTTGACGCCGCTACGTCACCGCCACGTCATCGCACCAGGAAGTTAAACACTTCCGCGCATGCGCCGAATCCATTCGGCGGCGGCGCGGCGGCGGTGGGGGACGACATGTCTGCTGGTAAGTGTACTAACCAGCAGACATGTCGGGCGGACAGATTCCACCCGATGGATTTCAAAGCATGCTTTGAAATCTGTCGGGTGGAAAAATCTGTCCGCTAGCCCATACACACGAGCGGAGATGTCTGCTGAAACGGTCCATCGGACCGTTTTCAGCGGACATATCCCCTCGTGTGTACGAGGCCTTAGAGGATCAGTAAAGAATGATCACTTTTCCACTCAGACGGTCTCTATATGTAACTGATTTAAAAAACATAAAATAGTTGTGCCTTGAGTTGTGTTTTAAGAAGGTACAACATACATATATAAACGGCAGATCTGGCCAAAATCATGTATTTACCATTTATGGATGCTGAGGTTTTTTTTGTTCTTTTCCCAAGTAATTATAAATCATAATGTTCTATTGCTTATTTTAAGACTTCGTCAAGGTTGTTCAGAGCTTTGAAGCATCTAGAAGGAAATGGCAGCAGGCAGATGTAGAGCTGAGGGAGAAGCGGGAATTGCTGCTTCGGTGTGAGATCGAGCGATCGGCGCTGCAGGTGAAGCTGAAACACGCTCGAAACCAGGTGGATGTGGAGATGAAGAGGCGCCAGAAAGTAGAGACTGAGCTACAGACTGTGGTAACGTTTTGCGTATGGTGTTGTCTTTCCAGTCCAGATAAACAATTTTAGTCTGAAGGGCATCCCATTCAACAAGCCATTTACACAACCTTTTAAAGTGGATCCTCTTCAATGACTTTCTAGAATTTTAACCCCCCCCCCCCCATTTTATTACACAATTTGATATTTATTTAATTTTAGTTTTCCCATTAGAAAACACCCTTTTTTGCAAGGTCCGGCCCTGTAAATTAGACACTTGGGGCCAGATTCAGAGAGCCGTAACTCCTGTCTAACTGGTGTTAGACTGGAGTAATTTCAAATTACGCACGTTTTTTAGCTAGTCTGAAACCTCAAACCATGAATAGACAGCTGCGGGCTTCAATCCGACTGGATTACGTGTTCGTACGCCTTCGGATCTACGCTGCAATAAAATTGCGGCCACTGGGTGGACTTCCCGTCGTTTTCCGCGTCGGGGTATGCTAATCAGCTTTTGCCGGCGATCCCAGAAATTACGATCTTCAATCGCAATCTCTTACGGCATCTTTAGTCATCTTTTTTTTTGCGTAACACTATACCAGCTTTTTGCTGCAAATATTAGACAGCCCATGTTGAGTATGGCCGTCGTTCCCGCGTCGAATTTCTACGTTTTTCCGGCGTCTTTTATTATTTTTTACGTAAAGTCGTCCGGGTCAGTCGCCCTGGTTTTTATTTTTTTTGGCGAGGATCGGGAAAGAGGAAATGTTCGTTAAACGACGCTACTCAAACAAACGAAGGGACCGTAACGACGTGATTTCGCGCAATGCACGGCGGGAAATTTCTGAACGGAGCATGCGCAGTTCGATCGCCACGGGGACGCGCCTAATTTAAATGCTTCACGCCCCCTAATCGCGTATTTCGATTACGCGGCGAGAAATAGACTACGCCGCCGTAGCGTATGGGCAAAAATCTACCAGAATTCCATTTAGAGCCTGGTAAAATATGGCAGCGTAGAGTATTTCGATTACGCAGCGCAATATTAAGTGTATCTGAATCTGGCCCTTGGGCTCTATACACACTAGCGTGTGTGTGTGTGTGTGTTTGTTTTTAAGCTCCTAGAGGCTAAATAGTGTTATCCTCTTAGGCCTCGTACACACGAGGGGATATGTCCGCTGAAAACGGTCCGATGGACCGTTTCAGCAGACATCTCCGCTCGTGTGTATGGGCTAGCGGACAGATTTCTCCACCCGACAGATTTCAAAGCATGCTTTGAAATCCATCGGGTGGAATCTGTCCGCCCGACATGTCTGCTGGTTAGTACACTTACCAGCAGACATGTCGTCCCCCACCGCCGCCGAATGGATTCGGCGCATGCGCGGAAGTGTTTTACTTCCTGGTGCGGTGACACGCCATCGGATCAAACTCCCGATCGGACATATCCGATGGAAATGGTCCGCGGACCGTTTTCATCGGATATGTCCGATCGTGTGTATGGGGCCTTAGAATTTTTTTTAAGCTTCAGTGTCTAGGAGCAGGAAAAAAAGTTTGTGTGTGTATATATATATATATATATATATAATTTATTTATTTGAGCGTTTTTACAACAGGGAAAAAAAAAGATGCTTCTTATTTTTTAATTCTTGTATATGTTTCAGTTTAAGATGATACCAGAACTGCTGCCCCAGGTTTCCTGTTTCTTGCAGCATCCTTTTTGTAGCTAACCTTGCATGCAGGAGACTACATTGTTGCCTCCCCCAAACTGTGTTTATCAATGGAAACTATACCCCCCCCCCCTTCCCATGCTTCATGCTCTAAAATGGAAAGGGAGACCTCTAACCAGCAAACGGGGAACTGTGTGTGGGTAGATGCAGCATGGTGTGCCAGTTAAAATACATTCCTGTTTTTGCCCTTAAGTCCCACAATCCACAACAGGCCTGGTGCAAAGGCAACTCGACCGGGAACACTCACAAGATGTAATGCGATGGGTCAGAAGATGCTTCCTGTGATCGGGAGCAGTGATCATTGTCATGTCACAATAAGCCACGCCCCCTAACAGTTAGAATCACTCCCTAGGACACACTTAACCCCGTCCTGCCCCCTAGTGGTTAACCCCTTCACTGCCAGTCACATTCAGTGCATTTTTATAGCACTGGTCGCTGTAAAAATGTGAATGGTCCCAAAATAGTGTCAAGTGTCCAAAGTGTCCGCCATAATGTTGCAGTCACGATAAAAATTTCAGATCGCCACCATAACAAGTAAAATAGTAATAAAAATGCCATAAAACTACCCCCTATTTTGTAGACGCTATAACTTTTGGGCACACCAATCAATATACGCTCTTCTACAAGAAAAAAAAAAGAATATGTATTGGCCTTAAATAAGAAATTAGCTTTTTTTTTATTTTATTTTTTTTATATTGGGGATATTTATTATAGTGAAAAGTACAAAATATTGCTTTTTTTTTATTTTGGTTTTTTTTTCAAAAATTGTCGCTCTATTTTTGTTTATAGCGCAGAAAATAAAAACCGCAGAGGTGATCAAATGCCACCAAAAGAAAGCTCTTTGTGGGAGAAAAAGGGATGTCCATTTTGTTTGGGACCCACGTCGCACAACTGCGCAATTGGCAAAAAGTGACCCGGTCATTTGGCAGCCAAATAGTCCGGGACCAAAGTGGTTAAGGGGGGAAGCCAAAAAAAGGAAACCACATTGAAAGACTAGAGGGAGGTGAAGTCTGCTGGGGACTCCAGACAGATTTGTAGGAGCCGGCGTGGTATAATGTTGGGTCAGGGACGCCTATGCATACAGAAGTCTAGGACCCCATTCAGATTCCCATTTTTATCATGTTTGTTGGGATGTACTATAAAGCATGTTTTTTTTTTTTTTTTTGCTTTGAGGCCCATATCGGTCAATGGTAATGTGTGTGTGTGTGTGTGTGTGGCGCTCACCCCCGAAGGAGCCGCTGGTTGTTTTCGGGGTCGGCGTATTAAGTTACCAATTACACTTGTCTAGAGGTAAATACTTGTGGAAAGTGAATAAAGCGAGTTTCCAGACATCAGAGTGCGTTTTCAAAGTTTTATTCCAAGGCCCAACATGGCCAACATCAACATGGCACACAATAGAGAAAGGTTGATGAGCGGAAGAAAACTGCAGTATCAGGCCTTGGATATTGTGAAGAGCAGCTTGCTCTCAGTACAGTCACACTTAATCGTCGCCACTCCCGTAGGGTGACCACGTGTCCCGGACTGCCCGGGATTATCCCGTAATTTAAATTTGAGTCCCGTGTCCCGGGCACCTTCAATCCGGGACAATACATTGTCCCGGAATGAAATAAGGACTGGCTGCCAGCTTGCCACAGTTCCACTGTAATGAAATATTGCGTACTCACTGGTTGCTAAGTCCGCCCCGCTTGGCGTGTAGCAACCAGTGGCGTCACATGCAGAGAGAGCAGAGGGAGGCAGCCGGCCGAGGGAACAGGCTACCAGTACTGCCTCCGACTCCTCCTCCGGCCGCAGCAGCAGCAGAGAGAGCAGCATCGCCAGTCACTCACATGATCGCTGACTCCTTAACCTCCAGTCCAGTGACCTCTCGGTGCCGGCGGGCGGCGGCATTCTGCAGACTGCCAGTGCCTTAGCTTCCGGCTCTGCTCACCTGTCCCCGGTCCGTCCCGACTCCTGATCCCACAGTGCATTTTAGGCCGCAACCCATGGCCGCACGACATCCGACCTCCTCCTCCCGCCTGAGCAGCCCGACTTACTGCCTGGACCAAGGAACCAAAAAGAGAAGACCAGCCGTGGCTGAATTCTGCCCCATGAGACCAGAGTGACAAGAGTCCAGATTAAAGGTTGGCAAAGCAAATGAAACCGGAGCAGATGATCAGATGACAAATAGCTTCTGATGGGGCACAGTGTCAGTCACGGCAATTCATGGGCACACTGGCACTGGCAGCATTTGATCATGGGGCACGGTAGCGGCAATTGATTGGCACAGGGGCACTCTGATGGGGTACAGTAGTGGGAATTGGCACACGGGCACTCTGATGGGGTACAGTAGTGGGAATTGGCACACGGGCACTCTGATGGGGTACAGTAGTGGGAATTGGCACACGGGCACTCTGATGGGGCACAGTAGTGGGAATTGGCACACGAGCACTCTGATGGGGCACAGTAGTGGGAATTGATTGGGGCACAGTAGTGGGAATTGATTGGCACACTGGCACTCTGGGGCACTGTAGCAACAATTGATCGTCACACTGGCAGCATCTTATGGGGCACAGTAGCGGCAATTGATCGACACGCTGGCAGCATCTGATGGGGCACAGTAGCGGTAATTGATGGGCACACTGACCGCATCTGATGGGGCACAGTAGCAGCAATTGTTGGGCACACTGGCAGCATCCGATGGGGCACAGTAGCGGCAATTGATAGGACCACTGGCAGCATTTGATGGGGTACACTGGCGGCAATTGATGGGCACAGTGTCAGCAATTGAGTACAGTCGCTGCGTTTGATGGCACAGTGGCGGCAATTTATGGGCACAGTAGCTGCGTTTGATGGGCACAGTGGCTGCAATTGATTTTTTTTTTTTTTTTTTTTCAGTTTGTTTGCGCCACCCAACAAAAATTTTGAGCACCAGCCGCCACTGCTGTGCCACACGTGTCAGCCTAATTTTTTACTGTCGCCCACTTATCAGCTTCATGTATTTCTGTCACAGTAATACACAAAGCCGACAAGTGGGAGGCATTAATACATGTAGCTGACAAGTGGGAAATTTGAAGGTGATACAGGGGAACAACAACTGAAGGGACAATAATAAAGAAGGTGACACAATTGGGGGACAGTAATGAGGAAGAAGTTGACACATGTGGGGGGCAGTAATGTAGAAGGTGAAACAATTGGGGGACAGTAATGAAGGTGGCACACGTTGGGGACAGTAATGAAGGTGACAAGCGAGGGAATATGAAGGTAACACGAGGGAACAACTGAGAGAACAGTAATGAAGGTGACACGGATCAGAGGGGACACTAATAAAGGTGACACACAGGGAACTGAGAGGACATTGATGAAGGAGACAGAGACCTGAGGGGACACTTATAAAGGAGACTCTCAGAACTGAGGGGACACTAAACAGGGTGAATTTGATGAACTTGCCAGATTAAGTCAAGTACAAAGTACACCACTGTCACTAAGTGACTTAATTAAAAAAAAAAAAAAAAAAGAATCAAAAATATTTTTTTTTTGGGGGGGGGGGGGGGCGGGCTGGCGTGGGTGCAGGGGGGGGGGGGGTGGCGGGTGTCTCTGGCAGTTTGGAAATGTGGTCACCCTACACTCCCGTCAGAGTGGGTAAAGTGCCCCCGACAGGCGTTTTAACTTGGGCCTGGCACCCGAAAGGTCATCTGCAATAGTCACTGGGAGGAATTAGGGCCTCTGCCACAGGCCTGAGGAATTTCCATACTTTTCAAAGGGGTAGAACTAATGGATCCTCCCAGTAAGTCACTTCTCTAGAGTCATCAGAAAACAGTTGAAGTGTACCTGTCATGTAGTGATGACTGGATCCCCGGTGGTTCGCCTAGGCCTCGTGGACAACCTCTGCCTTTGGGTCTCCCGAGCCAATTTCCCAACGTACAGCTCCCAGCTCAGGATCTGGGACCCAGCAAGCCGCTGGGGCCCCTCACGATGTCAGGGTGATACTCTGCTTGGTGTGCAGCCTCGGCCAGGCAGGCCTTGATGGCGGGGCCCATGGATGCGCGCACCCTGAAAGGGGGATGCCAAATCTGAAACGCGGGCCCCGCATAGAATATCGCACGCTTCTCTCAGGTGTCTGCCACAGATATACCCTCCCGCCAGCATGCCCAGAGGGAAGATCCTCCTCTGATTGGCTGATGGGAGAAAGTGGGTTTGTCAGAACCCCTTTTAGCGCCAACTGTCACCCAGGGGTAAAAACACCTCCCCTAGCATGCAGACTGGCCTAGAAAGCAGTTCTAAGCCGACAGCAGATAACAACAAGAGCCTGGGGAATGCCCAGGGAATAACCAAGCCTACTTACCGACCAGCTAGCAGAACAACCAATTAACCTGTCTAACAATGTGCGTTAAAAACAGGGGTTTTGTCCGCACGCATAAGTCGACAGCAACCTGAACTTAACCAATTTGTGAGTGGGAGCAACTTAAAGGATCACTAAAGGAATTTTTTTTTTTTAGCTAAATAGCTTCCTTTACCTTAATGCAGTGCTGTTTTCATGTTCTCATTGTTCATTTTTTGCTTTGAAGTTACTGTAATTCTGCTCTGATCTCCACACTTCCTGCTTGTCTGGCTCCTTATAAAAAATCTCATGGCAGCTTTTCATTGTGGTCCAAGCTGTGTGTCTAAAACTCCTCAGAACCAATCAGATTCAATTTAAAAACAAAACACTGCCCTGGATTTGTTTGTTTTTGTTCTGTGTGTCTTTTGTACTTCACATAAACACAAAACCAGTTTAAAAACTAAAGTGAAACTAGAGGCATATTATATGATTGATTTTTATCTATTTTTAATCATTTTTAAAAGGAATCAGTTAACTTTTATGCAGAGCTTTTTTTCTCAGAAAATAGGTGCAGGAACTCAACCACGACCCCGTTCAGATTTCACAAACAGTAGAAGGTCTTAAAGGGGCATTAAATACCAGAATTGCACCAATACAGAGTGCAGAGTTTTTAGCTGGCATAAACACAGAAACCACTTCTTTTTACAAGTTATTGTGGTGAGCGGGCACCAAATCAGTTAACTCAGTTTTATGCATGTCTCTATACCAGGGATGGGCAAACTACGGCCCGCGGGCCGTATAAGGCCCGGCGGACCTTTTTAATCTGGCCCGCGGAGCAGTGTTGCCTGATTCTATACCTGGGAGAGAGTGGCAGCATGTAATGCCTGTGTCCCTGTATAATGCTCAGACGGCAGCCATCCAGTGTATAAAAGCCGCACCTCCACCTCCTCGTCTGTGATAGGGGAAGTGAGTCAGTGTTCTGCTTATCACGGACACCCTCTCATCCTCCTCCCATGGACGAGGATGAGAGGATGTCCGTGATAGGCGGAAAAAACTAACTCACTGCTGGGAAACTGAGTTCCCCTATCACGGACAAGGAGGAGGAGGAGGAGGCGCGGCTTTTGTACACTGGATGGCTGCCGTCTAAGCATTATACAGGGACACAGGCATTACATGCTGCCACTCTCTCCCAGGTATAGGATCGGGCAATGCTGTTCATTCACTTGTGTTTTTTGGGTGGTTTTTATATTATTGTTTTATTTACAAGCAGCAGCTATTAGGTATTCATGTATTAGAACTGAATTTTTTTTTTTTTTTCGTTTTTTAGTGCAACAGTGAACAGGTGATTTTTTCAGTCCTTTTGTTAGATTTTTTAGCATTGATTATATTCCAACCAGTGTGCTGCCATGGAAGCTATAAACTTTTTAAACAATCAAGGTATCACCACAGGATGTTCTTATGGACAAAGTGTTTATGGACGAATGATTAGATTTTTTTAATCGGGCTGGTAGAGAATTACAGGTGTTAGTTTTAAAAAGAAAAAAAGTTAAATTGGACTGTGGATTATCAGTGATTTTAGGTATAATGGTGCTGTTAACCATTACAGGGTTTCTGCTGTCAGACAGGCACAGGCAGCAGTTTCCAGACAAAAATGGCAGTGGTGAGATTGTACAAAATCATTGTATGCAATCTCTGTCTGCTGTCTCTGATATCTCCTGTATCCTGTCTGTTTGAGGGTTTTGTAAAATAACTCTTTTTATGCTTTTATACCTTAAATTTAAATACTATTTAATGTTACAAATTTAAATTTAATTTATATTAATTCACACATACACACCGTCCATCTACTCTTGGTCCGGCCCCCGGGTCCAATATGTGAACCCATTGCGGCCCTCAAGTCAAAAAGTTTGCCCACCCCTGCTCTATACCCTGTAAACCATGGGTCCTCAAACTACGGCCCTCCAGATGTTCAGGAACTACAATTCCCATCATGCCCTAGTCATGTCTGTGAATTTCAGAGTTTTACAATGCGTCATGGGACTTGTAGTTCCGACACAGCTGGAGGGCCGTAGTTTGAGGATCCCTGCTGTAAACAGTCATTTCAACAACAAAAAAAAAAATACTCTCCCATTCCCCACTAACTTTAGCGTAACGCCCCGCAAAATAGGGGGGGGGGGGCGCTACATGTTAAAATGTTCATGTATATTTAGTTGTTAATAAGTGTAGCGCTACCCCTGAAGGAGCCGCTGGTTAAATACTGGGATTGGCACACCAAGTTACCCTGGTGATGTCTAGGGGTGAAATGCCAGTGGCGGAGTAATGAGCGAAGGTCCAGACAGTCAATAAAGTTTCTTTCAATGCCTTTTTATTTTTCAGCCAACAAGGCAAACATCTTCAGTTTGAGGAAAAGAAAGCTGATGAAGGAAGGATAAGAGAACCTTGTGGTATCAGGCCTGGATGTGAACAGGGCAGACTTGCCCTCGACAATAGCAATAATTAAACTCGTTGCTACTCCCGAATGGAGTGGGTAAAGTGCCCACGGACATGTCCCCCACACAAACCTGGCAGCCGAGGTGTCACTTCGGATCGCTGGAACAGGTCTCTCTATCTCAGACCCGGCTCTTAAGGCCCTTGAAACCGGCCAATTTCTTCAGTAAGTTAGATAGGTGAACGGAGAGAATCCTCCCAGCAAATTTCCTTTAGCATAGGTCACCGGGTGACGGCAAAGTGTACCTGTCAGCATCCCGGTCACCAGATCCCTGATTGGTTTGTTCAAGTCCTGTTGGACAACCTGCCTCCGGGTTCTCCTCAAGCCGATCCCCCAATCGTACGCCACCCGGCCTGGGATCTCATCAAAAGAACTGGGAACCCAGTAGAGCACTGGGGTCCCCTTCGACCTCCGGTTGAGGTCCAGCATAGCCTGCGGATTTGGCCAGGTGGGCCACGCTGGCGGGGTCCACAGATGTGCGCACCCTGAAGGTGGGTGCCACACCTGGAACCGAGACCCCACATAACTGCCTTGAGCACATGACACCCGTCAGATATATCCCTCCCCAGCATGCCCCACGGGGGGAAAACTCCTCCAATTGGCTGCTTGCTCTGTCAGAACCCCCTCTGCCATCAACTGCTGACCAGGGATGACTACACAGTGCAGACTGGCCCAGAGGACACTTCTGAAATAACAGGGGTCACCATCCTAACAATTGTGTGAATGGGAGCAAGGTAACTCTCCCATTCCTGCTAAATTTAGACTAGTGCCGCACTGGAAGTAAAGGGGGCGCTACATAAGGATTTAATGTGTTATTTTATTTTATTTTTTATAAAAAAAATAAAAAAAATTAAATCCTTATTAAAAACTAAATATACAGGAAAAACATTTTCACACATTACCATTGACCAATATGGGCCTCAAAGCAAAAAAATAAATAAAAAATGTTGTTTTATTTTTGGCATGTGAAAACACATTTAACCGGTTGAGGACCGCCGCATGTACATATACGTCGGCAGAATGGCACGTACAGGCACATTGGCTTACCTGTACGTCCCTGCCTAGACGTGGGTCGGGGGTCCGATCGGGATCCCCACCGGTACATGCGGCGGTCCCCGTGGCTGCAGGAGCGATCCGGGATGAGGGGGTGGCTGTTGGTTTATGTCCGCCCCCCCCCCCCCCGGATCGCTCCCAGGCAATCCGTGCACTCCCCCTGCGTGTCACTTCCTCCTCCTGTGTAAACACAGGAAGGGGGAAGTGATGTAATCTCTGCTCTCGGCGGTATTTTCAACCACTGCTGAGGAGAGAAGGCAGTTAGTGTTAGGTTCAGGGTAGCCCCCGTACCCGCCCAATAAAGTTTTAACCCCTTGATCTCCGCCCTAGTTAACCCTTTCACTCCCTATTGCCAGTGTTGCTAAGCAATCATTTTTCTGATCGCTGTATTAGTGTCGCTGTTCCCGCTAGGTAGGTGTTTTTTTTTTTTTTTGAGAATTTTTTTTTTTTTTACTAGACATGTGGCTGAATACTTTTTGGCCTAAATGTTTGACTAAAATTTAGTTTATTTGATTTTTCTTATAACAAAAAGTAAAAAATATTGATTTTTTTTTTTTTTCAAAAATGCCGCTCTATTTTTGTATATAGCGCAAAAAATAAAAATCTCAGAGGCGATCAAATACCACCAAAGGAAAGCTCTATTTGTGGGAAGAAAAGGATGCAAATTTTAAATTGACGCAGTGCCGAATTGTAAAAACCCCTTGGGTCATTTAGCAGCATATTGGTCCGCTCCTTAAGTGGTTAAAACACGCATTAATGCATCAACTCGCATTGAAATGCATGAAAGCCAAAATGCAAAAGGTAGATCTATTGACCTGGACACAACTCGAGGGCCAAATACACTTTAACAATTTAGATTTTCTGATTAGAGCATAACATTCTTGGAAAAAGGTAAAGTCACAGGTCTGACCTGTAAACAAAGTGACGTCGTCTCATCACCATGTCATTGTCATCCCATTGCCAACATTTCTAAAACACTCCCAGGGCTTCCGATTGGATGGAGATATTACATTTGTAATACACCGCTCACAAAGTTTTGAATTATACTTGTGAGGACAGAGAAGGGCAGTGACCGCCAACATTTCTCATGAGTTGTGATAGTCGCTGTACAGTGCAATTCCACAATTATTCTGGCCATAGCATTAATTGGGAATTTTTCTCTTTAATGTGACGGGTCGAGTTTTTAAAGAAGCCCATTATATATTTTTAATGAGTAATCATTTTAAATGTATTTTTTTTAAAAGGTTACCTAGGAGTAACGGTTGGTGTGATGTTTTAGCTCCTGTTGCTTGCCGAGCCATATTTATATTTTATTTTTTTGTATGTACTGGTAGATTTGCTCCCCCTAGTGGATGTCTGTATGTTATTAAATAATTACTGAAAGCAAAAACTGTCGCAGGGTAGGGGACACAGAGTGCCAGGACAAGGTCACCTAGAGCCCAGTGAGAATGTGACAATTGTGCGCCCCCCCCACCCCCAAAATAAGAAAAAAGCACTGATCTGCATAAAGGTTTCAGGCCTCTATCAGGCTTGCGTAGACCCACCCTCCCATAAGAACCAACACTAGACACCAGTAGTAGGCTTTAAGCCTCCATCAGGCTAGCATGGACCCACATATGCCCCCCCCCCTTCTGGCACAAACCTTTCCCCTCTCTCTCCATATATCCCAAGCACCAATCTGCCCCCACCAGCCCCAAAAAATCTCTTCTGAGCATGATCTGCGCCCCCCAAAAAAAATATTAAGATCTTGGCACAAATCCCCCCCCCCCCCCCAGCACAAATTCTCTACACCCATTACGTCCCCCCCCCCCCCACGCCAAATTACCACTAGCACACCTCCCTAAACTTCTCCTCCAAAAACAATTCTTACTTGCCCTCTGCCACCTCCCCCCCTTTTGAAATTCCCTCCCACCAATCTCCTGGTGGTGCCCCCACCACCTCACATTATACCACAGTGCCGCGCATCCTGCCCACCCCTTGTCCAAGCCCTGAGGAGAGCATATTGTTTTTTCTTTATCGTACATCACGGGACACAGAGCGCATAGCCATTACACTTGGGTTATATGGGTACCTTCAGGTGTGGACACTGGTGTAATCAATTTCACAGGAAGTTTCCTCCCTATATAATCCCCTCTCACTATGGGAGTGCTTCAGTTTTCTCGCCAGTGTCTTAGGTGTTGGTCACGTCTAGCTGTCCCTCGGAGGTCTCGGGACCCAGGATAACTAGCCGGATCCGTCCGAAGTGCTTCAAAGCCAAGGTGTACGGTACCCGGGCCCTGCTTGCGTGGGGTTTTGCCTATAATGCCTCTCCTTGGAGGGCTGGATTCTGGGCTCCAGTGCCTTAGTCTCTTCCAAGAACTAAACGCTACTGATGCCAGGATGCTATATAGGTCCAGGGGTGTGGGTTCCTTAACACAGGACCCCGGTCCCTGAAGGTCCAAGACAATACCCACGGACATGGGGGAAGATTGGGCCTCTTGCATTTTGCAATACCCTGCGGCGTGGAGCAGGTAAGAGGGAACCTGCGGGACTTGGTTCGACAGTAGGTATCCCCCTGGGGGTTCTGGGTTGGCTAATGGTATGCTTGCGCATCAGCCACTATCTCCACTATGTCTTTTGAGGCAGGATGGGATGTACTAATGTTTACCCAGATAACATGTAGGTATATGTATGCTTTTAAAAGATATGTATGTGCTACTCCCCCCAGATCTGCCCGTTAGCATGATACTGCAGCCACGTGCTATAAGGAGGAAATGCTGGCAAAACTCCTGTTTCTTATGGGGACAGCTTCCTCTGTGTGTGCACTACAATAAGTATTAGTGTCTTGCCTGGTGTCTGGTGGGCTGCTAGCGCTGGTCCATGCTTCTCCTCTGCTTTCTGCTTCCTCCATGTTGGTTTCAGCGTGGGGGGGGCGCGCGCGTGCGCGCCGCCTTTTACAGCGTGCGTGGGGGGGGGGGCGGGCCAGCAGCGTCAGGTCTCGGTAAAAGCAGCAAAGCATTTCCTGGCTGGTCATTCCCTCCTGAGAGCAGAGGAGGCTGAAGACACAGAGCGCGCAGCTGAGTCATTTCTGTCTAAACGGTGACACCTAGTGGTGGTTTGTGGATCTTCAGGTCTGGACTTAGCTCCTTACTGACCAAAAAAAATAAAAAATGTTTTTTTCTTAAAAGGGACTCGGCCTTAGATCTGGCAGTATCTGAGTCGGTGCAACCTTGGGCTCCAGCTAACGGGCATTGGTGTGGCAATACTCACAGGACTTCCTCGGTATTGCCGCCTTCTCGGGCGTAAGGAAATTTGAAATTTTTTACCATAGCCTGTTCTTATTAATGGTTCACTTCTAGCTACAACAGTTGGGTGTTGGCTATAGGGGTGTCTCAAGGTTGTGCAATGGCTCCCAAGGGATCGGGACCAGCTAAGGCTGCAAAAGGTACCAAAAAACAAAAGGGGTCGGGGTCAGAGGATTTGGGCCAGGCTCCAGCGGTCCTATCCTCACCAGATAGACCACCGAACAGCATGTTGCAGGAGCCATTGAGGGTGCTAGGGGCAGAGGCGGCCCCCAATCAACCCATTCCCGTTTACGTTACGGAAGAAATGCTAGCGACCACCCTGGGTGGGCTAGAGGAAAGGTTAACTGCTTTAATTGCCCGCTCTTTGCCAGGAAGTAAGCGGGCTAGATCCCCGTCACCTAGATTGGTGTTTTCAGATGCAGAGGTTCTCTCTTCGGAGGAATTGGACCCACAAGGGGATCAAGCGGACCCGAGTCCCGACGGTTCAGACATTGAGGGTTCCACTGTAGATGAATTTTTTTCGGCTTCTCAAGCGGAGAGCCTGTGGATCCAGTCTCTGACAGATATGGTTCGCACTGCTTTTAAACTTCCAGTGTCAGAACAATTAGCCCCCGCAGTATCCTCTTTAGGTTCCTTGAAGGCACCGTTGAGTTGTGCGTCTTTTCCGGTTCACCCCCTTCTTGAGAGCGTGATATTTCAGGATTGGACTCGACCTGATAGGATTTGTATCCCTCCTAAAAGGTTCACGATTCTCTATCCTATGGAAGAGGAATTTGCAAAGAAATGGGCACTCCCTACCGTGGACGCAGCCATTTCCTGCGTGAATAAATCCCTGACCTGTCCGGTTGAAAATGTCCAGATGTTTAAAGATCCGGTCGACAAAAAATTGGAGACCCTACTGAAGGCTTCTTTTACCACAGTAGGTGCCGTGGTTCAGCCAGCGGTGGCAGCCATTGGCGTTTGTCAGGCTTTAAAGGATCAGACTAAACAAATATTAAGGGACATACCGGCTCAGCATGCTCATGAATTGGCTGACCTCCCTAGGGCTCTCTGCTTTGCAGTAGATGCTATTGAGGACTCCATTCAACAGGCGTCCCGTTTATCTCTGCTATTGGTTCATATGCGTCGCCTTTTGTGGCTGAAGAACTGGTCAGCAGAGGCACCCTGCAAAAAGCTTTTAGCAAGATTTCCCTTTCATGGTGGGAGACTATTCGGTGAAGACCTAGATAAATATATCCAGACCATATCAAGTGGTAAAAGTTCTTTCTTACCTGTCAAGAAAAGACCGCGTGGGCCCGCGTTTAAGCGACAGACCTTCGCAGGCTCGGCCCCTTCAACTTCCCGTCAGTATCGACGGCCTCCCGGGCGTTCAGCATTTAATAGCCGCCCACAAGGACAAGCCCCGGCAGGCAAGAGGCCATGGTCTCGCAAGCCGGTTAAACCAGTCATCAAGTCAGATTCATGAAGGGGCGCCCCCACTCTCTTGGGTGGGGGGAAGGCTTCGGTTTTTCTCCGAAGTGTGGGAGGCCAGAATTCCCGACTCTTGGGTACGGTCCGTGGTAGCCACAGGCTACAAGCTAGAGTTTCGGGAAGTCCCCCCTCCTCATTTTCAGGGGTCAAGTCTTCCAAGCGACCCATTAAAGAGGGCCTCTCTTGTAAAGGCATTGGATCGCCTCTTGCTCCAAGGAGTAATTGTAGAAGTACCAACCCAGGAATGGGGTCTGGGATTCTATTCCAACCTTTTCATAATACCAAAACCCAATGGCGACGTCAGGCCTATCTTAGACCTCAAACGCCTATATCGCTTTCTAAAGATTCAGACCTTTCGTATGAAGTCCATACGTTCGGGGGCAGCCAGCCTACATCAAGACGACTTTCTAGCATCTATAGACATAAAGGATGCGTATCTGCACGTGCCGATCTACCCGGCACATCACAAGTTTCTTCGTTTTATGATAGATCACCGTCATTACCAGTTCGTAGCCCTCCCTTTCGGGTTGGCAACAGCTCCGCGGGTATTCACAAAGGTGTTAGCCCCGGTGCTAGCCGTCCTAAGGACAGAAGGCATCTTGGTCCTGGCATACCTGGACGATCTCCTGGTTATTGACAGATCAGCTTCCAACCTCAATCATGCAGTAGTTCGCACAGTTCGGCATCTAGAGGAATTCGGGTGGATTGTGAACCAAGAGAAATCGATATTGCAACCCACAAAGCAGTTGGAATATCTAGGCCTTCGGCTAGATACAGACTGCCAGAGGATATTTTTACCTCAAGCAAAGGTCAGGTCAATAAACTCAAGCAGTTCAAGTGGTCTTAGGCAAGAAAAGGCCGACTATTCGCCTATGAATGCGACTGCTGGGGAAGATGGTGGCCGCCTTCGAGGCAGTGCCCTACGCCCAGATCCATACCAGATATCTCCAGGTAGCCATTCTCTCTGCTTGGAACAAGTCCATTCAGGCGTTAGATCGTCCGTTAGTTCTCTCCCCAGGGGTCCGGCGCAGCCTGTTCTGGTGGCTGGTCCCTCAAAATTTGTCAAAGGGGAAATCCTTTTGCCCCATCACGTGGAAGATAGTAGCCACGGATGCCAGCCTGTCAGGTTGGGGGGCAGTTCTAGAAGAACAGACCCAGCAAGGGCAGTGGTCGGAGGCAGAAAAACTGCTTCCCATCAATATCTTGGAGATCAGAGCTGCTCGGCTGGCCCTGGTCGCCTGGACTCTTCCCCTTCAGGGTCTGCCAGTAAGGATACAGTCCGACAATGCCACTGCGGTGGCATACATAAACCACCAGGGGGCACAAGGAGCCTAGCGGCCCAAAGGGAAGTAAACCTGATTTTCTCATGGGCCGAAGCCCATGTACCCTGCATCTCGGCGGTGTTCATCCCAGGGATAGACAATTCTCAAGCAGATTTTTGGAGTCGTCAACAGTTGCTCCCCAGGTATTCCAAGAGATTTGCCAAAGATTCGGAGTTCCAGATGTGGACATTATGGCAACGAGATCCAACAAAAAGTTGGACAAATTCATATCCCGAGCCAGGGATCCCTCGGCCTACGGGACCGATGCGTTGGTTTGCCCCTGGCACCAGTTTTCTCTCCTGTATGCGGTCCCTCCACTGCAGAAGATTCCCCGCCTTCTACGGAGGATCAGGGTGGAGCGCAGGCCTGTGATCCTGGTGGCCCCAGCCTGGCCCAGGAGGGCTTGGTACGCACTCATCATGAGGATGTCAGTAGGGGCGCCGTGGCCGCTCCCCCTGCGCCCAGATCTGCTTTCTCAGGGCCCAATCTGCCACCCTGCTTCACAGCAGCTAAATTTGACGGCTTGGCGGCTGAATCCCTAATTCTTAAGGGCAGAGGCCTCTCAGCTCAGGTCATATCTACGTTGATTCAGGCTAGGAAACCAGTCTCTAGAAATATTTATTACAGAGTCTGGAGGACCTATGTGGAGTGGTGCGAGTCTCAAAAATGGCATCCTCGAAAGTTTTTTATTGACAGGATCTTGCGATTCCTCCAGGTTGGCGTTGACAAAGGGTTGGCTCTTAGTACTCTAAAGGGGCAGGTGTCGGCTTTATCGATTTGGTTTCAAAGACCCTTGGCCACCCATTCGCTTATGAAAACCTTCTTGCAGGGGGTCTTGCATGTGAATCCCCCTATTAGAGCTCCCCTCTGCCCCTGGAATTTAAATCTGGTCTTGTCAGCTTTACAAAGACAGCTGTTTGAACCTCTGACAGAAATCCCTCTTGTGCTACTAACCCGAAAGTTGGTTTTCTTGGTGGCTATGGCTTCGGCCAGAAGGGTTTCCGAGCTGGCAGCCTTGTCATGCAGGGAGCCATACCTTATTCTGCATAAGGACAGAGTGGTTCTGCGTCCTCAGCCTGCTTTCCTTCCTAAGGTCATATCCAGTTTTCACTTGAATCAGGACCTAGTCCTACCATCCTTCTTTCCTACTCCCCAGTCCAGAGAGGAAAGACTGCTTCATACTTTGGACGTGGTTCGAGCCATGAGGGTCTATCTCAAGGCTACAGAGAAGATTCGGAAAACAGATGTGCTTTTTGTTCTTCCGGATGGCCCCAAGAAGGGTCAGCCGGCTGCCAAGTCTTCCTTGGCCAGGTGGATTAAGCAGCTGATTTTTTCAGGCCTATGGTCTGAAGCGCGTTCCACCTCCCTTATCAGTTAAAGCCCATTCTACGAGGGCCATGAGTGCCTCCTGGGCGGCACACCATCAGATCTCTATGGCACAGGTTTGCAAGGCGGCAACCTGGTCTTCCGTACATACGTTTACTAAATTTTATAAGTTGGACGTCGCAAAGGGTACGGACACAGCATTTGGGCAGGCGGTCCTACGGGCAGCAGTATAGAATCCTCTGGCCCGGTTCACGCCCCCTTTTTTCTGTTGGTGGAGCTACGTTACTTCCTGATAATTTTTTTGTTTGGCTATTCTTGGCCTTGCGGTCTCCCTCCCTTCATAGAGCATTGCTTTGGGACATGCCATGTGTAATGGCTATGCGCTCTGTGTCCCGTGATGTACGATAAAGAAAAAAGGATTTTGATTAAACAGCTTACCTGTAAAATCCTTTTCTTGAAGTACATCACGGGACACAGAGCTCCCACCCCTCTTTTGGGGAACATTGTGTAACCTCGGAGGAATTGCTTGCTACAAAACTGAAGCACTCCCAGTGGGAGGGGGTTATATAGGGAGGAAACTTCCTGTGAAATTGATTACACCAGTGTCCATCACCTGAAGGTACCCATATAACCCAAGTGTAATGGCTATGCGCTCTGTGTCCCGTGATGTACTTCAAGAAAAGGATTTTACAGGTAAGCTGTTTATTAAAAATCCTTTCTTTTTCTATGCACTACTTCTCATTCTACTCCGACCCCCAAGGTCCCATCAAATGGGGGTAGAATGGGGCTTTAAATGTGCCTTAGAGGCAACACGTATGAACAAAATATAAAAAAAACTTCATTACAACACTGAAGAACAATTAAAATGCACATTACAAGCACAAGGTGTTCTGTAGCATCAGTGCTGATAATTTTATGATTTGGAATTTCAGGACAATAAAAATGGGACTTTCAAGTAAAAGGAGAGCCCAAAATGTGTTTTTAGTTCAGGATAGTGGGAAAGGATTAGAACCCCTGTCAGGTTTTTATTGCTGTTCAGGCCCCCGGTAACCGCTTAACCGGTTAAGACCCGGACCATTATGCAGGTTAAGGGCCTGGCCCCTTTTTGCGTTTTCAGCACTGCGTCGCTTTAACTGACAATTGCACAGTCGTGCGATGTGGCTCCCAAACAAAATTGGCATATATATTTTTAACTTTTTGCTCTAATAAATATCCCCAAAAAATATATAAAAAAAAAATATTTTTTTTTCCTCAAAAGTTATAGCGTTTACAAAATAGGGGATAGATTTATGGCTTTTTTTTTTTTTTTTTTCGTGACTGCGACATTATGGCGGACACATCGGACAATTTTGACACATTTTTGGGACCATTGTCATTTTCACAGCAAAAAGTGCAATAACTGCGGGCCGGAAGTGGGTGCAGATACCAATTGTGACACCGGAGGGGGGGAGGGTTCCGATCAGTGGATCTTCACTTTAGGGTGGAGATCCGCTTTAATTTGGTTTAGTTAAGACTGCAGAATCGCAGGGAGCCTTGGCGATTGGCTCTGCAGCTTGAGCATGCATTTGCAAATCTGTGCAACTAATCCTCTGCTTTTAACATATAGTTAGATATTTCAATCCTGCTTGCTGTTTGGAACAATAAACATTTCTAACCAGGTTAATCCTTACCACCCAGTTTGTTTAAAATGCATCTGATTTACAGCCCCATTTATACCCCCCTTTTTTTTTCCAGTATTAAATACCCCAGTTTTTTCTGTTAAGTATATATGTTTACCAAATTCCTTAATAATGCAATATAGTCATGGACGGTGCATTATTTGAAAGTTTTGAAATTAATAACTTATAACTTATTCCAGGTTTATTATTTCTCCCCCTATCCATTATAATCTTATCCCTGCACATGCTTCATTCAAAGTCCTGCCCTCTCTCTCTTTTTTAACTATAAAAATGTATTTAATAGGAGCGTCAGATGCAACTGATTGGAGAGCTCATACAAAGCGATGGCCAGACAGCGGCCCCCCTCAGTGACTCTGTATTGGCGTTTTTAGGTGGACCGAAGACTACCACCCATGGAGCTGGCAGCAGGTATGAAGTTATTCACATCTGTATGACTTTACGATTGGCAGTAAACTGTTTATTTTATTTTTTACATACCCCTTCAACACTGTTGCTATGTTGTCCTGTGTATTCTGCCATTTCCTCTCTGTGGCACCTGACGTCATTTGCCTCGGCGCCCATGCTCGCTGGTGCTCCTGGGAGATGTGTCATAATTTCCCAGACGTCGGTAGGCAGCGCCGAGGGCTTCGTTGCCATCGCAATGGGATGGGCACTTCTGACGATGCCGTCCGTTGTGATAGCAACGTCTGAAGTTTATGGCGCTGTGAGCCGTTGATACTGCGCATGCGCGAGAACGAGCGGTGCATGCTGGCCGCTCAGCTGCACCGTGTCCCGGAAGATGGTGCTTGTGGACTTCACATGCCTACAAGCAATATGGAAAATGCCATCAAGGCAGAATAAAAGAAATGTTTGTTTGTAAAATCGGCAATCGAGTGGCGATCAATAAGTGAAACGTGAGTAATTACACTAGGATTAATACAAAAGCTAATTTTCCTGGGGAAATTTTTTTTTTTTAAGCAGTTGGAACTCTGCTTTAAAGGAAAAGTACAGCCAAAGCTTGTTCGGCTTTACGTCTCCTGTGGAAAGAACTGCACTCCTGTGACCCGTTTTAAGCAGACAGCGGGCTAATGTCGCAGAGTCAGTCCAGGCTCGGGCAAGATCGCGACCATGAAGTCGGAATCTGTTCGCATGTCTAGACCGGCACCCGACTCAGCCTTCCAATGAGCCACTGAGAGCCTGATCCAGCTCTCTACAGCCCAGCACTCCAGTGAGTAGGAGGGGGGGGGGGGGTGGAGCAGACTGCTGTCTGCTCAGGAAGCTTTGAGAACTGGGCGATTGGTTGTGTTTGATTGCTCGGTTCTCAGGGTTGGAGCTGGAGGGGGAAAGATGCTGCAACCACCTAAATAAGTATGAGCCTACAATAAAATGGAATTTCTTTAAAGTGGTTGCATAGGTTTTTTTTTTTTTTTTTTTTAAATAACAAACATTTAATACTTCTCTTCAATGTGCACTAGGCGCAGGCCTCACTTACGGTCTCACTATCTGAGATTAAATTGTCACTGGTTGCAAGATGCCAGACAGCGCTGACCCTAGCAACCAGTTCCCGGAAATTTAGTGTTTAGTAGGGGGTGGGTGTGTCCTATATTACATTCTGGGACATTGTATTGTCCCGGAATGAAGGTGCCCGGGGTCCAGGACAGACATGTCAATTGCGGGACAGTCCCGAGCAATCCAAGACACCTGGGAGCCCTATACACTACTAGGGTGTTGGCATCTACCAAACCTGTTGGTTAGTTGTTAATTTTGGGTGAACTGGGTTCTTTAAACTGGCACTGGATGAGGACAAGGCTACGTTTTTTTATTTATTTTTTATTTTGCAGGTTGTCCATGGTGGATGAGACATGCGGCTCCTTCCTGTCCGATATCAGTTATGACCAGACGGAGGACGACCTGGTGAGACCGCATCCATTTCATTTTTCTTCTAGAACAAATTTGTATAGATTTGCTCTACAAACAATCTCAAGATTTTTCTTCGCCCTACAAGGTCGCCCCTCGGACACCCCCCCCCCCTCCCGTGTGTTTAGGGTGTCTGTTCTGAGACCCTTGTAAATCTCTGTTTTTGTTTCTCACTTCCCAACACCGTAACCTTGCTCTCCTCACTCTTCTGACAACTGGTTTATATTTATTAATAAAATAAAACCACAAAATCTCATTCCATCCAATTTAAATGCTAATTTCTGTCCCTTTCGGTGTAACCGGGAGTCTTTCGCTGCGCGTTCAGCCGAGAAAGGTCCCTGTGGGGAGCCTCCCCCCCCCCTCCACCCTGTTTAGCTCTCCCTCCCGCTCGCACACTGTGCTCCTGAGAATGCATCCTGTTTGTAATTTTGCTTTTCTTAATGCTTTTGAACCGTCCAGAGCTGCCTGCAGTGTCTCCCAAAGGCAGCATTAATATTTATCTCGCACTAGGGCTCTGCAGACTCGTGTGGTAACGGTTTGTAGGGCCATGTCACTGTGTCACACATCCGGACATCTACAGATCTATCCGGAGTGAAGTCTCCATCGACCTGGCTAAGTATCTTGCATAATCAGTTTAGTACTGTTGCAAGGTAACTTTGGCTTACTTGATAAGTAAAAGTCTTCTTTTTTTTTTTTTAAAGAGAAAGTTTACTTTTTCACAAAGAATGAACAGTTGACCCCATTTCAAATATCTTGGCCGCCCCCTCCAGATCCTACTGCATGTAGTGCCCATGATGCCCTTTGCTGCTGGTGTAGTGTACCAAAACAAATGGCCTAAAGCTTGCATCTTCCAAAAAAGTCACCAATGGCAGCTTTCAGAGTTATGGCCAGAAAGTCGAGGTACCTAAGAGGGTTCCTCAGTATGTTTGAAAAAAAAAATATTGTAGCTGCAGTGCTGACTAATATAAAGACCCCTACCAGTGGCGGCCGGTGGAATTTTTTTTATTTTCTGAAAAACCCCCTCTCCCCGTCAGTCAGTGGGATGATTGGTTGCACTCGCTTCATCGTGGCTTCCCATGCTCCCCATTTCCCTGTCCTCCACGGTGTCTTCTGTTTCCTCCCTCCTTCTCGGCAGCCAATCTTGAGCGGAGTCTTCTCTTTTTAGCCAACTCAAAAAGTGGGTCTCTCACCCGCTTCTGATTGGCTGGATTGAGGATCAGTGTTACAACAGCGAATATTCATTCCCTGTTGTAACACTTGGGTGGGCTCATGGCGCAATGCTCTGCGCCACGGGCCATCCTATTTGTGCTTCAAAAAAACACTACCGCCACTGTAATTCAGGTGTCCTGAAAGGAGCCGGATGTCTGAATAGGTGGTGGCCATGGATAGTTTCATGCTATGCATGAATCTATCCATTATTGATATAGGGGTGGTGTGGATAGAGGGGGCGGCGCCTTGGCACCCCTAATGGATGGGCCACCACTGACCCCTACTGTAACAGAATGCACCGTGACAGTCTGAGATATTCCTATGTCTAGGGTCACCTTATGTACACTAGGGCCATAGGGTGACAAAGAATCATAATTCATATGTTACAGAAGACATTAATAAGGGACATTAATAATAATTCAGGTTTGCAGGATGTCTTCAAATATCAAAAGCTGTTAGCTATGCAATCTGGGCACACATGCTTTTGAAAGGTGTTAATTCAGGTCAGCCAGCCAGTGAGTCATACCTTTGTATAATAGGCTATTGAAATATCTGAAGGTGTGGATTGCACCCACTCTCACTGCCATTGTGTGATAAAGATGTCTGTGTTACTATTCAAGGTTAATTGAACCCTATTGATGATGCGGTGCCGTCATGTCTAGCTACCAATTAAAGAATTATCCTCAGTGAGTGAATAGGGGGGTGGAGATTGCATTGTCCTGTGATTAACTGTATTATGCTGTACTGGATATAAGAAGCTGAGAAAATACTAATAAATTGTCTTGTATCTTTGGAAGCAAGAACGGAGCTCTGTCTCGTCTTATTCTGGGAAAGGATATGGATTGTGTATGCAATATTGTCGGAGTGTGTCAGATAAGCTTGTCGTGGTTGGATGGAAGGTTGTAAGCGGTGGTCAACCGTTACATTGGTGGCAGCAGTGGGATGATTCCATCACCAGAAGGACGGCTACAAGGACACAGGACAATGGAGACGGTGTATGAACGGATGAAGCTCTCTTCCCTCATGGACTTACTGGAGAGCCGGGGCAGACCGGCCAGCAACCATAAGAAAAGGGACATTATCGCAGAACTGGTCGAAATGGATAGAGCTAAAAGGCCCGCCGTAACAGACAGGACACCCGAAGAAGCAAGTTTTGATCGGGCGGTTAACATAAGACTGACACATTATGGTCCTAACCCTCCACCGGAGATCAGGGACCGAGTTATAGCGGCTCTGAATGCCACCTTGCTACAGAGAAGAAGTGCTGCAGCAGCTGAAGTCACAGCAGCACCAACTAAAGAGAGAGGAGAGGTGCAGACACCAGTCTCCATGGAAGAGGAATTCCAAAGAAGGTTACAAGAGATGCGAATACAGCATAGAGGACCAGTATCAGAGGAGGTCCTGTTGGGATGGTCGGATGTGATTCGGTGCCAACTCTGGAAGGAAGCGTTAGCTCGGGAGCAGCATCACCAAGGAAAGGTCCTGCCCTCCATCTATGCAAGGTACTGGCCGCAGTATGACGTACGAATGCTGTTGTGGGGGGAACAACCGAAGCAGGAGTGGATAGCAGAGTTAAGCAGGCTGATCCGGGCAGAGATGCAGCTGGATGAGAGCTACGGAGCCCTCCGGTGGTATGTAGCCCAAGAGTGCCCGTGGTCAGCGGATGACAGCCCCACAGAAGGCTGACTACGATGGCCTGGGATTGTTGTATTGGAGGATGTCCAGTGATCCCGACTTTGGGGATGATCGGGAGTGGCGCTTGGAGGATATAATGGAGCACAGAGAGGAAAAATTAAATATCTCGGGAGGCCACTGGTCACAGGAAGATTTAGAATTTCTGGCCATTCGGGAATGGGAGCTGGAGGTCGCCTACAGACAGCTGCTAGACTCGGCTCAGCAGCAGGGTGGGGCTCCCATTGCCTGGGACTATGAGGAAAGTTCAGATGACAACTGTGAACTCCTGGCTGATGAATTGGCAGTGGAAAATATGGAGATTTTCATCCCTAACGTCGAAGCGGATGGTGTGGAGTTCCAGGGAGCCGGGGCGGTTGGCCCCCCTCTCCAGCAACAAGCTGAGGTGGTAAAGCTGTTACCCCCCAGCTGAATCACTGGCAACAGAGCAGGGTACCCAAAGCCTCTGCTCCCAACTAGCAGAAGAGGGGGACCCTGTGGTAGTGGATGGGACTGTGGTCTCCACTCACAGCAACACAGCGGAAGAGCTGGCAACAGAGCAGAGTGTCATAGGCCTCTGCTCCTCGCTAACAGAAGAGGGGGATCCTGTGGTAGTGGATGGGACTTTGGTCTCCGCTCGCAGCAACCCAGCGGAAGAGCTGGCAACAGAGCAGAGTGTCATAGGCCTCTGCTCCTCACTAACAGAAGAGGGGGTTCCTGGGGTAGTGGATGGGACTTCAGTCTCCACTGGCACAGCCCCAGAAAATGGTGCAGGACTGGGACGGGAGGATGTCTGCTTTGCTTTGCAAGCACCGGGGGTTTTTCACCAAGCACCAGTGGATGGGACTTCAGTCTCCACTGGTATACCCCAGGAAGGGGGGGCAGTTGGCCCAGACCCCCAACAGCATGATGGACTGAGCCCAGCTACCCTGCCTTCTCCCCAGCGGCAGGCATGTTCTCTGAGAGAGGCAGAGGTTGGCGGGGTGAGTAATGCTCAGTTTGGAGCCATTTATTTGGGGTACAGTATGGATACCAGCATTGGAGGACGGGAACTACTGACGGACTTTGGAGTCAACCCGTTTGGGGTTACCACCTGTGTCCGTCTCCCACCGAAAGGGGAGAGATGTAACAGAATGCACCGTGACAGTCTGAGATATTCCTATGTCTAGGGTCACTTTATGTCCACTAGGGCCATAGGGTGACAAAGAATCATAATTCATATGTTACAGAAGACATTAATAAGGGACATTAATAATAATTCAGGTTTGCAGGATGTCTTCAAATATCAAAAGCTGTTAGCTATGCAATCTGGGCACACATGCTTTTGAAAGGTGTTAATTCAGGTCAGCCAGCCAGTGAGTCATACCTTTGTATAATAGGCTATTGAAATATCTGAAGGTGTGGATTGCACCCACTCTCACTGCCATTGTGTGATAAAGATGTCTGTGTTACTATTCAAGGTTAATTGAACCCTATTGATGATGCGGTGCCGTCATGTCTAGCTACCAATTAAAGAATTATCCTCAGTGAGTGAATAGGGGGGTGGAGATTGCATTGTCCTGTGATTAACTGTATTATGCTGTACTGGATATAAGAAGCTGAGAAAATACTAATAAATTGTCTTGTATCTTTGGAAGCAAGAACGGAGCTCTGTCTCGTCTTATTCTGGGAAAGGATATGGATCGTGTATGCAATATTGTCGGAGTGTGTCAGATAAGCTTGTCGTGGTTGGATGGAAGGTTGTAAGCGGTGGTCATCCGTTACACCTACCAGTCCAGGAATCAAGGTGCTGCCCTCAGCTAGGTTGTTCTTTGCCAGTATTTGGGTCCCGGCGCTACCTTGTTTACTGTGGGAAGCCGGATGTGACTGCCTGCAGCTCCCATTGCATGTATACAAGTCGCACTATTTATGAATGGACCCACAGCCTCCTGGGATCTGTGACGTGCCCCAGATGATTGCAGGGGGGAGAGGGCTAACTTCTGCTCAGCTTGGTTTGGTGATCTAAACAGAAGTGGGAGCAGGTACCTGGGAAAAACTAGGTATCCCTTTGCTTATCCACTTGTCCTCCATAAGATTTACCCACCACCGTCGCGTTTCTTGACCAGGCTATTTTTTGGTGATTCGGCACTGCTGTTAAAGTGGAAGTAAACCCTCCTATCCTTTTCAGCCAAACTGCCATCTTGGTCTCTGTTTAATCTCCAACTGCCATAATACTGCACCTGCAGGGGCGGACTGACAACTCATGGGGCCCCCGGGCAATAGAAGATCATGGGGCCCCCCGGGTTTACAGATGGCCACCGCGCCAGGAGGCAGTGCAGCTAAAATCTCAGGATTTTTACATCAAAAGCATGTCAGTTTTGGACAAAAAGTAAAAAAAACACAGATTTTTACATACTATCCCTGGTTTTATTTAGCTTGGCAACCCTGATGGGGGCCCCCTAGTGGCATGGGGCCCTCGGACAGTGCCCGAGAGCCTTAATGGTCAGTCTGCCCCTGTGCACATGTGATCAATTATGCATTTTGGGCATCTGTCCTTGAGTGCATATTGCCTAAACACAAGTACCATTGGATGTACCATCCAATCGCAGTAGCTGTCAGCCTCTCGTAGAGTTTGACAAGCTGCTGGCAGTGGGGTTGGCACAACTGTGCCCTCCACCCACTGCTAAACGCTGGAGTCCCCTGCACCATGGCTAAACTTCCTAGTGTGCATGAAGTCTAAAGGAATTTAGTAGCTCACTGAATTTCTGGCAAGGTTACTAGATATAGTTGCATAGTAGGTGAGTTGAAAAGACAACCTATGTGTGTGATTATATGTCCGTATTACATTGTATATCCCTGTATGTTTTTTTTGGTCATTCAGGTGCTTATATATGTTTTTCGAAACTATCTATGCCCCCTGCTGAGACCACCGCCTGTGGAAGGGAATTCCACACCCTGGCCGCTCTTACAGTAAAGAACCCTCTATGTAGTTTATGGTTAAACCTCTTTTTCTAATTTTAATGAGTGGCCACGTGTCTTGTTAAACTCCCTTTCACTAAAAAGTTTCATCCCTATTGTGGGGTCACCAGTACGATACTTTTGAAATCATATTCCCTCTCAGGCGTCTCTCTTCTCCAGAGAGAGCAAGTTCAGCGCTCACAACCTTTCTTCATAACTATTATCCTCCAGACCCTTTATTAGCTTTGTTGCCCTTCGTTGTACTCTCTCCATTTCCCTCCTGAGGACTGGTGCCCAGAACTGGACAGCATACTCTAGGTGCGACCGGACCAGAGTCTTGTAGAGCGGGAGAATTGTTGCTATATCCATAAAGTTAATCCCTTTTTTATACATGCCAATATTCTATTTGCTTTGCTAGCAGCAACTTGCCATTTCTACGCCTATCATCTACTAAAAACCCCCAGGTCCTTTTTCCATCCTAGATTCCCCCTGAGGTTCTCCTCCCAATGTATAGATTGCATTCATATTTTTGACACCCAAATGCATTATTTTACATATTTCTACATTAAGCCTCATTTGTCATGTAGTTGCCCAAGCTATTAATTTGTTCAGATCTTCATTTTGCGGCTAAGTTATTGCCTTGCTTAGCTTGGCACGCAAATGCAGAGATTGAACAGTTTACCCCCCCCCCCTCTTCCAGGTCGTTTATGAACAAAATAAATAGAATTGGTCCAAGCACAGAACCCTGTGGGACCCCACTACCCACCCCTGACCAGTCGGAGTATTCCCTATTTATCACCACCCTCTGAACTCACCCTTGTAGCCAGTTTTCAATCAATGTGCCAACGGACCTTATTTTGTACAGTAAACTTTAATGGGGAACTGTGTCAAATGCTTTTGCAAAATCCAGATACACCACATCTACGGGCCACCCTTTATTTAGATGGCATCTCGTTTCCTCATAGAAGGGTAATAGATTGGTTGGATGGAGATGTGTGTGTGTGTGTGTATATGTGTATATGTGTGTGTGTGTGTGTGTGTGTGTGTGTGTGTGTGTGTGTGTGTGTGTGTGTATATATATATATATATATATATATATATATATATATATAATATATTTTTTTTTCTTCTTTAGGATATGGATGAGTTAGCTGGGAGACCTGTAAAATTAAAGCCTCGGGAGAGAAGGGTAAGCTGAAGATGCAATGGGTCCTGTATATTCTTTATCCCAAATGTGTAGGAAATAACTTTAATGTAAGGAAAGAGCAGGTGGTCTAACCACTTAAGCCCCGGACCAATATGCTGCTAAATGCCCAAAGGTGTTTTTACAATTCGGCACTGCGTTGCTTTAACAGACAATTGCGCGGTCGCGCGATGTGACTCCCAAACAAAATTTGCGTCCTTTTCTTCCCACAAGAGTCAGTTTATTGTCCTTCAGACTTTAGGAGGGCTAGGGCCAGTGGGAGTAAACCATGCCAGATCTTTAGGGGGAAAAATAGTTGGTGTCGTTGGGAGAAACGGTGCCCCGTTGTTGGGATGAACAGTGCCCAGTCACCGGGATCGTTGGGAGGAATTCTGCCGTAAGGGGCAAAGAAGGCATGCAAAGGGCAGCATGTGGCCCCAGGGCCGCAATTTATAGACCACTGGTCTAGGGGGGGTTGTCTTTTTTGATTTATTGCTGAATAACATATATGGGATGGAGGGAGATATAGGATACTCCAACAACATTTTGCAGTAACAGGACGATGCTCCTCACTATATCTATGCTTCTTAGAACAGTAAGGCGCTAAGGGAATGGTCGGTACCCAAGACTTTGTAGGAATTGTCCCAGGCAAAGCAACCACTAGCTCTTGTGCACAAGGAAGAGAAACCGTGCACAGTCACAAGGATCGTATACTCATGTCAGTACTTTTTGTCCCTGAATATCCCTAAATAACTGGATGGCTCCTTCCAATATAAGCCAGACATTCGTCCCTTGGGCTCTCCAAACTGAATTCCCAGTAAAATTTGTTGGTTAATTCCAAAGATTTTCAAAAGCAGGCCCCCAGCTCTGCCCTAGCTGGGACCTCGGTGAGCACATGTATTATTTTAGCTGAGCTGGCCTTCAGGGTGGGAATTTCTCCTGCTGGACGAGAACAGGGCTGCCCCAGACTATTTATGTACTTCCTGGTCACCTACTGGGCATCCTCTCCCAGGGATTGGCTGGGACAACATAAATATTCAGGCTGCTAATTTGCCTTTTCCAGCCCACTGCCTTCTAGAATCCTCCTTGAAAACAATGAAAACCTGCAGCCAGTGAAATCCAGAACAGCCCAAAGAAATCCCAAACTTCTCCACAGACTACAGAGGAGTAAGAATACATTTCCTAGCAGCCTACCTAGAAGAATGGGAGTATTTTGAGTAGTCGACGGCTCACAACAGGACATAGGAGCTGAGTGCAGATCAGTAGATTCTATACTTGAAGAGTAAAGTATACTTGTTTTATTCAGTGGAACATAAGGGGTCAATCCTCTGCATTGTGTAACAAGGCTTGTCTTCTGATCCCCAGTTTTTTTTATGTCCCCAATTTGCTGATGGCACAAAGCCTTAGGAGGCACTCTGCACATGCTCAGGTTGGTGTTTATTGCTAGAGAGGTGTGTGGTGGTGTATTTTTTTTGTTTGTTGGGGGGGCGGGTGCATGTGATCAACACAGGGCCAATTGGCACTGTCCAGACAGAGGGTCAGAGGTCATGCAGCCTCAAAGGACAGTCAGAGGAGAATGGAAACTCCTCCTCCTCGCTTTAACTAGTGCTTGGCCAGACACTGATAGAAGACACAAGACTGCTATATACTGCTGATGCAGGTCTTCATAACATCATGGGCCCCTGGGCAAAGTAATGCTCTGGGGCCCCTACAATGATGACCGTGCAGGTAAACGGACATCAAGTAGGTAGGAGACAGACTGCCTCCCCTGTGTATCTATCACTCTCGGTACCATCATGGGGCCCCCAATTTCAGGGCAGCGTGGGCTCAAGGACCAGCTGCTTTGGGGAAAGTGCAGGTGCCCCCCATGCAGCTGGCGTCTCTGAGCAGTGCCCAAGTGTGCCCCCTCATTAAGACAGCCCTGTGCTTAGGTATTTAGCAGTTTATATTTACTAATTGTTTTTTTATGTGTATTCGCTTGCAGTCTTCTGATCTGTCCACTCCTTATATACTCCCAACCTTAATATGGGATATACTTATTTCTCAATGAATACATCTCTGCATTATCAGCCGTTAAATACGCTGTGTAAATACATCAATTACACACTGTAAATATTAGCTTCTGTCCTCCAGGTCTCCTCCCTCTGTCACGTCGGGGGAACGAGAGGTCAGCAGTTATTAATGCCAGACGCTGCCCGCTCTGACTTCATTTGTCAGCAAATTGCCCGGAATCAATAAAATCTTCATTATTTGGACACCGGGCTTCTGCAGGTTTGGCATACATTTTTCATAAATCATCAAACAGGTGCTCAGTGTGGCTGGCCGGCCTCTGTGTGCCAGCGCGCTCTAGCGGCGTCCGCAAAAAGGTACCGGACGGGGAAGCACAGTAGGCAAATACTGGGAAATCATAAATATCAAAGTGTGCCTATTAATAAGGTATCCAAAATCCATAAAAGTGGAAGAAACGATTTAATTGAAAAGATCCATCATGTTGTCTTAAAGCGGAGAGGACAGAGCTTTCTTGTCTTGCATCAAACCCATGGAAGAGAGAGAGAGTCATTGACTTGCAGTCGGCTAGGTAACATGGTTTTTCCTGTATTGGAACCTTATGGTAAATATGTACACCTTCAGCACCATAGAAGTTTTCTTCTTTATCTGAACTTCTCTTGTATCATCTGACTAGTTGAAAACTTGTTGGTTGTCTTCAGACCAGGAGGGTATGTGAAGACTCGCTCATCCAGAATTGGGATGTAAAAGTGGAAATATATATAATGGGCCAGATTCTCGTACTTTTGCAGCTTTCCAGCGTAGCGTATCCCCTTTGCGCTACGCCTCCGCACTTTTTACGGGCAAGTGCTGTATTCTCAAAGAACTTGCTCCGTAATTTGCGGCGGCGTAGCGTAAAGGGGACGGCGTAAGGCCGCGTAATTCAAATAGGGAAGGAGGGGGGCGTGCTGTATTTAAATTAAACGTGTCCCCGCGCCGGCCCTAAACGTAGCCCACTGCGCATGCTCCATAGTACGCCGCAAATACATTGATTTCGACGGCAACGTAATTAACGTACAGCCCTATTCGCGTCGAATTACGTAAACAACGGAAAAACGCTGTCCCGACGCTGTCCCGACGTCCATACCTAACCTGGCTTACGCCGGACCTAGGCAAGGTTACCCCTCATATAGCAGGGGTAACCTTACGCAAACTACATAAACTAAGATGACGGCGCGCAAATACGTTCGGGAATCAGAGTATCTAGCTCATTTGCAGATTTGACGCATAAATCGACGGGAACGCCACCTAGCAGCTAGTGTAACATTACAACTTGGATCCGACGGTGTAAGTGACTTACGCAAGTCGGATCTAAGCAAAATCTATGCGTAACTGATTCTAAGAATCAGTCGCATAGATACCCATTGCCAAAAACAGAGATACGACGGTGTATCCCAGCTGAGAATCTAGCCCCAAACGTGTAGCACTCGCCCCCGAAGGAGCTGCTGGTTAGAATTGGGATGGCATGTTACCTCATGGCTCCGGTGAAGTGTCTAGGGTGAACGATGCGTGCTATAGCAGTAAAGGAATGTCGGCAAGTAGGAAGTCTCTTTTTTATATGTACTCTTTATTACCCAGCCGGGTAAAAACAGTTAACAGGTGATGGAAAAGGATAGACAAAGGTTGGAAGGAGAACAGCAGATTCAGGCCTTGAATATGGAAACAGTCCTGCTTCCGACAACAATTAGATTTTTCGCAACTCCAACCTGAGTGGGTATAGCGTACCTGGACAGGTCTCTCTCACCGACCTGGCAGCCAGAGTATCACTCGAAACTTGAGAAGGATGTCTCTGCCACAGACTCTTCTAGATGACCGTCAGAAAAGCACCTCTGCCACAGGCCTTCCCTGAGTGTAGATATGGAGGAACTCCTCCTGAATAAAGCTTTGCCTGAGTCTTCCTATTAATGTCGCCCAGGTACCGACAGCGAGGAATCAACCCCTCAGTGTCCAGTACCTTGATCCCCGATTGTTCGTCCCAATACTGTTGGACTGCCAGCCTCTCATTGGCGCTCCTCAACTGGACTCCCCACTCGCTTGGGATCTTCAAAGGTGAGAACCCAGTCGATCACTGGGTTCCCGTCCTACTTGAATGTTCCGGACCAACTTGGCTCCGGAACCAGGAATTCTGTGTAGCACCCACGCCCCCCGGCCAGGTAGGCCATAACGCTTGGGGCGCGGTGATGTGGTCACCCTAAAGGTGGGTGCCACACTCCAGGAAGAAAGACAAATCTAAAATGGCGTCTGCCTCATAAGTACCCTCTCCCAGCATGCCCAGTGAGGCCCAAGCCTCCATATTGGTCGCTTGGAGAGAACACCCAAACCTCAGCTTCCACTGCTGCCACCTGTCGAACCGGGGTGGAACCACACCCCAGGCACGACAGAATGAGCCCACAGCACAGCCAAGCTGAAACAGAGACCGAACTAAATAAGCATCAATTAGGATCAGAGTCCATTTACACTCTGATTACCCCCTAAATTTACTAGCACCGTACTTTGAAGTACATGGGCGCTACATATACATAATGTATGTAGCACCCTCAACCATAGGTAGGTGCTAGATGTGTGGGAGGTGTCCTGGAACAGGAGCTGGAGAAGCAGTTGGTCCGCACAGTCCGGGTAAATCTTTCAGGTAGGACTCGGGACAGGAGTCGGTGAGTGAGGCACAGTGGCGATCTGGAAGAGGCATGCCTAGGGGAGCTGGGTGCAGAGCCAGAGGATAGATTGTGGGGTTTTGTGTCAAGTCGCTGCAGTCTGAGGACTCAGGATTTGCAAGTCGGGCTTGCTAGGCTCAGTAGAATTTTTTTTATTTTTTATTTTTGAAAGCCGCACTCCAAAAAACCTTGATGGTTGTCTTTATTGTAAAACAAAATAGAAAATGCACTACAAAACACAGCAAAAAATAGGGATGGCAGCCTACGCGTTTCACACTATCAATTAGTGCTTAATCATGGCTGCACTAATTGCTGGCACCCTTGATCTCCTGAGAAGACATTGCTTAGCATACCCACCTGGAGCGGTAACTCCCTTTTTCCACTTGCTAGGCTCAGTAGTTTACCATCAAGTATGCTTTATTAATCAAATGTTTAGGGTCATCAAGAAGGGGTACTGCAGGCCCCTGGCCTATTTATTCATCAAGCGAAGGTTCAAATAGGAATTATTCAGAGTGAGGCCTAATCTGCTCAAAATGGTGGGACTGTGACAGGGAAGTGTCTGCAGGGAGAATGCAGAGGCGGAAGAAGTTCTGAGGTGAAAAAAGTTTGTCAAGATTAGAAGTCCACCATTTTTCTTATGTGAAGATATTAAGTAACTATTTGCCAATGTGAAGCCGGATCAGCTCCAGCATTCGGGATCCATGTAATTTTCTGGTGTTGGTCCACTGTGTTTTATCAAGTCCAATGTTGGTGCAGCTGTCTATCGGGAAATTCTAGAGCACTTCATGCTTCCCTCTGCTGACCAGCTTTATGGAGATGCTGATTTCATTTTCCAGCAGGACTTGGCACCTCCCACACTGCCAAAAGATTGGTTCACACCGACCGGTGCGCCTAAGCATTGGCATGTTTCTGCATATCGCAGGTTAGGGCAACTCCATTTCAATGGTCTGTTCTACATGTGAGAAATGCAGAAGAAAAATGCAAGGGAAGCATTGGGGCCTGGCAGCCCTGTCTAGTAGAGGGCCTGTCCAGCACTGGGGCCTGGCGACGCTATCCAGCAGGGGACCTGGATCACAAAGCTTTTACATTTTTCTTTTGAATAAAATAAATCTAGTAAACCAGATGCCGACCGCCCACCGTCCTTATACGGCGGGACAGTGGCACTGCTGGGCAAGAGCACGTAGCTCTACGTCCTCCCTTTAGGGGGCGCGTGCGCGCCGCCGCCGACCCGCTCGTCCCCCGAGTCCCGCGCGCGTGATCGCCGCTGGGCACGCACGCACGCACGCACGCACGCACGCTCGTTCGTTCGTTACAGAGCGGGGACCGGGAGCTTTGTGTGTAAACACACAGCTCTCGTTCCTGTCAGCGGAGGAAACGCTGATCTCCTGTTCATACAATGTATGAACAGAAGATCAGTGATTTCCCCTAGTGAGGCCACCCCCCCATACAGTTGGAACACACCCAGGAACACACTTAACCCCTTCCCTGCCCCCTAATGTTAACCCCTTCACTGCCAATGGCATTTTTATAGTAATACAATGCATTTTTATAGCACTGATCGCTATAAAAATGCCAATGGTCCCAAAATGTTGTCAAAATTGTCCGATGTGTCCACCATAATGTCTCGGTACTGAAAAAAAACGGTGATCGCCGCCATTACTAGTAAATTTTTTATTTTTTCTAAATGGCATAAAACTACCCCCTTTTTTGTAAACGCTACAAATTTAGCGCAAACCAATCAATAAACGCTAATTGCGTTATTTTTCATAAAAAAATAAAAATGTAGAAGAATACGTATCGGCCTAAACTGAGGAAAAAAAATGTTTTTTTTTTATATATTTTTAGGGGATATTTATTATAGCAAAATGTAAAAAATATTGAATTTTTTTCAAAATAGTTGCTCTATTTTTGTTTATAGCGCAAAAAATAAAAAACGCAGAGATGATCAAATACCACCAAAAGAAAGCTCTATTTGTGGAAAAAAAGGACGCCAATTTTGTTTGGGAGCCACGTCGCACGACCGCGCAATTGTCAGTTAAAGCGACGCAGTGCCAAATCACAAAAAGTGCTCTGGAACAGCAATATGGTCCGGGGGTTAAGTGGTTAAAAACGATCACTGCCATTTACAGTTCAAACTTCAAGGGTTTGTAACAGATTTTTATTTTTTTTATCTTAAAGGGTTGTAAAGACAAAAATATTTTCCTCTTAAATTAAAGGATCGCTAAAGGAAATTTTTCTTTTTTTTTTCTTTTTAGCTAAATGGCTTCATTTACCTTGCTGTGCAGTACTGGTTTCGTGTCCTTATTGTTTGTTTTTGCTTTGAAGTTGCTGTAATCCTGCTCTGTTCTCCACACTTCCTGCTTGTCTGTTTCCTTATAACCACAGTGCTGGGAGCTTTCTCACTGTGGTCTAAGCTGTCATTACTGGGGCAGATTCACAGAGAAATGGATTATCGTAGCGTATCAGAAATACACTACGCCGCCGTTTTTTACCTTGCTCTACGTGGAATTCAGGTAGATTTTCTACGGTGCGTAGTGTATTTCTCCCGTCGCAATCTATCTGCGCGAGTCGTGAAACATTTAAATTAGGCGCGTTCCCGCGGCGAGCGATTGCGCATTCGATTTCCCGCCGTGCATTGCGCAAAATTCGTGACGTCATTCGTTGTTTATTAGCGTACTTTACGGCCGTCCACGTCCCGACGAGTTGTAAACAAAATAAAATTTTAAATAAATTATACTTAACATGGGCTACGTAAAGTTCTCCACACTTCCTGCTTGTCGTATGTTCGTGAATCCCCGTAAAACACTGCATATAACTCCTCCAGCGGCCGCAAATAGATGGCAGCGTAGATCCGAAGGCTTACGAAGACGTAAGCCTCTCGGATCGAAGCCCGAAGCCGCCGTATCATGGTTTGAGGATTCAAACTAGTGATACGCCGCGCGAAATTTGAAATTACTCCTGTCTAACCCCAGTTAGACAGGCGTAATTGTTTTGTGAATCTGCCCTATTGTGTCTAAAACGTCCCAATCGGATTCATTTTAAAAACAAAACACTGCCCTGGATTTGTTTGTTTTTGTTCTGTGTGTCTATTTCTACTTCACAGAAACATGAATCCAGTTCAAAAGTGAAAATAACATGCAGGCACATTATATGATTGATTTTTATCTATTTTTAATCCTTTTGAAAAGGAATCAGTTAACTTTTATGTCTCTATACCCTGTAAAGTCATTTCAGCAAAACATTTTTTTTTCCTTTAGTGACCCTTTAAAGTCTGACAGTTGATAGTTGGTAGTTGATAAAGTAAAAAGTAATGTTTTGCATTATAATTAGTTTGATGCCTGTTGACATGCGGTGTGCATTCATTCTTGCTACATCACGGCCTAATCGGAACTACAGTTCCCATTAGGCTTAGCCTCCATGCCTGTGAAGGTATAAGAGAGCATCTTCACGCAGGGCTGTAGTCATAGGGAGGGGGTGAGCACATTCTGCTTTCCACCATGCAAAACGATTCAGATGCTGGTGGAAAGCAAGAAGAGGAGAGACAGGAAATGGCATTTTCAAACCTGGATTACTGTATTTTGGAGGTCCAAAGGAAAAACGAGGTAAGTGATATATAAATGCTCTAGCTTACAACAATCAATTAATCTAATTAAAAAAAAATGTAGTGTTAATGCAGTGCTGTTTTCATGTCCTCATTGTTCGTTTATGCTCTCAAGTTGCTGTAATTCTTCTCTGATCTCCACACTTCCTGGTTGTCTGTTTCCTGATAACCACACTACTGGGAGCTTTCTCTCTGTGGTCACTAATCAAGGAGGTGTGATTACTGTGTGTCTAAAACCCCTCAGCACCAATCACTTTAGTTTTCCAAACCATCACTGCCCTGTATTGGCTCTGTGGCTCTGTACAGCACAGGCAGGTAACAGCATGTATAAACGAAACTGCAGGTACATTATATGATTGATTTTTATCTGTTTTTAAGAAATCCGTTAACTATTATGTCTCTATACCCTGTAAACAATCGTTTTCAGCAAAAAAAAAAAGAAATTCCTTTACAACTCCTTTAAAGCGGAGGTTCACCCAAATAACATCTATATCAGACCAAATTATTTATACTTCTAACATGTACAGTAGGCACTTTTTTTTTTAGGGCCCTTTCACACGTCCACCTCCGCTCGTCCGTTTTTACAAGTCGGTAAACGGACTTGTAATGGTTCCCTATGGGATTGCGTCCGTTAGCGAATGATGCATCCGCTAACGTCAGCAAAGATTCGCGTCCGTCTGGATCCGGTTTTTCGGACGGAAGAAAACCCTATTTTTCTTCCGTCCGGTGGAACGGATCGGATGAAGACAGACAAACGGTCCGTTTTCATCAGATTCCCCATAGGGGAGAGCGGAGGAGAGACAGGGCGGTCCCTGCACAGTGTGCGGGGACCGCCCTGTCCGCCGACAGCTGAGCGGAGACCTCCCGCTGAGCCGACGGACACACACGGAGCGGACCGAAAAACGGTCCGCTCCGTGTGAAAGGACCCTTAGGCTGTACATACCTTATCGCAGCTCTACATGTTCGGGTTCTTTCGGAAACTCCGTGACTCTCGTGACACGCCTACGCAATGCGGGGGGGGGGGGCCTTATCCGCCAGGGGGAACTTTTTCTGAAGGACATCATTCATCTGGGCGAACTCCCAGATTACATTGCGGCTCAGCATAGAAACGCCTACTCCCACGGGAGAAGTACCCAGAAGCCGGATTGAAAATGGCAATAATGAGGTATGTACAGCCTAAAAAAACAAAGGCCCAGATTCAGATAGAATTAGACTATCGTAGAGTATCAGAAATACACTACGCCGCCGTTTTTTACCTGGCTCTACGTGGAATCCAGGTAGATTTTGTCCAGTAAACGACGGCGGCGTAGTGTATTTCAATCCATCCCGTCGTGCTGCGCGAGTAGGGGGGCGTGAATCATTTAAAATAGGCGCGTTCCCGCGCGGCGATCGACTGCGCATGGCTCCGTTCGCAAATTTCCCGCCGTGCATTGCGCGAAATCACGTCGTTACGTCATTCGTTGTTTGAGTAGCGTCGTTTACGGACATTTCTATTCCCGAACGAGTTACGTAAAAAAAAAAATGTAATTCGACGCGGGAACGACGGCCATACTTAACATGGGCTACGCACTGTTAGACCAGCAAAAAGCTGGTCTAACAGTACGTATAAAAAAATAGACGAAAGCGATTGCGAAGACCGCTCGTATCTTCGTGGATCGCCGTAAATCTCATTTGCATATCCCGACGCATGAAAACGACGCGAACTCCTCCCAGCGGCCGCAAAAATATCGCAGCGTAGATCCGAAGGCTTACGAAGACGTAAGCCTCTCGGATCGAAGCCCGAAGCCGCCGTATCATGGATTGAGGATTCAAACTAGTGATACGGCGCGCAAAATTTGAAATTACTCCTGTCTAACACCAGTTAGACAGGCGTAATTGCTCTGTGAATCTGGGCCAAAGTGCCTACTGTACATGTTAAAAGTATAAAGAATTTGGTCTTGTATACATGTTGTTTGGGTGAACCTCCGCTTTAATAGATAAGTCACGACAGCCAACCCCTTGCATTCTGTGCTCCACTCTTTACAGTATTTTAGGTATAGTATATGTATTTTTGATTTTTGCTAATACCTTTTAATCTGTATTTATTTTATACCCCTCACAGCGCTCCTCATTGGCTCCTCTGATCGCTCCCTTTGTGAAGAAGTCCCGGACAAGTTTAACTACAGCCATGGTGAAAAATAATGTAGTAAGAGCATCGGTAGGGTTACTTGGGGCTGTGGATTTTGGTCATTGGTTGGCTCTCCAGTAACTGAAGGACTAATAGTCCAAGCTGGTTTTACAGGGTGGGTGTCCCCAATTAGGGAATTTGTCTGAGCTTTCTGTCCTGGAAACATAACCGATAGTAAAAGGAAATTTCTGCAAAGTGTTTAACTAGAAGTAAGGGTAACATTATAAAAAAAAAGGCAAGGCTTCTGAGGAGAGGAGAGTCCCTCCCTCCCTGTTCCCCCCCTTTTTGAAGTGATGGGGCCTGGTACAGGAGGGACAGCTGTACTGCCTTATCAACGGTCCTGAAGGGAAGGTTCTAACTTCCCTGTAATCTAATGTTTTATCTGTGGAAGATCTCCTCTCTATTCCTGTTCTGGTGACAACCCAAAATTTTGGATTATCTATCACTTTTGGTGGTGGTCACCACCAGAAAAATGGAGGGGGTGAATCTCCCAAACAGGGGCACCGACGGCAGTAAAATCCTGACAGAGGTTATAATCCATCTCACCTCTTGTATGTTCTTTAACCACTTGGCGCCCGCTCTATAGCTGAATGTCGGCTACAGCACAGACCCCAAATGTCAGGATGACGTCAATAGACACAAGCACACTGTGATCACCTGAGTCACTGAGATTTAGGTGATCACTGATCCGAGTAAGGGGCCGATCCCGGCCCCTTACCACGTGATCAGCTGTCGGCCAATGACAGCTGATCACGTGATGTAAACAAAAGCCGGTAATCTTTTGTTTTTTTCTCCCATCACTGCCACCCATCAATGCCACCTTAATGCTCACCAGTGCCACCTATCAATGCCCTTTAGTGCTGCTCATTGGTGCCATTGAAACAGGGTCGATCCTAGGATCACAGACGCCTGGGTGCAGAAATATTTCTGGTGCCCCCACATGGGCGTTGTCATTTTACTAACTCCTCCCCTTTACATCTCATTATACATCACATCTGTAGATGGACTAGGCACAGGAATGGGCAGGGGCTGCGTATCCCATGCAATCTATCATGCCATAAAACATCTAGAGCAGGGGCAGCCCAGAGCATGTGTAAAGGGATGCTGGGGATGCCATCCCCAACACACTGAACCCTGTGACTCACCTCGATTCTATCTCTGTGCAGCCTGAGATAGAGATGGGAGGGGGGGCATTCCAACTGGAGTGCGGGATCCAAGACTCCCAGTGTTAGGAATTCATTCCTGCACTCAGCAGCCACTGAAAACTAGAACTCTCATGTCAGGAAGAGGAGCAGCCCCTCCCCCGAGCACTGCCAGGCTGGAACGGGCTGCCCTATGCTCACACATCAGTTCTGGACGGACACATATCTATGCTCAGAACACTAGTTCTGGACGGACACAAACAAGGAGAGAAGAAGGGAGGGGAGAACTCTGGCACTTCAGCGCCCCCACCTCTGCAGGCTCCTGGGTGCAATGCACCCTGTGCACCCTGTCTAGGATCGGCCCTGCATTGAAAGTAATGGCACTTGAACCCGCGTTTTGTGATTTCGGGCAGAATCGCAGCAATTCTGCCACAATTCCAAAACGCCAAGGTGTGAAAGGAGCCTAAAGCCCCATACACACCGAGACATCGACCGTTTCAATAAAAAATGGCTGACGTTTGGCTACGTGTGCGTGTCAGCCGGCCTGACGGAAGCCGGAGGGGAGATCAATGTACTAACATTGGAGCCTTAGTACAGCATCTCCGATCTGAGCTCTCAGGGTTGAAGGAAAAAAAATATTCTTGTGTATCCGGCTTTAGAGGTCACTGATTTGTCTTTGAAATGAGCTTACCAGAAGGTCGCCCACCCTGTATTGATGACAGGTACACTTTATACCCGACTGTGATTCTGGTAGTCGGCTTGCTGTTTTTATATCCTTCCAGATCAACTTTTTCTTTTGTCTTCCCACACAAAGCTCAATTCACTAAACTATAATTATCCTTTGCCATAACAATAGATATTTTCAGGGATGAGAGCTGAAAATAACAATCATTGTGTCAAATAACTCCTCCATTATACCGTCCCTCTAATAATACATTATCCCCTCCCTATCCCCCTTCATGGGCAAAGTACTGGGGTGTGTGTGTGTGTGTATGTATGTATGTATATATATATATATATATATATATATATATATATATATATAATATTATAGAGGGATTAACTCGGTAGCGGGTGTGTGTGACCCCCTGGATGGGTTCACTACACGCTGAACTGTACAAAAAGGCAGTTGAGGATGACTGAAAACAAAGGATATGGTTTATTTCTCCATCTTGCGGGATACAAGTGCAAGCATCAAAACCGCATAAACAAAACAAAACATAAAATAAACCCTGGCCACTTGGGGTGTCTACCTTCCCAACACAGGAACCTACCTATGGAGTCTGGCACAGCCTACTGCTGGGCATACAGCAGAAAACAAAAAAGTCTCTGATATTTCTCACACAGAAATATCCATCAGCACCTCAACTCTTCAGTACTGGTTGTGACTGCTCCTTCACTCACACAGCCTCAGGATGCAGCATCAGCACCTCAACTCTTCAATACTGGTTGTGACTGCTCCTTCACTCACACAGCCTCAGGATGCAGCAATCAGTCGTCATCCCTAAGCTGTCTTTATAGGGGCTTTAATTGCTTAATTCTGAAAAGCTGAAACCTTTTTTTAACGCCCCCAAAACTCTCCGCTGGCCATCTTGCAGCCGACGCCAATAGTAATTGTGTATTGTCTAAACAGGCAGAAAAGTATCTCCCGTCTGGGACAAACACACACACACAGATTTACCTGACTTCCTCTGTCCACCATATATAAAATATAAATATATATATATATATATATATATATATAATATAATATATATATATATAATAATATATATAATATATAAATTAATATATATATAATCCCATTAAACATAAACAAAAATAGTGTTAAATAATTACAGATGTTTATTTAATAACAGCCAGGCTCAGACTGGGAGACTGCTGTCAGTGTAACACTGTACATCCGTACAGGAAGAGATTACTTTATAAACAGGGCCAATGCTACCACTAGGCAAACTAGGCAGCCGCCAAGGGCGCCCGGTCACTGGTGTTCTTACTCTCTTCTCTCTGCAGCGAGCAACTGAGTCTCAGCATCAGCAGGCAGCTTCCGCTTCGTTTGCACATAGTGGTAGAGGTGCAAAGGACTGTGTCAGTGTCCCGACTACTGAATGAAAGGAATTAAGCAAACAAGGAATTGAAGCAAACATTTGATGGGCGCTGGTGATGGGCTGCCCATTTGCACATTTGATGGGCGCTTTGCATTAATTTATTAAAATAGCCAGCAGGAACGCTGGTGTTATTATAGTTGCATGTATTCAACTTCTGTCGGCTTGCATGGGTTTATAACATATGGCAGGAACAGGTTCTCCTCTCTGACATGTTCACATGGGTACGGCATGTATGGGGTCCTCCCCCCCCCCCCCAATGGGCAGAGAAGCAATGGGTCTCCCCCCCCCCCCTCCTCGGGCAGCAATGGTGTCCCCCGCCCCCCCCCCTCCTCAGCAATGGGTCTCCCCCAATGGGTTCCCCCCCCTCCTCAATAGCAAAGGGTCTCCCAATCGTCCAATGGGGTCTCCCCCCCCTCCCCCCCGTCTTCTCCCCCCCCCTCTCGCAGCATGGGTCTCCCCCCCCCCAATGGGTCCCCCTCCTCTCGTCTCTCCCCCCCCCCCACCCCCTGGGGTCTCCCCCCCCCCCCTCTCATCGGCAGCAATAGGGTCTCCCCCCCCCTCTCGGCAGCAATGGGCGTTTCTCCCCCCCCCTCCTCGGCAGCCTCCCCCCCCCCCTCTCGGCAGCAATGGGTCTCCCCCCCCCCCCTCCTCGGCAGAGCAGGCCCCCCCCTCCTCAAAATTCACGGGCGGCAAGCAAGCAGAATGGGTCTCCCCCCCCCCTCTCCAATGGGTTCTCCCCCCCCCCCCTCCCTCGGCAGCAATGCAAATGGTCTCCCCCCCCCCCCTCCTCAGCAATGGGTCTCCCCCCAGCAAAAATCCCCTCACGGCAGCCAATGGGTCTCCCCCCCCCCCCCCCCTCGCCAATCGGCAGGCAATGGGTCTCCCCCCCCCCCCCCTCCTCGGCAGCAATGGGTCTCCCCCCCCCCCTCCTCGGCAGCATGGGTCTCCCCCCCCCCCTCCTCGGCAGCAATGGGTCTCCCCCCCCCCCCCCTCCTCCATCAGGCAGCAAATGGGCCCGCCCCCCCCCCCCCCAAGGGGCTCCTCGGCGAGCAATGGGTCTCCCCCCCCCCCAATCCCTCCTGCGGCAGCAATGGGTCTCCCCCCCCCCCCTCCTCGGCAGCAATGGGTCTCCCCCCCCCCCCTCCTCGGCGCAAAAGCAGCAATGGGTCTCCCCCCCCTCCTCTCAGCCTGGTCAGGCAGCAATGGGTCTCCCCCCCCCCCCCCCGCTCCCCCCCCCTCTCGGCCCCAGCAATGGGTCTCTCCCCCCCCCCCCCCCCCCCCTCCTCGGGCAGCAATGGGGTTTCCCGCTCAACAGTAGATCCCTCCCACCAAAATGGTCCCTGTGCAACAATGGATCCACTCCAGAGAAAATGGATACCCCAGCAGCCAGCAACAATAGACCCTCCAGCACACCCCATCATCCAGTGGTGTATTTGGGTTTTGTGCTGCCCTAGGCCTGACTAAACTCGTGCACCCCCTAATTTAAATATGACCCACCCCTTTATGTCAAGACCACACCCCTTTCTGTTTAAGTCCCACCCTGAAATTTTCGAGTGGGGACAGTAGTCCTTAGGGCCTGGGGAGAGCAATAGATTCCCTTAATTTGCATAGATTTCCTCTCACTTCCTGTTTGGTTATGGAGCAGGAAGTGAAGGGAAATCTCTGCAATGGGTCAGGGATGGTAAAAAATAAACTGACCGGGGCTATAACCCCCCTTACTCAACCAAAAAAAAAAGCGTTACCTATACAGTGGAACCTTGGATTACGACCATTATCCATTCCAGGAGAATGCTTGTAATTCAAAATACTCGCATATCAAAGTAAGTTTCCCCATAGAAGTTAATGGAAACAAAGATAATGTGGCCAGAGATAGGTGGCACCGGAGAGCCTTGGGAACAGCTCGGCTGATCTTGCAAAGGTTCGGAAATACTCGGGAACAGAGTATTTCCGAGTGATTCTGAATATTTCTGAACCGTTCCGAGTGTCATCGGTGCCCCTGCACCTCTGGCCAAATGCGGTACTGCACACCCTGTTAGCTTGAAGCCGGCGGGGACTCTTTCCGTACTGCCCCCCTGCAAAGTGCTGCCCTGGGCCTTGTTGGCCTAGGCCAGGATACAGCATTGCCATCATCCCTTGCCATTGCATACATTCCGTGCCAAAGGTGCTGGAACTGTTTCCCCCTGAAACAAAAATAAAAAGCCCTGTTGGTACCACATTGAAGAAAAGCCAATCAGCTTGTACCATTTATGTCAGTATGCTCTCCACAAAGATTAGGGACAATGATCTGGCTATAACCTGACTGAGTTCTTTAAAGCAGAGTTCCACCCAAAAATGGAACTTCCGCTAATCCCACTCCTCACCCCCTTACATGACACATTTGGCATGTCATTTTTTTGGGGGGGGGAGTGGGGGCTTCAGGAGGAGTGGGACTTCCTGTCCCGCTTCCGCCGAGGGGCTGGTAAGGCGCTTAATCGCCTTATTGCAGCCCCTCCCCTAGGCGATCGCATGAGACACATGACAGGTCCCATGCGATCGCCTGTCCAATCAGCGGCGGGCCGCGCGCTCAGTGCCGCTCGCGCATGCGCAGTGGGTGCCCGGCCGTGAAGCCGAAGGCTGTCTCAGCTGGGTGCCCACAGTTGTGATGAGGACGCCGGCCGGGGAGGGGGGGAGAGGAGCGGAGCCCCGGTCGGCGCGTCGCTGGAGCAGGTAAGTGTCTGTTTATTAAAAGCCAGCAGCTACACTTTTTGTAGCTGCTGACTTTTAATAAACACAAATATTGGCTGGAACACCCCTTTAAGGACTCTCTGGTGTAAGCCATCCGGTCCTGGTGATTTTATTTTTTGTATTTAAAGGGGTTGTAAAGACAAAAATATTTTCCTCTTAAATTAAAGTCTGACAGTAGCTGATAAAGTAAAAAGTAATGTTTTGCATTATAACTAGTTTGATACCTGTTGAAATCGAGCCGTTTTATTCAACTCTGTCACTCCTGAATTGTTCTCACTGACTTCCTAGTTTGCGGTGCGCATTCATTCTTGCTGCATTACGGGCCTAATGAGAACTACAGTTCCCATTAGGCTTAGCCTCCATGCCTGTGAGGGATAAGAGAGCATCTTCACGCAGGGCTGTAGTCATAGGGAGGGGGTGAGCACATTCTGCTTTCCACCATGCCAAACAGCTCAGGTGCTGGTGGAAAGCAAGAAGAGGAGAGACAGGAAATGGCATTTTCAAACCTGGATTACTGTATTTTGGAGGTCAAAAGGAAAAACAAGGTAAGTGATATTTAAAAGCTCTAGCTTACAGCAATCAATTGATCTAATAAAAAAACAAACCTTTAGTGTTCCTTTAAGCTTTTCTAGTCTTTCCTTGACTCCGGCCTCTGTTAGTGTGATGTGTTTCTAACAATTCCATACCTCCAAACATTTTGAGATAGGAATGAGGGAATGAGGGACACCTACTAACAAACGTATGTAGGCATGGGACATGTCCCCTGCCACACCCCCTTAAAGGAGAATTAACCCCCAAAAAGTTAATTCCCCATTGCTTTTTTTACCACTACTATTTTATATTGGCTTTTAAAATGTACAAATGCAGCCATTTAGAATTTGGATGAAAGGTTTAGAGCTGGGAGACACTTTTTGAAAGATAAAAAGTGCATTTTATATACATCTATAGAGATCAGACCAAAATGGGGGACAAATGAGGAGGAAAGGGGGACAGAGGGACATTGCTCCAAATCAGGGACAGTTGGGAGCTATGCAATACTGCCATGGTCTGTATACACCTCTTTTTCCTGTGTAAAAACTGAGAAGAAGAGAAGACAGCATTTAGTACAGTTGCCTTCTCTGTCTCATCTGTAACCATCCTCCCTTTATTGTCTTTTATGTAGGCAATGTGCTCTGATTTAGCTTTTTTACTGTATATAAATATACACCGTGGAACCTTGGATTATGAGCATAATCGGTTCCAGGAGAACGCTCGTAATCCAAAGTACTTGCATATCAAAGCGAGTTTCCCCATCGAAGTCAATAGAAACTAAAAGAATTTGTTCCGCATTGACTTTAATGGCATGCAATACCGCATTTGGCCAGAGGTTGGGATGGATGCCGGAGAGCCTCAGAAACGTACGGAAAGGCCCAAGGACACCTTGGCTGAACTCGGAATGGGCTCGGGAACAGAGAATTTCCAAAATTTTCCGACCGGCGCCGTTCAGCTCTGCTTGGCTCCGGCGCCCCTTCTCACCTCAGGCTAAACGTGGTATTGCACACCACTTTGGCTTGAATCCTGCTCGTTTTGCGAGACAACGCAAACGGAGTCATGATTTTTTTTTTTTTAAATACAGCGCTCGTATTGTGAAACGCTCATTAACCACGTTACTCGCAATCCAAGGTTCCACTGTATACTGTCAATGCAATATTATTATTATCATACTGGATTTATATAGCGCCAACAGTTTGCGCAGCGCTTTAAAACATCAGGGAAGACAGTACAGTTACAATTCAATACAGGAGGGATCAGAGGGCCCTGCTCGTTAGAGCTTACAATATTACCCATTTTGATTGAGTCCCTGTTCGCATTAATGCGCTGTTAAAATTGCGCAACTTCAGTGCGATTTCAAAGCTCCACTTCAGTACGATTTTACACTGCCGAATTGATTGCGGTTTCCGACTTCATACAACACAAGTCGCAATAAAATCGTCAAAGTAGTGCAGGAAACTTTTTTTTTTTTTTTTAAGGTTTGTGCACTAAGATTTTACTCCTGAATATTAAAATAAATTATATATAAATATTTTAAGTGATATTTTATTTGGAGCAGAATTGTTGTCGGTGTGTGTGTGTGTGTGTATACACACACACACACAACCCGACGCTGTCCCGACGGCCATACTTAACACGGGAAACGGCGGACTGACGTAAGGTTACCCCTCATATAGCAGGGGTAACCTTACGCTTACGGAAACAACGTAAACTACGGCGAAGCGGCGCAAAAACGGTCGGGAATCGGCGTATCGGCTCATTTGCATATTCAACGCTGAAATCGACGTAAACGCCACCTAGCGGCCCGCGTATTATTGCATTTAGGATCCGACGGTGTAAGTGACTTACGCCAGTCGGATCCTAGCCTAATTCCGGCGTATCATGTTTTGAGAATACAAAACAATGATACGCCGGCGGGGATTTTCGAATTACGCCGATTGTATGTGTAGATACACCGGCGTAATTCTTTTGAGAATCTGGCCCATAGTGTGTATATAAAATTAGTAATTGTTAGTGCTGTAATGCTAAAGTGCATTAACATCCAAAGCTTTCAGCGTGACCCCGTTCGCTCGTTGTGCGTGTTATTCTGTCGATTTTAGAATTCTCAGTCTTCGGCAGAGCTTTGGCTGTTTCTCACTTGTACATTGGGGGTCCACCTCCATCCCTTTAAACCCCAACGCATATTTATTTACACAGGTTCTGTGGCTGATTTAAGGTGGTAATTAAAATCACTTGGTGCTTTATCTCCATTAAATTGGCCTCAGAATCTGTGTAATTCATATGTGTTTCGGGTTTAAAGGGATGAGGTGACAACCCTATGGTACAATCATTCGGAGACTCAGGAATTTTGTCACCCGTCCAGCCAAAGCTGTGTATGTGCTGCAGTCCGGCATTCACTGACTGCTAAAATTCCCACTGACTAATCCGTGATATACATCTCGGCGCAATTTACTACCTACGTGCCCCCAGATCTCCGCTCCCTTCCTCTGCTGAAGGGTGAGATTGCCACCTAGTGGATATAAACGGTACCACACTGTAGTTTCACTTGGTTTTGTTAAAATGTATCCAAGCTCCTCAAAGTGTAATATGTTGCAGCTTGCCATTTTATTTTAAAGCCGTTGTATACCCTGCTTTTCATTTTTACCTACAGGTAAACCCTATAATAAGAGCCGGTTCACACTGGGGGGACCTGGGATCCGACTTGAAGTTGTCCCAAGTCGTGTGGTTGAGAAAATCAATGGAAGTGAATGGAGCCGTCTTAATACCCACTACTGAAGTCACTCCGACTTCAGGAAAGGTTCCTGTACTACTTCAATCCGACTTCAGGCAACTTGTACCCATTGATTTCAATGGAAGTTGCCTCAGAAGTCAGATCACTGTCTTGGAGACGGTTCACAATCCCGCAGCACGACTTCAGAGGCGACCAGCAAAACAACTTCTGTATAGAAGTCAATGCAGGTCGCCCTGAGCCGCCCTCGAAGTCGTGCAGGAACCGTTTTCTAAGTCGGAGCGACTTGCGTCGCTCCTTTTAGGACGATTCCATTGCATTGAATGGGACGCGACTCGAATGGGACGTAACTCGTCAGGCGGCTGAGCCGTTTTATCAGCCGTTGTTATCCGGCTCCAAGCGGGGATTCCTTCCAGGTATAGGCGTTCCTAAGCCAAGCAGAGTTGATTGACGGGCTGCTAAAGCACGTCACACCTTCCAAAAATACCCGAAGTGACAATCAGGTGTTTACGGCGCCTGCGCAGTCAGCTCTACACGGCTGGCGCAGTCGCCGCATAGCGCCGTAAACACCCGAGTGTCACTTCGGGTATTTTCGGAAGGCGTGATGCGCTTTAGCAGCCCGTCCATCAACTCCGCTTGGCTTAGGAACGCCTATTCCCCGCAGGAATCCCCGCTCGGAGCCTGATAACAAAGGCTGATAAAACGATAAGTACAAAAAAAAAAAAGAGCCTACTGCAGATGTTGGCAGTATGCTGGATCTAATGACAGAAAGTTGATTTTTGGGTGAACCTCCGCTTTGATATTTCCTAAACCTATACGGTTTACGGGCTTTTTTTTTTTTTTGTGGGCAAACAACCACTTTAAGACCTGTTTGGCATTAATTTATCGCAAATTTACCTCTTAGTCTATTAACCACTTCCTTACTGGGCATGTATACCCCCTTCCTGACCAGGTGAAATTTCAGCTTGCGGCACTGCGTCGCTTTAACTGACAATTGCGCGGTTGTGCGACGTGGCTCCCAAACAAAATTGGCGTCCTTTTTTCCCCACAAATAGAGCTTTCTTTTGGTGGTATTTGGTCACCTCTGCGGTTTTTTGATTTTTTGCACTATAAACAAAAATGGACGACAATTTTGAAAAAAAATTCAATATTTTTTACTTGTTGCTATAATAAGTAGCCCAATTTAAAAAAAAAAAATTCAGTTTAGGCCGATACGTATACTTCTACATATTTTTGGTAAAAAAAAAAAAATCGCAATAAGCGACTGGTTTGCGCAAAAGTTATAGCGCCTACAAAATAAGGGACAGAATTATTATATTTTTTTTTTTTTTTACTAGTAATGGCGTCGATCTGCGATTTTTATTGCGACTGCGACATCATGGCGGACACATCGGACACTTTTGATACATTTTTGACACCATTCACATTTATACTGCAATCAGTGCTATAAATATGCACTAATTACTGTATAAATGTGACTGGCAGGGAAGGGGTTAACACTAGGGGGTGAGGAAGGGGTAAATGTGTATCCTGCATTGTGTTTTAACTGTGGGGGGAGGGGGGGTGACCGATCTGTGTCCCTATGTACAAGAGACACAGATCGGTCTCCTCTCTCCAGTGACAGGACGCTGTCATTGTGAGAGCCGGCAATGAGAAATGATCTCATATGAGATCATCTCTCATTCGCCGCACAGATCGCATCGCAAACGGCCACTCTGATTGGCCGTTCGGCGATCTGTGATTGGCTGTGTCCAAGGGACACGGCCAGTACACAAGTTCCCCGCTGCGCGCGCTGGGTACAAAGAAAGGGGCTGCCGTGAAAACACGGCGGCCCGGAGAATTAGAGCCACCCTGCGGCCGCATATAGTCGTACGGCCGTAGGGAAGTGGTTATAATATATATAATCTTTTTTCTTTGCATATTCTCCAGAATGTTATGAAGAGAAATTTGATGAATTGCAGAGTCATTCTTTGCCGTGAAAATTAACTTAATCTCCAAAAAAACATTTCCTCTGCATTTGTGAAGAAGGCTTTAGGGCGCCCAAAAAAGTCCAGCAAGCGTCAGGGCCATCTCCTACAGTTCAGCTCAGCTACGGGATCGGGGCACCACCGGTGCAGAGCTTGCTTAGGAATGGCAGCAGGCAGGTGTGAGGACATCGGCACGCCCAGTAAGGTGCACACATTTTGGAAGATGGCCTGGTGTTAAAGCGGATGGTTCACCTTAAATAAATATTAAAAGCCAGCAGCAACAAATACTGCAGCTGCTGACTTTTAATATTAGGACACTTACCTGTCCTGGAGTCCAGCGGCGTCCGCAGCAGAGGATGAGCGATCGCTCATCACCCTGCTGCTCCCCCCTCCATCCACGGCGAGGGAACCAGGAAGTGAAGCGCTCCGGCTTCACTGCCCGGTTCCCTACGGCGCATGCGCGAGTCGCGCTGCGCCCGGCGATTGGCTCCCGCTGTGTGCTGGGAGCTGAGAGTTCCCAGCACACAACGGGAAAAGCCCGTCTTTTGCCCGAGACTGCGGGCCGGAAGTGGGTGCGGATACCTGTCTTTAGACAGGTATCTGCACCCCCCTCCCCCCTGAAAGGTGTCAAATGTGACGCCGGAGGGGGGAAGGGTTCCGATCAGCGGATCTTCACTTTAGGGTGGAGATCCGCTTTAAGAAGAGCAGCAAAGAAACCACTTCTCTCCAGGAAAAACATCAGGGACAGACTGATATTCTGCAAACTGTACAGGGATTGGACTGCTGAGGACTGGGGGAAAGTCATTTTCTCTGATAAATCCCCTTTCCGATTGTTTGGGGCATCCAGGAACAACCTTGTCTGGAGAAGGTGAGCGCTACCAACCGTCCTGTGTCATGCCAACAGTAAAGTATCCTGAGACCATTCATGTGTGGGGGTTTTTCTCAGCAAAGGGAGTGGGGGGCTCACTCGCAACTTTGTCTAAGAACACAGCCATGAACAAAGAATGGTACAAAAATCCTCCGAGAGCAACTTCTCCCAACCATCCTTCTCTCCTCCGTGCCCTCCCCCCCGCTGCCCCCCCCCTCTCCTCCGTGCCCCCCCCCGCTGTTTCCTCCTCTCCCCCGCTGTTTCCTCCTCTCCCCCGCTGTTTCCTCCTCTCCCCCGCTGTTTCCTCCTCTCCCCCGCTGTTTCCTCCTCTCCCCCGTGTCCCCCCCCCCCGCTGTTTCCTCCTCTCCTCCGTGTCCCCCTGGAACTGTCAGGATGGAGAGCGGCGGTAGGAGCCGGTAAACCCAGCTCCTTACTGTTCCGAATGGACAGAGTCAGTGATGTAACTGAAACAACGTAAACTGTGATTCCAATGTTTCAGTTTATGAATGAAGAGAAGACGCTGTCTTCTCTTCATTCATTTTCAGCGCAGCTCAGGCTGCTGAGAAAGGGACAGGGGAATCTGTTTCCCCAGTATCTTTCTCTGTCTCAAAGGGAAGATGTCAGAGGTCTGTTAAGACCCCTGATATCTCACCAAAGCCCCCGAAACAGGGCTGATAAAAAAAAAAAAAAATTGCAATAAATAATTTAAAAAATAAAATGTAAATAGTAATAAAAAATTAAAAAAACACACCGACAATCCACAACCCCCCCCCCCCCCCCCCTCTAAAAAAAAAAAACCCACTGTAAAAAAAAAAAAAGGCCACTGTCACATGACATTAAAAAAAAAAAAAAAGTATCGGTATAAGTGAGTACTTGAAAAAAAAAAGTATCGGTACTTGTACTCGATCTTAAAGTGGTATCGGGACAACCCTAGAACAAACCTAGACCTTAATTTGATTGAGAACTTGTGGTCAATCCTCAAGAGACGAGTGAAAAAAAAACCCCCACAGATTGTGACAAACTCCAAGCATTGATTATGCAAGAATGGGGGACGGCCATCAGTCAGGATGTGGTCCAGAAGTTGACTGACAGAATGCCAGGGAGGATTGCAGAGGTCTTGGAAAAAGAAGGGTCAACACTGCCAATATTGACTCTTTGCATAAAGTTCTTGTATTTGTCAATAAAAGCCGTTGACACGTCTGAAATGCTATTGTACAATACATTTTTATCCAAGGATGGGGGGTCCTAAGGAAATGTACCCCCCGCTGGAGTTGCGCCACTTCCCGTCCCCCCGTTGTCTTCAGGGAGACACATGGATCCCAGAAGACAGGAGGGACCATTTAGATTGCGCAGTGCGACTTGCGCATGTGCAGTAAGGAACTGGGAAGTGAAGTCGCAAGGCTTCATTTCCGGATTTCCTTAACGGAGATGGTGGCGGCAGCATCAGAGGACCGAGACACGGGTTGGCCTCGGGTGCCAACATCGCGGGTGCACTGGACAGGTAGGTGTCCATATTTTAGGACCCCTTTTACACTGAAGCGTTTTTACAGCATTTTGGCGTTAAAAATAGCACTATTACAACACTCATAAAACGCTCTCCATGCATCTCAATGGACCCTTTCATACTGAGTCCTGCAAGCGGCATCTTTGGAGCAGCTTTTGGGCGCTGAAAAAAATGCTCCAAAAACATCCCTCTCCATTGAAATGAATTGAAAGCGCTGTAAAAACGCCTTACCCTTTCACACTGAGGCACTGCAAAAACGCCCTAAAACTTTAGGGTCTTAGCGGTGGTTTACCAGCAAATTGGGATTGCAGACGAGGCTTCACTCGAATAATGCTTGGAAAAAAAAACCTTGTGTGAAAGGGGCCTAAAAGTATTTGTAGCTGCTGACTTTAAAAAAAAACTTTTAGGCAGACCTCCGCTTTAAGAAACCACATGGTACAATACGCACATACAGTCAGTTGATGTATTTCAGTCTATTTGGCCTTATTCATAGTTTTATGATTAAAGCAGTGTAGGCTGAAATGCGTCAACTGACTGAAATCCTTGCTTTTATTTAGGAAACCACAATGTACAATACACAAATACCCCCTGGAATAGCAGGATATATATAAATGTACCAAGATATTTAAAATCCGTACCGATGATCCGCACAACTGATGTCAATCTAAAATCCTTCTATTCTTTACAATTGTACAATATGCAAATGCAGTCAGTTGACTTGTTTCAGTCTACGTGGCCTTATTAACAGTTGTGTTTTTAGCCTACATGGCTTTAATTATGTCAACTGACCGTATTTGCGTATTTTACATTGTGATTTCCCAAATAAAAGAATTTTAGTCTGTGTTTTCATCCTACATGGCCTTAATCATAACTATGAATAAGGCCATGTTGGCTGAAACACGTCAACTGACTGTATTTGCGTATTGTACATTGTGGTTTCCTGGGGGGAAAAAAGGCAAGATTTTAGAGTGACATCGGTTGTGCGCAGGGGCGGACAGACCATTGAGTCACTCGGCACTGCCCGAGGGCCCCATGGCACTAGGGGGCCCCATCAGGGTTGCCAGGCTCAGTAAAACCAGGGACAGTAAGTAAAAATCTTTTCTTTTTCTTTTTTACATCTGTCCCTGATATGTCCGAAACTGACATGCTTTTGATGTGAAAATCCAGAGATTTTAGCTGCCCGCCTCTGTACTGCCTCCTGGCGTGGTGGCCATCTGTAAGCCCGGGGGCCCCATAATATTCTATTGCCCGGGGGCCCCATGAGTTGTCAGTCCGCCCCTGGTTGTGCGGATCATCTCTATGGATTATTACTCTCCGATGTGCGATTCAAGCACTCGTAAGCTCCATTAGAGTACTAAATCATGAGTAGTAGCTCTGGACTTTGCATCAGCAAGGGGTTAAAGATGGTGGATCTAGTCAAAGATTAGAGAAATAAATATCACCACTGGAGGATATAAGAACCACCGATACACAGTGTAACGGATTGAACCGTGACAATCGGAGACTTTGGAAGGATGAGCGATACTCCTGTGCCAGGGACCCTAATAACTTCTGGGTCGAAGTCCACCCTGTGCCCTTGTAGGCGTAGGGTGGCTAATAAAATCATAATTCAGATATTACATGAGATGGGACATTAATAATAATAATTCATGTTTGCAGGATACTGAGATATTAAGGTGTTCCTACTAGACATCTGCTTTTAAAATGCTAAGTGGCCCGGCTTGTGAAAGACATTTCATTCTGTTGAAAGGTATTAATTGCATCAAAAATGTAGGGAACGGGGAAACATAAAAGCACTCACATGTAGCCGACATCCGAAATAATTGAATCAAAAATAGAAAAATACTACATAGGGTAGCAGAGAGGCGGACTTTTTCAGGCAATCACAAGGACATAAAAGTTAAGAAAAAATATTTAATTATATATCATAAAATCCAAAAACAAAGAATAAAATATACAAAAACAGGGTATACAGAGTATATATAAGCAAGGCGAGATGCAAGCTAATATTGCTTATATATACTCTGTATACCCTGTTTTTGTATATTTTATTCTTTGTTTTTGGATTTTATGATATATAATTAAATATTTTTTCTTAACTTTTATGTCCTTGTGATTGCCTGAAAAAGTCCGCCTCTCTACTACCCTATGTAGTATTTTTCTATTTTTGATGGTTGTAATTGCATCTACTCCTAGACAATACATGGTTTATGGTACAAAGGTGTCAAGCCCTTCAGAGACAGTACGTCTGTCTAGATAATGTGATTGAGGTCAAGGCGTTGTGTAATTGTATTTTGGAATGTGATACGATCTCGTCAGTATCGGTCTCAAAATGTTTAGCTACTGATTAGATAATTGGCCTCAGTGTGTGATTAAGGGGGTGGAGATTGCATTGTCCTGCGATTACCTGTAACATCTTGTACTGTATAAAAAGCTGAGAAGAAACCAATAAAGTGTTCATATCTTTGGAAGCAAGTACAGACCAGAGTCTCGTCTTGATTATGGGAAATGGAATGGATTGTGTATGCAAGATTGTCGCAGTGTGTCAGATAAGCTTGTCGTGGTTGGATGGAAGGTCGTAAATGGTGGTGACCGTTACACACAGAAGCTGGCAAGTGGGAAAAAAAAAATCTGTGTGTTTTTAAGTAGTTGTTGTATAAGATGAGCGCTTCATGTCCTCCAGAGGTGGAGGATCCCTTTAAACTCCCCGTCCTCCCTGACTCTGGAGCCGTGAACATTGGCTCCGGTGGAGCGGAGAAGGGATAAAGAAGCGATGGTGTTTGTTGTAATCCCCTATTACAGGTCAGTAAGCCGGGGTTCCTGAGATAAAAGGATTGGACCTGTATCATGCGACTTGTCGCTGCCGCTGATTGGTTTTCCCATCCGTTTAGAATGCGGCTTTAATAGGAGTAAATAGATTTCTGTAACAGAAGAGAGAAAAAAAAAGTGATGAAATGTGTTTTGAAAGACGAAAAAATTGATTCCAGACTTCAAAGCAATTCAGCGCCTCTGCGTCCGATAATGTTTCAAAAGGAGGACCTCTCCAGCGTTCGGCGTAATGCAATTGAGATGCGGGACGGCGGCTTCTCCCCAATCCGGAGATTTCAGTCTAATTCCCCAGTTTTCAGGATTAACTTGTATTAATGTGGATTGAGCAACATTGCTCAGTTTTTACAAATGTGGATCTTATGCACAGGGCTACTGTTAGCAATTACAGGGCCCCGTACAGCCTACCTGACCGGGACCCCCCCTTCAAATATTACATTTTTTATTTTTTATTCTTTTTCCAGAATTATTTTTTACAATTGACCTTTTTTTATATTTTTAACAATAATAATAAAACCAATATAAAATAAAAAGGTAAATTGTAAAAAATAATTCTGGAAAAAGAATAAAATAATAATTTTATTTTTTAATGTCTTTTATATATATATTTTTTTACAATGCTGTGAACCACTAAGGACTGAGCCTCTTTCAGACTTTTTTTTTTTAATTTAAAAACAATTATTTATTTATTTTTGCTAGAAAATTACTTGGAACCCCAAACATTATAAAAAAAAAAATTCTAACACCCTAGAGAATAAAATGGCGGTCGCTACAATACTTTTTGTCACACCGTATTTGCACAGCGGTCTTACAAGCGCGCTTTCTTGGAAAAAAATACACTTTTGTTTTAATTTAAATAAGACGACAAAAAGTTAGCCAAATTTTTTATTTTATTTTTATATTGTGAAAGATAATGCTGCGCCGAGTAAATTGATACCCAACATGCTTCAAAATGCGCTTGCTCGTGGAATGGCGACAATCTTTTACCCTTAAAAATTCTACAGGTTGCACGTTTTGAGTTAGAGGAGGTCTAGTACTAGAATTATTGCTCTCAAACGATCACGGCGATACCTCACATGTGTGGTTTGAACACCGTTTTAATATGCAGGCGCTACTCACGTATGCGTTCGCTTCTGCGCGCGAGCTCGTTGGGATGGGGCGCTTTTAAAATTCATATTTTTATGTATTCTTTCTCTTATATTTTTTGACGGTGTCATAATAAAAATTTTGGGGTCACTTTTTTTATTCCTATTACAAGGAATGTAAACGCCCCCTAGGAAAAAATCATGACAGGTCCTCTTAAATATGAGCTCTGTGGTCAAAAGGACCTCAGATCTCATATCTAGATGCAAGGTAACGTCGTTTCGCCCAGCTGTGCCATTCTGCCGCAGTAAGAATGTGACGGCTGGTTGGCAAGCAGTTTAAATGATGGAGACCATCAGCCTAAAATCCAGAAAAAAACATGATCCAAATGTAAAAAAATTAGTTCAGTGAGTAAATTAAAAAAGTATTTGATCCCCAAGCAAAACTTGACTCGGTACTTGGTGGAGAATCCCTTGTTGGGAAGCACAGAGGTCAGACGTTTCTTGTAGTTGGTGATCAGATTTGCACATCTCAGGAGGGATTTTGGTCCACTTTTCAGATCTTCTATCAATCTATACGGTTTATTGGCTGTTGCTTGGCAAGGCTACTCCATGACCTTAATGTGCTTTTTCTTGAGCCATCCCTTTTGTTGCCTTAGCGGTAGGTTTTGGGTCATTGTCATGCTGGAAGGCCCATCCATGACCCATCTTCAGTGTTCTGGCTGGAAGAAGGTTCTCATCCAAGATCTTCCAATACATAGTCCCATCCATTGCCCCCTCAATGTGGCAAAGTCGGCCTGTACCTTTTTTAGTAGAGAAACTGCCCCAAAGCATCATGTTTCCACCTCCTTGCTTGTCTGTAGGGATGGTGTTCTTGGGGTCAGCATTTTTTCTATCGTCTGCCCATTTTCCACTGACAACAAGACATTTTCCTCCACACAACGGCCGCTCACTGGATATTTTCTTGTTTGCACCATTCTCTGTAAAATCTAGAGATGGTTGTGTGTGGAAATACCAGTAGATCAGCAGTTTTTGAAACACTGACCCGTGTGTGTGTGTGTGTTCTATAATATAATATATAAACCGGTCTATTTTTTTTCTATTATCGGTCAGTTTTCCTTGTTGACTAAAAAAAAAATTGGAAGTTATGTTATCATTTACCATTTAATGTCCTGGGGGGGGGGGGGGCGAACCCAGTATAATTTACCTGGATACAAGAAGCTGTGGCGATTTATGTATAATTTTACTAACTCAATCAAAATAGCAAAACTTGTTTCAGGTGTTTGTTTTACCATCCGTCATGAAGGTGTTAATGGTAAACAGTGCAGTATATATACTTGAGAGAGAATAGATAGAGATATATATCTCTATCTCTATCTCTATCACATATACCTCCCAACTTTTCAACTTCAGAATGAGGGACAAATGAGCATACCTCCCAACGAAGTTGTTGAGCGGGGGTGGGGTGCTGCGGATTGGAGTTATTGAGCGGAGGGGTCCGCAAATCAAAGTTGCGGAGCGGAGGGGTTCCACGGATCTGAGTTGTTGAGCGGGGGGGATTAACCGCGAATCCCGGCTATATATATATATATATATATATATATATATATATATATATATATATATATATATATATATATATATATATATATATATATATATATTAAATACCATATTTTTCGCCGTATAAGATGCACACAATTTTAAAGGAGGAAAATGTAGAAAAAAAAGATTCTGAACCAAATACTGTAGTAAAATATTTGCCCCCCACTCGTCCTCACCATCACACCACCCCCACATTAGTAATAGCCAGTAACATTGCCCCCACAACTCACTGTTGTTGCAGATGCATGGCAAGATCGCGGCGCACACGCTCTGCTAGTGATAAACAGATCCACGAGCAGAGCAGTGATGACGTCAGCACGCCCGGTGTACTAAGATGGCCGACCGCTCCGGAGCTAGGCCAAATCCGCGGCCTTTCCTAAGGCCGCAGCGGTGGTGCGCTCCGCGGAACGCGGATCGGTCAGGGGAAACCGTGTATTCGCCTTTATAAGACGCAACAACTCCCCCCCCCAGTTTTGGGGAAGAAAAAGTGCGTCTTATAAGGCGAAAAATACGGCATATAAATTGTAGTATCCCTTTTTGGTTTTAAATTACAAAAATATGGAAGTGCTATATAAAGTAAAGATTATACATATTTATTACAAATGTCTCCATTGTGGCCTTTTTATTGGTTGGTTGTTCCTTTTTATAATCTACATTTATTTGCAGATCAAAGAAGCCGTGATGTTGATCTCAGACGGGGGTCCCATCCAAGCCACCTCCAGCATGGAGCCTGTGCCGCGCCGCCGATCCCGGATGAGTCGTCCTCTGTCCTCAATGTTTGGTATTTCAGATATCTTGAAGGGCTTCTATTGTACATTCATTATTTGCGGCTCCCAAGGCCACATTCACAGTGGAGATACCACATTTACATCTGGGAAGTATAATCATCTTTTCAGCTTCCCAGATCACTTTTTTTATTTTTTATATTCCACTTTTTAGGTCTGGTTCACAGGGTGTCATGTCTTCTGTTCAGGACCCAGCAAGGAAATGCACAACTGCCAGAAAAAAAAAAGGGCCCAGCATGGGAGACGCCCCATGTGAATTGGCCCTTGGATGTTTCTGCTTTAACCACTTGCTTACTGGGCACATAAACCCCCTTCGTTCCCAGGCGAAATTTCAGCTTCTGGCACTGCGTCGCTTTAACTGACATTTGCGCGGTCGTGCAACGTGGCTCCCAAACAAAATTGAAGTCCTTTTTTCCCCACAAATAGAGCTTTATTTTGGTGTTATTTGATCATCTCTGCGTTTTTATTTTTTGCGCTATAAACAAAAAAAGAGCAACAATTTAAAAAAATATATATATTTTTTTTACTTGTTGCTATAATAAATATCCCAATCTTTTTTTAAAAAAGATTGCAATAAGCGACTGGTTTGCGCAAAAGTTATAGCGCCTACAAAATGGTAACAGAATTATGATTTTTTTTATTATTTTTTTTACTAGTAATGGCGGCGATCTGCGATTTTTATTGCGACTGCGATATTGCGGAGGACATATCGGACACTTTTGACACACATTTGGGACCATTCACATTTATACAGCGATCAGTACTATAAAAATGCACTAATTGCTGTATAAATGTGACTGGCAGGGAAGGGGTTAACACTAGGGGGTGAGGAAGGGGTTAAATGTGTATCCTGGGTGTGTTCTGTGTGGGGGGAGGGGGGTGACTGGGGGAGGTGACCGATGCTGTGTCCCTATGTACAAGAGACACAGATCGGTCTCCTCTCCTCTGACAGCACGTGGAGCTCTGTGTTTACACACAGAGCTCCACGTCCCTGCTGTCATCTGCTCGTTTTCCCGCTGATCGCATGTACCCAACGGACATCCCGGCCGCCAGGTACATGCATCGGATCCCCAGCGATGCGGCGGGACAGTGTTTACCCAAAGTGCGCCACCCAGTGTAATGCACTAGAAATCACGTCCAAAGACGTCTAGTTGGCGCCTCAGGTCCGCGCTGTTGACGTATTTTGTCAATAGCGCGGGTCTGAAGTGGTTAAAGGGGTGGAAAAGGTACATGTTTTTTCACCTTAATGCATTCTTTGCATTGAAAAAACATCCAAGGATTAGTTCCCCCCTGTTTACTTACCTGACCCCTCGAAAGTCCCACGCCATGAACGCGCTGACTTCTCGGCTGGGCTTCTCGACTCATTCATTGGTTGATGGCGGCGCAGCCATTAACTCCCGCTGCTGTCAATCAAATCCAGTCGGCGGCTATAGTCCAGTTGCCGACTGTCTCACGGGAGCGCACCCTCAAGCTAAATCCCTTGAGAGAGAGCTTCGCATGAAGGGGGTTAGCTGATGCGGAGAGGAACCAAGATAGATGCAGAGATGCAGGGTCGCAGACGGGTCCACAGGACAGTTCCAAAATAGCAGCAGCCTGCAATTTGACAAATTA